>CM053580.1:554729780-554769841 GCA_028627135.1 Pseudochirops cupreus
ACATATGTATTCATACAAATATATACCCCCCTATATAGACATATATATGCATACATACATATACACATACATATATATACATATATACATAGACATATATATATATATACATATATAGATAGATAGATAGATAGATAGATATTTACACACACATTTATATTCCCTTCAACTATTCTTATACTGAGAAAAGTTTCATAAGTTACAATTATAATTTTTCTATGTAGGTATATAAATAGTTCAACTCTGATAAGTTCCTTATGATTTCTTTTCCCTGTTTACTTTCTCATGCATCTTGTATTTGAATGTCAAATTTTCTATTCAGCTCTGATTTTTTTCATCAAGAATGCTTGAAATTCCTTCACCTTATTGAATGACCATATTTTCCCCTGAAACATTATACTCAGTTTTGCTGGGTAGGTGATTCTTGGTTTTAATCCTAGCTCCTTTGATCTCCAGGATATCATATTCCAGGCCTTTCAATCTCTTAATGCAGAAGCTGCTAGATCCTGTGTTATCCTGATTGTGTTTCCACAGTATTCAAATTGTTTCTTCTTGCCAGCTTGTAATATTTTCTCCTTGATCTGGGAACTCTAGAACCTGGCTATAACATTCCTAGGAGTTTTCTTTTGGGGATCTTTTTCAAGAGTTGATCAGTGAATTCTTTCATGTTCTATTTTGCCCTATGGTTCTAAAATATCAGTGCAATTTTCCTGGAGAATTTCTTGAAGAATGATTTTTAGGTTCTTTTTTTTGATGATGGCTTTCAGGTAGTCCAATAATTTTTAAATTGTCTCTCCTGGATCTATTTTCCAGGTCAGTGGTTTTTTTCAATAAGATGTTTCACATTGCCTTCTATTTTTTCATTTGTTTGGATCTGTTTAATAGTAACTTGATTTCTCATAAGGTCATTAGCTTCCATTTGTTCCACTCTAATTCTGAAGGAATTATTCTCTTCAGTAAGCTTTTGAAATTCTTTTTCCATCTGGCAAATTTGACTCTTTAAGGGATTCTTCTCTTCATTAGCTTTTTGAGCCTCTTTTGCCATTTGAGTTAGTCTATTTTTTAAGGTGTTATTTTCTTCAGTCAATTTGTTGACTCTCTTTTAATGATTTTCTTGCATCATTCTCATTTCTCTTCCTATTTTTTCCTCCACTTCTCTTACTTGATTTTCAAAATGCTTCTTGAACTCCTCCATGGCCTGTAACCAGTTCATATCTTTCTTGGAAGCTTTTGGTGCAGGAGTTCTGACTGTTGTCTTTCTCCCATTCCATGCTTTGATCCTTTTTTGTCCCCCAAAAAGGAATCTAAAGTTGGATTGCTGTGCTTGCTATTTTGTTTCCTTTGCTTGCTCATGTTGCCACTCGATTACTTGACTTTTGAGCTCTTTGCCACAGTAGAACTCTGCTTCCAGAGGGCATAGCTTTGTCCCAAATTGCTGGGGTTTTCACAGCTGCCGTAGCTATTAGGAGGGCACTGTCCCTACAGTCCTCACCCACTTTGGCTCACTGGTCACACACCTCAGGACCACCCAAGACTGTGATCCAGATCCAGGCAGGTTAAGGCAAGAGTGCTCAGACTCTGAACGTGTGCTTAGCCCCCCTACAATCTGCAGGCCAAGAGCTCTGAAGCAGCCATGTGGAGGTGGCTGCAGTGCTGCCCCTTCCACTACTTCTGGTTCTTGGGGCAGAGGGCTGGATCTGCTCTTCCATTCCCCCCCACCCCAATCCAGCTGAGTTCCACTGACCTTTTACTTTGTCTTTGGCATTTATGGGTTGATAATTCTGGAAACAGCCACAGCTGCTGGTGATCCACTCTCCCAAATTCTCCAGCTGTGGCTGGTCTGAACCACCTTGGGACTAAAAGTGCAGTTTTATGCGGGCCTGGGCTTGGCTCCCAACATGCTACAATGAACCTTTCCTGTCTGCCTGCTGGGCTTCCTGCAGCGGGAGATTTGTTTCTCTGTCACTTTGTGAATTCTGGAGCTCTAAAATTTGTTTAGAGTCATATTTTATAGGTATTTGAGGTGGTTATGGGGGGAGCCATGGAGTTTTCCTGCTACTATGCCTCCATCTTGACTCCGCCATTCCTATTCAATTATTTAAAAAATAGCTACTTTAATCCCTTGGGTACCAATAGGTAGTACATTACATATAAAAGAAAAATAACTGGGTGGAGACTTGTCCCAGGACAGTGTTTATCTGATTGAAAATCCCTGAAAAAAGATAAGAGGAATAATATGACAGTAGTACACATTTACACAGCCCATCAAAATTTGCAAAGCATTTATGCATTCAAAAATGAATTTGAACCTCACAACAAACCTGTGTAGTCAATGCTATTATGCCCATTTTACAGATGAGAAAGCCAAGGCTCAGAGAGGTACACAACTAGTGTATGACTCATGGTTATATAGTTAATAAATGTCAGAAGCAGGTCAATAACCATAATTCTTTCCATTTTACCATGTAGCTTCTTGGGAGTTGTAAAAAAGATAATGTGATGGAAACTTCTTTTATTTTCTTCCGTTTTGTATATGGAAATGGTTGTCTTATTTGGTATGTATTAAGTTCAAATTTCTTTTAAAGAAAGAAACTGGGCTCAAACAAAGCAAAATGTGATGTAATCATATGTCTTTTCATGACCTGCTACAATTTCCTTTCTTGATGATCTGGAAGTTTTTTCTCCCAAAATTCCTCTGCTAGAACCTTTAATACAGAACTCTTCCCCCAACACACACACAAGGTGGCTTTATTCCCCTTAATAAGACCTTCCCTGTGATTCCCCTTTCTCTCCCTATTGCCATTGCCAGCTATGTTCCTACTTAATTTTTGCTGAATTCCTAGCCCATTTCTAATGTTCCTCCCTTCTTACTAGAAAACTCAAATATCTTATCTGATTGACTGTAGTGTGGTACTTAACCACCGATGATTTTGTCTGTCTGTCTTGAGACTGATGTTTACCTCTGATCTTGATAACATGAAGAACAGAAGGAATCTATTTTTTTCTTTAAAAAAAGTCCCCATATGATGGTATAAACTTTGTGATTCATGCACCCGACTTCCTTTTAAAAATGGTGGTATTCTGTGTCGGTGTATTCTTCTATCCATTTTCTTTTTTTTTTTTTTTAGCATCAACAACTCATTTAATTAGGTCAGGTTAGAGTTGTTTTATTACACATCATAGCTATTTTCTTTTTAAATATTCTTTCCTTTGTTTTTGTGTTAATTTTTATCTTGCTTTAACAAATTGGTGGAGTGATTATTTTATACACATTATTTGTGCCCAAATAGTAGTAGAGCATTCTGAGCTTGCATTGATCTGATAAGCCACAGTCAGACACTCTGTATGTACATTGACCCCATGTAAAGCCAGGCATGAGCAGCTTTCCAGAGGACTGCTGCTGTGAGTGGCTTTGAAGGTTCTAATTACATAATATAGCAAACTCTCTATTTTTACAATAACAAATCAGAGCAAAATATTCACAGAAAATCAAGGTACAGCATTCACAATGTTAAAACTTATCACAGACAAGCAAAATACAACATTCACCATGTCAACAACTTATCACTAACAGGGCCACAAAGTTTTCACCAAAGTGGTCACATAGTTTTCAACAAAGTACGATCATTTAGCAACTCAATCATTCAATCATCCTTAAGTCTGTTTGCCTGCTCAAGGGTCACAAAATACAAAAATTAAAGTTCTTCACCCATGGGGTGCAATTAAGTTACAATATCAGTCACTACTCAGTACTCTCTTAAGGGGTAGTAGAAAATACACAGGCCGTCCACCCCTAGGTCACAGGTAAGATAAAATTTTATCAGTCACCACTCAGTATCCATGGAGAGGTTTTTTTCATCTTGACCCAAGTTGGGCTCTCAGATTCCCTGGTTCCCCTTCCATGGCCCCAGCTCCTACCTGAATTCAACAAACCGTCACCTGGGTTCAAAGGTAGACAGCTCCCAGCTCCTTGTTCAGCTCTCCATGAAGTTCCTGTTCCACAGAGAAGCTCACAGTGTCCAGTCCACCTTAAATCCTTCACAGTCTCTATTCTTGGGAAATCAAGGCTTAACAAAGGCACAAACAAAGTACAGACATAGTAGTCATACTTCCTCTGGCAGCTCCAGGCTAGTCCTTGGAAGTCTTCAACAGAAGTTTTTGCTGGTTCTGGGAAGCTCTTCAGCAGAAGTTCCCAGAAGAAAGATCTCATCAAAAGTTATGTCACCACAAAAACTCATTTCATTCTCTTCTTAATTCTTCTCAATTCTCAGTTCAGTCTTCAGTCCAGGAGCAGCTGCCCTGCCTCCACAATGCTTACCCCAGGAAATTGTCACTGTCCAGCTTGTGCTCTTCCTTAAATACGGTATAGTTTCTCCCTGTTCAGTCCCTTCCTGTTACATCAGCAACAGGGGTTCATACTTTCTGTTTCTTTAACAGAGGCTCAATTTGAAACTAGGTGCTAAGTACCTCTTAACTTAGCAATACAAAGGGATCTTCAAATTTCATTACTATTACACATCAACATAGAGATGTTTTTGGTCCTCTTCAAACATGATGAACAACAAACAGTAGAATGAGTATGCAGAGAGACAAAGAGAGAGACAGACACAGAGACGAGATAGAGCGGGGGAGGAGGGAGAGCATGACAGACAGACAAAGAGAGGCAGAGAGTGAGACAGAGAGTGAGAGCAAAAGACAGAGAGACAGAGAAAGAGACAGAGAGACAGAGACAAAGACAGAGCCAGAGACAGACAGAGATCTGAAAATCTCATATGATACAATCAAAAAACATTTGTTAATATCTATTACATATCAAATACAATCAAAAAACATTTGCTAATACCTATTACATGTGAAATACTCTGTATATATTAATTCACAACTTAAATTTAAGCCAAACTCTTTAGCACTGGAAATGAAGACAAGATGAAAGTCTACTCTAGTGCAGTGAACAAAGTAGTATACTCGAAGTCCAGAAGACCTAGGTTCAAACCTTTCCTCAATCAGTCACTAACCATGTGACCATGGACAAGTCACTTAAGTTGTCTATCCCTCAGTTACCTTATCTGTAAAATCAGGGAGTTGGTTCAATAGCCTCCAAGATTCCTTCTAGCACTAAATCTATGCTATCATTGAGATCTAAAAGTTTTAATGGGGCACTTGAAGGCAGGGGGAGAAAAGAGGAAGTAATACAAGACACATAATACGACTGGATTGAAGGATATAAAAAGAATACATCATATTTTGGCTAATTTAAGGGAAGGGAACTATTTAGCTTAGATGACTGAACAGGAGACCCAACCATTTCCATATTGCTCCATCTGTGCCCCAGGTACCACCTCTACTCAGACCCACAACTCTAATTCCCAGGACTCTAATCTGTGAGTATTTACTCTTTCTTTGCCTGGCCCAGGTTAACAATACTATTTTCCCAAGCACAGCCAAGCCATGCCATCATGTGCATGTTTCCTCCCTTCCCCACCTGGAGTCAGGAAGAACTGCATTCAAATTTGACCTCAAACACTTAGTATAGCTGTGTGGCCTTGGGCATGTGGCTTAATTTCTGCCTCAGTTTCCTAATCTGCAAAATGAGGCTAATAATAACACCTCTCTCCCAGGGTTGCCATGCGGATCAAATGACATAATATTTGTAAAACACTTAGTATAGTGCCTGGCATCTGATAGGTTCTATATAAATTCTAACTATTATTTTTATATTAATCTTTTCATTCATTCAATAGCACTTTGTGAGTTCTGCTCCAAACTCATAATGCAGTTTTTGTACTGGGATTAAGGCATTAGTCTCATCATTTTCCCATGGTATCCAATATTGTGATAGTACCATATCATTAATGAACTCTCCCTTGCCAGTTACAACACATGAATTTCATTTTTGTAACATTTATATCATCATGTCCCACAATTCTCAGTTCCCAAAGAAAGTATTTGGGTAATTAGGCATGAAGCTCCTACAGAATATAAAAGGCATTGGCCCCTCTCATATCTCAATTGTGAAACACATTTTCCACAGGTTTGAAGAAAGGAAATGGGGGGAGGGAGGGAAGATACAGAGGAAACAGTCAGAAACAATGTCTTATGTAGTCCTCAGCTTCATTAGCCTCCTCTGAATAAACCTAGGATCATTCATGCTTCTATATCAATCTTCTAAACTTTAAGAGAAAAAAAAAAGAAAACAATTTTTTTTAACACTGAGAAATATCCAAAAGTGTAATGAGCTCCCATGAAAGATAATATTTCCCACTCTTTAGGGGTCCCCAAGCAGAGGGTGGATTAACATTTGTTGGTTTCATATAGAGGCGATTTTTATTAACATACAAGTTAGACTAGGTGGCTGCTGAGGTCTCCCAAACTCCCAAATCCTATGATTCTTTATGTCTGTGATTTTCAGAGCCCATGTTTTTCAGTCAGTTAGTAACCCAACTGCAATTATCCTTAGCTTGGGAGAAAAATAAAATGAACACAGTGAGGAAATTTTATTTAAAATGACTGGTTTTACAGGGAGAATGTTGCTGGTATAAAAACAAAAAAAAATATCAAAGTATCTTAAAAAGACAAAATAACAGGTTTGAAAAAGGAGCATACTTCCTCCTTGGAGGTTTTCAAATACAGTCCAGATGTCCATTTTTTGGATGCATTATTTAAAAAAAAAAGATTATCTTTGGTTATGGATTGTAAATGTGGCCGCTCTTGTCCCATCCAATTTCAGATTCTACGATTTTGTGATTCTGTGACTTTCTCCTGAAAGGCAGAATTAGATTGTGCCAAGAGACCCATAGTAGGACTGAGATTACCAGAGCCTATTTCAGGAATACAAAGAGCTCCAAGAGGAGGGGGTTAAGATTGGAAGCTAAAAATACACTCTAGTTTTGACAGTAGGAGATTACACTCTTTAATTATCATAGGAGTGAGCCTTCTGCTAGTTAAAAATGTGGAAGAAATTATTAATACTTAATTTCATTGAAACTGGAAATCCATAAAAAATTTTTTTAAAGGTAAATGAAGAAGAATAAAGAAGATAAATTGAAGGTGGAATATATTTTGACATCCCCCCAAAAATGTCCTTTTGTGAAAATGATGTGATGGGGAGATGTTTGTGATCTATGGTGAAAGGATGTCTACTCCCGTTAGGAAACCTAAGAAATTATATCATTTCCACTCCAATGCCATATTTCTGTGGCTAAAATGTAAAGCAAAAGCTGAAATGAGCTGAAATGAGTTGAGGGGAGAAGACTCCCCTTAACAGGGGAGTTGTAACTAAAATTGTTTTGATTTTTATCAACTCCCTTTATGGATCTCAGACATATGTTGTGATATACTTGACACGCTCAACAAGAATTAATTACAGGAGGGAACTAGTCCATTGCCTGGTGCCTTGGTGCCTTGGGGAGGAGTCCAATTTCCTGTGATTTTGCAGAGAGGCAGGTGGGACCTCCAGGTCTGGTGCTGAGGTTCAGTAGAAGCAAGTGCTTTGGAGAACAGAGGTTCACAAACACATCTGGCTCTTCAGTTACCACTCAATGGCCTTGGAGGATTCAAATTGGCTTTCTTTTTTTTTTTACTCCTCCCAAATTAATTCACACTGTTCTGTGTGTTTGAATAAATAAACAGGCTCACAAAGGCAACACAGGAAATGAATTCTTTAATGCATTAGAGCTGACATTTATAGAAAGTTTTACAGTTTACCAAGCCTTGTTTCCTGATTGGCAGTTCAGTTGGACAATCAATATACATTTAAGGGTCTCCTATATAGCAGATCCTTGCAAACCACTCTAGAATCATTGCTAAGAAAACCCCAAATGGAGTCACTGAAATGCATGAACAACAAATGTGTCAGACACAGGTGCTAGAGAGTCAAAGGAGAGAATAAAAGAGTTCTTCCCCTCAAGAAGCTTACATACTACTAGAGGGAAGCTGAGACAATAGAAAATACACAAAGTCATTTTGTGAGGAGTGGAAACATCAACTTCTGAGGTCATTCAAAAAGATTCCCTGTAGGTGAGGTGGCACTAGGATTTATGAGGCCTCCAATTCCTAATATCCTAGATATGGATTGTGTTAGCAAGGCAGTCCTCATGTTTTGGCTTCATGAAGACTTCTGTTCCCATCAGCTCCCTTTCCCTTCTTCTCCCATCATGCACCCTTACCCTCCCAAAGTGGCAGAGTGGTTGTTAAATAGGTATTACAATGCAACTTCAGTTGGATACTTACTATGGGCTTACCATTGAAAGGTTCTATTCCTGATTTGGCATTTCTTAGCTTTGTGGCTCTGGGCAAGTCTCTCTGTACCTCAGTCTTCCTTCCTAGGAAGTAAGGGAGAGAGGTGAAGTAACTTGTTCAAGGAAATAAAGTTAGTAAGTCTGTGAGGTGAGTCAAGTCCATACCTTCCTGAGTACAAGCCTAACTCTAGCCTTTGAACCATGTTTCCTCCATGACAGTTCAACGTGGTAGTCAGGAAAGTTAACATTTTCTAAGGGAATGTTAATGAAAATGTAATATTTGGAATGGAGATCATGACATTTCCACTCTATTTTATTTTTGACATACCATATTAGCCTCATTATTACTGTACTCTAAGTATAAGATGATACTTCCTATGGATCTAAGGGTATGTAGGGAGAGTGTGCCATCAGGCTTTTGTATGGGAGTGCTTCTGACAGCGAGTCTAAACTTATACCTTTTTCCAAAAGTTTATTTATTTATTTGTTTTCAACATTCATTTCCAATAAATTTCCAGTTACAATTTTTTCTCCCCATCTTTCCCCTACTCCCACCCCAAAATAGCAAGCCTACTGAATACTCCTTCTCCCAATCTGCTCTCTCTTATATCCTCCCCCATCATCTCCCCTAACTTTCTAGTAGGGCAAGATGGTTTTCAATACTCCAGTGCCTGTATAACTTATTTCCCAGTTGCATGTAAAAAACAAAATTTTCTTTTTAAACATTTGTTTTTAAAACTTTGAGTTCCAGATTTTTTCCCTTCTTCCCTCTTCACTTGCCACCACTAGGAAGATAAGCAATTCAATACAGGTTGTACATGTGAAGTTATTGAAATAATTTCCATAATTGTTATATTGTGAAAGACTAACTATATTTCCCTCCCTCCTATCCCATCCCCCACTTATTCTATTTTCTCCATTGACCCTGTCCCTTTTCAAAAATGTTTCCTTCTAACCACCCTTTCCCCCAATCTGCCCTCTCTTCTATCATCCCCCCTTTTATCTGATACCCCCCTATTTTCCTGTAGGGTAAGATACCCAATTGAGTGTGTATGTTATTCCCTCCTTAAGCCAAATTCAATGAGAGTAAATTTGTCCCATTCTTTTGATATAGGAGTTCTGACTTCCTGCTTCATGCCTTGATCCTTTTCATCCCCCAAAAAGCATTCTATGGTCTGTGTGTGTTTCCTGTGCTTGCTCATATTGCCAACCAATTACTTGACCCCTGAGCTCTTTGCCATGGTAGAACTCTGCTTCCAGAATGGAGAGAGCTTTGTCCCAAATTGCTGGGGTTTTTGCAGCTGTTGGAGCTTTTAGGAGGGCACCATCTCTACAGTCCATTCAAGCTCTGGCTCACTCTTCACACACCCTAGGACTACCACCCAAGACCACAATCCAGATCCAAGATGGTTAAAGCAAGAGCAATTACCCTCTGAATTGTCACTTGGTCCCCCTCCAATCTGCAGGCCAGGAGCTCCTGAGGCAGCCACATGGCACAGCCAGTGCACCTCCACCACTTCTTGACCCTGGGGGCAGCAGGCAGACCACACTCTTGCTTCACTCCCCCCCCCCCCCCCATTTCCAACAAAATTCCACACTTTCCTTTTACTTTGTCTTTGACATTTATGGCTTGAGAAGTCTGGAAGCCACTACAGCTGCTGGTTATTCACTCTCCTGAAGTCTACTCTAGCCACTGGTGGTCTGGGCTGCCTTGGGGCTGGAGCCATGAGGCTCCTGTGGGACTTTGCTTGTCTCCAAGCATGCTATAATAGATCCTTCCTGTCAGCCTGCCAGCTGTCTTCAGTGAGAGATTTGTTTCTATCTGTCACTTTGTAGGTTCTGTAGCTTTACAATCTGTTTAGTGTCGTTTTTTTAACAGGTATTGGAATTGTTTGGAGCCAGAGCCCATGCCAGGTTTGTGCTTCTACTCTGCCATCTTGGCTCTGCCCCCCTTACCTATATCTTAATAAAAATCTTTCCTGGGAGTAAAAGCAGGAACTTGACTGAGCTCCTTCTCCAACCACCCCCGATACCCATAAAATATGACACTAAATAAATTTTAGAGGTACAGAACCCACAAAGTGACAGAGAGAAACAAATCTCTTGCTGTAGGCAGCCTGGCAGGCCAACAGAAAGTGGCTATCACACCATGCTGGGAGCCAAGCACAGTCTCGTGTGAGCCGCCTAAGCCCAAACCCAGTGCAGCCCTGACCAACAGCACAGACTGACCTAAGCAGACTTCAGGAGAGTGAATCAGCAGCAGCTGTGGTGTTTTCCAGACTTCTCAACACATAAACACCAAAGAGAAAGTAAAATGTCAATGGGGAAACTCTGTTGGAACTGGGTGACAAAAGAGCATATTCTGGCTCCTGCCCCCAGGGCAGAATGTGGCAGAAGCATGGCAGCTGCAGCTGCTGCCAAGCATGGTTGCCTGCTGAACTCCTGGCCTGCAGATTGTAGGGAACCAAGCAACCATTCAGATAGTAATCACTCTAGCTTTGGCCTGCTTGGATCTGGGTGACAGTCTTGGGTGGGGTGTGTGGCCAGTGTGCCAGAACTTGTGGTGGCTGTAGAGAGGGTGCCCTCCTCAAACCTCTGACAACTGCAAAACCCCCAGCAATTTGGGACACAGATCTCTTCACTCTGGAAGCAGAGTTCTACAGTGGCAAAGAGCTCAAAAGTCAAGAATTGGCTGGCAAGATGAGCAAGTAAAGGTAGTGCAATCAGACCACAGAATGCTTTTTTGGGTAACCAGAAGAAGGCAACAAAGTCAAAACTCCTACATCAAAAGCTCCCAAGAAAAATATGAATTGGTTACAGGTCATGCAGGAGCTCAAGAAAGATTTTGAAAATCAAGTAAGAGAAGTGGAGGAAAAATTGGGAAGAGAAATGAGAATGATGCAAGAAAATCATGAAAAGCGAGTCAACAGCCTGCTAAAGGAGACCCCAAAAATACTGAAGAAAATAACACCTTAAAAATAGACTAACTCAAATGGCAAAAGAGGCCCAAAAAGCCAATGAGGAGAAGAATGCCTTAAGAAGCTAAATTTGCCAGATGGAAAAGGAATTCAAAAACTCACTGAAGAGAATAATTCCTTTATTATTAGATTGTAGCAAATGGAATCTAATGACTTCATGAGAAATCAAGATACTCTAAAACAGATCCAAACAAATGGAAAAAATAGCAAGCAATGTGAAACGTCTCATTGGAGAATGACTTATTCCACTTGTAATAGATTTCAGTTAATCTTTTCCTATCATTGAGTCTAAATTTATCTCTGTACAACCATTACTCATTGCTACCAATTTTACCCTCTGGGTCCAACCAAAGAAACTTAATTTATTTCCCAAAAGACAGTTTTTGAAATACTTTCAGATGGCTGTCACTGTTGCCCATGAATCTTCTCCTATAGGACAGCTATTCTCTTCAATCAATACTCAATTAGCATTAACTGGAGGTCCTTCCCATCCTGGTTGCTCCCCTCTGGATGCTCTCTGGCTTATCAATGCTATCTCTAATCTGTGGTTTCTGGAACCAAACATAGTAAACTAGATATGGTCAGAATGGGCAAAGGATGGTGGTACTATCACTTCTCCAGATTTGAAAACCATGCCTCCTTTAATAGAGAGCAACTTTTCCTTAGTTTTGTTTCTTTGTTTGGCTGCTATGTAACACTTTTCAGTTATACTGAACTTGAAAACATCATGATCAACAAATCCTTTTCAGACAAACTATCCTTTGAGTTCAGCCACTCAACTAGTTCTTGATCCTTCTGCCACTGTAATTGGGTCTAAATCTCCCAATCTATTCCACGATAATGACATGAAATACTTTACAGAAGATTTTGTTAAAATTTTTGGCAAAGAAAATCCACAGCATTCCTCTCATCTACTGGTGAAGAAACACTACTTAATAAATCAGGTTAATCTTCCCTAAGCTTTCTTGATTAAGTCATATTGATTCTTTTTGGTTGCCACTTCCATTACTGGATATCTCAGTGATTTTTATGAAAATCCTTTCTAGAATTTTCCAGGAATCAAAGTCAAGCTGGCTTATAGTCTGTAGGTCCTATTGTCATCCCTTTATGATGTTGACATTTGCTTTTATCCAGTCTTATGCCAACCCTCCATTATTGTTCAGTCCTTTCAGTCATGTCTGAATCTTCTTGACCCCATTTTGGGATTTCTTGGCAAACATACTGGAATGGTTTACCATTTCCTTCTCCCATTCATCTGACAGATGAGGAAACTCAGGCAAACAGGGTTAAGTGACCTGCCCAGGGTCACACAGCTAATGTCTGGGGCCACATCTGAACTCACAAAGATGTGTCTTCCTGACTCCAGGCCTGGCAATCTAACCACTGAGTTACCTAGCTGCTAAACCTCTGCCACAAACTCAAAGATCAGCATTTCATTATGCCATTCCAGAAGGTAGTGTATACATATGATTTAACATTATAAGGATAGATCTATCAGTAGTGGGAGATAGATTTGAAAAGGTGTAGTGATGGATATACAGGGCCTTGGAAGCCAGGGAAAGGAATTTATACTTTTGGTAGGATGGAGGGAGCACATGATAATTGTTGAATAAAGCAGTAACAGGATGAAAGCAATATGTAAAGGAAGCCTTCTCTGGAACCACTGGGCAGGATAGAACAGGGGGAAGGAGACAAGTAACACATAGCCCAGAATACCCTGCTGCACTAATAAATGTGAGGATGCTGTGTGATTTCTTTCTCCAATTATTATCCTAATTACCTATGTTTGCTCCATTGAGCCCTTAATGTTTTCCACCACTCACGTCAGAGTCTGGGAACTCACAGGGCCATGAATAACGGCTCTTTTTGTATGTCCCAGGGCTCGGTAGCAGTCAGACCAAAGAGCTGTATGGGAGGGGGGTAGGAATCTAATATTCCTTGTTTTATTTTTAACATTGTTCTGAACTCCATTAAACTAGGATGGTGTAGAGAAAGAACATTGGATCAGAAGGCAGAAGATCTGAGCTGTAGTCCTCAGTCTATTATCTATCTACTGCATGACCATAAGCAGGTACCTTGACCTCCCTGGGTCTCAGTTTCCCCACTGATATAAAGGATGGGGTTGGACTTTGCCCCCTGCAAGGTTCTTTCAGTCTGTAAACATTATGATCCTTTTAGCCACACACCAGGCCCTATTCTTCATAGTGGCTACAGTCTTCTTCTACAGGAGAGTGCCCATTTGAGAGAATCCAGTTCAACAGCATTAATTAAGTACTTATTGTGTTCCAAGTGCTGAAGATAGAGGGGAAGTGACTTGCTCAGAGTCACACAACTATTTAGTGTCAGAACTCAGACTTCCTGACTCCAGACCCAACCTTCTACCTAATCTATCACCTAGATGACTCAGCATGTTAAAGGGAATTGGAGGTTGACCTTGACATTGAAGGGAGCTGAGAATTCCAAGAGACAGAGGTAAGGAAGGTATGCATTTCAAGAATGCCAGATCGCCTGTGTGTGCAAAGACAAAAAAAAAAAGAAAAGATGGAATGTCAAATACCCACCCAATTTGGCTAGAACTCAGAGTACATAAGTGGGTGTGATATGTGGTCAGCCTAGAAAGGGAAGCTAAAGACAAATTGGGAAGGCCTTTAAATGTCAAACAGTGGAATGTATATTTTATCTTAGAGGAAATAGAGAGTTTCTTATTCCTGGAGCAGTCAGACAGCAAGTATTTATTAGGCACTTAATACATAGCAAGCAACGTGCTAAGAAATGGGGGTGTAAATTCAGGCAAAAATTAAGTTCTTGCCCTCAAGGAGCTTACATTCTAATGGGGTTAGGTGCAAAATTCAGGCAGTGATATGCATCACACCAAATCTAAGCAAGGTCAATGGGAGTTATTGTTAATTGTATTTTGTTTTCCAAGAGGACCAATGATATCACAGGGTAATATCTGGAATTGTGCACATGTTAGATTTAACCAATGGGAGGTAATCTCAAAGGAAAGAGACCAGTGGCAAGGTGAGATATGAATTGAATGTAGAAGACAGCATCAGGAAGTCGATATAAGGAGGAATGACATTCCATGTATGGGAGACAGCCAATGAAAAGATCTGGAGTCAGGAAATGGAAGATCTTATTTGAGGAACAGCAAGGTCAGTCATTTGATAGGGAGTATGGAAGACAGTAAGATAAAGATGATTGGAAAAATAGGAAGTGGTTAGTTTATGAAGGGCTTTTTAAACAAAGCAAAGTCTTTTATATTTGGTACTGGAGGTAACAGGGAATCACTGGAGTTTATTGAATTGTATGTGGAAGTGAAGGGAGAAGAAGGAAGGGCAACATGGTCAGACCTTGCTTTAGGAAGGTCAATTTGATAGCAGAGTGATGGATGGACCACAGTGGGGAGAGACTTGAGGAAGAGAGGCCTACCAGCAGGCTATGACAATAGTCCAGATATGTGTCGATAGGTATGGATGACATCACAGATGGGCAGAAGAACCATTCACAGTCATGTTGGAAGGGGCCATTCAGTTTCTGTAACATGTTGGAACAAATGGAAAATGACAGGCCACTTACCACACAGTGGGAGCTTGGATGCTATTTGAAAACCAGCCAAACATGGGTCCTCTTTCCCTAGTCACAAAGGCAGCATTAAGATATCAACATGCCTGCAGCATCCACCTAATAGGGAGGAATAGCAAATAAAAAAGGATCTGAGTCACCACAGAGGAATTAATTTCTGACTGGCACAGAACATGGGTATGCTGCTGGTCCAGAGAAAGGCTCATTAAGCATGACTGGCAACCAGAACTTGACCTGCCAGGGGAAGAAAATCAAAGAAAAAAAAAAGAAAGATCTTATGAGGAGAAAAGACAAATGTTTAGTCACTGAGAATTAATATTAACTGGAATCTACCAACTGCAGAGGAAGGACAGTGGAAGTTAGAGCAGCTTTCATGTGCAATTGGAACATTGGGGGACTAAAGATGGTGGGGGAGGTGGGCTGTACAGCTCCTATGAAAAGAACTAGGGGTTTTAATTGAGTGCAAGTTCAATAGGCATCAACAGGGTGATGAGGCAGCCAAGAAAGAGAATGAAAACTAAGACTAGACTCAGAGAGAGAGACTTCAGGACTGGGGAAGGCTAGATGGTGTAGTGGTAATAGTATTGAGTGTGGTATTGGGAAGATGAGAGTTCAAATCCCCCCTCAGGTACTTACTACCTGTGAGACCTTAGGCCACTCTCTCAACCTCTCTTTCCTCATCTGTAAAGTGGGAATAATAATATCACCTATCTCAAGGGTTGTGGTGAGGATCAAATAAGATTATATTTGTAAAACTCTCTGCAAACCTTAAAGATTTTTGTTATTATTCAGCCGTATCTTACTCTTTGTGACCATCTCACTTTCCAGATGAGGAAACTGAGTCAAAAAAGGTGAAAAGATTTGCCCAGGTCACACAGCTAGTAAGTATCTGAGGACAGATTTGAACTCAGAAGATGAGTCTTCTCTAACCACTGCATCATCTAGCTGCCCATAAATGCAAACTTTCATGGAGTTGGGAAGATCTGAATTCAAATGTAGCCTCAGACACTTATTAACTCTGTGACCCTGGGCAAGTAAATTGACCTCTGTCTGCCTCAGTTTCTTCTACTGTGGATAATAATAGCACCTATGTCCCATGGTTGTTGTGAGGACCAAATGAGATAATAATTGGAAAGTGGTTATCACAGTACCTGGTATGTAGTTAGCACAATATAAAAATGTTATATAATAACAATATTATATAGTAAGCACTTTATACCAATGTTATTAATGGCAGTATTATATAATAAGCACTATGTATGTTATATAATGACAGTATTGCACTTAGGCACTTTATACCAATGCTATATATGACAGTATTATATGGCAAACGCTATATAACAATGTTATGTAATAGTAGTATTATATAGTAAGCACTTGAGACCAATGCTATATGACAGCATTATATAGTAAGCACTACATAACAAGGTTATATAACAACAGTATTATATAGTAAGCACTCCATAACAAGGTTATGGAATAACATTATTATATAGTAAGCACTATATGATAATATTAGCTATTAGCTATTTTTACTAGCTGAGGAGATGACAATTAGGTTGTCAGATTATACCTGGAAATTATATTCAAATCTGTGTCATATTTTGCAATGCCAATGACAGTCTGTTGATCTTCCAAATGAAGACAAGCAGGATGTTGAGGGGCCTTGAATTCATTCCATATGAGGATATGTGGAAAGAGATGGGGTTGTTTAGCCAAAAGGAAATAAGGTAGTTTTCTTCAAATGTTCAAAGGATGGCCATATGAAAGGAGGATTAGGCTTGTTCCATTTGGCCCCAGAGGGCAGGCAGCACTAGAACCAATGGATGGAATTCGAAAAGAAGCAACATATTAAAAATGAGAGTGATGAGCATGTGGAAGAGGCAGCTTTAGGAAGTCAAAGGTAAGGTGAAGGACTCTCTTCATCTGAAGTTTTGGAAGAAAAGCTGGATGGCTCCTAATTGACTTGGCTAGAGGTAAGAGTAGGCTGCTGAGATTGCTTCAGAATTGGGGCTTTGTGACTAAGAGAGAGGCAAAGTGTGACCAGGATGGTGGTATTAGAACTTCTTCATGGACTACATGGGAAATGGCCCAAATTAATCTATCCACAAGCATTTATTAAGCATCCACTATGTGCTGGGCACCATGGTAGGCATGTTGAATACAAAGACAAAAGATAGTCCTTGCCCTCAAAGAGTTTGTATTCCATTGCAGGGGGAGGGAGGGGCAAACATATCCATATGTAAGTATATAGATAATATAGACAAAATTAATACAAGGCAGTTTGGGGAAGGCACTAGTTGTTGGGAGGCAACAAGAAAGGCTTAATGTAGCTGAGTTCTGAGAAAGTAGAAATTCTAAAAGCCAGCCAGCTGAATTTCTCCTTTTCTGTGCTTTATTACAAAGCTTCCTTGGGGAAGAAAGTAAGTTTTCAGGAGGAGGAAAAGGTCATTCATGCAGAAAACACAGCAGGCTAATTATTCTCCTTTTATTACTTTTGCTCAGACTGTAAGTTCTCTGAGAATAGAGACTGTGTTTCTCCTTTATTTGAATCCCCAGTACTTAGCATAATGCCTGGCACGTAGTAGGTGTGTTTAATAAATGCTTATTGACTGACCGATGCTTAGGGAGTGTGGCTAGAGAATGTTGATTGTTTCTGCAACATTCTCACCCACTGGCTGAGGCTATTATTGAACCTCTGAAGGTGCCTAATTGGCCATACTAGAGAGTCACTAAAAAGTCCCATTCAGATTGCCATTTCTTTCCAAAGAGGTGGTTTTTCCTGTTCCCTGAAAGAGTGTTCAAGTGTCTGTGTCTTAGTTCAGAAGGAAAGTGACAAAAATGAACTAACTGGTCTAGAAGGTGGAAGCCTGAATTTGATTCTGAGAAGACTTCAATTCAAACAAACATAGATAGAGACGTTTTAGTATCATAACTGTGGAGTTAGAGACCTTGGGTACATCATCTAACTCCACTTCATTTATAGGTAAGAAAACTGTTCCATAGTGATGAAGTAGTAGAGGCAGAGTTTGATCTAGGTCTTGTGGGCATTCCACCACTCCACCCTTTATGTCTTATGTACCAGGCTCTGTACTAGGAATCTCTTTGGAGATATAAAAAGAAACATTACATAGATTCTGTTCACAAGAAGCTTATCACCTAGTGTTGGTGTGGAAGAAGATGTAAAGAAATAAATATGATAGAAAAGATAATGTAATTAGGGAAAAAGCAAGATGTCAGGGGAAAATGTCATGAGAAATTTAAAGAGAAGATCTTACGACCACAAATCCAGAAGAAACCATAAAGGACATCTGGTCCAACTGTCATTTTTACAGATCAGGAAACTGAGGTCCAGAGAAGTTAGATGATTGGTCCAAAGTCATGTAAGTTGGAAGTAACTTGAGTGTAATTTGAATGCAGATCCTTGGACTCCAACTATAATGCTTTTTTCACTATCCATACTATGTCCTTGTCTTAATCATTTTCAATGGGACTGTGGACAGTGTGTGTGTGTGTGTGTGTGTGTGTGTGTGTGTGTGTGTGTGTGTGTGTGTGTGGTAGGAGGAGCATTTTAGAAGGCTTCACAGAAGAGACGGCACCTATTACTAGTCTCTTATCAGACAGCTAGGCAGCACAGTGGATAGAGTGCTGGACCTAGAGTCAAGAAGATAGGCATTTAAATCTGGTCTCAGCACTTTCTAGTTGTATTACCCTGGGCAAGTCACTTAACCCTGTTTGCCTCAGTTTCCTCATATGTAAAAAGCTGGAGAAGAAAATGGCAAGCTACTCTAATATCTTTGCCAAGAAAACTTCAAATAGGTTCATAAAGAGTTAGTCACAACTGAAAATGACTGAACAACAACAACAAATAGCCTGCCAGACATGCTATAGCCTGTTTCCACACATTTTCATTGGCTATCCCCCAGGCTTGGAATGTTTTTGCCCCTCATATCCTCCTGCTGGTTCCTTGGCTTCCTTGAAGGCAACTCAGATACCATCTTAGACAGGAAGCTATTTCTAGACCCCCTTAATGCTTCCTTCTAATAAATATTGTTAGAAACAAAAATAATCTGATTTATCCTGTACATATCTCCTATGTACACAGTTGTATGCATATTGTCTCTCCTACTCACATTAGGATGTGGACACCTTGGGAACAAGAACAGTTTTGACCTATCATTGTATCTCCAGCATTAACCATAGTGTCTGGCAAATAGTAAGCATTGGCTGGGAACACTTCTGAAAGATAGAATTTGTTTGGGGTCTGAGAGGTGGGGTCATTTAATCAGTCAGTCAGTAAAGATTTATTAAGCATGGGAGCTGACAGGATAAAAGCAAAAAGATCTAGGAGGGTGCCATGGGAATGGCTCACCATCTTCCTCATCATCATGAATCAAGAGCTCTAAGAGGCATTCTCATTTTATGGATGAGAAAGGACTCAGAGATGGTCAATGATGTATTGATGGTCACAAAGACTTGTCATAAATGGGACTTGAACCCAGGACCTCTGCTTTTAGCATCAGCATTCTTTCCCTGCCTCATGTTGTTTCTCTGGGAATTGTGCAAGAGAGGGATGGTCAGATAAGTAGAAGTGAAACCTTGGAGGGTCTCAAATGTTAGAATAAGAAATTTGAAGTTCGTTGCTACTGGATTTTTTTTTTTAACAGAACTGGTATGAACAGAGTTATATTACTGTAGAAGCTTAGTGATTAATTTATTCAACCATGCCTCACTTAAAGTAAGTGATGATATCCAATAAATCAATCTCACGGGCTTTAGAATACGTGTAGAAACTTAAGAAGAAATATTTAAAACACTTAAGTAATAAGTGTGATGTTGCATAAGAATCATATTTGTTTGGATCAAGGAAACTTGGCCATGGCCCATGGGTCTTCTAAAGGATATCAAGCTAGAAAACAAGACCCGCCAGATAGGTTGCAAGAAACAATAACCCTGAGCAGTGGTTCTCACCCTTCCTAATGCTGCGACCCTTTAATACTCGTATGTGGACGTATCTGCATGTGGGCAGATCCACCTCGAGACGGATAGAGGAGCGGTGTCTTGGTTTCTAAGACCATAGGAAATACATGTTTTCCGACGGTCTTAGGCGACCCCTGTGACCCCTGTGAAAGGGTTGTTTCGACCCCCAAAGGGGTTGCGACCCACTGGTTGAGAACCGCTGCCCCTGAGGAACAAAAGGGAGACAGAACTCTGGTAGAGAAGGGAGATATTGAGGAGGATAATTGGCTCTACATGAATCTCAGAGTGGAAAACCCAGGCTGAGAGATATCCTCAACAGAGGGCAACTCTATTCAACCTACCCCTCTGATGCCTATCTGTCTACAGACACCATACATAATAGATTCTGTTATTTCATTACCCAAATGTTTCTAGTAACATTAATTTTGTTTCAACCACAAAGGGAATGAGGGGTAATTAGAAATTATGTATATACATATATGTGAATATACATCTACACACAAATAGATAGATAGATATATACATATACATATTAATACACACACACACACATATATGTAAAACTAGGTAAAGATTACAACCTCTGAATAAATGGTATGAATTTTCCTAACTGGGGGTTAAGAGCAATATTCTCCGACTCCAAATCTAGTGACTTTTCTTCTGTATTCCTGGTATAGCTTCTGAAGGGTAGGCTCCTGAGATGGAAACTATATTGACAGGGAAGCAAGAAAGATAAATTAAATACACTTTTAAAAATAATATTTTATTTCCCCGATTACATGTAAAAACAATTTTTAGAATTTGTTGTTTTTTAATTAAATAAGCTTTTAAGGCATATTCTGTTGAGGAAAGGGACAAGAATCCAGGGGATACCAAGGCTAAATCTGACTCTTTGAAGCCCCTAACCATTACTCCTAGCGAGCCAAACAGAACAAATCTAATCTCTTTGCATGTAACAGTCCTTCAAATTCTTGTTGTTCAGTGATTTCAGTCATGTACAATGATAATGAATGGTCCATCAACCTTTCCTTGAAGACATTTCAACTCTCAGTTCACCAGGGCAACTATCTAACACTATACATGTCAGATGAGTTGCTGATCTGCATCAGTGAAGGGAGTTTTCCATGTTAGGAGTTCCCTACACCAAATCTTAATCAAAAAAAGAGGATTATTGAGATTTTTTCCCCTCCTTTACTCTTCCTTTTCTTTCATTTGAGAAAACAGTAGGAGCCATTGGATATAAGTTTAGAATTGGGTATGTGACCTTGGACAAGCCACTCTCCCTCTCTGTGCTTTCAAATGTCGAGTGAATTGAACTACACATGATCACTCAGGTCCTCTCAGATCAATAGAATCATAGATTTATATTTGAAAGGGGCATCAGAAACCCTACTTACCCATTTTATAGAGGAGGAAATTGAAGCCTAGGATGAACAAAGTCCTGTAGGCAATTAGCAGTAGGAGATGGGGTTGGAACTCAGGTCCTCTTTCTCTAGAACCCATGCTTTATGACAGAACATCATACTGCCTTCTCTAAACTCAGTCATCCAGAAAGTGCTATGGCCTAATCTAGCACAAAGTGAGATGTGCTAATCCTTCATGTTTTTGGAGCCCCCAAGGGGCCCAGACAAGCCTAAGGGGAATAGAGCAGTAATTGAAATGGGCACCAGTATCACCCACCCATTTATCTTCCTTAAAATGACTCTAGTAGGGAAGCTTATTTAGCCTGGGAAATTAAATTGATAGCCACATGGGAACATTTGTCTAATTCACTTAAAAAGGCCCTCATTAGCCATGATGGCGGGATCAATACTTATCCAACAGTGGGATTTACACTCTAGACCATTTCTCTCTATTTAAATAGTTGAATGCTTGGTGGGGGGAACAAACCCCTAAAATTTTTCCCTGAGGAGCGTGATCAGAGGCTTCCACTATCTGGGCATGTCAAGACTAAGCTGTGTGACCTCAGGGATGAGAACCAGTTAGTAACTGGGGCTGAGTTCTTAGCTGTCTCTCCCTATTCTCTGAGACCAGAAGCTTCAGGAATACTGCATCCTCATTGGGGGAGGGAAGGCTCAGAAAAAGTGAGAGACCCCAGTGAGAATTTGTAGAACACTGAAATTGCAGCAAACACAGCAAACCTAACCTTCTAAACAGTTATGTGGTAAGAGACAAAAATGCACAGCTCAATTTTATGCAACTGTGAAGGTTAATAGCTTCAGAACTGGTCTGATTCTACCAGATTATGGATGAGGAAACTGAGGTCCAGACAGTGAACTTGCCCATGATCACACAATATAGGATCACAGAAACAGAGATTTAGAACTGGAAGAGATTTCAGATAGTCTCTGCCCAATGCCTTCATGTTACAGATGAGGAAACTGTGGCCAATGAAGGTTCAATGACTTCCACAGTCACACAGGTACTAAGTGACAGAGCCATGATTCAAACCCAAATCCTCTGACTCCAAACTTTGGGCTTCTTCTGTTACACAACTTTGTTTCTCCACATTGGTTCAAAACCTGGTACTGATGGCTTCTAAAAAAGAGTGTAGACTATAGTAAGACTGATTCTAGCTCAAATTTTGTTCCATTTTCATAGGCTCCCAGAGTGGATAATACCACCCCTTGGAAGATGATGGAATGATCTAGGGGTGGGGGCAGTAGCAGCCTCACGGGAGGTAGTGGAAACAAAAGGAAAGAAGAGAAGATGAGAAGATTTTGAAGAACATTTTTATATGGTATATAAACAGAATGAAAGTCATTACATTATTTTCCAAATAAACACACAAAATGCAAGTTACCACTTTAGTGGTCAGGTCCACTGCCAGGTTTTAACAAGCAAGTGTTGGCAGGTGAGCATGTCATGCAGTGTGGGGAAGTCCAGCATTGGCAGAAATATTTGTGTGTAATGACTTGTTTACAATGTGATACTATATGGTTACATGGCACAATATTGTGTCATCAAAATTTCAAGGGAGGAAACCTTCCCTCCCCCAACAAATTTGCAATAAATTATTAAGTTTAAAATGTGTCTTTTAAAAAAATATTTTGTATTTTTTACAATGATGCAAATTTTAAAAAGTCATGAAAGAATTAAAGAAAATAGATTTCCAGATGTGTACTGAGTAATTTTTAAAGGGATGGTAGACCAAATAAGTTTGGGAACCTCTGATCTAGATCCACATGTACGTCTTTGACTCCTTATCCCAAGATCACTGCTCATATTTTCTGGTTGACCTTGGATGTCTTCCACGAAACTGGACTTTTCCCTTTCCCCCCATTAACCAAAAACTTACCTCATCTGCCTAGAAGTGCAGGGAAATAGAAAGAGTAGGAGACCTAGAGACAGAAAATTAGGATAAAAGTCTTGGCTCCCCATTGTCTTATCATGGAACCATGGGATTTGCACTCGTCACTCTCTATTCCCATGTAGCAAGATGTTAATACATCCATCTATCTATCTATCTATCATCTATCTATCTATCTATCTATCTATCTATCTATCTATCAATCTATCTATCTATTTATCTATTTATCTATCCATCCAGCATTTCCCTACTCATCTTTTCCAGAACAGCTAGATGGCACAATAGACAGAGCACCGGGGCGGAAGTCAGGAAGACTTGAGTTCAAATCCAGTCTCAGACACTAACTAGTTGTGTAACCTGTCTCAATCTTCAGATCTGTAAAAGGAATGGTTGGTCTAGATGATATAATTCTATGTATGGTCCTATGGTCTTATGTTGTTCAATCATTTCAGTCATGTTCAACAGTTTGTGACCTCATTTGGGGTTTTCTTCACAAAGATACTGGAGTAGTTTGTCATTTCCTTCTCCAGCTCATTTTACAGACAAGGAAACTGAGGAAAACAAGGTTAAGTGACTTGCCCTGGATAACAGAGCTAGTAAATGTCTAAGGCTAGATTTGAATTCAGGTCTTTTTGACTTTGGGCCTGGCACTCTATTCATTGAACCACTTAGCTTTCCCTAGTTAACCTTATAATTAGTTTCTTAACTTCTATAAGCCTCAATTTCCTCATCTATGTCATGTGGTGTTGGATTGGACAGCATCTAAAGATCCTTGAGGCTCTAGACATCTAGCCCTCTAGTAATTGTCCAAATTTCTGTAGCCCCAGTGGTAGAAAACATCTCCTTGATGAGATCCCAGAACATCAGAAGTATCAACATTTACTTCTCAGGCACCTGACCAAGTCATGTTCCTCACAACAGCTCTGTGAGGCAGGTTCCCAGAATAGTATTGTTGCCATTGTACAGGTGAGAAAATTGAGTGTTGGAGAGGTAGAAATGATTTGTTCAAGGATGCACAGTGACTGAGGCAAAGATCAAACCTATGTTGTCAGACACAATATGAATCCCACAGCCTTTCAGAGATATGAAACAGCTGGCACTCAGTAGAGTAATTTCAGAGATAGAGTCACTAATATTATCAGCAAAGGACCAAAAGAGAGCTAGCATTATAGTGACTGCTTGGCACATAATAAGAACTAATTATGTACACACATATGCATACACATGTGTGGATGCATGTTACATACATGTATTGTGCATATATGTTTATTTCACCTTACATGTATGTGTGCAAACATGTGTGATATGTAATGCATGAATTTGTGTATGTGTATGTATATGCAAATGGGTATGTATATGCATATACATATTATATATGTAAAATATATGTGTGAGTGTGTATGTGCATATATACCTACACTTGCTGGATCTACATGGGTTGGACTGGAATAGAATGGACTGGACTGAACTGCATTAGATTGGAATGAAATGGATTGGATTGAATTGTACTATATTTATTTGGTCTAAATTAGACTAGACCAGAGTGGATTGGATTGGATTGAATTGGACTAGACAGAACTAGGTTGTATTAGAATAAATTGAAATGGACTGAATTGGATTAGGTTGGATTGGACTGGACTGGACTAGATAGGATTGTATTGTATTGGGTTGGGTTGGATTGAATAGGTGTTCAGGAAATCCTTGAAGAGAGGTGATGTGGTCCGATGAAGGTGATGCTCGATGTGAGGGATGGAGGTCCGGGTTTGAATTCTGATTCTGACTCAGTTCTATGACTAAGATATCCCTTGGTCTCAGTTTCCTCATCAGTAAAATGGGGCAATAACATTCCAGAGAGGGGGCACACCATAGTGGAATAGGGACTGGCCTTGGAATCAGTATGTCTTGGGTTCAAGTCTTGCCCATAACACATACCAGCTGTGTGCCTGGGCAATTTGCTTAATGGTCATTGTCCTCAGACAATTCTCTAAGCAATTAGTAAATCAATAAGCATTTCTTAGCACTGACTTAGTGTCAGACATTTTATTGGCCCTGGGAATACAAAGATCAAAAAAAATGAAATAATCCCTGTTCTCAAACAAGACATTGGTGGAGGGATTTTCTATGCCAAGAGTTTCTTACAGAAAAGAAATCAGAAATAGAGACCACCTTCCCCCAAACCCTATCCTACCCCACCAAAAAAGCGCAACATTTGTTCAACTCCTCTAAAGCTTAAAGGACAGAGAAATGTGAGTTTTATTGACTGGCAGCAGAAAAGACGCCTTTGGCAGTGAAGATGACCAGTCAGGGCCAGTGCAGATGGCCAGAAACTATCATACTCCCACATTAGTTACAGGCTAACTTTTTCTCTGGGAAGGGCAAACAATGGTGCTGAATATAGAAAGAATGGTTTCTTCTCTTTTCTCCCTATGACAAGTTTCCTCATGGCAAAAATCATCTATTTTTCGAATGTAGCTTTTATGTGTCCCATAAATGGCATTATGCAAATACATAAAACATGGGTAACAATATATGGTACCTCTCAAAAACTGAAGTGTTAGAATTTGAAGGTTAGGGCTCAGAAACACATTTAAAACAGAAACTGTTTGCAATTATCTTGCTCTGTCTGCATTAATAAAACAAAATAACCAAAACTAACCTTAGAATGTCAGAGTTGGGAGGGGTCATAGAACACAGAAAGTTATTTTTGGGAGGGGACATCACCACCAGTGACTTGTAGATAATATTTATAATTTGCAAAGCAATTTACATTTAGTATCCAATTTGATCCTCCCAAGTATCCTGGGAGGTAGGTGCTATTTTACAGATGAGGACACGGAGATAAAGAGAAATTAAGTGAATTATCCACTATCACATAGCTAGCAAATGAGAGAATCTTCCTTATTCCAAGACTAGCATTCTATACATCGTACTAGCTACCTGCTTTAGAACACAGAATGCCAGAGCCGGGAGACCCCTTAGAACAAGAAATATTGTATTTAGGAAGGACCTCAGAGCATAGAATGTCAGATAGGAGGGTCCTCAGAACATAGAATGTCAGAGCTGTGTAGATTAGAACATAGAAAGAGAGAAACACAGATAATCAGGTCTGGGGAGGATCTTACAAAAAGAAACATAGAACATTAGAAATAGCTAGGTCCATAAACTGACCAACAAGCATGTATTCTACACCTACTGCGTGCCAGACTTTTTAAAGTCTTGGGAACCTTAGAACATATAGCGTAAAATGTAAGAGTATGAAGTCACTTTAGGATGTAGAATGTCAGAACTTGCATTTTAGAGCTCATCTTGTCAGTTCTCTGATTTCTGAGCAGGAGGAAACTTTTTCAAAATAGAACTGACTGTTCTCAAGTTATAAAGTGAATCAATCAGTGGCAAAGCTGAGGCCAGGATCCTGGTTGCCTGATTGTGAGTCCAGACCTCTTTCCAGACTGCTGCCCTGTCAAATCTAATCGGCAAGGACTCAGCAGCTTTATTAGAATTCCATTTTATTAGACTGCAGAGGATTATGAATAACAATAGTCTCCATTTCTATAGTGCTTTAAAATTTACAAGGTTCTTTCCTCAAAATGAATGCAAGTATTATTGTCTGCATTTTGCAATAGATGAAACTGAGACTGAGGGGGCTGCCTTGTCTACATTCACACAGCTAGAAAGGATCAGAAACAGGACTCACACTCATGTACTGGCTCCGAGTACAGAGAAAAGAATTGTAAATTGAAGGAATGCCTACCAGTTGGGGAATGGCTGAACAAGTTGTGGTACATGAATGTAATGGAATACTACTGTGCTATAAGAAATGATGAGCAGGCAGACTTCAGAAAAACCTGGAAAGACTTACATGAACTGATGCAGAGTGAAGTGAGTAGAACCAAGAGAACATTGTACACAGTAACAGCAACTTTGTGGAATGACCAACTTTGATAGACTTAGCTCTTCTCAGCAATTCAATTATCCGATATAATTAACAAGGTTCATGCTATCCATGTCCAGAGAAATAACTATGGAGTCTGACATCAGATCAAAGCACACTATGTTCACTTTCTTTTTCATGGTTTTACCCTTTCGTTTTGATTCTTCTTTTACAACATGACTAATATGAAAATACTTTTTAACATGATTGCACATGTGTTACCTATATCAGATTGCCATTTTGGGAAGTAGGGGAGAAATAATGGAACCCAAAATCTTATAAAAATGAATGTTGAAAACTGTCTTTACATGTAATTGGAAAAACTAAAATAGTATTTATAAAAAAGAGAATTCACCATTTACAAAGTAAACAAGCTATGATTTGTAAAGTAAATTGGAGGAATGTTTCTGCCTTTCTTTGTATCTCAAGCAGTTAACACAGTGCCTGACACACAGCAGACTCTTGATAAAAGCTTTTTGACTTGAATTGACTAATTCACAGAATACCTGAGGGGGAATCTTCTCTATGGCACCCCCAACAACTGGTCATTCATTATTCATGTGAAGAATTCCAGAGATGGGGCAACTCTTCACCTTATGGGGCAATTCAAGCATGGTACTTTGAGATCCACATCTAATTCTGAGCTTAGGGGGTACGGCTAACTAAGTCTAAACTCTCTTCCAAGGATCTATTTCACATTGTCTTCTATTTTTTCACTTGTTTGGACCTGTTTAACAGTATCTTGATTTCTCATAAAGTCATTTGTTTCCATTTGATCCACTCTAATTCAGAAGGAATTATTCTCTTCAGAAAGCTTTTGAGATTCTTTTTCCATCTGGCAAATTTGACTTTTTAAGTCATTCTTCTCCTCGTTGGCTTTTTGGCCTCTTTTGCCATTTGAGTTAATCTATTTTTTAAGGTGTTATCTTCTTCTTTGTTGATTCTCTTTTCATGATTTTCTTGCATCATTCTCATTTCTTTTCCCAATTTTTCCTCCACTTCTCTTATTTGGTTTTCAAAATCCTTCTTAAGTGCTTTATGGCTTGTAGGAAGTCTTCATGTTTCTTGGAAGCTTTTGGTGTGGGAGTTCTGACTGTGTTGTCTTCCTCCCATTCCATGCTTTGAGCTTTTTTGTTCCCAAAGAAAGAATTTAAAGTTCAGTTGCTGTTCTTACTTTGCTTCCTTTGCCTGCTCATGTTGCCAGTCAATTACTTGATTTATTAGCTCTGTGGAACTCTGCTTCCAGAGGGGAAAGCTCTGTACCAAATTGTGGGGCTTTTGCAGCTGCCAGAGTTATTGAGAGGCTGCCATTTTTTTACAGCCTCCACCAGCTTTGGCTCACTGAAAACGTACCCCAGGACCACCACCCAAGACCACAATCCGGCTCCAGGCTGCTCAACACAAGAGCACTTAGCCTCTGAACAATTGCTTGGCCCCCTTGCAGTCTGCAGGCCGGGAGCTCTGAAGCAGCCATGTGGAGGTGGCTGCAGGGCTGCTGCTTCTGCCACTTCCTTGCCCTGGAGGCAGTTTGGCTGGACCACTTTTCTCCCCCATATTTAGCTGAGTTCCACTGACCTTTCATTTTGTCCTTGTTTCTTATGGCTTGATAATTCTGTAACTGCCACAGCTGCTGCTGACCCACTCTCCTGAAGGCTCCAGCTGCAGCTCATCTTGGCCGCCCCTGGCCAAGCCATGGTTTCAGGCTAGGCTGGTTTTTGGCTCCCAGCACGCTTCAATGAGCCCTTCTTGCCAAGCTGCCTTCAGCAGGAGATGTGTTTTTCTGTATTTTTGTGAGGTCTGGAGCCCTAAAATTTGTTTAGAGTCATATTTTATGGGTATTTGAGGTGGCTATGTGGGAGCTGCAGAACCTTGTTGCTTCTGTGCTGCCATCTTGGCTCCACCCCTAAACCCTCTTCCAAATGATACTTAATTTTAAAATTCTGAAAGATACTAAAATGCCCCTCTCCCTAATATGTCTCCTCTCACTAAGCTAAATATTTCTGACTTCTCAAGAGGAATCTTCATATACAGGAGTATTCTGGTAAATGGTTAACAACTGGCTCTCCAACAAATAAAATGTAGTTCAACATGCTTTAAAATTTAAGATGCATTATTAAGATTTTCTCCATCATTTTCTTAAGGTTAGACAACAGAACAATAAATCAAGCTATGATTTGTAGTCTCTGTTGATGTCCTAGGTGTAAATACTTACATTTAAAATTTAATAACCCATTCCCATGAACCGATATATGCTGATTCCAGTACACCCTTGCTCATTTCACATGCATATTAGTATTCTGACCAAAGTGAGCTTTTTCTTTGGGGCATGCCCCAATTTACCAGGATCTTTCCTAAACTCTAGTACCCAGAGCTGAACATTATACTCCTCTTGAAGCAAATTTTAATTATTCATTGTATTTTGTGATTGGGTCTATTCAAATCTACATTTTATTGCGACTAAGAAATATTCAAATAACTATTAGTAGAACTGTTGCCAACATACATATTTCTCTATCAACAAGTGTCCATACAAAACACAAGAAGTCTGGCTCATGTATATTCTTGAGGGGAAAAATATTGGAAAATTCAAGAAAGTTCTAAAAAATTGTCTCATACTATAGAACTTTACACTAGCTACTAATGAAGAGAATGCTTATCAAACAAAACAGATACAAGATTTTTTTAATGACATTTAGCCATAGCAATCAGTATCATTACATAATTAGAAGCAGTTAAATAGCACAAGTGGGTAGAGTGCTGGACAGAGCATTGGAAAGACCTGAGTTTAAAATCCTACTTGAAACATTTGCTAACATTGGGACCCTGGATGAATCACTTTACCTCTATCTGCCTTCTTTTTCTCACCTATAAATGAGAGTAATAATAGCACCCATCTTCCAAGGTTGTTGTGAGGGCAAAGTCACATATTTGTAAAATGGTTTACAAGCCTTAGAGTACTATATCAAACAATCAACAAGCATTTATTAAGCACCTACTATGTGCCAGGCACTGTGCTAGGGATTCAAAAAGAGGCAAAAGACAGTCTCTGTCCTTTAGATACTCATGATCTAATGGTGGAGGCAACAAACAAATATATATCAACAAGCTATAAACATGATAAATTGGAAATAACGAGCAAAGGAAAGGTATTCGAATTAAAAATAGTTGCTATTATTATCTCATGTCTTCAAGAACAGCTTCAAGCAAAGATGTTACATATCACAAGATGCAAACAATAACAGTTTTATGAGAATGAAATTAACTTCTACCTTATCATGTATACAGAACATTACTGTATTATGGGGGCCATTTTGTTTTGATTACCAACTGGTAGTCTCTGAATGTAGAAACTTAGTAAGCTAAGCCTTATGCATGATTTAATTTCATTTAAATATAAATTTGAAACCCTAATATTTTGTTTTCACACTCCAGATGTGCTCTGATCACAGCAGCATGTCACAACATGTTTTAAATTACTTGCCTTTATGAATACAGCCAAGAATTATGTTGTTAAGCAATATTCAGTAAGTGGAGAGAGAGTTTGGATTGGAGCCAAGAAAACATGGGTTCAAAATCTATCTATGGCCATGTATCCTTGGATAAATCACAACCTCTCATTTTCTAGGCAACTTTCTAAGACAATAAATTACAAAGAATGTGCCAATCCACACTGGTTAATGATGTTTCCTTATTGGCCATCAGTGAAATTACTGGTCCAATCCCTTATTTCATAGACTAGATTATGTTGTCTTTTTGTTGGCTACTATTGACTTGCATTGAGTTTTCAGTCCATTTAAATTCCCAAATCTATTTTGTCCAAACTCTTCCCTAGATTATTTGTTCACAGAAATCATGGAAATCAAATATAGGATTTAACCTCTTTTCTTTTAACTGTACCTATGATTTCACAGGAATGGGAAGCCTCCAGAGAAAGAATTCTCTTTCTCAATATAGAACTACCTATTCTGCAAAATACTGTCTTTAAGAGTTGCCTAAGGCATTAAGAAATAAAATGACCCCAGGATCCCAGGATCATAGACTCAGTATGTGTCAGAGGTAGAATTTGAATCCTGGTCTCTCCTTCCCTCAGGCCAGCTTCATATCCCCCACACAAGACCCTTTGGATCTTGACAACATCATACAACATATTAGTTACCTCTCTTAAATGTGAACCATTTGCAAAAGGGATTAGCATGTTAATTGTATCTTTATCCAAATCATTGGAAAAAAAATGTTGAAAAACACAGAATTCAAGAAAAGATTGTTTGAATGTTCCACTAGCAATATACTACCAATCTGACATCAACCCATTACTCATCATTCCTTGGTCATTCGATACATTTTGAATTTTAATTTATAAAACAATGCTACAGTCTTGCTCATGTTCTATCTTGTCCACAAGTCCTGAAATTTTGTCAGATATTTCCTGTAGTACAGTTTATTATATACATATGGTATTCCCTTGAACTATCAGCCTTTCATCAAATAAAGGGAAAAGGCTAGCCTCTCATGACTTCACTGTGGCCTCTAGGTCCAGATGACTATTCCTGCCAGAAAAGACTAAGGGACCCAGACCAGTGGGTTGCTATTTTAGTTATGAAGACCAGGAAGTTGTGAGGAAGCACCAGATGGAAAACATCTTTCTCACTTGACTTTATCCGTGGACCTCTTCACAAACATTGTTATTCCACTGACTAATTCACCCATATTTAACAAACTCATGTATCCTCTTCCCCTCCTCATCCCCATGATGCTGAATCACAATCATACAAAGTCTTCTTATGAATCTCTAAATTTGTCATATAAATTGTTTTTACAGTTATTACTGTATTATTACTAATACTAAGTAACACTATATTAATTAATTTTTATTAATTTGTTTTTATTAATAATATTGATTAATAATAATAAAATAATATTACTGTTAAAATAATATGCCACAAATTATTTAATCAGCTCCCATTTAATAGACATCTATTCTATCCAGTTTTTTAGTACTAGAAAAAGTGATATTGTAAACATTTTGTGTATGTAGGACCTTTGTTTTGTTTTTTTTTAATCATACTCCAACATTTTCTTCCAACATTTGCATATTTCATCATCTTTTCCAATTTTTTAGTTGTAAGCTGAAACCTCAGAGTTGCTCTGATTTACATTTCTCTTATTATTAGTGATTTGCAACATATGAGTTTTAGTGTGTTTGAATTCTTTTTGAGAATTATTTGCTCATATCCTTTTGACCATTGTTGTTGTTAGTTCTTCATACTTGAAGATGATCAATGACATCATAATGTTGGGGTCAAGGTACAATGTGTTAAACTCTGACCAACCAATCTAATATGAGCTTAGAAGACTCTACCAGAGGTTGGGCACAAATAGTGTGTTTGAATATTTGGGATGGAGATGTCTCTAGATTTGCACATTTCATGTTTCCTCTATGATACTGCAATTCTCTTCTGCTCATAAAGCACCAGCACTTTCTTTGATGCACACATGCTAAGCTGGGTGGTCCTGTGCCAGCACTGATCATGCCTCATGATCTATACTAAAGTTCTTCAGAGAGACCTTGAGATTGTACTGATTCTATTTCTTCTTTCCTCTACATGAGCACTTGCTTTGTGCATATATTCCATAAAATAACAACAACCAGAACCACATCATGCATACATGGAACCATCAGTTACAGCAAATGGAGAAATATCAAATTCTGTAGAGAAGTTCACTTACTTTGGCAGTATACTTTCCAGGGATGTCCACAAAGATGATGAGTTTGATGCATGCATTGCCAGAGCTAGCCCAGTATTTGGGAGACTCTGAAGGAAAGTGTGGCAGAGAAGAGGTATTGGATTGCCTACCAAACTGACAGTCTACAGTCATTGTGTTGACCTCATTGTTGTATGTCTGTGGAACCTGGACAGTCTACCAGGGCCATATCAGGAAATTGAGTCACTTTCATTTGAATTGTCTGAGAAAGATTCTGAGATCTCCTGGTAGGATAAGATACCAGACACTGACATCCTTTCTTGATCTGAACTGCCAAGGATTCAAACTCTACTGCAGAAAGCACAACTCCAATGGGCTGGCCACATTGTTCAAATGCCAAATGTACACTTACCTTGACTGTTAATCTACTGAGGAATGTGGTTTGGTCTTATCTATTTCTGTTATTTTCTTACACAACTTTAGTATCAGATATTCATCAGAGATATTTGACACAAAAATTATTTTTCCTATTTGATTGTTTCCTGTCTTGTCTTGATTTTCTTTGTGTAAAAGCTTTCCAATTTCATGTCATAAAATTTTTTTTTGTCATCTCAGTCATTTGATCAAAAATTTAACCCCTAAATATGTGCTGGATCTGATACTTTTCTATTAAAAAATAGTATCAAGGCAGCTAGATGGCACAGTGAATAGAGCACCAGCACTGAAGGCAGGAGGACTTGAGTTGAAATCTGGCCTCAGACACTTGACACTTGACTAACTGTGCAACCTTGGGCAAGTCACTTAACACCTGTTGCCTTGCCTTCCCCACTCAAAAAAAAAAAATAGTATCGTCTTTGATGGAGAAACAATGTGGCATCATATATAGTTTGTGTTGGTGCAGAAAACCTGGGTTCACGTTTCTCCTTTGGCACAAATTGACTATGTGATGCTAGGCAAATCACTTGTTTTTCTAATGACTAATTCCTATTCTTTTGACCTTTAATATTCACATCACGTATCCATTTATAACATTGCGGTATATGGTATAGTACTCTCCTGACCATAAATTCAGGCTACTTTCTAAAACAAAGTTTGAGTACTTTTACTTTCACTTTCCTGCTGGGTTCTATCAAGTATTGAGGAAGACTAGCCATTTAGTAAAGCTATTGTGCAGGTCAAGTGGTTTTATATTGAAGGCAACATTTATGGCTCTTGAATTCCACTTAGAAAGAGACTTTGTTTTCAAGGGGAATGGGGCTTTTGTTTTATTACCACAGGCAAAGCAAAACAATTACAAACAGGTTCTATTTTAAATATATTGCTGAACTCTGAATTTCAAACCTCTACCACTGGACAGACATTAAATTTATTACCTAACTGCTCTTTATTCTTCCTGCTGCCAAACTCTGATCACAGGAAATAATAAAAAGAGGAAATTACGGGCATCTTCTTCACAACTGTAAGTTGATGAGGTTAATTAAAGCCACTGGTTCAAGGCTAAGGTCATATTACTTGACATCCAGGAGTCACAAGAAAGTTTCTTCTTCAGGAGCCATCACAATTCTGGCCTTCACAAATAGTTCAGCTAATTACTCTAAAGAGCAAGTTAACATTTTTACAGCAAAGGAGATAATAATATATAAGCAATGAACTAGGGCAGGAGGTAGGGGATGATCAGACAGCCATAATGGAATGGACAAAAACAAAGAGCTGATTTCTGCCCCTCCACATAAGAATTACCTTATGGGGGATGGAGCCAAGATGGCAGTGTAGAAGCAGGAAAACTCTGTAGCTTCCACAGAGCCACATCAAATACCCATAAAATATAACTCTAAACAAATTTTAGGGCTCCAGAACTCACAAAACTATAGAAAAACATATCTTCCGCAGAAGGAAGCTCAGCAGGTGGGATAGGAAGGGCTCATTGCAGCACTCTGTGAGCCGAAACCAGCACGGCTTGAAACTGAGCCTTGGCCCAGGGGCTGCCAGGACAAGCTGCAGCTAGAGCCTTCAGTAGAGTGGATCAGCGGCAGCTGTGTGATTTCCAGAATTATAAAGCCATAAGAAATAAGGACTAAGTGAAAGGTTAGTGGAACTCGGCTAAACTTGGGGAAGAGGGTCTGGCCAAACTGCCTCCAGGGCAAGGAAGCAGCAGAAGTGGAGGCCCTGCATCCACCTCCATGTGGAGGCTGAAAAAACCAGAACTGAAAAGAAAATTTGACACTCAAATACAAGAAGCATGAGGAAGTAAACATGGAAAAGAAATCATAAGGAACTTTTCAAAGTTGCACTATTTACATGCCAACATGAAAAAACAATAATTGTAACTTATGAAACTTTTCTCAGTATGAGGATAGGTGAAGGGAATACAAATGTATATATACATATACATACACATATGTCTATATAGGAGGGTAGAAAAAGCTTAAGTATGGATACAATAACACTGGCCTACAGAAAGCAAAGAAAGGATTGATGATAAGAGAAAGCAAAGGATTAATGATAAACATTTGCAGCAACAATTTAGTGGAGTGAATGCTAGAGACTGCAGCAAAGAAATGAATTAACAGCTGAACCTTCAATGAAAGCAACCATCTCTCTGAACAAATAAGAAAAGTAAAGGTATTGTAAGGTTGCAAATAGTTCCAGGCCATTCTGAGAAGCAATTTGAAACTGCGTCCCATAAGTCACTCCACCATTCCTACCCTTTGATACAATGATACTACAATTAGGCATACACCAAGGGGATTAAACAAAGAGTCAAAGCACACACATACACACAAATGTGCACACACACACACACACACACACCACACACACGGAAGCAGTAGCAACTCTATTTGTGTTTAAGAACAGGAAACTAAGGGAGAGTCCATCACTTGGGAAATGACTGAAAAAGTAATAGTTTATGAATTTAATGGAATCCTATTGCAAATATATATGTATATTTACTATATATATATTCTCAGAAAGAAAACAGAAAGTAAAATAGACAAAATGTAAAAGTTTTTCCACAAACAAACCAATGAAGTTAAAATAAGAGGAGATATCAGTTAGTGGGAACAGATCTTTATAGCAAGTTCCTCTGATAAGAGTCTTATATTTCAGGAATTAATACAAATTTATACAAATAAAGGCCATTCCCTAACTGAATGTTCAAAAGATGAACAGAGAATTTTCAGAGGAAAAAATCCAAACTATTAAAAGTCAGATGAAAAACACTCTAGATCACTAAAATTTAGAAAATTAAAAATGAAAGCAACTTTAAGATTCCACCTCACACTTAAGAGATGGGCAAAGTTGAAAGAAATGGTAAATGATAAAGGGATGGTTTCAGAGAAATCTGGGAAGATTTGCAGAGTGAAGTGGGCAGAACTAGGAAAACAATTTATACAACAACATTAGAAAAAGAAGAAATTTGAAAGAGTTAAGAACTCTGATGACAAATGATAGAAACTTGCTATCCATCTTCCAACCAAGAAGTTATGGATTCAGAGTGATGATTAAGATGTATTTTTCTTGGACATGGACGATGCAGGAATTTGGTTTCCTTGACTATATATGTTTATAACAAGGATTTCATTTTTCTTTCTTTCTCAATTGGAGGGGTGAAAAAGAATGGAAAGAATGTGGATTTTCATTGATTAAAAAGTCAAATTTAATTTAAAATATGAAAAAAAACAATAAAAATGAGAGACTGGAAGAAAATGTACTGTATACCATATGAGTTAGAAAAAGGAGTTGTAGTCATCAGACAAAATAAAAGCAAATTGCATCCTGTGAAAAGGTATCATAGACAACCAGCCATTATTAATGTTATACTCATGTGCTCTAAATTCCATCAAATCTAAATGCATACAGGAAAAAATAACTGAATTAAAAGATTACATAGAGATAGTTACACAAGAATAGTAGGAGACTTAATTGTATCTTTCTGATTCACACAAATGTAACAGAAAAATAAAGAAGAGGGAAAATATAAAATTGAACAAATTGTTAAAAAAAATTGGAGCTAAGATTTGTGGTATCTTCTAAATGAGAAAGCTAAGGAATGTATGTATTCTCAGTATCATGTGGATCTTTTAATAGAATTGAACATGTATTAGGTCAGCAGTTCTCAATCTGTGGGTCACAACCCCTTTGGGGGTCAAACAACCCTTTCACAGGGTCACAGGGGTCGCCTAAGACCATCAGAAAACACATATTTCCGATGGTCTTAGAAACTGAGATACCGCTTCTCTATCCCTCTCCAGGAGGGTCTGCCCACATGAAGATACACCCACATACACGTATTAAAGGGTCGTGGCATTAGGAATGTTGAGAACCACTGTATTAGGTGATAAATTTATTGTAAACACATATAAAAAGTAAAAAATAATAAATTCATTATTTATAAATCATGATGCACTAAAAATAATTCAGTTCAGTATACACAAACAAGAGAAACAGACCCAAATGGAGCCTTAATGCCAAAAACTTAAATAATAAGTGGGTAAAGGGTAAGCTCTATTTTTTACTTGTGCCATGACCTTGTAATGGTAATAGGAATCTGAAGATCTTCCTTGCCCCTTGATAGGCTTAAGTGAATTTGAAGACCTTCCCTGATTTGAAAATATACTCTGCCCCCAATAGGTTGAATGTGGTCACATGGAGCCTGTGGTGAAAGGTTTATTTTTCAGGAACACCCATGTCTTCTTACTTTGTGATTGAGCAGTGGTTCACAAGAATTGTGATGGTCTCTGACCCTGGAGAAAGCTATATATACCCTGATGTGAGGTTTTGCTTTGGTGCTCACTCATGGGAAGACTTGTGTGATTTGGTCAAATGAGACTCTGGGCAGCTATTGAGCCACCCGGCTTTGAAAACCCAGATGTTGGAGCTTCTCTTTATGGTAACAAGGTATGGATGTATGATCAGACAGCTGGAAACCCTGTCTGTTGCTCTATTTCTCTGTCTGTGTTTTTTATCTGCTTGTAATTTTTGTTTGTATTTTCTCTGAAGTTCAGGGTACTGACTTCTTCCCCTGATCTAGGTAAATAATATATGTCTGATTAAAGTAAGATGGTTAATCCCTTTTTGAGTTGCTTTCCTTTAGAAAAACAGATCAAAGAACCTGTGCTAGCAGCCATCCTGGGTATGCTAGGATGTTTGCTGCTACAGACCTCTAAGATCCTAATCCCTCAGTTTTCTCCCAGGCCATTTCCCCTGCCACTCTCCCCTGTTTTCCCCATCTTGACCCTTTAGTAAACCATTTCAACTTTATACTATCCTCCTTTCTTGAATCCCTAGTCTCCTTTTCATATTACTGATTATGCCTTGCTCAACTTCAGTTTTAAATCACTATCACCATCCACTATCTTCACTCCTACATATCTGATGCTGAATGAAGATAGATAAAATTACCTAACTCTTCTGAAAGGGTTTACTTCAAATTTATGTCAGACATCCTTATTTGGGTCCTCACTGCTGTTAGGCAATTCTACTTTACCTCCCTTCTCAATATATTTTCCCACTCTCCACAGGAGTTCTTCCAAACCTTTCATCCCTCCACAAATCTCCCATGGCTTCCCCTATCCTATATTATCAACTGAGAACATTACCACATATTTTATGGGAAAAAAATGCAGTCATTTACTATGAGTTTCCTGTTTTCCCCAGCTCCTCATTTGGTATCACGCAGATACTTTCTGCCACTTTCTCTTCCTTGACCCCTGTCTCCAATGATAGGGTGGTGTTATTCATTGGAAATGATACACCAAAATAGAGAAATAACAAAATCCTGAATAAAGGGTTAAAGAATAAATTGTAGAAATAATACTCTCTTATGTTAAAGTGAAGGATAACAGTGATACAACAAACCAAAACTTACTCTGTTGCTGTTGCTGTTATTTTTTCAGTCATATCTGACTTTTTGCAACCCCAATGGGGGTTTTCTTGGCAAAGATACTAGAGTGGTTTTCCATTTCTTTCTCCAATCCATTTTATAGATGAGGAAGCTGAGGCAAACAGGATCAAGTGATTTATCCAAGGTCAAATGACTAGTAAGTGTCTGAGGCTGAATTTGAACTCAGGTCTTCTTTCCTCCAGGCCTTAACACTCTACCTACTATGTCACTTAGCTGCCCACCAAAACTTTTATGAAACATCATTTAGAAGAACATTTATATCTTTGAAAAATTATATTAATAAAATAGAAGAAGAGAAAATCGATGAACTGAACATGCAATAAAAAGGACTAAAATACAACCTACCAGCAACCCTAAAACAAATACAATAGAAGCTATCTTGCAGATTATAAAAGAAATAGAGACACTTAAAATTTAAAGAGAATACAGAACTGATAAACAAAACTGAGAGCTGGCTTCCTTAAAAGAATAACAAAATCAATAAACTATTAGCTAATCTGATAAAGCAAAAGAGAAAAACCAAAGTGGCAAAAAAAAAAAAATTAACAAGAAGTTACATGCACAATTGAATACCAGTAAAAAAGAATGCAGAAGAGTTGAATGAGTACATATAAAAGTATAAAATACTCACACTAACAGGACGAAGCAATAGAGATCTAAAACAATCCAGCCCTCAGAAAAAGAAATCAAATAGCACTACATGAGTTATCAAAGGGAGAGGAGGGCTTTCGGGGGGTAGGAAGGAGGAGTGCAAGATTAATTTACAAAGGAATTCTGTCAGTTGTTTAAAGAGCATTTAACACATAGGAACAAAAAACATTCTTAAAAATGGAAACAGAAGGCATGCTTTTGACTTACATTAATGAGACAAATGTGGTTTGATATTCAAAACAAGAAGACTTAAAGCAAAGAAACTGTATTCAAAATAACTATTAAAGGCATAAAATATCTGGGTGTTAATCTACCAAGATTTCTCTAAATAGAACTACAGAACATTCTTTACAGAAATAAAGGAAGACAAATAAATGGAGAGATATTCACTGATTATTGTTGAGCTACGCTGATATTAATTAAATAATATAATTAATTATATTTATAATTATATAATATAGTTAATTGTATTATTACTAAATAATATTAATTAAATAATAAATTATAAAAATATTAATTAAATTAATTTATAGGTTTGATGCTATATCCATCAAGTTACTACAGGGATACTTGAAGAGGAATCAGGGAGAATAACAACATTCATTTGCAGAAACAAAGCTCTAGATACAAAAAAAAATAACGGGGAAGAATCAGGATGAAGGAAAGAGCAATACTGAATCTCGAACTATGCTTTAAAACAGTAATCATTAAAATTATTTGGTCCTGGTTTTTTTTTAAAAGCTAATATAAATTTAAATATATAATATACACAAGATGCATA
>CM053580.1:554770341-554809619 GCA_028627135.1 Pseudochirops cupreus
TTCTTGGAAGCTTTTGGTGTGGGAGTTCTGACTGTGTTGTCTTCCTCCTGTTCTATGCTTTGATCTTTTTTGTCCCCAAAAAAGGAATCTAAAGTTGGATTGCTGTTCTTACTTTGCTTCCTTTGCCTTCTCATGTTGTCAGTCAATTACTTGACTTTTTAGCTCTGTGAAACTCTGCTTCCAGAGGGAAAAGCTCCATCACAAATTGCTGGGGTTTTCACAGCTGCTAGAGCTATTAGGAGGCCATTGTTTCTGCAGCCCCCACCAGCTTAGGCTTACTGAAAATGCACCCCAGAACCACCTCCCAAGACCATGATCCTGATGCAGGCAGCTCAAGGCAAGAGCACTTAGCCTCTGAATGATTGCTTGGCCCCCCTGCAATCTGCAGTCCGGGAGCTTCTGAAGCAGCTACATGGCTGGGGACAGCTGCAGGGACACCACTTCTGCTGCTTCCTTGCCCTGGATGCAGTTTGGCTGAACCACTTTTCTCCCCCAAATTTAGTTGAGTTCCACTGACCTTTCGCTTACTCCTTATTTCTTATGGCTTGATAATTCTGGAAATTGCCACAATTGCCACTGATCCACTCTCCTGAAGGCTCCAGCTGTGGCTTGTCCTGGTCACCCTGGGCCAAGCTGCAATTTCAGGCTGGTTTGGGCTCATCTCCTAGCTCACCTGCGATGAGACCTTCCTCTCCCACATGCCGAGCTGCCTTCAGTGGGAGATGTGTTTTTCTGCAATTTTGTGAGTTCTGGAGCCCTAAAACTTGTTTAGAGTCATATTTTATGGGTATTTGAGGTGGTTATGTAGGAACTGTGGAGTTTTCCTACTTCTGTACCACTATCTTGGCTCTGCCCCCCTCTATGAATCTGTTTTTCTTCCTATTTGTCTATCTGTCCCTATTTCTCTGTCTCTATCTGTCTATCTTCCTATCCATCTATCTATCCTATCTATCTATTTATCTATCATCTATCTATCTATCTATCTATCTATCTATCTATCTGTCTGTCTATCTATCTGTTTATTCCTCTACCTCTATCCATCTATCTTCCTATCCATCTATCTGTCTATCATCTATTTATCCATCTATCTATCTCTAGCCAATCTTCAGAAACCTTCCTGAGAAATCTTCTAGGTCCATCTCTGATCTAGTCAAGAAGTCAAACAGTCAATGAGCATTTTTAAGCATGTGTGGTACAAGCATTTAGAAAGTCCTGTTTCTGTCTCGTTGTGTTGTGGTAGGCAGTCATGCTTGCACTGCCTGATGCAGCATCTTCTCTGGTGCAGTCTGATAGACATACTTCAATTCAGTATTCATTAGGTACCTGTTCTGCATAGGGCTCATTGTCAAGTGTCAGGGACATGAAGGAAACAGCTAGCAAAGCCCTTTGACCAGATCAGAGTGTGCATGAAAGGGCAGAATACGAAACCAGCCTGTCAAGGTAGATAGGAGCCAGAGTGATGAGGGCCTTTGAAGCCAGGGCACAGGACTTTGCATTTGATCCAAGAGACAATAGGGAACTAGTAGAGTGGCTTGAGCTCTTGCTCAAGCATTGAATTGAATTGGTCACATTTGAATTTTAGGAATGTCATTTGGAAGCTGTGTGGCAGATGGATTGGACAGGATAGAGAGCTTGGAGACTAGAGGCAGAGAGTCCAACTGGGAAGTCACTAGAGCAGTCCAGGTTAGAGGGAGATGGGCCTGAGCTCAGGTGGGGTGACTGAGTGTAGAGAAAGGGACTGACACCTGGGATCTTATGGAGGGAGAACTGAGATTTGGAAACTGATTGAATATGTAGGGGAAGGAGAGGGAAGAACCAAGAATGAATCCAAGGCCACAAAATCCAGGTGCCTGGTCTCATGAGGGAAAGAAGAGCTAGTAGACATGGCAGTAGAGGTGAATGTGGTATGTATTGTGTTAATAAAGGCCTGGGTTCTGGTGCTAGTGAGAACTAATGGTCTGTATGATCTGGTAGAAGTCAATTTCCCTCTCAGTCTCATTTTCCTCCTCTGTAATGTGTACAAAATAGTACCTGGTGTGTCTTCCTGATAAATACAAAGAAATACAATGGGAAAATAACATAGATACAATGAAATAATGTCTATGAAAGTCCCTTTTGAAGTAAATGCTCTATAACCTACTGAGTTAACTAGATAGATTTGGAGTTTGAAACCTGGCTCTGAACTTACTTAGCTAGAGAAGTCACTGAACCTCTCTTATTCTCAGTTTTCGCATCTTTAAAATAGGGTTCATAATAGCATCTACCACATAGGGTTATTGTGAGAATCAAATGAGATAATGTATGTAAAGTGCTGTGCCAACCTTAAAACACTGTGTCAATGCTTGCTCTTAGTGTCTTAGAACTGTAGATCCAGATTTGGAAGGCATCTTAAAGGTCATTTATCAAACCATCCCTTGTCATAGGCTGCTTGGTAGGTTGGTGTCCTTCGTTCTTGAAGAAGACCAAAATGACATCACTATATTAGACTCAAGGTACACTATTTCTGACTGTGGTTGATGAGAAATGAGAAAATTGAGGCCCAAGGAGTTTAAGCAACTTGGCCCAAATCATGTAGATAATTAGTGGCAGATCTCATGACTCCAGTTTTAACATTCTTTCCATTTTACTATGAGTGTGAGCTGTTATGTCCTCAGGGTTTGCCAGGATTGTCCTTAACCCCTCCTAGCTAACCCCTCCTCCCCCCACCAAGTGCATGTCCCTGGCTTCCTCTGGAAAAGGGCTAGCCTTGGGGTCCTAGTCAGCCTATCAGAAACCTCTTCCCCTGTCACACCTCTGAGTAGGACCATCTTATTTTCTGCTCAAGGCTGACTTCATCTACTATCCATGGGAAATGCATAAAGACTATGGAAGCATTAAAAATAAATGGCCAAATAAAACCCTGAGGTGTAAACGGAATCTACTAAGCTTACATTGCCTGCTAGGATAGGGGGAAGGTAGAGAGAGAAAATAAATTAGCATGACCTTTAAGTGGTAATTTTGTAACTATAAGGAGGAAATATGACTGGAAATATAACATTCTCCTAGTATTCTTCACAGCCCTGACTGTTCTTTTATAAACTGGGAATAGCATTCAAACCTAACCTAGCTACAGGTAGCTCAGAAAGAGACTGGGGCAGCCTGAGTCTAGGGTTAGGGAACAGGAAGACATGGAGAGGAGCCATGTATTCAAAAATGGTGGCAGCAACTGACGATTAGAAAGTGATTGAGGTGCAATAATGGCTCTTTTCCCTAATGCAAAACTGGGTGCTGGAAAAATAGGGATTGTTTTTCTCCACCCCAAGATTTAGAGGATAATGGAACAGTAAGAAAAAAAAGGAAATAGGGCAAAGTATTGAAAGTCGTCCTGGGCTAGAATTCAAAGAAATATGAATCTCAGTTCTTCCAAATTCAGTGTATGACCTTGGTTAAGTACCTTCCCTTCAAAAATCTTTGATTTCCCATCTGTAAAATGGGAGTGACATCATCACAATTAAAAAAAAAAGCTAAAGAAGGAGATAGTTCTTCTTTTCTTTGCCCTGATCAGATCATATCTCGAGGATTGGGTTTAGGAAGGCTATTGATAAACTAGAGAGTATCCAGAGTCAGAAAGAAGCAATCAGAACAGAGTACATGGTATATGGGGATCCACTGAAGGAACTGAGGAAGAGGAGACCCAGGGGGACATAAGAGCTATCTTCAAGTATTTACATGACCCTCATGTGGTAGAGAGACTAAATTATTCTGCTTGATCCCAGAGGGTAGAACTAGGAAAATTGCAGAGAAATTAGAAAGAGAAAAAAAATAGTCTTTGATGTCAAGAAAACCTCCTGTCTATCAAAGGCTACCAAGTGGAGTGGGTTGCTTTGGGAGGTAGTGTACTTCCCTTCCTAGAAGGCCTTTAAACAAAGATTGAACTACCACTTGCTAGGGATATTGGAAGCAAGGTAGCTCAATGGATAGAGTGCCAGGTCTGGGAGTCAAGAAGACCTGAGCTCATTTCCAGCCTCAGATACTAACTGGGAGACTCTGGGCAAATCATGTAACCCACTTTGCCTCAGTTTACTCATCTGTAAGACAAGCTGGAGAGGGAAATGGCAAGCCACTTTGGAATCTTTGCCTAAAAATATCCCAAATAGAGTCATAGAGAGCAGAACATGTCCAAAATGACTGAACAACAGGGCATATTGCAGGCTGCGGATTCTTGTTCAGGCATGGGTCAGATACTCTCTAAACTCCCTTCCAACTGTGCAATGTATTGATTCTATGGATTAGACTGAATGGTCTCTAAGAGCATTGAAATTGTGAGTCTCTATTATGGTGATCAAAAAGAGATCAGAGATAACAACCATTGTTGTTGTTGTTGTTGTTGTTGTCTTCCATTTTTAGAGGACTAATGATGTCAAAAAGATGATGCCATGACTTGCAAGTGACTTGGATTTAAGTCAGGGGGGAACAGTGAAAAATTACCAGTCTTGCTATGTCCTCTGGAGTCATCTGGATCTACTGGCAAGATACAGATCAGGATGACTGCAGGTGGCCAGACAGACATTGGCCTTTTTAAGATAAGGTCTTTCCCACATCTCAGTTTGACTAAGGCGATGTCCATTAGGCAAAGAATGGCCTCTTTTACCTAATAAAAAAAAATTAATCTAGAAGGGGAAAACTGCCAGAACTTCTGGCCAAAACAAAGACAGTTGCTACTTACACTCACTCTGAGCCATCAGAGCCCAAACAATGACACTGGAACCTATTTTTGGTCAATCAATGAGTCAGAGTGATTTGGGTTTAAGGAATAGTTTCTAAAAAAGTAATCTAGCCTGTAAACCCCAAGATATCTTGTGAGGTTTCAGTGATCAAAATTTATTTTCCTTCGGGCAGAGCACCTGCAAGTAACAGTATGATTCTTTATATGGGCAGAGAGAGAGAAAGGAGAAAAGGGACAAAGAGAAGGGAAACCTCCAAACAGTCTAAGAAAGGAGGACATGGTGCATGTGTGAAGACACTGGAGTATGTTGTACGAGCAAGGTCGAGGTTTTATCTGAGTATCTTTGTGAGCTAGATTTGAGCTTCCCTGTTCCATGACTTCTAGTCTCCTCCAGTGTTTTGGCACATCAAGCAGTCAATAAGTATTTGTTAAGCAAATACTATCACTTGCAAGTCATGGCATCACCTTCCTGATGTCATGGTCTGCTTTGAGAACAAAGGACAAACAACAACAACAAGTATGTGCCAGGCAGTGTGCTAAGTACTGGGAATGCAAATACAAGCAAAAAGAAAGACAATGTCTGCCCTCAGTGGGCTTGTATTATTATGGGGAAGACGAAACAGGAAAGGAAACTGAAAAGGGGTGGAGAGAAGGTACTTACCTAAGGGCATGATAGAGAAAGAAGTCTAGAGAATCAGAAATGGACTGAAGGAAGCAGGGAATGGCACAGAGGATAGAGCAGTGGACCTGGAATCAGGAAGACCTGAGTTCAAATCTGAATTCACTTACTAGATTTGTGACCCTGGGAAGTTTACTTAACCTCTGATTGCCTCAATTTCCTCAACTGTAAAATTGGAATAATAATAGCACCTATCTCCAAGGGTTGTTATAAGTATAGGATTAGATAACATTTGTAAAAGTGCTTACCACAGCTCCTGCCAAGGACTATATAAATACTTGAAACCCACCTCTCTCCCCAGCCTTTAAGGAGTGTACCTGACTGGCCTGGGCTCTTTCCTCAGAATGGAGGTTCTATCAGGAACTGATCAATCAGAGAAAGGGACCACAGGGACACAACAGTCTTCCAGGGTGAAAAGTCTACTGGTGGAGAGTTATCTTCCAAGGGGAGGGGGCTGCTAGGTCTGGGTGCAGAAAGAAGTCCAGGAGGAGTAGAATCCAAAGAGAAATGAAGGAGTGAATAGCCCACATGCACTATTGGTTACTAGTGGTTTGAGAAGAAGGTCTAACTGTAAACAGCCTTTCCACAGCAAACCACTCAGATCATACTTTCCATTGATGGAGTAGCATCATCTGTCTGGTTTTCAAGAGATGGTATATATTTTACTCCATTAAACAAAGGGAATCCTGTTTTTAATCATAGATATAGAATGCTGGAGGCAATATGGCACAAAGTATAGACTGCTGGGTTTGGAGACAGAAAGACCTGGACTCATCATCTATGTCTAGTACCTCCCTGGGGATGTATATACCCCAAAGCTCTATCCTGGGATCTTTTCTTTCCTACCTCTGTATCCATTTTCAGATCTCATATCCCACAGGTCCAATTATGAGTTGAACTCTGTGCAGATGACTCCTAGATCCATAGATAGATAGGTAGATAGATAGATACAGATACACACATACACACACATATATCCACACACATACATATATATCCATACACATATCCATACACACATACATACATTTCCATGCACATGTATGTCCATACACACATATCCACATATACACGCACACACTTATGTCCCCAGTCTCTTCGGAACACTGGTCCCCCATTCCCACTTACCTATATTACATAGTGCATAGATTTCAACAGCATGGTACAGTCAAGGGACCTGGGTGCAAATCCTCCCTTAGACACTTTCCAAATTTCTAACACTGAGCAAGTCATTTGCCAGTGTCTGGCATCAGACCTCTTTGGATCTGTTTGCTCATCAAAAACTGAGAAGTTGGACTAAGGTCCCTTCCAGATCTAAAGCTACAGTCCTAGGATCTCAAAAGCAAAATGCCGCAAACAGAACTCAATGTCTTTCACCCAAAACTCATCTCTTTTGCAAACCTATTTCTCCCAAGGACATCATTATTCTTCCAGTCACCCAGGTTCTTAACTGTAGAGTACTTTTCATTTCTTCTGCCTTGTTTGCTCCTCCCCCCATCCCCTCCATGTCCAGTCAGTTGTCAGATCTTACTGATTTGACCTCCCTAACACCCTCTTACACAATCCCCTTCTTTTCACTCACAGAGTCACCTGTATCACCTCTCATCTGGATTATTCCAATTGTCCACTCCTTGGCCTCTCTCCCTCAAGTAACTCCTTCTGCTATCCATCTCCTACAGCCTGCCCAAGTGAGATTCTTAAAGCACAGCTGTAGCCATATAACCCCTCTATTCCAAAAGTGCCCCTGGCTCCCTATTGCCTCTAAGACCAAGGATGAACTCCTCTCTTTTTCATATAAAGCCCTTCACAGACTGGCTTCAGTCTACCTCTTCAGGCTTATTTCACATATTACCCTTCATGCAGTTTGCCTCTTTTTCTTTATAAAATGAGCTGGAGAAGGTCTCTGCTAAGAAAACATCAAATCTGACCTGAGACACTAACTGTATGACCCTAGTCAAGTCACTTAAACCCTGTTTACCTCAGTTTTCTCATCTGTAAAAAATGTCCTGGAGAAGGAAATGGCAAACCACTGTAATATCTCTACCAAAAAACCCCCCAATGAGGTCACAGAGAGTCAGACATGAATGAAAGAATTGAACAACAACTACCCTTCATGTGCTCCATGCTCTGGTTATTTCTCATGTACAACATTCCATTTCCCAGATCCATTTTTTGCATGGGTTGCTTGGAACTCGCTGATTTCATACCCCCACTTCTTGATTCTCTTCATTTCTTTAGAATTGACTTCAAGTGATACTTTCTATGTAAGACTTTTCCTGAGCCTCACAGTGAGCCTCCTCTCACTCTGAAGTTACTTTGTATTTTGTTTGTGTATGTGTTGCATATATGTGGATACATTGTTTCCTCTAAGTAGAGTATAAGCTTGTTGTGGGTAGCAACTGACTCATTTTTGTCTTTGCATTCTCAGTGGCTGACATGTAACAGGCATTTACTAAGTGGGGGTTTGTTGACTGATAGGAATTCCAGTTACTTCTGTGCATCTAGGCAAATCATTTCACCTCTCGAGAATGAATTTCATAATCTGTAAATAACTCTAATCATAATCATTTTTATACATCTTTAAGTTTTGCAAATATTATAAAATTTTATCCCCATAACAACCCTATGAAATAAGTGCTATTATTATTCCTGTTTTAGAGATGAGGAAACTGAGGCAAATGGGGGTGAAATGACTTGCCCAGGGCCACATAGCTAGTAAGTATGGGAGGCAGGATTAGAACTCAGGTCTTCCTGACTCCAGACCAGCACTCCATCTACTGTGCCACCTCATTTTTTGGATGTTGACGATGATGATGATGATGATGATGATGATGGAAATAATAATAAATGTGATGTTGTTATAACTGACAAACTTAGGATCCAGAATATAGAGGTGAAAAAGACTATAGAGGTTATCTAACCCAAGCCCCTAATTTTATAGATGAGCGCACTGAAACCCAGAGAATTTAATGAATTTGTTCAAGCTCAAATAGCCAGTAAGAGGCAGAGCTAGGATTTTAACCCAGATAATCTGACTCCTTAGCCAATGCACTTTCTACTGTACCATATAAACTCTAAGCTATTATTACCTTTCCAGGTTTACTGAACATTACTTCCATGTGCTCCTGCTATATTTCAGCAAAAACTGCTTTATTTGTTGTCCTCTATCTGCTGCCTCAGTACCTAAGGTTAACTAAGAGCCATAACTAAGGTGAGGCAACAGAACTTTGTTCCAGGAAGCCAAAATTTAAAAGACACAGAAAAAAAAATCATTCCTGGGAGCTTCCTACCCCCTAGAAATTGCACCCTCAGTGCAAATCTCCCTCTGTTTTTGCCAGACATGCAAAAAAAAATCCTAGTTAAGGCATAACCATTGTAGTTTTTGCAAATCTGATTCTCCATGCTTGGAATGTATTTTCTGTTTATCTTTGTTTCTTGTCTTTTTGAAAATTAGTTGTTATGGGAAATAAATTTCTCAGAGGGAAAAGAGGGCATAGGGCTAGGTAAGCTGAGCAATGTTGAGAATAAAAGATAATAAAATTAAATTATGTAAAAAAAGAACCAGAAACATGAAAGTCGACTGCATTCGGAGCTCAGTTCATATTCAATGTCTTGAAGAAAGCCTTTTGTGATAGCCTTAGTTGTTTATATTCTCTTTCTCCTCCAAATAGAGTTGGAAAGAGAACAAACATTTCCTTAAGTGTCAGTTATCTGCCAGGTTTTCTACAAATATTATCTCATTTAATCCTCACAACAACTCTGCAGAGAGGGTGCTACTAGTTTCTCATTTTGCAGTTGAGGAAACTGAGGCAGACTTACTCAGGGTCACACAGTTAGTAATTATCTGAGGCTGGATTTGAATTCAGGTCTTCCAGATTCCAGGTCTAGAGCTCTAGCCACCAATTAGCCTACCTGCCTTTGTTATGTTATCTGCTTAGCTGTTCCCCTGTGGTTTCCCCTTGTGTAATGAAAACTCTTTGAAGGCAGGGGCTTATCTTGCTTTTTATCTTGTCTTTTTATCTCTCATTCCTGACACATAGTAGGTATCTAATAAATGCTTCTTGAATTGGACAAAAGGGCCAAGAAAAAGAAAATCTCAATTATAACCTTTGTTCTATTCCACAAGAAAATACAGGCAGGCCTTTGGATAGCAACTACAGGATTTGGGGGCTTTTATTTTTTTTTTAAATCTTTGGACACCTACCCATCAGGTTGGGTGATACTTCTGGCCAAAGCTCATTTATTTTCCTTCCTGTCGGCAGCACCGAGTCAGTGGAGCTATGGAGGAACAAGAGGTTCATTTCATGTTGGGCTCATCAGCCAGCCCGTCAGTAAATCCAGCTCTTACAACCCTCATCCCCCTCCTTTATTGATGATGATGTGAAAGACAGAGTGAACACAGCTTCATTTCTAGGGCTGGGGTTGAGATGCCTGTCTCGGCAGTCAGGAAAAATTACCTTTCAACTTGCAAACTCTGCATGTACGATCTGAGAGCAATTGAAAACGAATAAATCTGAGCTCTCACAATGTCATCTTAATAGAATTGCTTTTCTGACTGTTAAGTGCACTTTAAGTGAATGATAAAAGAAAACAGCAATTTATATTGAGGATACAGGTATCTTCCAAAGCAGCCACCTTCTCTCCTCCCTGCATCTAGTCTGGTTACTTTAAAATAAATAATGCTGCTTTAAGAATTAAACAAGGAGAAGGCTCTTTGAAAAGGTTGAAAATAAGTAAAGGCAAACAGCCACGCTTGTCACTGGCTCTGTTTCCCCAACCCCACCTCCCTGCAAAGGTCAACTTGAGAGTACATCTTAAATTTTCCAAGGACTAAGTGAAGCTGGGAGTGCATTTTCTGCCTCAGGCCTTCTTCTCTTAGCCAAGCCCTTGTTTCATAGCTGAGCAAAATCATAAGATTGTGAAATTAGAACTACAAGAAAATCTTCAACCTCATTATCTTACATGTAAGGAAATTGAGAGCCAGAAGGGCTAAGTCACTCAAAACAAGTAGCAGGGCTGAGGTTTGAACTCAGATTCTCTGGGTCAAAATCCAGGGCTTTTTCTTAAGCAAGCCTTGCAATCTCCCATCCTTATTCCTTGACTCTTGGCCCCTGTTTGGAATGCCCTCGCTCTTACACCTCTTCTCCTAACTCAAAACCTGCCCGACTTAACTAACCTTTCCTGCAAACCTTTCCTGGACCGTCTTTCTTTTGTCCCTTCTTGGGTCTTTTTTACGTTCTACTCACCAGGAGGTATTAGTGCCCTAAAATTAGCCTGATGTTATTCAGTAATAAGAACTAGGTGGTCTGGGGCTCACTCAGTCAGTTACAAGCTCTATCTAACACTGGGGGTGCTTGTGAATGGGGTGGGTCAGGGACAGTAAGGTTTCCATGCCTATCAAAAATTACCATCTCTGTCCCACTCAATTCCTTCCTACTTGTGGTTACCAGTGTTCTTATCAATCAAAAAGCATGCTCTCCCTGTGCGCATTTTCCCTGTTAAGCAATTGACTTAATCCCCTGCCCAATGGGAAATCACCATCTTCTTAACTTCCCTGCTTAATTCCACTCAATGGGTCTTTCTCACATGAACAACATATAATGGAATTGACCACCCAGACATGGTCTGACTGTATTCAGTTTTATTAATCATAACTAGAGAAGTGAAGTAAAATTAATACATAATAATGAAAGAGCAGTTCTGGCACTTATTACCTGTGTGACCTTGAACGAGTCATAACCTCCTCAAATGTAAAATGAGAGTGTTGGACTGGACCTATAATGTCTTATCCAACTCTAAATTGAAACCCTTTGATCTCCTAACCATAAAATAGAGTAACTACCAACATGGGCTACACAGCTATGTATTCTCCAGACTTATGCAGACCTTTACCAGTATATAGACTGGCCCCAAACCCTGGAGCTTATAGACATAATTCCAAGTCTCCTCATCAGCTACTCAAAATGGGATAGAGGCAACATTCCCATAATCTATTTTGTTCCTTTTACCAGACTTTGGTTGGAATGATGTCCAGTCAGTCACATTAATCTAGGTAATTTATTGTCCATCCAATCCAAGTCCATTCAAACTAGTTAACATACATAAAACACTTTGCAAATCTTAAAAGTACCATACAAGTGCCACCAATTAGCCAACAATTATGTTAGCTAGCTAGATTATTTGAGGGATCTTTTGATCTGGGGTCATTCAGGTGATCTCAGGCTCCTGAGCAAGGGCAGCCATAAGCAATCTGGATTCAGACACCTGGACAAACTGACCTCCTCTCCCTGGACCTCGGTTTCCTTGTATGTTAAACAAGACTGTTGGTCTATAAAGGGTGGGGGACCTTTGCCCTCAAGGCCATATGTGGCCCTCTAGGTCCTCAAGTGAGGCCCTTTGAATCCAGTTTGAATTCAGTCTGAATCCAGTTTGGATTCAGTCAAAGGGTTGCTCTTGAGGACCTAGAGTGCCACATGTAGCCTTGAGGATGAAGGTTCCCCACGCTGGGACTCTAGATCACAGATGTCATGAATCCCATTCACAATCTGGTGAAACCTTTGAGACCTTTCTCAGAATAATGTTTTTAAATGCATAAGATAAAATACATAGGATTACAATGGAAAACAATTATATTGAAATGCAGTGCTATATGAATGTAATGGAATAGTATTATGCCATAAGAAATGATGAAATGGATAATTTCAGAGGGAACTGGGAAGACCTTTATGAACTGGTCTAGAGTGAAGTAAGTAGAACTAAGAGAATAATTTATAACATGATAAAATTAGAGAGAAAAACAACTTTTTTGAAAAGTTTTAGTTCTCTTATCAACACAATAATGAATTGAGTCCAAAAGAACAAAGAAAAAAACATGCCACTCACCTTATGACAGGGAGATGATGGACTTAAAATGCAGAGAAAGGACAACATTTTCAGACATGGCATTTTGTTTGTTGGACTATGAGTCATGTGTCGAGTGATTTGTTTTTTTCATTTTGCTATTTAAAAAAGAATAAGCTAGAGAAAATAAATAGAGCTAACTTTTTTTAAGTTCACAAACCCCAGGTTAAGAACTCAATTCTCTCTAAGGTTCCTTCTATCTCCTAAAGTCTGTGATGTTCAAAAAAGTAAACTCCAATGGAATTGTAACCCTAGTCTTGGAATAAAGGATTTTGAATAGCCTGGAGGGAATCCTTATTTTCCCTCTGCTTTGGCTAAAACATGCCCAAGTTTCCCAAGTTCTCCAATTTTTTCAGCCTCCCAATTATGTTAACTTGGAAGCAGTGATGCCAATGGGTCATTAACTTTAACAATGTCAGCCGTTCTCACTATTACATTTACATTAATTAGCCTACACATACGAGTATTTAACAGAATGCTTCACTTAGATGAATTTACTAATGTTTTTTCAGGGAAGAAGCAATTGGAATCTGGAATCCTGAGGTTCAGGTCTGGACAGAGAGAGAGTCCAGATGGATAGACTAGTTCTGTTGTATGGAGGAGGGTTACAGGGGCTAGGGGGAGATGTGAAGGAATGACGAACTGAGAAGGAAAACCCTCAGCCTGGAATCCAACTAAGGTAGCTTAGCTGTTTCTTGAGTGAATCTCTGTTTTATGTTCCCTTGTTTCTTCTGCCTTTAAACTGAGTAGGAGGAGGGAGCCCAGAGGGAGAATTTTATAGCAGCTTTAAAGTACCACACACACAATGGGCATTCCATGAATGTTGGGGGGTGATGATGTTTGTGTTCTATGAAATTCAGTGGAGAAATAGCATGCAGAGATTATGCCTTCACAGCAAAAGGCAAATGGAAAGTGCTCCAGTAGCTCAGAAGCCCAGAATATCTGAGTGGAAAGGGACCTTACAGAAGCAACCTCCCTTGCTATGTTCTCATTTGCTAAAGAGGAAACTGAGTCTATGAAGTAAAAGGATTTCATAAAATCAGAAATGTGGATCTGGAAGGGACCTTAGAAATCATTGATGACGACTCCTTTATTTTACAGATGAAGAGACTGAGACTCAGAGAATTTGAGTGACTCAATTAAAGGTCACACAGATAATAGGAGGCAGAGTTAAAATTTGTGGGAAGTTGATTAGTGACAGTATAGCATAATGGCTGGAAGCCTGACCCTAATATATGATGGCTTACCCCTTTACATACATGCTACATGACCCAGAGCAAGACACTTTAACTCTTAAAGGAAAAAAAAAACCTTCTAAGATGGTACTGCAAAACAGTTACAGATCTTCAGTTAGTGGACATACTTTCCACACTGGGAGATCCCTACATTAATGCCAACTCTGGGCTTTGCCTTTACTTCTTCCCCCTCCTGCATGTAGGTATTTATGCATGTATGCATGCATGCATATTTGTATATATACATATATAGGGATATATACATATATCTGCATATAAACACATATATATATTTAAGCATACAGACATATCCATTCTATATATGCATATGAAGGTGGGTATATACTTATATAGTCATACTCATATATACATACATACATACATACATACATACATACATACACACAAGCATATGAGTGTGGGGCAGCTGGGTGGCTCAGTGGATAGTGCAGAGTCAGAAAGACGAGAGTTCAAATCAGATCTCAGACACTTACCATCTGTGTGACCCTAGGCAAGTCACTTAACCTCTTTTTGTATAAAACTAGATGAAGAAATGGTAAACCATTCTTGTATATTTGCTAAGAAAATCCCATAGACAGATGGTTCATGGGGTCACAAAGAGTCAAACATGATGGAATGATTGAGCAACAATGGGTATGTATGTATGTATGAATTTTGCAAATAATGGGTTAAAAGAATGAATGACTTAAAGTAGATACTAGCTATGCTGCCTACTACCTTTGGGACTTTGGGGCAATGTGTTAGACCAGAAAGCCCACTGTTGTGGAGAAAGAGGACCCAGGTTCAAATTCTAGCCCTATTTTTTTATATCATGTGTGACCTTGAACAAGTCCTTAAGTTCTCTGTGCCTCAGTTTCCAAAGCTAGTCACAGATAAAGTAGGATTAGGTGCTCCAAAGGTCTAAATCTGTGATCCGATGAACCACTGCTCTGAAATCCTTTCCAACCAATTGTTTATTCCTTGTATATTTACAAACTTTGCCTTGAGTCATTGGGCCATCCTGTTTACTCTGAAACCAGGAACTGAAAAATGGCTTTTTCTTGAGATTCCTTAGGACACTGTTAATTCCTCTTAAATACCATTCCCCTTTGACTACATCTTGTCTAAGGGACAAAAGATTTTTTACTGGTTCAGTTCTTTCTTCGTAGAGAAATTTGGGGAAAGAAGCAGGTACATGGTTTGTGAATGATATCCACTGGAAAAGTTAATAAACATGGTGGTTAACTCAGAGACATAGTCCTTTGAGGAAAGTCTGCTAAAAGGCACGGGATGCTTTCAGTCTCCTTTGAACATAAGTGGGACCATCATTTGTCTTAGTTAGCTCCACTTCCAGGAGACAAGAAGAAGAGAGATTCTAAGTCTGGAAGAAGGAAATTCAATTCAATTCAAGTCAGGTCAAGTCAAATCAATATTTATTAACACCCCCTCCCTCCCCCTCCCATCCCCGCCAACACAAGATCTATAGTTGCAGTGCTAAATAGCTAAATGAATTTTGTCTGCCCTTGCTAGTGGTTATTAAGAGTGCCTATAAAGTAAATAAAAAAGAACACAAAATAATTTTAAGGAGGAAGAGATTAATAAGGGGTGGGGTGGGTAATCAGAAAGGTCTCATGCAGGAGATGGCTCTTGAGCTACACTTGGCAGTTTTCCTATTAAAATTACCATAGAGGCAGCTGGGTGGCACAGTGGATAGAGTAGTGGCCCTGGAGTCAGGAGGACATGAATTCAAATCCAGCCTCAGACACTTACAAGCTATGTGTCTATCTCTGGGCGAGTCACATAATTCCAATTGCCACAAAAAAAACTGTACCATTTCTATCCCAAATGGTCACCATTTAGCAAGGTGAAGGAGAAAAATAAGCTAGGAAGGGATAGGAGATGAGAAAACTTCTCTTTTAGCAGGCACTAATACAGCACAGTGGAGACAATTCTTGATTTGGAGTCCAAAGACCTGAGTTCAAATCCAGACTCTACCAAGTATGATCTGTATGTCCTTGGACCTCAGTTTCCTTATCTGTAAAATATGGGCTTTAGACTCCATCATCCCTAAGGTCTTAACCAGCTCTAATTCAATGCATCCTATGAGTAATTTCCCCTTTGAATCACTTTCCCAGTCCATTTCCTCCTCTCCAAATAACATGTGAGACCTTTATGTGAGCACTAATGAGTGTAAAATAATTATATCTGTTTCAGACTCTATAGGGAATCTTTCTGAGTCCTCTTGGGTTCTTGAGAAAAGGAGGTTTCACAGGAGGTCTGTCTTGAGAATCAAAGATCTGAGAAGTGGACAATAAGGGTTTGTAATCAAGGGAGGTTGGTCCATCTCTGGAGACAGTGAGGGCATAGGCAGGTAGCTTGTGTTTGCCTTAATAAGAAGCATGCAGATCAGACTCTCCAAGGGAGCTGAGAAAAGACCATCACAGAACCAATATGGCTTAAGACCACTTAATTACTTGAATTTGTCAGCTTTATACTTTTCCCACTCAAGAAGTCTCCAACAGAGCTTATTTTTCTGTTTTCCATGTACCTTTAAAATGACCTTTTATTACCTTATTACTGAGGGACAATGAAAAGAATACAGAATGAGGAGTCAGAGGATCTGGGTTTGAATTCAGCATTTCTCCGGGTCTTATTTTTGTCATTTGTAAAATGATTAAATGGTCTCCAAGATCCATTCCAACACCAGATATATGAATCTGTAATGTTTTCCCCTCCTCTCTTTGTCTGGATTACAGGGAACACCTACATGAGTGAAATCACTGTCTCTTTTCCAGTGCCTGGCATATATTAGTCACATAATAATTCATTTTTGAGTAAGGAAAGCTCCACTTACGTCACATACCTTTGTTAGTTATAAACGACTCTATTGCCCCTTTAATAAAACACTGCCTAAAATAATCGTAAGGGTTGGGATATCAACCTCCACCTCAATTGTAATAAATTGTCATTATCATAAATAATAGTGTTCACTAGAGCTTGTAGCAGTGTACTTGGAGCAGCAGTGGCTAATGGCATTGTCTGCATCTGGAGAGAAGAGACACACTAGATACAACAAGAAAAATAATTTCAGGACTTCACAAGAGCACCAATCCTTGGATCTCAACAGAGAGCTAAAGGAGATGTCAAGAGAACGTCACAAGTGGAGAATATAACCTTCAGCAAGCAGGAGCTATGACTTTACCCTTTGGGAACAGGTGCTCTCTAAGTTTTAGCCCTCTCTGACTGGGTAGGAACCTTGTATGTGAGAGGAGAGAGTAAACCCCAAGTTTAGGGGGAAATTTCTGCAACAACACCCTCTGCTATATCTACTTAAAGAGGCTTTCTAAAAGCTAATAAACTCTGGGGGCAGCTAGGTGGTACAGTGGATAGAGCACTGGCCCTGGAGTCAGGATGACCTGAGTTCAAATGTGGCCTCAGATACTTGACACACTTACTAGCTGTGTGAACTTGGGCAAGTCACCTAACCCCACTTGCCTTGCCTTCTCCCCTCAGAAAAACACAGTATAAAGCTAATAAACTCTGATAATTAATGAGGTACACACTGGTGGAGGCTCACAACGACAATAGTAGAAATGCCTGGCTTTCATAGTTGCCCCCTAGAACTCTGATAAGAGAAGTAGTAGCTGTCCTGTGGGGGACTTGGCCAAGGGAGTTGGGGAAATATCCCTAAAAAGGGTTCTACTCATACATTGTGAAGTCGCTAAGTAGTACAGATGTCATAAAAGGACTCTATATGCCATTCCTAATAACTTTTGGCAATATATGGCGGAAAAGACCTTTAAAGAATTGTGCAAACCCTTTGCCACTGTAGATTTTGTGAATGTATAGATTTCCAGAGCAGATTTCAGATGTTTCTACTTCTCTGAATGCTCTTTCTCTCTTTGGAATTTGAGGCTTGAGGGCACATGGAGATATCCCTGCCACCAGGGATCTTCATGAGTTTCTGGGCCAGGGTGAAAGCTCCATCCAACTCTGTTTGCTTATCTGAGCCTCTGGAGTCTGGGAAATGGACCTGTGTACACCTGAGAGACTGCGTCATGAAAGCCTGGCATTGAGATTTTTGCTTGCCTGCCTAAAATCTCACTAGGAGCCAGTTTTCAAGTTGGGGTTGTACTCTGGTTGTGAGGAGGAGCAGCGAAGTACTACAGGAACACAGGATTTGGGGGCTGGAGACATAATTATGTTCCCTGAAAAGTGGCTCACCTGAAATTCCCTCCAAGAACGGCCTTGAATCAATTTGCTCCTGCAAGGGCAAAGACCAGAGAATGTTGGAACTTACCAGGGTATCAAATGCAAAATTAATTGACTCATTAACCTTAATCAACTTGCTTTTAATTATCAAGGTCAGATGCGCAAATGGATTTGGACGCTTGTTTTCCATTTACCCAGAAGCTGAGCTGCAAGGTTTTGCCACTGATTCTTTGTATACAAACACAGTTCCCCTTGACAAGCCTGAAGGTGACAACAACAGACAACCAGGTAAGGGGTAGTGAGGAGACAACTGGACACAGATTTCGAAGGACTAGGTCTAAGTCTCTATTTGGCCATTTGCCAACTGTGTAAGTTTGGACAAGTCAACTTAACTACTTTAGACTTCAAGTTTCCTCCCTCTGTCTCTATTCCTGGAGCAGCGTAGAACACAGGATGGAGATGATTTGTAAACCAGAAAACTCATTTACACGTGAACTATTGCTATAAAAGTAGGAGGAATACTAACCTCCCAGAGTATTGTCTCGGAGTTCCCTCTAAAAGGAGCATCTAAAAGAGAACACTACCTGCAAGCACCATATTTAGAAAGCAGATTCAGATTTAGGTTCTAAGAGGGCTTAACAAATGCCATAGTCTTGCCTGGTACCTTAAACTAACATTCACCTCAGACAAAGTATAAATTAATGGTATTACTATTTTTTTTTTTAATTTGGAGGCAATCAAGGTTAAGTGACTTGTCCAGGGCCATACAGCTAGTAAGTGTCTAAGGTTAGATTTGAACTCGGGTCTTCCTCACTTCAGGGCTGGTGCTCCATCCACTGTACCACCTAGCGGCCCCTATTTACATTTTTTCCCTTTGATTTTGCACACCAAATTCCAATGGATACAACCCCCCAGGTACACCTGGGTGTCTAGTTTGTTTTCTCTGTCTTAGCAGTCCATCCCACTTAACTCTGCTTTTCTTAGACACAGAGATGTTTTTTTTCAAATCACCCCGAATCTTTCTAATTTTAGTCAAAAGCACTTTTCAAGCAATTTAGAGTTAAATGAGTTTTAGAAGCTCCTTTAGATATCAAAGGCCCAATGACCTTGCTCCTGTCAAAGGTCTTAAGTGCCCCAGCAAGAATCTCTTGATTATCTTAAACTTTCTCACCACTACCCACCCCTTACCCTCATGTTGTGTTGTTATACACTCATTCTCTTTAACCTTCTGGTGGAATGGAAGGTCTTTGAGAATAAGGATTATTTGTCATTGCTGTCATTTTGTCTTTAGTACTCAGCAGAGTGCCTTGTACAAGACAGATTCTTAATTAATGCTTGTTGCATTAAACTGAAATAACTCACAAGTAGGAGATGCAGATTCAAATTCCTGCATTATTGCTCACTAGCTTTTTGATCTTTGGGGATTTGCTTAATGGATCGGAAACTCATTGTCCATATCCATAAGGTGTGGACAATAATACCAGCTCTGCCTTCCACATCGGGTGGTTGTAAGAAAAGTAAATCATAAGGGCTTATTTAAAACTGAGCTAAGGTGCTAAAGAAAGGAGGAGGACCTTCTTTGTCTCCATTTGAAATTTCTCATATCTGCCACATTGTTTCTCTTCCAACACAGATATCTTCAAGACTCCTCCCTATTCAAAAAACTGTGATGGCTCCTGCACTAGAATAAAATATGAGCTATTATCTCAGATCATTTCTTATAATCCTTAACATCTGGCTTCCACCTTCATTTATCCCCTTATTTAAGTTCTAATGACAAAGAAATATCCGATTTTATCTGAAGGGAAACCACCAACCAAGATTTTAAAAAAGAAATGTAAAGATCAGAGCAAAGACAGGTTAACAGAGGTTTAATGAAATGCCTGCCCGAAGAGTGTCAGGAGAGCTGAAGTTCAAAGTGAGTTTGACTGAAGGGAAATATGAGGACAACAATAATTAATCAATGATTAAACACGAAGAACCTACTATGTGCCAGACTAAGTGCTGGTGATATAAAAAGAGGTAAAAGGCAATCCTTGTTCTGAAGGAGCTAAGAATAACAAAAAATTGATTTATATTGGGAGAAAGAGGAGGATCAAATCAGAGCATTGGCCATCATTTCTTAAAACACCTGCTATGTTACAGGCATTATTCTATATTATAGGGCTACAAATATAAAAGCAATCACACAAGGCATAGGGCTGCTACTGGGAGCAGATGAATAATGGTAATCATGAAAAGGGATGAGGCAGAGACTCTTAATTAGTATTTTACTTCTGTTTTCTCTAGGGCTGCTAGGTGGCCCAGTGGCTGGAACACTAGACCTGGTATCAGGAAGACTTAAGATCGAACCCTGCCTCAGACATTTACCAGCTGTGTGAACCTGGGCAAGTCATTTAACTCTATTGGCCTCAGTTTCCTCATCTGTAAAATGAGATGCAGAAGGAAGTGGTGAACCACTCCCATATCTCTGCCAAGAAATGAAGTCATGAAGAGTCAGGCAAGATTGAAATGAGTGAACAGCAACAAATCTGTTTTCCCTGCCACCTTTGGTTGGGAAAAGCCAGAACAAAATTGACTAATGGAATTGATATACATTATAAAAAGACAGCAATGAGTGTACCTACCTGGTCTAGATGACCTAAATTTAGGTATTTAAAGAACTGGTAGATGTTATTCCTAAATCCTTCTTCCACTGATATTTCCTTCCATTTACATTGCATATACTTTATAAGTACCATCTCTTTGCCTGTGGTGTTCTTGTACAATGTAAGCTTCTCAAGAGCAGGTACCATGATGTTTTGCTTTTCTTTATATCTCTGAAACATAACCCAGTGCTTGGCATGTAGAAGGCACTTGATAAATGCTTGTTAACAGAGAATAGGAAAGGTATCATGGGACTGGAGAAAGGTAAACCTTTATTTTCTATAAGAAAACAGAAGAAAGCTTGACTTTCATTCCTGGTATAAGGGTGCTGGTTCCCTCAGCTTTGGTTGAACAGAAGACTTAGACTTCTCTAATTCCTCAACCAAGGCGGTAAAGTAGATGCAAATAAGTCTTGGACATCTCTACTGCATCAATCAAAAATGTAAACTAGATAAGAAAAACTAATTACTTTATTCAGATCATTGGATCTAATCAGATGACTTACATAGATGTAATGCATTAGAATTGGTTGAAAGAATCAGATACATCTCTGGGCCTATATTTAGTGTATAACAATAGAGTTCATAAGCCGAGATCGACCCAACTATTTTAGAAGCCTCTAGGTTTAGAAACACCTTGATAAGGCACTTGTTATAAGGGGAGAAAAAGTGGTTATGGAGACAAGAGGGACTGATATACTATACACCTACACACACACACACACACACACACACACACACACACATAAACACACACACAATCAGGTGATGACTTAGTGAACTTTGATAGAAAGATCTGGTGTTCCCATTGGTGTGGGTTACTGTGACCATCACCTGGTCACAGTGTCCAATGTCGCTGGAGCAGCAGTAGTTGATGTCTGCATTTGGAGAGAAGAGAGACATTGAAGGGAAAATACACATAGTGAATAAGGGCAGCTTCAGGACTTTAAAAGATCACCAACTTGATTCTAAGAGCCAAGCAGGAAGCTACACCCAAAGGAAACTTCATGAGGACTCCATGAAAGGAGAAAAAGACATCCAGTAAATAGAGCTATGAGTTTTTGCCTTGGTCTTTGGCCACATGAGCTCTCTAAGCTGAACCCACTCTTCCCAGGGACCTTGTGTATGTGCAAAGCAAGAGAATGTCCCTAGTCTAGGGGAATGTTCTTGCAACAACTGCCCTTGTTATGTTATAGGCAAATACCTCCTTCCTAAATGTTAACTCTGATTGCCTAACTGGAAACTATTGGGGAACACATCAGAGTGAGGTTCATGAGTTATAATACTAGGAAACCCCAACCCATCAGGGTTAGCCTTAGAACCCTAAAAGGAGAAGTAAGAATTACTCTCTGGGGATACAATTTGCCAGTGGAAGTAGGAATTGCAGAAGTATTAGGGAAATGGAAGTCTGAACTAGTAAAGAGTTGGTTAGTGAACCTCTGAAAAGGAAAGAGTGATCATAAAAAGCCAGCATAGTCTCAGCAAGAAGAGACTTGCTAACAAAATTCTTGCCCGAGTCTTCCTTAATAGGCTGATCTTTCACCTAGAAATTGTTCATCTACCTGAGAAGCAGCGTGACTTCAGAAAGGGCCAAGGAACAGTTGATATGATGTTTCCTGCCCAAACAACTCCAGGAGAAATTCTGGAAACAGAACAGAGGTCTGTATACAACATTTGTAGATCTGACCAAGGCCTTTGATACTGTTAGTCATGAGGGCTTATGGAAAATTATGTCAAAATTTGGTTGCCTGGGGAAGTTCATCAGCATTGAAATCAATTTCATGACGGCATGCTTGCCCAGGTTCTAGATAACGAACAATGCTCCCTTGTCTTCCCAGTCACCAATGGAGTGATACAAGACTGTATGCTTGTTCCCATGCTTTTTAGCATGATGTTTTCAGCCATGTTGTCAAATTCTTTCAATGAGGATAAGCATGGCATCAAGGACAACTACCACAATGATGGTAAGTTCCTTAATTTGAAAAGACTACCAGCCAAAACCAAAGTGGAGAGAGTGCTGGTGCATGATTTTCTGTTTGTAGATGATTGTGTACTCGATGCAGTCTCTGAAGCTGAGATGCAACAAAATATTCTCTTCTGCTTGTGCTAATTTTGACCTAACAATTAACACCAAGAAAACACAGGTGCTCCATCAGCCACCACCACACCATCCATATGTGGAACCATAGGTTACAGCAAATGGAGAAGTCTTGAATGCTATAGATAAGTCCGCTTACCTTGGTAATGTACTTTCCAGGGATGTACAAATTGATAATGAAGTTGATGGATACATTGTCAGAGCTAGCTCTATGTTTGGGAGGCTCCAAGGGAAGATGTGGGAGAAAAGAGATATAAGACTGACCACAAAACTGAAGGTCTACAAAGCCATTGTGCTGACCTCATTGTTGTATACCTGTGAAACCTGGACAATCTACCAGCACCATGCTAGGAAACTGAATTGCTTTTATTTCAATTGTCTTAAGAAGATTCTAAAGATCACCTGGCAGGATAAGGTACCAGACACTGGGGTCCTTACTCAAACTAAACTGACAAGCATTCCAACTCTGCTTCAGGAAGTGCAACTCTGATGGGCTGGCCATGTTGTTCACATGTAAAATGTACACTTGCCAAAAAGACTGTTTTATGAATAACTCACACACGGCAGGCATTCTCATGGTGGTCAGAAGAAGTGATAAAAGGACACTCTCAAAGTCTCTCAAGGACTTTGGAATCGATTATGTGACATGGGAGACACTGGCACAGGACTGCTCAGCATGTTGTGCCCACATCAGAGAAGGTGCTGTGCTCTATGAACAAAGCAGAATTTAAACAGCTCGAAGTAAACACAGGATGCACAAATTTAGACAATCTACCCCAAATATTCACACAGACTGTTTGTGCCCAACCTATGGTAGAGCATTCCAAGCTCATATTGGTCTGATCAACCACAGTCAGACACATTGAAATTTAACTTTAGTTAAATAACTAAATTAAAATAACATAATGATGTTGTTATGGTCCTCTTTGAGAACAAGGACAAGAACCAACCAACCAACCAATTTGTCTGTGTTGACAGAACATAGCATTCTGTGTATTGAAAGAGGGCTTTATCGATGATACAGAAGGCCTGGAAGAGGACTTTACTGCTGTTTACAGAAACCCTGTGACTTTACTGTTGATTTGTGTTTGATTTCACAGACAGAAGCTTTGTCTGTTCATTTGTGCTACTTTGTCAGACAGAAAGTGAATTGAGATGATAGTGCCAGTAAAGTGTGTAAATATTATTGTAACTCTGTTAAACTTAATGTGTGTAAATATTGTTGTGGCTCTGTTAAGCTTTGTCTTCCTAGAAACAGAAACTGCAAAGGGCTTGGGGTGGAATAGTCCCCATGAGCTGGGATATAGAACCACTGGAGCAAAGAGCTGCCTGCATGTGAATCCAGGCAAAAGCTGGGAGGGCTGATGATTGGTTTAAGGATGATTGAAGCCAGCCTCTAGTTAAGATGAAAGAAGACTTTACTTGGATACTCAGTAGTGACTGATGGTATTGTAACTAATTGTGACCTAGGGGTAAATGGTGTTTGTACTTTCTGCCAAGGATGATTGGCTTAAGGATGATTACCCCTTAAGGATGATTGGAAGTCAGCCAGAGTCAAAATGAAATAAGACTTTACTTGGGTACTCTATAATGATTGAGGAGATTGTGACTTACTGAATGATATGTTTTGTTTAAGACTATGTGGCCACCTTAGTGATAAATTGTTATGTGAAATTGCTGGGAATGTTTTGCTTTAATTTACTGCTAAAAAGAGAGTTCATTATACTATAGGATTAGATCCTTAAAGTTATTCACAGCAGCAGTCCTCAGGAGAGCTGCTTGTGATCGGCTTTACAAAAGTAAACAGAGCTCCAAAGAGGCAGTTGCTTCCAGTGTTCTAATATCTTCCCCTTGACATATTCAGTAGTTCCTCCCCACACCAGCTACCATATTTGTTTCTCTGCCTGCTCTTCCCTTATTTTACAAATTAACTTTATTACTCATTCACTTCATCTGTCCTACACTTAGATAAAACAAAGTCAGGCAATTGACTTTTTCTTCCCAACATCCAAAAATAATAATAAAATAATAATCGATAGAATCATAATCATTTTTCCTGTCAAACCATATGATAATGCCAAGGACTTTGGTGAAGAAAACTTCCTTTTCCAGGTCTTTAGTAGTCATGACTTCTGAGGAAAAGGAGGAGAAGGTGCCAGTGCCTACAGAGATGATTGTGAGGGTATATCTGCACAATAGTGGCTTCCTTTGTAGCTATAGAGGCCTGGCTGGATGCAAGGCTAATGGTCTGGGGTGGGGCAGTAATCAATTCCTGGGGCTCCTGAGATTGCTGATTTTGAGGGCTTTGGGAGTCTTACTCTGTAGGCATATAAAAGAGAGGAGGATACAAAAGGAATGGAAAAAAAAATCTTACTTTATAATTGAACCTGAATACCAGCTTTTCCACCTATAGAAAAATTATTGAAATAATCTACATATGCATTGTGGATATTCTTGGTGAAAATATTAGAAAAGAACAGGTAGGATTTCCTAAGTGATACTCCAGGTTAGACAATATGGTTAAAATCACGTACCTGCCTGAAAGATATAGAGAACACAAGATCCTTGCTGTGTTTATTGTTTGCTAACTATAAAAAAATATATTTGAGTAGAAAAAACATTGTTTAAAGACATTTGCCTTGTATATGTCACAATTATACAAGATACTTTGAAAGATGGAACACCAGATGTAACTTAGCTCCCAACCCTCTGGATATGGATGCCAAGCAAGAAAAACAAAAGAGAAATGTATGCTCACCAAAGGTATTCCCAAGTGACACAGAGGAGATCCAGTTTAGAGTCCAAGTGGAAGAGGTAATCCTTTTAGATCATGTCTTCAAGAGTCAACTGTTTGTCTTGCCAATTTTTCCTCTCCTTCTTTTACTTGATTTTCAAAATCATTTTTGAGCTCTTCCATGGCCTATGATGAATTCTTATTTTTCTTGGAGACTTTTGATGCAGGAGCTTTGACTTTGTTATCTTCTAGTTGTATGTTTTGGTCTTCTTTGTCACCAAAATAAGATTCTATGGTCTGAGTTTTTTTATGATGTTTGCTCATTTTCCCAGCCAAATACTTGACTTTCTAATTCTTTGCTAAAGTAGAACTCCGCTTCCAGTATGTAGGGTGTCCTGTCCCAAACTTAAGAGGTTTTGTGCAGCTGTTTTCAGAGATATTTCTAGGGGCCTATAAATTTTCAGTTCTTCCAAGGTAGTATGAACAAAAGAGAGGTGTTTACTCCTCTCCTGGTCTGTGCTCTGGTCTATGAGTGACCATAAGCACTATTTTCTTCCTTGGAATTATGAAGAGGATTCTCTATTCACTACAGCCACAAGCTCTGCCACACCAGCCCTCCTCCTTTCCCTAGGACTGCCACCTAAGACTGACATCCAGATTTAAGCAGGGTAAAGCAAGAGAATCCTGCCTTAGTGTCAGCAAAGAAATCCCTGCAGTCCCTATCTCATCAGCCACTCAATTATCCCACCATCTATGGGGCCAGGAGCTCTGAAAGCAGCTACTTCTGTCACTGCTGCTGCCACCACCACACCACTTCTGCCTCCCCTGCGTTGGGTTTCAACCACACTCCTCTCTCACCCAGGTCTGACAGAGTTTTACCACTGACTTGCTACCTTGTCTTTGGCATTTGTGGGTTGAGAAATCTGAAAACTGCCAAAGCTGCCAGTGATTCAATCCCCTGAGGCCTGCTCCAGCCCCATCTGTGCTGGTACAGCCCATACTGGACTGTGCTCTGCTCCCAGCCCAGTGTGATAGACCTTTCCTGTCAACCTTCCAGGTTCTCTTGGGCTGGAGATTTGTTACATTCTGTCATTTTGTGAATTCTTTACCTCTAGAATGCTGAATAAGATATATGCTCCTTCAGAAGGCTGTGGTCTAAGTATTTATATGGGGGGGAGGAATTGTGCAGAATCTAATTATTGTCCAGACAATGGTATCTATTTAGATGAACAACCTGTCCACCAGCATACACATACGTTTATGATCTATCTATCTATTTATCTATCTGTCTGTCTTTATGTCTGTATGTATGTATGTATATATCATCTATCCTTTCATTCATCCACCTTTCTATCTATCCATCCACCCATTCACAACTATCCATCATCCATCCATCCATCCATCCATCTATTTATCTATCTATCTATCTATTTCTATCCATTCACTCATCTATCTATCCATCCATTCATCCATCTATATCCATTCATCCATCTGTCCACCCATCCATCTTTCTGTGTATCCATCCACTATCTATCTATCCATCCATTCATCCATCATCTCTTTCTCTTTCTCTCTCTCTCTCTTTCTTTTTCTCTCATAAATACTGCAAATGGCAAATGGCTCAGGCCCTGAATTGCATGGGTGAAGGAGAGAGGTCTGGATTGTATTTCTGAAACTGAACAGTGCTTTTGATGACCAAAATCACAGAATCTGAGAGTTGGGAGGAACCTCAGAGACCATCTAGTTCAAGTCAAACAAAATAATAAACATTGTAGTTGCTCAACAACTAGTCATGCAGCCTCTGTTTGAAGACCAGTGAAGTAGAGGAACCCAGCACCTTTGGAGACAACCCATTCCACTTTTAGATAGGTCTAAATTTTAGGAAGTTTTTTTCTGCCACTAAGCCTAAATTTGATTCTTTGCAACTTTGGCCCATTGCTCTTTTTTTTTTTCTGACCACTGGGGTATATAGAACAAATCTGATTCCTCCTCTGCAAAAGGCTTATCTTTCTAATACTAGTATTCTTTTTTTGGTTTTATTTCTTCTTTCTCATGGTTCCTCCCATTGGTTCTAATTCTTCTTTACAACATGACTAATGTGAAAATGTTTCATATGAATGTGTATGTAGAACCTATATCTTCTTGGAGTGGGGGGAAGGCAAGCAGGGGGAGAAAATTTGAAGCTTAATATCTTATGGAACTGAATGTTGAAAGCTAAAAATGAATAAATCAATATTTTTAAAACACTAATATTCTTTAGTAAAGCTATACAGAAATGAATCATGAAATATCATCTCTTTTTTATCCAGATTGTGTGAATATGAGTGGGATGGGATACATGACTAATGAGAAAAATACACAGAATAAGGGTCATGAAGAATTTCTTCAGAGAAATGTATAATGGGTGGGGAGAAGATGGGCCAAGCATATAGTGAGGATAAGAGAAAACTGAAAAATTACTTGTGGGGTCCATGAGGGTCCTGGTAATGTCAAAAGAATGAGAAGTCCTCTCTCTGGCAAACACAAGGGTATGGACAAAAGGTGAACAGAATGAGAAAGAGTAAAATGGTTTAAATATGCATCACAGAATAACAGAATTTTAGATTTAGAAGGAAACTTAGCAGCCATCTAATCCAAATCACAGAGTCCTCCATTGTAACAAAGCTAAAAAATGGTTGCCTAGCCTCTGGTTAAAGGCCTCTGAGGAGAAGGGGGACCACCTCTTGAAGCCGACCATTCCACTCTTGGAAAACTAATATTTAGGAAGTTTTGGGGCTTTCCCCCACCTGATGTGAAGCCTAAATTTGTTTCTTTGAAACCTCTACCCAATACTTGTGACCCCGCCCTTTGGGCAGGCAAGTGGACAACAGGTTGAGCAAAAAGCATTTATCAAATATTTATCATGTGCCATGGACTGTGCTAAGCTCTGGGAATATAAATACAAGCAAAAAAAAACAGTCCTGAATCTCAAGAAGCATACATTCTAATGGGGAAAGACAATACATGAAGAGAGATAAAAATGGGAAGGGAAATGTCTCCGGGAGGATTGTTATGGCAAGTCTGGAGAGTGAGAAGCATAGTTGGAAGAAGAATGAAACATGGCCAGTCTGGGTCAAGCACAAAATGAGGGTCTTAGGAAGAAAAAAAAACATCACTAATGAGGAAAGGGGACTGTAAATATTGAGAGTTCAAACAGAATAAATCTAAGCCCCCTCCCCGCTCGTATGATAGCCCTTCAGATATTTGAAGAAAAGTTACATGTCCCTCTTGAGTCTTCTCTTTTCAAGGCTAAATATTCCCAGTTCCTTCAACTGATTCTCATAGGACATGGACTCAGCTCTTCACCATCCTGATTTCCATCTTCTGGATACTCACCAGCTCATCAATGTCTTTCTGAAACTATGGTTTCCAGGACTGAGCATGATAATGAAGATGAGTCATGTCAAGGGAAGGGACTAGTGAGACTACTGTCTATTTCTAGAGGTTATGCCAGTCTTAATGTAGTTCAACACCACATTAGTTAAATGGAATAGTAGAAAGAATACAGGACTTTAGAATCAGGAAGACCAGAGTCCAAATCCTGCCTCAAACACTTTCTGTCACTCTAGGCAAGTCATTTAACCTTTTTGTCACTCAATTTCCTTGCTGTAAAATTATGATAATAATAACAACCTCATGGGATCAATAGCTAACATGTGAAGTATTTTGCAAGTCCTAAAATGCTACATAAATGTTAGCTGTTACTATAAATATTAGTTTGGGATTTGCTAGGTTTTGGGGGGGATTGTTTTTTTTTTTTGCATTGGTATCATACTGCCAATGCATACAGAACTTACAACCCAATAAAGTCCCTCGATCTTTTTCAGAACAACTACTGTCTAACCATCCCATCTTCATTGTATAATTGTGAAATTTATCTTTTTTTGTGCCCAATGTATAAGACTTTCCATCCATACCTATTGAATTTCATCTTACCAAATTCAGACCAGCGCTCTAGCTTGTCAAGATCCTTTTGGAAGCTGGCTGTCACATGGTATTTTATTTATCCTTCCTAGCTTTGTTTCACGTGTAAATTGGATAAATGTGCCATCTAGGTCTTTATTCAAGTCACCAAAAACAATGCAAAATAGCCCAGGACTGAGCAGAGATGCATGGGGTGCTACATTGGAGACTTCTTGCCATGTTGACATTGGACCACTAACAACCGCTCTTCATGTCCAAGCCATCCAACTAGTTCTAAATCTATTTGAATACGCTATGGTCTAATGTGCATCTCCCCAACTTCTTCACAAGAAGAGTATGAGATACCTTATTAAATACTTAGGCAAACTCTGCCCACAACCTTCCCCCCAATGACTAGTAGTCATGTCAAAAAGGAAATGAAATGAGTCTGGTATGACCTATTCTTGATGATGCATTCTAGCTCCTTGTAACCACTGTTTCCCTTTAGAACTGTTCATCAACCATCTTTTTAATGATTCATTTTAAAATTTTACCAGGATTAGAAGTCAAGGTGACTGGCCTATAGTTTATAGACTCTGCTCTCTTCCCCCCACCCTTTTTTTTTTTGAAAATCAGTATAAGTTTTGAATGCTCCAGTCTTATAGTTCTTTTCCTTTTTGACATTATCTTTCAAATGTCATTGACAGTGACTAGGCAATCAAATCTGCCTGGTTTTTTGAAATCAAGGATAGAGTTCATCTGGGCCAAATGACTTGAATTTACCAAGGTGCTTTCTTAATATCTCTTTATCTTGGTTATCAACTCACTGTTAGTCATTTTTTTGCTTTGTTATTTTCATTGTAAAGGTCATTCTCTTCACAGAGAAAATGGAAACAAAAAATTCAGAGCCATTCTGTCTTTTCTCTCTGGTCAGTTATCCTCATATCACCCATCCCAAGCAAAGCTGTTCACCCTTCTTGGATCCTCTTACCACTTCCCCCACCAATACAGCTAAAAACAAAACAAACCCCTCTTTTTATTACCCTTAACTTTTCTTACCAGACAGCTCATTTTGTACTTCAAATTTCTCACACTATTTTTTTCATAGGATTGTGCTCCATTCATACTTTCTTCTGTTGCTTAACCTTACTTCCATCTTTGCCCTTTTTCAAAAGAATCAATGTTTGCCAGCATGTTTCCAGTGCAACCACATTGATCTCTTCCAACAAATTCTATTTTCCTCTCATTGGAACTGTTTCCTTTTGTCTTTCTCAGAATTACATTCTTGAACATTAGACTATATAGTTGTTCTTGTTTATTGCTTCAACATTGGGAATTTGTCTATAGCTACTTGAGACCATTTGTTGATTATTGGTTCTTTTTCTTGGATTTTGTCTTCTGTGAATTTCTGGTTGTCTCAGATACTATTATTTTGCTTCCTCATTTGTGGCTACAGTATATAGAGTATCTTAGCTTGAGTGTATACATTGGCAGTCTTCTCCTTCAACCTACTTTGTTAGATTAAAACTCTCTTGGAGTTACCACACATTGAGCAACCACATTCTTAGTAGCCTTTGTAGGAGTACTCCCCTTTTGACCTGTCAATTGTAAATCACAATGCAGAAACCCAAAACACATTCTCAAACACCAACTTTTGAACCAGGTGTTCACTCTTCAAATTCATTATTCTCTTCTACATCCCCTGTTTCCAGGGAGAAACAGTAAAAATACACATCATATTCCCTAATTGTCCTCAGTTTCTTTCGTTAGACTTCATAATTATTGACAATAATCCTGATGTTCCTTCTAGAAGCGTCATTTGTGCCCACATGAATCACCAGAAATAAGTAGTTGTCATTCATTTTTGATAAATCTTATGCTGTCCTCTGTTAGGTAAACAATAGACCTTTCTATTATTGTCAGACTACAAATAGTTGCCAGAGAATCCCTAAGCAGGGAATCACCAACTACTCTTGCTCTTACTTTTTCTTCTTCCCCTTATTCAGTGATTTATCACCTAATAGCTTCTGTGACTCTACATTTTTTTCTTTAATATTTTATTTTTCCCAATTACATGTAAAAACAATTTTAAGATTTTTTTTCAAATTTTGCATTCCAAATTCTCTCCCTCCCACCCATGAGGCTTCGTAGAGAAGGCAAGCAATTTGACATAGGCTGTACATGTGTAGTCACACCAAAGATACTACCATAAAAATCATTCTGTGAAAGAAAATAAACAAATTCTTCTCTTCAAAAATAAAGAAAGTAAAGAAAAAGTATCTTTGATCTGCATTCAGGCTCTACCAGTTCTTTCTCTGGAAATGGACAAGTACCTTTCATCAAAAGTCCTACAGAATTGTTTTAAATCATTGTATTTCTGAGAATAGTTACATTATCCATAGTAGATCATCATACAATATTGTTGTTACTATGTACAATGTTCTCCTGGTTCTTCTGGGAAAACTGGAATAGAGGATGGCAGAAACTGGGCATAGACTATTCATTATCTAATGTCGAATACCAAAAGCAAGTCTAAACGGATGCATGATTTAGGTATAAAGGCTGATACTGTAACCAATCTAGGGAAGCAAGGAATAGTTTACCTGTCAGATTTATGGAATATGGAAGACTTTATGGCCAAACAAGAATTAGAGAGCATTATAAAATGAAAAATGGATAATCTTGATTGCATTAAATTGAAAAGTTGCTGGAATTTGACTATAATATTCCTGAGAGTTTTCATTTTGGGATTTCTTTCAAGAGGTGATTGGTGGATTCTTTCAATTTCTATTTTACTATCAGGTTCTAGAATATCAGGGCAGTCTTTCTTGATAATTTCTTGAAAGTTGATGTCTAGGCTCTTTTAAAAAAATTATTTATTTTTAGTTTTCAACATTCATTTCCACAATATTTTGAGCTCTAAATTTTTTTTCCTATTTCTCCCCTACCCCAAGATGGCAAGCATACTGAATACCCTTTCCCCCATTCTGTCCTCTCTTATGTCCTCCACTAACCCCCCATGTTAACTTTCTTGTAGTGCAAAATGGGTTTCTATACCCCATTGCCTGTACATCTTATTTCCCAGTTGCATGTAAAAAACAATTTTTAACATTTGTTTTTAAAACTTTGATTTCCAAATTCTCTCCCTTCTCCCCTCCTCACCCACCCCCACTAAGAAGACAAGCAATTCAATGTAGGTTATACATGTGTAGTCATGCAAAACATTTACATAGTAGTTATAATGTGAAAGACTAACTATATTTCCCTCTATCTTATCCGTTACCCCATTTATTCTATTTTCTGCTTTGGCCTTGTCCCTTTTCAAAAGTGTTCACTTCTAACTACCCTCTCTCCCAATCTGCCCTCACTTCTATCTTTTCCCCTTCCCCCTTACTTTCCTGTAGTATAAGATACTCAATTAAGTGTGTAAGTTATTCCCTCCTTAAGCCAAATCCAACGAGAGTAAGGTTGACTCATCGCCTTTCATCTTCCTGCTTTTCCCCTCCACTGTAACAGCCTTCTCTTGCTTCCTTTATGTGAGATATTCCACCCCATTCTATCTCTCCTCCTCTCCTTCTCCCAATATATCCCTCTCTCAACTTTTAATTTTTTGATATCATTCCTTCACATTCAATTTACCCTATTCTCTCTATGTATATATGTACACACATATATACCTATAGACACATACACCCACCTATACATACATACATATATAAATATATATGTATGTACACACACGCACATTCCCTTCAACTATCCTCATACTGAGAACTCTCATGTAACTCTCATGAGTCACAAATATCATCGTTCCAGGTAGGAATGTAAATAGTTTAACTTTAATAAGTTCCTTATGATTTCTCTATCCTGTTTACCTTTTCGTGTTTCTCTTGCTTCTTGTATTGGAAAGTCAAATTTTCTGTTCAGCTCCAGTCTTTTCATCAAGAATGCTTGAAAGTCCTCTATTTCATTGAATATTATCTATTTCAGTTTTGTTGGATAGGTGATTCTTGGTTTTAATCCTAGTTCCTTTGAGCTCCAGGGTATCATATTCCAAGCCCTTCAATTCCTTAATGTAGAAGCTGCTAGATCTTGTATTATCCTGATTGTGTTTCCACAGTACTCAAACTGTTTCTTCCTGACTGCTTATATTATTTTCTCCTTGACCTGGGAACTCTGGAATTTGATTGTAATATTCCTAGGTGATTGATGAATTCTTTTCAATTTCTATTTTGTCCTCTGGTTCTAGAATATCAGGGCAGTTATCCTAGATAATTTCTTTTTTTTGCTTTTTGGAGGGGGGAGGGCAGGGCAATTGGGGTTAAGTGACTTGTCCAAGGTCACACAGCTTGATAATTTCTTGAAAGATGATGTCTAAGCTCTTTTTTTATCATAAATTCAGGTGGCCTAATAATTTTTAAATTCTCTCTGCTGCATCTACTTTCCAGGTCTGTGATTTTTCAGATGAGATATTACACATTGCCTTCTATTTTTTTTCATTCTTTTGGACCTGTTTTATAGTATCTTGATTTCTCATGAAGTCAGTAGCTTCCTTTTGTTCCACTCTAATTTTCAAGCAATTGTTTTCTTCAGTGAGCTTTTGAAATTACTTTTACATCTTGCTAATTCTGCTTTTTAAGACATTCTTCTCACTGGCATTTTGGACCTCTTTTGCCATTTGAGTTCAACTATTTTTTTAGGTGTTTTTTTTTTCTTCAGTATTTTTGGGGGGTCTCCTTTGACAGACTAACTCATTTTTCATTATTTTCTTGCATCATTATAATTTCTCTTCTCAATTTTTCCTCTACTTCTCTTACTTGATTTTCAAAATCCTTCTTGAGCTCCTCCATGGCCTACAACCATTTCATATTTTTGTTGGAGGCTTTTGATGCAGGAGTTTTGACTCTGCTATCTTCTTCTGGTTCTATGTTTTGATCAACTTTGTCATCAAAACACAATTCTATATTTTGATTTTGCTTCCTCTGCTCATCTTGCTAGTCAATTACATGACTTTTGAGCCCTTTGTCATGGCATAACTCTGCTTCCAGATTGGAGAGTGCTGTGTCCCAAATTTCTGGGGTTTTGAACAGCTGTTGTTCGAGCTTCTTCTAGGAACCTGCCTCAGAACTGTGAGGAGGATTTCCTCTCCACAGCCTCAACAAGCTCTGCCATGCCAATATTCTTCACCCCAAGACTGCTACCCAAAACTGTGACCCAGATTGAAGCAGGGCAAAGCAAGAGAATCCTGCCTCAACACCAGCAGAGAGATTCCTACAAATGCCCTCTGGTCAGCCACTTGGTCCCCCCGGGGGGGGGGGGGACCAGGAGCTCTGGAAGCAGCTCCTGAGGAAGCAGCTGCAGCTGATGCCACAAGCTCTGCCACCCTAGGTGGCAGGGGCTGGACCACACTCTTCTCTTACCAAGTTCCAACAGAATTCCCCCATTGACCTTTTACTTCCTTTTTGGCTTTTATGGGTTAAGAAGTCTGAAAACTGCTACAGCTACTAGTGATTCACTCTCCTGAATTCTGCTCCAGTCAGTCTGTGCCACAGGTCTGTGCCAGGATGGCCGTGCGGGACTGTGCTCCACTCCCAGCACCCTGTGATAGATCCTTCCTGTTGGCCTGCCAGACTGTCTTCCACAAAAGATTTGTTTCTCTCTGTCACTTTGTGAGTTCTGTAGCTCTAAAATTTGTTCAGAGTCATTTTTTACAGTTATTGGAGATGGTTGGAGAGGGAGATCAAACAAGTTCCTGCTTTCACTTCCTTGACTCTTTTTTTTGAATGTGACTTTCAGGTAGTTCAATAATTCTTAAATTATTTCTCCTGTATCTATTTTCTATGTCAGTTGTTTTTCCAATGAGATATTTCACATTTTCTTCTATTTTTTTCATTCTTTCGATTTTGTTTAATTGTTCCTTGTCTCACAAATTCATTAGCTTCCACTTGGCTATTATACTTCCTTTTCCATTTGATCAATTGTACTTTTTAATGAGTTTGTCTCTTCAGTGAATGTGTGTGTGTGTGTGTGTGTGTGTGTGTGTGTGTGTGTGTGTGTGTGTGTAGTGTGTGTATTCCCATTTGGCCTATTAGGCTTTTCAAATCATTCCTCTTTTCACTGGATTTTTGTGTCTCCTCTTCCATTTGACCTATTCTGTTTTTTTAATCTCTTTTTAAATTTTAGACAAATTCTAAAACAAATACATAATAAGAAAAGAAAAAGAAACATTATAAACTTAAATATAAAATAAGAAAAGAAAAAAATGTCATGTGCACAGCAGAATGTGGGAGAGGATTCAGAATATATAGCATTTATTTTCTATGTTAAGAAAGTCTGTATATATTAAATACTGTATGTTATGTTAAAAGCTGTCCATCTTTTCTTTGCTTCCTTTTAGGCTTTCTTTTGTTCTTTGCTGTATAATTTTTACTTTATCCTTTTTCCCCCTCTCTCCTCCCTCCCCACCCAGCTATAATTAAGCATAGATATATTTATATAGAGATATTGATTTATATCTATATATATATATATATATATATACATACATACATATATTCATGCATACATATATACATGCACACATATATAAAATTATACTTTCCCAAGGAGATTCTACTACTAATCTTTGCTATTATTTCTGTGCTTATCTCTTTTTTCCTATCTCTCCTAACTCTACTACTTTACTTCTACTCACTACCTTGCTCTCCTATTTCTTAACCTACCCTTAAAACAATTCCTTCATTATCCTTCCCTTCCCATGAATCAGAGAACCATTTTGTACATCTTTTTGACCTATTCCCTCACTCTAAACATCCATCTCTCATCTTCCCCCAAGTCCTTCCCTTATCCTCCCATTCCCATAAGTCAGATCACCCTTCTATATCCCCTTTTTAACCTATTCCCTCAATCTCCTCTCTAAAGATCCCTCCTTTATCCTCGCCCTCTCCCTAGCTCCTTAGAATTTTATTTCTTTCTAAATTTAGAAGACTTTTATGCCCTCTTAAATGTATATGTATTTTTCCCTCTTGAACCCATTTTCAAGGACAGTAGGTTTCCAGTACTAAGAGACCACCTCCCCCATCTAATTATTCTCTATTGGTTCTTCCCCTCACACCTCATTTGTATAAGATAATTACTCTTTTAGCTGTTCTTGAATGGTTACACTTTTAAAAGTTATATCATATTCAGGTCTACCCCAATCTTTCTTATAAGCTACCTAATTATTAATAACACTCTTAGACATAAGTGTTACATTTTATATTCATAAAAGGTAAATAATCTATGCTTATTGAGTCCCTTGTAATTGGTTACTGGTATGTGCCTTATATTTCCCTTGGCTCCTGTATGTCCAACCTTCTATTAAGTTCTTTTTTTTTTTACAAAGTCCTGAAAGTCTGACAACTCATTAAATATTCATTTAAAAAATTCAGAATTATGCTTAGCTTTGCTGGGTATTATATTTTCAGCCAGAAACCCACCTTGGTTTGGTGTCCCTTGTCAGCAGAGGTTCACTAGATCTTGTTCAGGTCAAATGTCTAAATCCCCTCACTGTCCTGGGATAAATGCTCCTGTGGCTGGAGCTAAGGTAGTCTCTCAAACCAACTAATCCCTGTAATGCCAAGCAAAGGCAACTTCCAAGGTTCAGATTATCAGCATAGCAAACCCCACTTATTCAGTGACAGATTAAGGCAAAACATTCACAGAACGGAAAAAATCAAAATACAGTGTAACTCATTCATTTAGCTAGTAAGTTCTTAATTCAATTGCAAAGCACCAATGTCCAAGTATCCCACCCCTGGCCAGTACATTAGTCAAAGTACCCCACTCTTGGGCAGTATGGTCATTTAGTCAGTGAAATTCTCTCTTCTGAAATGGAGATTAGTTTCCAATCATAAGCAAAGTACACTCATTTGGTCAATCACAGAGCACAAAAAAGTCAAAGGTTTCCCACCCTTGAATCACAACTGAATTACAATACCATCCATTAACACCAAGCTCTTTCCCAAAAGGGGAAAAAGAGCACAAAAGGCCATGTACCCTTAAGCCACAAGGTTAAGATATCATCACAGTGCTGAGAACCCAAGGAAAGGCCCCTCCTTTACCCTGACCTGAGGCAAGCTCTCAGAAATCTCAGTTCCTGGGGAGACAAGGCTCAACAAAGCCATTGCCAATGTCCTCATCAAGTCACTCTCTGCCTGCAGAACAGTCCCAGAACCCCTGAAAACATCACCAAAGCCCTCTTCCAAGGTTTCTGTAAAAAGAAAATCCTCCTTCAGGGCTTCTGAACCAACAGCAAGTTTCCAGGACCTCTACAACAGCAGCATTGTCCTTCACCAGCAGGTAAATCTGGCAAAACAACATCAAAACAGACAGACAAAATTCTGGCATCACAGGCATGCCTCTTCAGTTTCTGGCAGCTCTGGGTGGCAGTTCCCAAAAGTCCTTCCGGCTTCCTCCACTTTGGCCTTCTCTCTGCTTGGGCTTCTCTAAAAATCCATGGCTCCTCCCAGTTCAGCCCTCTCTCTTCATGTCAACAAGTCCATCCCGCAAGTGGGATTCACAAGCTCTGGGTTTTAACACTCAACCTGAAAACCAAGCCAATACAGGGGGATCTTTAAATCTCATTACCATTACAATCTCACAGCTTGCCACTTGTTTAAGCAGTCTGAAGGTGTTTACTCTTCACAGGGGAAAAAACTTGTCCTGGAATTTTTCTTTAGATCTTCTCCAGTTGTCCCAGGAGGAATCCTGTTTTGCCACTACTCTTATTTATTTTCACTGTTCTATGTTTGCCTGAGATGCTATTTTATCTCTTTTTTTGGAAAAAAATCTTGAGAGCTTGAAATTTTCTGACCTATTCTACCATCTCCACAGAATCCTCTTATTCTATTTTTAAAGGGTTATTAAGTACTTTTTGTGCCTCCTTTACCAAAGTATTGACTTTTTTCATGATTTTCTTGCATCATTCTCATTTCTCTTTCCAATTTTTCCTCTACCTCTTCCTTGATTTTTAAAATCCTTTTTGAGCTCTTTCATGACTTGAGACCAATTTATACTTTTTCATTGAGGCTTTGAATACAGGAATGTTGACTTTTGTCTTCTTCTGAATGAATGTTTTGATCTTCTTTGTTACCATAGCAACTTTCTTTGGTCAGAATGTTTTTCTGTTGTCTGCTCATTTTCCTGGCTGTTCCTTGACTTTTAACTCTATGCTAAAGTGAGGCTCTGCTTCCCAAATAGAGGGGGCACTGTCCCAAGCTTCAGATATTTTCTGCAGATGTTTTCAGAGGTAATTCTGGGGACTTGTAAGTTATTGATTCTTTCAAGATGGTATGATCTAGGGAGAGGTGTGTTTACTGTTCTCCTGTACTGTGTATTGGTTTATAAGCAACCACAAGCACTCTTTTCAACCCTGAAATTGTGACCAGAGTCCCTGTTTCCCTGTGGTCACAACTGCTAGTGTTCCTCCTAGCACTGGGACTAAGATATAGAACTGCAATCTGCAATCCAGATTGAAGCATAAGCAGTGCAACTGAGTCCTGCCCCTGTTATCAGCAAAAGGACCCCTGTAAATTTCCTTCTGAATTGTTGTCAAATCGCCTTATCATCTATCGGCTGAGGGGTCTGGAAACTGTCACTGCTGCCATGATTCAATCACCCAGAGTCCTGCTTCTGGTTTGTTGAGGCCTGGTGGGCACTGACAAAGTCTGTTCTGGATTCCGCTCCTCTCTCACCCTGGTGCAACAAACTTTTCCTGCTGACCTTCTAAGTTGTCTTGGGCTGAAAAATTGTTTCACTCCATCTTTTTGTGGGTTCTGCCACTTTAGAATTTGTTTAGAGTCATTATTTTAAAGATATTTGGAGAGGTTTGGGGGAGAGCTCAGGTAAGTCCATGCCTTTACTCTGTCATGTTGGTTCCACCTCTGTGACTCTATATTCTTAGATGGATCAGCAGATTCTTCTCTCAGAACATCTAGTATCCTCCTCTTCAAGATGAACCTCAAATCTTTTTTTAATCTTAATTATACAGTTGTTCTTTTCTTCTCTGTATAATACTCTGTATAATACTCTTCTTCTAACATCTGGGTGAGGAAACATCTCTTCCCCTGCTCCTCAAATCCCCCCCCC
>CM053580.1:554817631-554832682 GCA_028627135.1 Pseudochirops cupreus
TATTCTCTGAAGTTCAGGGTGCCAACTTTTCCCCCTGAACTAAGTAAATGATATTTGATTGATTAAAGTAAGATTGTTAACCGATTTTGAGTTGCTTTCCTTTAGAAAAGCAGATCTAAGAACCTGTGCTAGCAGCCACCCTGGGTGTGCTGGGGTGCTTGCTGATGCAGTCACCTGACTGTCCCACACATAATCCATATATGAAATTAGTAAAATGAATTGGCTTACTTTTTCCTTGAACATGGCTGTTCATCTTTGCCTTTGAATAGGCTGACTCTTGTATGCAATGCTCGTCACTTGTTGCATCCCAGAATCCTTAGGTTGCTTCAAAGCTCAACTCCTCATACCCTACATGAAGTTTTTCCTGGTTGCTTTGGGTTCCAGCAGTTTCTCCTCCCTCTAGCTTGCATATATTTTTCATATACTTCTAAACATACTTGCTGTTTCTTCTAATGGAATGTAAGCTCCTTGAGGGCAGAGACTGTTGTGTTTTTGTCTCTGTATCATTGGGGCTTGGCACAAGGCCAGACACATCGTTGTATAGTTGTTTCAGTCATATCCAGTTCTTTGTGACCCCATTTGGGGTTTTCTTAGCAGGTTTGCCATTCCCTTCTCCAGCTCATTTTACAAATTGAGGCAAACAGGTTATGTGATTTATCTGGGGTCACACAGCTAGGAAGTGTCCAAAGCTAGATTTGAGTTCAGGAAGATGAGTCTTCCTAACTCTAGACCTGACTCTATCCCCTCTACCATCTAGCTGCCCCAAGACATAGTGGGCACTTAAGAAATGCTTGCTGACTGTTTAAAAGTAGCCATATGAGGGGAGTCAGTGTATCTCCAGGAATAGAAACAAGACATAAACCACAAGATCCATGGCTTAGAAGTGATATCTTATAATGAGGAAGTAAAGATCGTGTGCGTGCTCACTGGAGCCCAATGTCAATACACTTTAGAAAGACTCCTTGGGCAGGGGACCAGCCTGTCTCAACCTATTATTTGTTTTAAAGGATTGAAATTGGTCTTGGCAGGAGGACTTGACTGGGCGGTGAGAAAACTGGTTTCTAATTTCCTTTGAAAATCAATAAGTCTATGACCATGTAGAAAGCATTTGGCCACACTTAGCTTTAGGAAGAAACTGAAGGACAGAGAGACTAAATCACTTGCCCAAGGCAAATGATCCCACCTTTAAATTAAGGGATTAGACCAGAAGAGAGGTTCACAACCTGTGATCTATAGGTCCTCAAAAGTTCTATGGATACATTTCAAGAGCTCTACAAATTTGGATGAAAAAAATATTTATTTTTATAGCCTCTAACTGTAATTCATCATTTCCTTCAATTATTTCAAAACTTTATTCTAAGAGATGAGACAAGCATTTATTAAACACCTACTATATTCCAGGAACTGTATAATATATAAATATTATCTCATTTGATCCTCATAAAAACCCTGTGAAGTAGGCCCTGTTTATTATCCCTATTTTTAGTTCAGCAAACTGAGGCAGACAGAGGTTAAGTGACTTACCCAGGGTCAAACAGCTAGTAAGTATCCAAAGTAGAATTTGAACTCTAAGCCCAGTGCTCTACCTACTACATCCCCAACTGCCCACAGCTAAGAACCTTTGGACTAGATGCTAAATCTAAGATCCCTCCCAGTTCTGACATTCAGTATTCCTTAGAATACGCCCTACTTTCACATTCTAAATTGTTTTTCTAAAGGACTTTTCATCTCTGGTTCTTTAAAAAAATATATTATAAGGCCCCTTCTTGATCTGACATTCTCTGTTCTCAGATCACTTCCATCTTTGACAAACATTATGCAATGGTCTCTTCTAACTAGGTTGCAGGGTGTAGTGCCTTGAGGGTGCCCTTGTCAGCATGTCCTGGGGTTCAAAATTGATATCTACCTCATAGGGTTGTTAAGAGAGTAAGAGGAAATGATAGAGGTAACATACTTCCAAATACAAAAGCATTCTATGAATATCAGTTGTTATAATAGTAATATTTTGTCCCTTATAGCCCTTCCCAGCTCTGATGCTTCTTATTACCAGTGTGACCTTGGGTAGAATCACTTAATCTCTATGGGCTCTCATTTCTTCATCTGTAAAATGATCACTTCTGAGTTTCCCTTCATCTCTGAATCTATGGTCCTAGGATTCTTGGAAACTGCTCCACATTTGGAAACAACATAATGTAACAGAAAAGAATTCTGCATTTGAAGTCAGAGGACCTAGGTTCAAATCCCACCTTCATCATTTATTAGTTAGGTGACCATGGACAGGTCACTTAATTTCTTACAGCTTTATTTTCTGTGTCTTGTAAACTGAAGGATTTCAGACTAAATCATCTCTAGGATCTCTTCCAGTTCTCAAGCTATGACCTTAAGGCACTTGACCTCCATGGGCTCCAGTTTCCACATCTATAAAAATGAAGTGTCTGGATTAGATGATTGTCAAGATCTCTGAGTTCTCCTGTCGCTGAGTTCATCTCATTGTAATATTCTATGACTCAATTACCATCTATCGCTTGTTGCTGCTGAGCCCCTCATAGCATGAGAAATATGAATCATGAAAAAGCAATTGGAGGATTAGAGCATTCTCTCTCCTAGTCCCACAGATGACACCAGGCGGTTATGGGCCAGAGTGGTTTTTGAGACACTTAACAGGTAATTTACAAGTCCCATAATAAACAAAGCATTACTGTTTATGAATGTTTTATGATAGTATTATGGAAAAATCCATCTCTGCTCAGGCAATAGTAAGAAAGAAAGATTGTTCCCCAAAGTGCCTCCAGAATGGCATGTACATCACGCTCTCTTCCATTAGGTGAGGCAATGATAATGAGAGTTTATATTTAGAACAGGGTGGCACATCTGTAAAATTTTTTTTTTAAATAAAGATAATCTGCTGCTCGGTAACCTGATTACATGGAAAGCACGTTGAAGGACTTTGAAGGCAAGCTTATCTTTATTAAAAATCTGTATAATTAAAATAAACGACAATAAACCAGGTGATTATGGGGGTGGGGATGGGGATTGGAAAGAGGGCAGACTGCATCCTGTTCCAAGTGGTTGATAAATTGTCTTTATCGCTTATTTTAATCATCACAATTCCTTATTTTTATTCCTCCCTTTACAATGTGTAAACTCATTCCAATCTATTATTTCCTTGGATCATATAGTAGCCCCAGGAGGGAGACAAGGCACAGATTATTAGCCCCATTTTGTAGTCCAGAAAAGGACAGCATAGAGAAAGGAAAAGACTTGCCTAAAGCCATATTGATGGATTAGAACAAATATTGGAAGGCAGTTCTCCAGATTTGAAACCCGGGGCTCTTGGAATTGTATCATGGTGGTGAAGTATCCACATTGGATGGAACTATCTAATCTAACATTTGTAATAAATCATCAGTCTGGTGCCTCCATGGAGATGAGTGACAATCATTACTTCATCTTAGCAGATGACAAAAATAGATGTGTTCGTGTGTGTGTGTGTGTGTGTGTGTGTGTGTGTGTGTGTGTGTGTGTGTGAATGTGTAGGGAGGCAAAGTGCAGCCTGCCCCATTCACTTCTTAGGGAGGATGTGACCTCTCCTGGACTTTAAAGTTTCCCTTATTTCATGAGATTGCATTAGGTATCCTCTCTATTCTCCCACAGCACCCACTTGACTGGGGACCCACAAAAAAGAGACATTCTAGTTGATTCATTACAGAAAAAGCAAAGGCCAATCCTGGAGCAGAGTCAAATTAGTAACTTGTTGTAGTGTAGACAACCAAGCCTTCGGTGTCTCAATGACTAAAAAGACAAGTTTCAGCCCATGGTGCCATTGTTAAGTAGCTACATCTCTTAGAGCAGTGGTTCTCAACCTTCCTAATGCCACAACCCTTTAATACAGTTCCACATGTTGTGGTGACCTCCAACCATAAAATTATTTTTGTTGCTACTTCACAAATGTAATTTTGCTGTTGTTATGAATCATAATGTAAATATCTGATATGCAGGATGTATTTTCATTGTTACAAATTGAACATAACCCACAGGTTGAGAACCGCTGGCTTAGAGTGTAAACTATTCATTTGTGGAGGCAGGATAATTCTGGGAATAGGATGCCAACCCTGGAGTAAGAAAGACCTGAGTTCAAATGACACCTTTACATCTGCTGGTTATGTGACTCTCTGTGTCCTGCTCTGTAGAATGGAGCTAAGTGCAGCACCTAGTTCTCAGGGTTGTTGCAAATACCAAATGAAATAATACATTTAAAGTGCTTTTGAAAAATTTCAAAGCACTATGGGAGTGCTCTAATTATTAAAATTTTCTTAATCTCATCTTTATATTTTTAGGAGTCAGAAAGAAATGGAAGCATTAATTAGTCGTTTTGTCATTCCAGTCATGTCCAACTCTTCAAGACCCCATCTGGGGTTTTCTTGGCAGAGACACTGTAGTGCTTTGACATTTCCTTCTCCAGCTCATTTTACAGATAAGGAAACTAAGGTAAACAGAGTTAAATGATTTGCCAAGGATCTTATAGCTAGTAAGTGTCTAAGGCCAGATTTGAATTCAAGAAGATGAGTCTTCCTGACTCCAGCTCCAGTATCCCATCCACTGTGCTACCCATGCTCATTATGGGACAAGTCATTCTCCTGTGCCATTATATGATGCTTACTGTTAGGCAGACTCTTTTCCAGGTAGATAAAATGATTGATATTTCCAGTTGAATTAAAGTATTGGAGTTGTTTTGAGAACTCTGACTTTATTGGCTAAAGAACTTCTCTACCAATGCAGATTTTTATCTGCTCTAAAACTTCCAATCTTAGTTACTTGGGACACTTGGAGGTTAGATGACTTGTCCAGGGTCATGCAGCCAGTATGTGTCAGAGGATAGGGCTTGAACAAACTACTCGGGAGAAAAAGATGCTGAACCCAGAAAGAGCTGGATTTTTCCCTAGACTGTGGGTCTCTTGAGAAGAAGAATTGGTAGTGCCTTTCTTTGTATTCCCAGGACTCAGAATAGTGCCTGGCACATAGTAGGTGCTTAGCAAATTTTTGTTGATTGATTAATTTAATTGATGTGTGAGATGGATTAATTTGTTCTCTTTGGCCCAAGAGGGTAGAATATGGATTACTAGGTGAAAATTGCAGAGAAATAAATTTCAACTCATATAAAGGGGGAAAAATGCCACCACAAACTCCTGAACCATTAAAATTATTCAAAATTGTAATGGTCTTACTTTGACTTAATTAGAATTATTCAAAATTGTAATGGTCTTACTTTGACTTAACCTAATACCCTCTTTACAGGTCTTCAAGCAAAGACTAGATGACCATTGATCAGGTATTTGGGGGTGAATTTTCTTCTTCTGATACATGTTAAATTAGATGGCCCCTGAGGACCTTTCCAAAATCTAAAAATCTGTCATTCCAGGAGAGGGACCAGAGACCTAGAAAGGACCTTAGCGGCTTTCTTGTTCAACCCCCTGCATTTTCTAAATGAGAAACCTAGGACCCAGAATTTTCCTCCATTTTTTCTTATCGTGGTGGTAATATCTGAGACTATGGAGGCAATGCAATGTTGATGAAAGAAAAAATAGAAATAGTGCTTTTCCCAAGGTCTTACAAGTATTAAGGGGCAGAGCCACGTCTTATAGAAGGAGAAGGTAGAAGATCATGAAACAGTTGCTTGTTCAGTTTGGCTAGGGTGGGGACAATGTGGAGAGCTGCTATGAAATATAGCTGGAAAGGTCAATTGGAGTCAGATTATGTAGGGCCATGAATGTCAGGGTAATTTATTTAAATTTTCTTTGGTAGGCAATAAGAAGATATTGAATGTATTTGAACAGGGGATTCATATTATTAGACCTGTATATTAGGAAGATGACTTTGGCACTAATACAAAGGATGAATTGGAGAGAGGAGACATTGGAGATAAGATGGTCAGTTTGAAGGCTGTTAAAACAGTCCAAGAAAAATAAAAAAAAAAATAAAGGAATGAGGCCCTGAACTAGGGTGATTACAGTGGGAATGGAGAGCAAGGCAAACATTCAAGGAAGATTGTAGCAGCTAATATAAAAAAGATTTGGCAACTGAAAGGGGATTGAGAGAGAGTCAGAGTCAAAGGTTATAGTAAGAATACAGGCCTGGATCTTCTCAGTGAGGAAAACGGTGGTGTCATTGGTGAATCTATCACACCAGGGCTATCATCTCCATCTGAAGATGCTGAGAGGAGTTTTTCTTCTTTTTTATCATGGTGGTGGTATCGGAGACTGTGGAGGCAATAGAATGTTGATGAAAGGAAAAATAGAAGAAAGATGGGAAGAGTTGGATTCATTTCTCAGCTTTATCACTTCTTGTGAGAGCTAGGTGGTGCCATAGTGCATACAGCACTTGGCCTGGAATCAGGAAGACAAGTTCAAATCTAGCCTCAGACACTTAGTACCTGTGTGACCGTGGGTAAGTCACTTAACTTCTGCCTGCCTCAGTTTCCTCATCTGTAAAATAAAGCCAATAACAGCACCTACCTTCCAGGTTCGTTGTGATGATCGAATGAAATAAAATTGTAAAGCACTTAGCTTAATGCCTGGCTCATAGTAGGTGCTATATAAATGTTACTGATGATGAGGATGAGGATGAGGATGAGGATGAGGATGAGGATGATGTTGATGATGACGATGATGTTGATGATGATGATGATGATGATGATGATGATGATGATGACAATACGGTGATGATGATGCCAGTCACTTCCCCTTCTTGGACCCTTGTTTCCTTTTTTTGTAAAGCAAGATAAATTGGTCTCTAAGATCTTTTCCCATTCCAAATCTGAATGATCCTAAGTCAGAAGGAAGATTTTGTTTTGGACAGAAGGTGGTAAGTTAATAGAATCAGAACCACAGAACTTTTAGAGCTGGAAGAGAGCCCAGCCGCCACCTAGTCCAATCCACACAAGAAAAAAATATCTCACTATAACATCCCTCTTTGACTGGTCATCCTTGGTTGGTGAGAATTCTGCACGTATATCTAGGTTGGCTCCTACTCACTCCACCATCCTTCACAGATGTTCCCTGTTATTCCATAGCTGTCACCAAATGGAACCTCAGATCCCATCCTGGTCATGTTATCCTTAGTGAGCTGACATCTCCTGGTCTGCCACACCCATCTAATCACATTTCACAAACATGGCATGTATTCTTCCTCCCCCACTTTCTCTGGGGACTGTGATCAAATAAAAACGATCATTGTGGCTGGAAAAGACATGACCAACCCAGTGTGCTATGGCTCTGTTCACCATCCCTATCACTTTCCAGACCAGAATTCCCTCCCCTGATCGCCAGTCTCCTGTCATGCGCTGTTTGAAGAATCTAAACTCCCAGAGACTGCCCTTTTTTGTGTTTGTATTCTCAGTACTGAGCACAGCTCCTAGAACAGAGTGAGAACTCAAGAAATGCTTTTTGATTCACTTATTGATTCATTCAGCTTGTGCTTGAAGACTTCCCATGAGAGAGAACCACCATATCCCTTTGGGCACTTTGAAATAGGTGACAACAAAACATCTTAGAGGGAAATGACCAACCAGCCCCTGACGTTGATGCAATCCTAGTGCTCAAGGGAGAAGCTGTAAGCAGCAGCTCAAATCTGGCAATCGTTCGAACTGAGGTGATAATTGAACCCATGGGAGCAGAAAAAATGGCTTTAAGGGAGAGATGATAGGGAGACTATTTAGGGAAATGTCTAAACCAAGTTTAATATCTTTTCCTCATCTCTAAATGGCTTAAACTTCCATCATTTCCCAGGACCTTAGTGATCAAAATCCTGTAACTATCTATTACCAAAGTCCTGCCTCCCACAATCCTCCCCATTGAGTTATTATCACATAGCCCCCTTCAGCATCCCTGTGAGCAGCTACTTTGACTTCCCTCATACCCCAGCTCAATAACTTTCAAAGTTTTACAATCTGAAAAAATAAGAAGAACCAATATTTTTCTGTCCATTGGAGCATATCAAAGTAGATTGCTTCATTTCACAGGCTTCTAATAATGACTAGGAAAATAAATTAGCTTTAGTTTGTAGGGTAATTATAGAATCCCTTGCTTTCCCAATTTCCCTCCTCTTCTTATTCCTAAACAATTATCTGACTTAGAAAACTATCTCAAACCAGTGGATTCTCCTCCTTTTGGATTGGAAATGCATTCGTTGAAAATTATGTCTTTTTAAAATTAGTATTACTCACGGCCTATGTCAGAAAGATGGAGTTGAATGACAGTTAAACCAAGAAAATTCTTACTTGATCAAATGAAAATTCCTTACCCACCCCAAGCATTTCTCCTGTGAGTGGGCACTTACTGACCAAATACAATTTTAAAAATTGGATTTGTGAATGATGAGCTCCGAATGCCAGTTTCCCAGATTGTTCTGAGCACAGAAGCAAATATATACTCTTCCACCCACACAATGAACTCCTTGCTAGGAATCTGAGAGAGGGGAGGGGTGAAGGTTATCAGGCACTGCCATGGCCAGTTCTGCCATGCTGGACACTCCTACTCCTATCCCAGGAGCTGTAGCTAAGGTCAATGAGCTGTCAAACACTCCCACAAGCAAAAGTAATAATATCAGTTATACAGACATTTGACCAACATGGTGCCAAACGGTTTCACATATGGGAATGTTGGTCCAAAACACACTGAATACTAATGTGGAGATACAGGGAGGTTTGGCCTGGACAGACTACAGCACACAAGTCCCAGGTTTTCTTGCCAAAGGATATACGTAGCACAGGAAAATATGTGGCTCAAAGATTATACGTGATCTTTTGTTCTTGCTCTAATCACATTTGTATAACAATCAGGGAGTGTCTTGGGATAGAGGGAGATTTTTGTCATCTCTGAATTCACATGTCTCCTATAACTTCCTACAGAAATAATTTGAGCAGAGTGCCCAAAAATAGGTTTGGTGAAATAAGTTCTAAATCAGATAATGCATCAAAAGTTATGAGGCATTTCTTACCTTCAAGTCAGACAACTGATTGGGCCCATGGAGTTTGAATCAGTACAAGATGCAGGCAGTTAAAAAAAGAGTAGACCAGATTCCCAACAAGGGCATTCTGGGGCAAGTTTACTATGGTGGCTCATAGCCTTCATTGATACATTAAAACATTTATAATTCTCTCTGTCAAGGAGAGGCTTTCTAACTATTGTACCCCAGTCACATGCCCATAAGTCTCCATAATGCTTGTAGCTCTTTCCATCTGAGTAATTGCCTATGTTTTTCACTTCACTTAGTCAATTAGTCAACAATCACATTAATTAAATGGTTGATGAAGCATTTATCCTGTGCCAGTGACTGTATTAAGTGCTGAGCATAAAAGAGAGGAAAAACATGGTTCCTCCCCTCAAATGGCTCATATGCTGATGGAGGAGACAATATACAGATAACTCTGTACATGTATAAGAAGAGATGGAAGGTAATCTCTGAGGGAGGTACTAGCAGTAGAAAGGACTGGGAAAGTCCTCTTACAGGAAATAGTATTCAAGCTGAGTCTTTAAGGGAAGCCAGGAGGCATAGGGAGAAGAGGAGGGAGAACATTCCAGGTATAGAATATGGTCACAGAATTCAGAGAATGAATTAATTCAATTCAATTTCATTACAGTTCCATTCCATTCAATTCAGTTCAAGGAGAAAATCCTTCCTAGAGGAGAGGAATGGGGCAGTAGCTCAACCTAGATAAAGTAAGAGGGAATGACAACCATGTTACCCTTACAGCAGAGTTCTACATCACCATTTGGAGACTCAGTCTATTTCTCTGTAGTTTTCCCCTCATTGCTTCTACTTCTGTGTCAAACCCTAGCAAGCTTTGAGTATAGACTTGTCTGCTAGTGCACTGCACCAAAATAATAGATTATGGAAGATTCATAGGCTGACTGCATGATGCTAATTTTTTTTTAGCCTCCGCAACTCTTGAACACTACCTACAAAATTGTATAGGAGTTAAAATCTACATAGGTAGATATCACCCAAAACATGGGTCCTTGAAATAGTGAAGTGTTCATTAATTCATTTCCTATTAGTATCCTCTTCTTGAAATCACTTTGTATTCTTTACTTATGTACACGTTAGAGAATGTAAGTTCTTTGCAGGTAGGGACTATCCTTATATCCCAGAACCCAATTCTGCACCTCTGATTATATAATAATTCATACATTTGGAAATGGATTAATCCAGTGCTTATTTGTGCTTGGTACTGAATGGCAAGTCAAATCATCATAGTCAGGAAGCTCAAAGGAACCTTATAATAATCTAATCTAGCTCCCTCATTTTTCAAAGGAAAGAACTAAAGCCAATAGAGATTCACTGAGGGTTCAAGGTCACACAGCGAGTTAATGGCAGAATTGGGATGGTACCCCAAGCCATCTGATACCCAATCCAGGGCTTTTTTCCCATTTGATTGGATCAGATCTCTACAGGTAAGTGAGATTGGTACCAGAGTCATAAGAATAATAATATCCTTTTTCAGAGACTGAGATCAAAGGATTCCTCCAAGGCTGAAGAGACCATGGTGGTCATGTAGTCCAGCCCCCTCATTTCTCAGAAGAAGAAATTGAGGAGATAGATATTTCAGACTTTCCTACCTTAAACTTGTTTGGCTAATGGACAGTTGCGCATTTCATAGAATCACAGAGGTGGAAGGGAACCTTGAGGCTATCTAGTCTAACCCAAACCTGATTATGAATCCTACCTCCAAATATCCCGGACAAGTAGTCTTTCTGATTCTTCTTAAAGATCTCCAGTGATGGGCAGTGGAGCTGGGACTGGGAATGGGGGGTTATTTACTCACTATTTTTTAAGGCAGCACCTGCCACTTTTGGATATTTCTACTTAGCAGGGAGCAGGCCAGCTAGACAATGGATAGTGCCAGACCCGGAATCAGGAAGACTTGAGTTTGAATCTTGCTTCAGACACTTAAAAGCAGTATCACCCTAGTCGATTCACCTAACTTCCTCAAACTTTAGCTTTTTCTGTGAAACAGGGATATTAATTGAACCTACCACACACGATAATTGTGAGGATTAAATAAGACAATGAATGTAAAGTGCTTTACAAGCAGTGAATGTTAGCTGCTACTACTATAGTACCATGACTACTGCTACCATTACTACTACTATTCTTCTCTACTTCTCACTCCCCCCTGCCCCTGCTACTTCCTGCCAATTTTTTCTTCTCCCAGTTGAACACATTCATTTCTTAGCATGGATCCTCAAATCCCATGATCACTCACCATCCTGTTACTGCTCCTTTGGATTCTCTCCAGTTTGCCAATATCCTTCCCCAAACCTGGTGTCCAGAATAAAGGTCATATTCCAGAAATGGGGACATGATAATCAGGAACAGATCAGAAGAGAGGAGGAACTTCAAAGAGAAGATGGGTCTCAAGAAGCTAAGTATAAGGGGTCAACGTTGGAAGAGAATTTGTATTTGGGGCTATCCAGTTTAATGCTCTTATTTTACAGAAAAATGGGGTTGAAAGAGGGCAAGTGACTTACCCAAAGTTGCACAGCTTTTTAGTTGGGGAAAACTGAAATAAGGATACATTAGAAAAGGTTACTTTCTAATTCTTGATGGTAGAAAAGAAAAGGAGGGAGTCATTACCCTGGAAAGCAGAGGCCAGCAGGGGACACTGCCTCTTTACAGAAAAAGAGTTCAATGATTATCCATCCCCAGAAAATGAAATCAAGTGTCCCCAAGCAAAGGCAGCCTCTACTGAGAAGAGTCAAGCATTCGCCAAGAGAAATGAAGAAGACCAGCTTTGTTCCCAGGATGGGGGCTTCAACCAGAGAACCTGAGAACACAAGAACTACAACTTTCTCAGCACTTTGAATTTAGGATCTCTCTGTCTCCTTCTTTCTCCTCTCCCCTCTCTCTTCCTTTCTTCTTTCTTTCTCCTTCTCTGTGTTTATCTGTTTCTCCCCTTCTCTCCTTCCTCTTATCCCCTCATCTCCTGTTCCATTTCCTCTATCCTTCTACTCAAATTTCTTTTTTCTCTCCTCTTTTCTCTCCCTCATTTCTTTACCATTTTCTCCTTTATTCTGTTGAGCCCTGTCTTCTTTTCTATCCTTTCCTCTCCCCAATTTTCCCTTTCTTCCTATCTTACCCCATTTTACTTCCCCTCCTCTTTTATTATCACTCTTGCTTTTCTCCCTCCTCTTTCCCCCTCTTCTCTCTCTTCCCCTTTCTTACCATTTTCTTCCTCTCTTTCACCCTCCTTTCCCTTCCTTTTTCTCTTTTATTCCAATTCTTTCCCTCTCTCTTTTTCCTCCTTCCAGGAACTCTAACACTCTGACAATTTGCTACTTATATGACCTTGGGCAAGTCACATAACCTCTTTGAACCTGTTTCCTTAACTGTAAAATTAAGATGCTAGACTAGAAGTCTTTCTTTTAGCCCTAGAGCTGTGGTTCTATGATTTATTTTCCTTTTTTTTTTGCCAATTCTGTTCTCTTTCCATCTATTCTTTTTCCTTCTATTTTTATTCTTACTTCCACTCTTTGACTGGTATTAAAGGGATAATAGCAGAAAGAGGGGAAGAGACAGGAATAGAGAGAGAGGGAGGGAGAGAGAGGAAGAAAGAGACAGAAGGGAGAGAGAGAAAGAAAGAGAGAGAAAGAGAGGAGAGAGGGAGAGAGAAAGAGAGAAAGAGAGAGAGAGTCAGATAGAGATAGAGACAGACAGAGAGACAGAGGCAGAGACAGAGGAAATGGGAGGAGAGGAGGGATAGGAAAAGAGTAGAATGGATGTGGTTAGTTAGAGTGAAAATGTTAAGAAAAGGAAGAAAGAAGAGGAAAGGCAGACTTCAGAGAAGAGACAAATAGGAAGAATGAGATGATAGGGAGGTGAAAAGGAAGCTATAAGGTTGAAATTCCAATTTTGCAGATTAATACCCCTGTGACCTTAGGTAAGTCACTGTATATCTCTGAAGGGCTGGACTTAAGTGATATCTAAGATATCTCTCAAATAAAAAAATGGGTAATTCGGCGCAACCCAGCAGGCAGGCCGTGGACACCTAGTGCAGCAGCATGAGCCACCAGGCAGGCCTGGAGACCCAGCATGGTGGCATGACCCACTAGGAAGGCCCCAGAGACCCGCAGCGTGCAGAGAGGCCGTGGTTGGACATGGCCTGCTGACCCACCAACCACAAAGGCCTCTCCCAGGCCTATGATCACAGGGTGGGAATGAACTGAGTTGGATAAAAGCCAAAGGGAGGGTCCTGTAGCAAGGGCAGCAGCTACTCCTGAGACTACCCATCCACATCCTGGAAATTTAAAAAAACCCTAGCTGAACCTCCAGGGACCAAGATGATAGACTGAACCCTGGCTGCTTCAATCCCCCCCGCCTCTAACCCCAAAATACAGTAATTATTGCCCCAAAGGAAAATTTTAAGCAGTAAAAGCTTAGGAACCCTGGAGGAAGGACATGCCTAAGGTCTTGCCTCAAAATGGGAAGAAAGCAGGCTGCAAAGACAAAGACAAAGACTCTGGAATCCTATTATGGTGAGAGGGAGGAATCAAACTCTGAAGGAGACTCCATACCCGCAGCTGAAGCCCTACCAGGGACTATGACCTGGTCTCAGACTCAGAAGGCATTCCTAGATGAGCTCAAAAAGAACTTTGAAATCTGTCTTAGAGAGGCGGAAGATAAAATCAACACCTCTTATAAAAACAAAATGGTGAAATTAGAAAAACCTTACAATGAAGAGAACAGCTCCTTAAAAAGTAAAATGTGTGAACTAAAAACGAAATCTGAGCATATGGAAAAGGAGCTTCAAAGACTAACTGAGGAGAATAATTCACTAAAAACTAGAGTCAACCAGACTGAAGCCAATGACTCTACGAGGAACCAAGAATCAGTCAAATAAAACATCAAGACTGAAAAATTAGAAAAAGAGGTAAAATATCTCAATGGAAAAATAACTGACCTGGAAAACAGATCCAAGAAAGACAATCTGAGAATCATTGGTCTACCACAAAATCATGATTAAAAAATAAGCCTAGACAACATGTTCCAAGAGTTTATCAAGGAAAACTGCCCTGAGATCCTAGAACTAGAGGGTAAAATAGAAATGGGAGAATCCACTGGACACTTCCTGAAAGAGATCCCAAATTGAAAAGTCTGTGAAACATTGTGGCCAAACTCCAGAACTATCAGGTGAAGGAGAAAATACTACAAGTGTCCAGAAAGAAACAATTCAGATATCGCTGAACCACAGTGAGGATTGCACAGAATATGGCAGCCTCAATGCTGAAAGACTGAAGGAACTGGAATATGATTTTTTGCAAGGCAAAAGAGCTCAGGCTACAACCAAGGATCACTTATCCAGTGAGACTGAGCATAATCTACCAGGCAAGGAGATGGTCATTCAATGACATAACAGAATTCCAGACCTTCCTGATGAAAAAGCCAGAGCTCAATGGAAAATTCAACCTTCCACTACAAGACCCAGGAGAGACATAGAAAGTTAAATAAGGAAAAACACACAGACGCATAACTTGTTATTTAACAAGAACAAACTGTTTACATCCCCATATGGGAAGCTGATACCTGTTAATATCATGAACTCTATACCTATGGCAACATCTAAAAGGGATATAGACAAATAGAAGGTGTGGGTATAAACTATGCAAAATGATGATAAAAATCCTTATTAAGGGGCTGTAATGGAAGAAGAGGAAAGAATGAAGCAGAAAAGGGTAAATTATGCTACACAAAGAGGCATAAAAACAATATAGTAGAGGGAAAAAAGGGAGGAAGATGAGAACTATATGAGCTTTTCCCTCACTGGTGCTGGTGCAAGGAGAGAATAACACAACCAGTTAAATATAGGACTCTATCAAGAAAAGACATAAAACTTATCATAACAGAGGGAAAGAGGGGAGAGAGAGGAGCACTGCATGAGATCTATTCTTGTCAGTCTTGATCCGAGGAAGAAATAATGTACAACATTGAGTATAAAAATCGATCATACCCTATAGGCAGTGAGGGGGGGGGAAGGGGACAGAAAGGGGGGAAGTT
>CM053580.1:554841278-554886014 GCA_028627135.1 Pseudochirops cupreus
CTTTTGTGAGTTCTGGAGCCCTAAAATTTGGGGGTATTTGAGGTGGATAGCTGGGAGCTGTGGAATTTTCCTTCTTCTATGCTGCCAATGTAAAATCTTTAATAAACTTTGTTTTAGGTGTGGCTAGGTGGCTCAGCGAATAGAACACTGACCCTGGAGTCAGGAGGACCTGAGTTCAAATCTAACCTCAGATACTTAACACTTACTAGTCGTGTGACCTTGGGCAAGTCACTTAACCCAATTGGCCTGCCTTCCCCCAACCAAAAAGCAAAATAAATAAATAAATCAACTTGGTTTTACTTTGACTGAGAGAAGGCTTGAGTTGAATTCATTTGGCAGGACCTGGTGTGTCGGTATTTTGTGGTCCCAAGCACCCCTAAACCCCAAACCTCAATACTACTACTGCAACACCTAGCTAACTGCCTTAATGATAGAACCCAACTATTTAATTAACTCCATACAAAAGGCCAAATTGAGTGTTTCTTTAAAAGTTAAAAAACTTCAAAAGTAAGAAATTATATTCCTCACATTAAGGTAATTTGTAACATAAAAAAACCAAATATGCAAAAAAGTTAGGAATCAGGGCAAAGACCAAGAAACGAATGTGAAACTGATGAAGGGTGTGTCAATGTTACCAAACATAATAGGAGTTTCAGTTTGGAAATAGAATTTCCCTCTTGTTCATCCCAAGTTCAATGACATTAGAAAAATTACTTAAACCAAGTCACACTTATAATCCTTTAAATAGTATGCTTGATAGAACCCCATTAACAACTTTTCTCTGTTGTAGCGATGGTGGCATTTCTCAGCAATGGTTGCTTTCCTTAGGCAAGTAGTTATTTGCAAGGCTGGCTTAAAGGGGTTAACAGGCTGTGAAATGTTTGCCCTGATAGAATCAGCCAGGCTGCCTTTATCTTCTCCTCAGGAGGATTGATTTGTGATTATTCTTTCTCTCATTGGGACAGACATTGTTAGGGAAGATTTAATCAAGAAAGAGTAATGGGCTTAATAGAGTCTGTCCAGATAAATGAGATAATAGCTTGACTCCTGCATGTTATGCAGCCTGTTCAAAGTAATTGGATTTTTTTTTTTGGTGGAGATTCTTCTCTATTTATTAACAGAACTTCATTTGTTTAGTGGGTCGGAACCTACTGCATTCCCCAGTCCATTTCTTATTTTATTGAATTTCTTGTACCTTTCCATGTTTTTATTTTGCTGCTGTTGATTAGCTAGGAGTCATGGGCCTCTACATCCTCCAAAGAATTGAAGCTGAGAATGAATGAATGACGCATTTATTAGGCACTTATGATATGCAAAGCATTGTACTAAGTATTGGAGATACAAAAAAAGAAAATCATCCCTGCTATTAATGAGCTCCCATTCTAACGAGGGACACAACATATAAGGGAGGTTTTAGCCGTTAGTCAGATGGAAAGGTCCCAAGGTTCTTAGAGTGATAGGCAATGTCTTTCCTTTAATGTTATTTCCATTGATAAAATGTCTGTTTCTGATGTCCCACCATTAAGTAGTGTCAAAGACTTTAGCAGCAAGACCTTTCTTTTCTGGTTCTTCAAAAGATGTCGCCAGTAGGAGCAGTTGCAGGCTGTATCCACACAGGGGTTATTTCCCAGGTTGATGACTGTGGATACTGGGTTGGAAGCATTGCTACTCCCTGGGTTCAGGCTCCTGGCCTTCCCCATCAAGGTCTGACGGAAGATGGTGGTCAAAGTAGTGCTGGTGTTTTGACTTGCCTAGCAGATGTTGCCACCTGTTTCTCCTTCAGGATTCTGTACAGCTTCAGTCAGGCTGATTTGCCTGGCGTTTGATGGGCACTTAGTAGTTGGTTAAAGGGAGGGACAGCTGGCCTTTCTGCACAGGAGCTACTTCCCAGTATAATGATCATGAGGAATGGAAGCAGAATTGGTGGTCCATGGTAGAGATGGGGCAGTGAACTCCCAGGGAACCTGTGCTTGTGCCTTTTGGTTGCAATTGGCCAGCAATTGCTGCAGATGGTGGCAAGGAAAGTGGGCCCCCTTTTCACACTGATCTCTCATCTCAATACTGGCTGTAGTTGCTGAACTGGAAGCAGTACTGGTGGTTTGGGGAACCAGTATTCCCAAGTCTCTTGAGTTCATGGTTCTGGACTATCTCCATCAGGGACCAAGGGGAGAAGATGATCAAAGTGGTGATAGTTTTACTCACCTGTGTACCAGCAAGCCCCCCAGCATACCCAGAATGGCTGTTAGCACAGGTTCTTAGACCTGCTTTTCTAAAGGAAAGCAACTCGAAATGGGTTAACAATACTACTTTAATCAATCAAACATATATTATTTACTTAGTTCAAGGGGGAAAGTCAACACCCTGAACTTCAGAGAATACAAACAGAAGTTACGAGCAGAAGTTACAAGCAGACAAAGAAACAGATCAGCAGACAGGCTTCCAGCCTCTGACCATTACATCCATACCTAGTTAGTTACCCAAGAAGGAAGCATCAACATCTGGGTTTTCAAAGCCAAGGGGCTCAAAGGCTTCCCAGAATCTCGTCTGGCCAAATCACACAACTTTTTCCAAAGTAAGCCCCAAAGCAAAAACTCACAGAATGTCACAACCCTCTTGACCAACTGCCCAATCACAAAGTAATAAGGTGTGGGCTTTCCTGGAAAACAAACTTCCTGCCACAGGCTCCGTGTGACCATATTCAGCCTATTAGGGGGCAGAGTATATTTTCAAATCAGGGAAAGTTCTCAGAGTCATTTAAGCCTATCAAAGAGCCTAGGGGCAGGGAAGATCTTCAGATTCCCATAACAACCTGGCACATGCTGCCACCTATCTCTATCTCAGGGTATTCTGCTGCTTGTGCTGGTCCTGTGAGTGGCAGATGACTCACCAAAAGGGCAATGGAGAGAGTCTTCATAAGCATGATCCAGTTGCAAATCATTGCAAACAAGGAACTGCAAAAGATAAGTGGAAAGAAGAATGCATAATTCATAAAGAAGATGGGTTGTTTGAAGAGTGAAATTGAAGGATAACTGAACACCACCCCCTTTCCATGCCTCACTGGTATCTTTGAAATATTAATATAATTCATGGAAGGTCCCCCACATGCTGGTTTGATCCCTTTGGAGTAAACTAAACAAGGGTTGCTCAGGATGAACAGGCACACGTGTTGAAGAAATGAATGAATGATTGTGTGAGTGAGTGAATGAATCAGTGAAAATAGCATTAATCATTTATTATTTAATAAGCACTGTGCTAAGTAGTAGGAAAGCAAACAGATAAAGAAGACAGTTCCTACTCAAGGAGCTCATACTCTAATTTGGGGAGACAACATATATGTCTACATTCTTGCTATATGCACTGCTATTGTCATTGTTGGATGAAGTATCCACATTGATGAGACCATGGATCCATTTGAGGATCTGGGAATAATCAAAGCCCTGTGGGATAGTGGATGTTGATGTCTCTTAGCTATGGATGCTGCAAACTTAAGAGATTGCCTCTAGTGCCACTTAGCAGCCAAAAAGGCATTGTGATGTCAGGAAGCATTAAGAGAGGCATTAATAATTAGGACTGGGGAAGTGAGACCACCTCTTCACTGGGTCCTGATCAGACTAGAGCTGTATTATTGTGTTGGGTTTTGGGTTTAGGAGGTATACTGATAAACTGGAGTCCACCAAGGATCATGGTGGAGCTAGATCATATGTCATATGAAAGTTGCTTGAAGGAATTGGAGATGTTTAGCCTGGAGAAGAGAAGACTTAAGCAAGGCAGGAGAGCTGTCTTGAATTATTTTAAAGACTATTGTGTGGAAGAATGATTGGATATCATATATGTATATGTATGTGTATGTGTATATGTATATATGTACATATGTGTGCATGTATATACACACAAATGTATGATATATATACTAGTATGTATATATACACATTTATGCACTGTGTATATGTATATGTGTATTTATGTGTATATACACACACACACATACACACACACACACACACACACACACACACACACACACATACACTCTAGAGCAGCGATTCTCAACCTGTGGGTTGCAAGCCCTTTGGGGGTCGAACGGGGTTGCCTAAGACCATAGGAAAACACATATTTCTGATGGTCTTAGGAACCAAGACACTGCTCCTCTATCTGTCTCCAGGCTGGTCCACCCACATGCAGATACACCCACATACGAGTATTAAAGGGTCGCAGCATTAGGAAGGTTGAGAACCACTGCTCTAGAGGGTATATGTATATGTGTGTAGGTATATACATACATACATACACACACACACACACACACACACACACACATATATTCTAGAGGGCATACCTTGCAACAATAAGGAGAAGTTGCAAAGAGGTCAACTAAGATGTGACATCATGAAAATCTTTTTTTTTAACAATTAGATCTCTCCAGAATTGAAATTAAAATTGCTTTATTAGAGCCCTTCAATCAAATATTGGCAGGCTTGTTATAGATGCAGTTCTTATTCAGACATAGATAGAATGATAAAAAGAGCTTATTAAATGGTTAACTGACTAGTTAGCTTTTGACATTCCTTCCAACTCTCAGACTCTGACTCCTTAGCTTAATCTCTGTCTAGCATCAAAGATCAGATTCAAACTGGAAGGACCAGCAGGATGCAGGGGATAAACCATGGGCTCTGGCTTCATAAGGCCAGGCTCAGCATTACACTTCCTGTGTGCCCTCAGGTTATTCAACAAATATTTATACAGCACTTACTGTGCACAAGACATTATTATATTTCCTGATTAATCATGTACATTGAGTCTGTTTCCTTAGCTGTAGAATAACAGAGTTGACCTAGATCATACCTAAAGTTGTTTCTGCTTTTAAGATGTTATGACCAATCATAATTGAATACTTAAATGGATGCAGAATCTGATTGGATTAGTTATCTCTTCATTCTTGCAGATCCCAACTCCTCCATGCTTTCCTATTCAATGCAAGTCTTCTTTCTGTCTTTCATTGTCTCTTTTTGACTTTACCAAGCAAATGCTTTTTTTAGATCCTGATAATCATTGAAATGCATTCTTAGATTCTCTTCATATTTTAGTCAACTCACCAACTATAGAGATGTATTTTGCTGGAGGTAATCATTTGTGAAATCTTCATTTTCCTTCCCATATTTTATCATCAAGGAAACCTTGCATATAGATATAGATCATGTTCATAAAATTTATGAAGATGAGAAATTAGGCAAATAGGTTGATTTTTATGGGCATTCTCTTTAGCATATATTGTGGGTATTATATTTCCCCTAGTTTCTTTGATCCTTTTGTTGTTTTCTCTTTTCTGCATTAACTTGTGAAAGTGATATCTCAATGCTTTAAAAGTCGCCTCTAACATGGAGGTGCAAACTTCATCTTGCCCAATAGCTTTTCTTAAGTGGAATCCTTGCCTCTTTGTATAGCGTAAATGATCTTAATGAGTTAAGAGTACTCATGGGGTGGTTCCTTTGTTAATAGAAACAGATTATTATAAAAACGGTGGGAAATATGTTCCCTTATATATCTCTGGCACCTCTACCTTTGACATACATATGGGTCCCTAAGAAAGTATCACAGATTTGAGACTCTCTGTGGGTCTCAAAGCTCATGAGTGCTGAACAATATGTTTATTTTTACCATATCAACCAAAAGACAGATTATTTTTTAATTGAAAAAATAATCGATCAGCTTGGCAATATATATGGAAAGGAAGATTTCCCTCATACAAACAGGGATACACTTTCTCATAAGGCACTGCATTCCCAGTGGAGGAGGGGCATATACAAAAAACACATGTGACCAAGGAACATACAGGGAGATGCACACATGCAAAGAACATAATGCAAGCCCAGATACGTAGAGCAAATGAGGTTTCTAAACCTATAGCATTATTTATTTTCATCATATTTTTCTCTGTTGCTCTCTGCTTGGCAGCTCTGATGGGGATGTTACCTGAATTCCTAAAAGGAAAAGATCATGTCTTTGGGATCTGGACCCCAAAAAGGAAAAGCCCCTGAAATTTCCCCATGTGGCCGAGGTCCATGGTGTTCAATTGGGGTACTCAACCCTTGCCTTTTGTTGTGGTCCTCATTGTTGGCACCTGGCCCCATTCGAGACCACCCCTCTGGGAAAGTCCCGGGGCTTTTCCTTTTTGGGATCCAGATCCCAAAGACGTGGTCTTTTACTTTTAGGGGTTCAGATCTCATCCCCATCAGCTCCACTGAGATGTCAAAGTTACCATTTCCTGATGTTCCACTGGGATGTGGCTTTTGAAGCTGCTGGGGTCTCAGCTCTAAGACACTCAGAGCCTCAGCCTACTATAACTTTTTTGACACTCAGAACCCAGCTAGCATAACCCAGGAGGTTAGTTGCAAAAGCTCTCAGATATTTAAGTTTATCGTTCAAAAATTATATTTCACCTGCTGCCACTCCAACTGTCTTGGTCTAAAATCTGATTTGAAATTTCTTCTATCCTGCTTCCTAGGTCACTTGGGTCCTCTTCAAATCATCTCAGGGACTCCAGTGAACAAAAGGGCAGAGGATATGGGTGAAGATGGGGTTAAAAGATTCTTTCCAATCCTCCATCGTATCTCAAATTACCATGCAAACCAGTTGAGAAGAAAGACTGAAAAGGGCATGTTAGAGCTAGTGAGACTAGTGATCTTTTCCCTATTCACCCCTTCCTCAGCATTCCATAACCAAAATCATTATGCTTTCTATAAATTTGATTATCCTCTTACCTATTGTATCTAATCTATGGTCCTCAAAGTTTCTGGCCAGAGCAGAAAACCCATTCCAGACTGATATTTTTTGATGGTTAACTAGGCTATGTTTTGTCTCGATTCTTTCCTAGTCCTTAGTCATTGAACGGGAATTGCCTCAGACAAATTGAGACCTAGGAAAGACTTTAATTTAGAAAGGCTAATTTCATCCACTCCATCCTGGGCAAGCGTCAGTCATTTTGACTTTCGTCTTGCCACTGGACTTTGATGACTCTGGAAGAGAGAGTGAGGCTGATGACTTTGCCTAACTCTGCCTCACTTAAATCCGATTCACTGAAGTCAAGACAGAGCCCTCCTGATATCATTGGTCCTCTCTGAAATAAACAAAATTGCATCTATGAATACAAGAATATTCTTGAGATGATGGGGTGCAACTGAGTCTCATGTCAAGTGTTTTATAAAACTGATTTTGCTTCCATTGCTTCTCACCATTTTATAAGGCATTACCGCATTCATTTACCTATCATCTGTCTTATTGTTCATTCATTCATTTATTTATATTTGTTTATACTCATTAATTTATTTCTTTGCTTATTCACATATTTGTTTCTTTATATGTTTCTTTATTTGTTTGCTTGCTTATTGGCAGCTAAGTGGTTGAATAAAGTTCTGGACCTGGAGTCAAAAAGATCTGAGTTCAAATCCTGCCTCAGACACTTAATAGTTGTGATGAACCTGGGCAAGTCACTTAACCTCTCCCTCAGTTTCCTTATCTGTAAAATGGAGATAACATTAGCACTTATCATACAGGGCTATTGTGAGGACCAAAGGAGATAGTAATTGTAATTTTAAGAGTTGTAAATGATTGTTAGCACAATGACTGGCATATGCTAAGCACTAAATGTTGGCTATTTATTTAGGTTCTCCTCTGTTGTATTTTATAAATGAGTTTACATTCTGAACTGGTACTACTCTTAGGCGCCATGTCTGTCTGGCAGGAAGATGAAGTATTGGCTTACTTAAGGGGTTTCTGGACCTTTATGTTCTTCTCATTGTGGCAACTGCTTTGCATTATAAGCTTTAGTGGGAAGTAGGGATAAGATCTGATATTTGTGCTTTTTAAAATTTCCTTTTTTTTGTTTGTTTCTGGGATAAATCGAGTTGAAGCAGTCACCATCACTGTTTTGTCTCTAGATTTTCTAATTTGATTCTGATTATGACTTTTGCTCTAACTAGTTGATGGTCTGGACTTCTGGATAGCTGGTACTATGAGGATGCTCATTAATAATCAAATATTTGTTGTCCGTTACTATAGTCAATTTCATTGCATGTATATTTGTCTGTGGTACTGTTGACTGTGTCAACTGTTCCCTACTCTTCTAGAAGAAAATATTCATGAAAAAATATGTGAGGTTTTGGAGCAGTCTTCAAACCTTTGAACTCTTTCTTTATTCTTACCTAACCCATAATTTCTAAAGTTTTTCTCTTCTTCCTTGTATCTATTTCCACCTTGAAGCCACTATCAACAGATATACTGTCTTATAAAGTTCTTCTCGATTTTTGGTTCCTCTCCATCCCCTGCAAGAGATACTGGTATCCAGACTGCAGTTTTTCCCTCTTTGTGCTCATCATAAACACTACAAAATATGATCACCAAGTGTCCCATGAAGTATTTCAGTTACTATTTTCTGAAACCAATCTTTTTTTGTGTGTGTGTAGGGGGAAAAATCTTCTCCAAAGAGAATGTATGAACCAGTCTTCCGTTTGCTCAGAGTTTTCTTTCATCTTCTGGTTTCAGTTGCTAGGAAAAGATAACTATTGATAAGATTCATTTTCTCTAATCTAGATCAATTTGTTGGTCATTGAACAAGGATCTCACATTTAGAATCCCGACAGATAAGTCTAGGTTTATACATGGCTTAAAACTGTGATTTCTTGACTCCTCAGTTCCCTTTTCCCAGCCCCAGAATCATTATTATGAGAGCACAATGGAAGCACACAGGACTAAGGGGCATTTTTTTGTTATTTTTGTTGGGTTGCCATAATCAAAGAATCCATAGCCAAGAGGCCAGCCTATCCATGCTGAGCTCTCCTATGATTAGGCTGGTTCTGTGACCCTAGATTCAGTTTAGGGGTAACTGGGACCATGCCTTTCAAACATGGCAGAACCTGCTAGTCCTTATGCTTCACTGGCAAAGTTTTCCAAACCAGAGGGTCACCCCCATGCCAAGATGAGACTTTAGCATAGTACATTGTTTGAGACTCTATTCATCCATTAGATTTTTATTTGTGCCAGGAGCGCTGTAGCTTGGAGTGAGTCAAAGCTGATAAAACAAGAACAGACAATTAGAAAAAAAAACTAGAATATTTTAAAGCTATGAGGAACAGTAGATGTAAGAAGGGATAGGGTGGTTGCACGAGGTGGGTAGAATGATCCTAATGGAAAATAGAGAAAAAATAGAATGAGTCAACTTTTTTGCTTATTTTTTTCTTTTTCCTGCAAAGGAGGTGATCTTTCGATTTAAAAGGATGAAAAAGAAAAAATCTTAACAACGAAGGAAGTGAAATCCAAGATAAACAGAAAGAGTAAGACTATACCTAGCTGCCCTTCATGAGTTCAAATTTTGTGGCTGAGATGAATGGCATTCCAGGGTGCCAAAAGAAAGGACAGATGTGATTATAGAGCGATCTTTGATCAGTGATCTTTGAGAGACTGTGGGATATAGGAGAGTTATATGTAGGAGAGGAATATGAAGGTTTGAAGAAGGGCAAAAAGTAGTCTCAGTTTTGAAAGGAAGGGAAGAGAAGAGAATGCAGACTACAAACTTTTTAAAGTTTCATTCTGATACCTGGAAAAATCCTAGAATGTATTATTAAAGGGGTTCTTTTTTTTCCCATAGACTTGTTTATTTACTTTTAGTTCACAAGATTCAGTTCCACAATCCCTTGAGTTTCAGATTTTCTCCCCTCCCTTGCCCTCCCCCCCACCATGGTGGCGTGCAATCATGTATAGGATCTGCAAATACTTTCACATGGTACAATAGTCCAGTTGTACAGAAGGGTTGTACCCAGTGAGTGAACACTGGGAAAAAAACAAAACCAAACATGAAAAAGAATGATAGCATGTATTGCTTCAGTCTCCATTTAAACTCTAGTCTTTCTAGATCTATTAAAGGGGTTCTTAATGAACATGTGGAAAAGGAAGTGATGAGTACAGAAAGCCAATACCAGAGCTGGGTCCTAGAAGGAAGTTTCCATCATTCATGATTAGAAGGTGAATAGGGACATAAATTGCTGTATTTAAGTCCTCTACCACCTTGGAGTGTCTAGACATAGATCACATAATCTACATTTGCTGTAAGCTACCTGACCCCTATGCTAGGATCCTTATGAAGACCAGGACTCATCCAGCTCTCTTTCCTTTTCCAAGTTTTACTCAGGCAATAATTACATCAATTTTAGCATGAAAGCTAGAGTTTGTTACAATCACTATCGAAAAGGCTATGATGATCTATTTCTCAATGGCTAGCAAACTCTTTTCCACTCAAAATGCCTTTGTTTTAGAGTCATAGGCTGCCAGAACAAAAGCTCCATTCTCCTGTGACTACTCCTGGCTCCTTTGTACCCCAAAATCTCATCCCTACCTTATGTTACTGTCTTCCTCTTTCATTATATCCTGTTGGACCCTGGATTCTTTTGTTAACAAACTCCTTCCTATTAAACATCTTCCTCTTATCTTCCTCTTCCTTCTAGCTGGTAATTATTGAAACCTGGATTCTCATGGCTCTCCAGTACTAGGCGTGTGTTCCTCACCCTACAAATGGCCCCCACTCCCCTACCACAGCCTTTACTGTTGGTGTCTTCCCTCTATTATTATCTCTATTTTTTCGTGTACACACACACATTCCCTTTATGATTATTCCCATTTTTCATATATACATACACACGTATATGACTCTGGGTAAGTCCCTTAATACTGTTTGCCTCAGTTTCCTCATCTGTAAAATGAGCTGGAGAAGGAAATAGCAAACCACCCCAGTATTTTTGCCAAGAAAACCCCAAATGGGGTCACAAAGAGTGGGACATGACTGAAAAATGTCTAAATAATATACATACATTCACACATATTTAAAATTTATTTTATATGTGACATATTTATTTTGTGTTATTTATTTCATATATATATTTCATATTTATTTTATAGGCATATATTTATACTTATTTATTTAGTATATACTTGTCTTATTTTATACACACATACATTCATACATACATCTATCTCTCTATCTTTCTATCTATCTATCTATCTATCTATCTATCTATCTATCTATCTATCTACCTACCTACCTACCCACCTACCTATCTACCTATCTATCTATAATTTTTCCCCCCCCCCATTAGACTCTGAGCATCTTAAGACCAGGCACAGTTTTTCACCTTTCTTTGTAGCCATAGAGCTTAGCCCAGTGTCTGGCATACAGTAAACACCTAAAGACCAGTTGTTGTTTGTTGTTGTGGTTGTGGTTGTGGTTGTGGTTGTGGTTGTGGTTGTGGTTGTGGTTGTTGAGGGCACTGGAACAGGAGGAAAAGCAGGTATATTTCTCACTACCACGTATGGACCTTCCTTCTGCTGGTATTGCTCAATAAACTCCCCTCTTTTGAGCTTCAATTCATCCTGATAGATTGACCTGTGAAGATCCTGGTGGCAGTTTCTAACAGTCCTTAGGTTACTCTTCTTCCTTTTCCAAAGATCTCAGGATTTGGATCATATTCTCTTTCTCTCTACTTGCATACTTGTGTTTATAAGCCAATAGGAGATAATGGGCAGCTAGGGCCACCATAGTGGATAGTGTGCAGGGTCTGGGGTCAAGAAGACTCAGCTTCCTGAGTTCAAATCTAGCCTCAAATACTTACTAGCTGTGTGACCCTGGGTAAGTTCCTTACCCCTGTTTGCCTCAGTTTCCTCAGCTGTAAAATTATCTGGAGAAGGAAATGGTAAACTACTCCAGTATTTTTGCCAAGAAAACCCCAAATGGGGTCATGAAGAGTCAGACATAACTGAAAAATGACTAAACAAAAGGGATAACGGATGAGGCATGGAGACCCAGACCTGTTATTTCATTTATACAGGGCACTCCTGGCTGAGGAAACACCCTCAACGAATGCAGGTTGGAACCTTATCTTCAACTTACAGTCAACATATAGTCTCAGAAAGTATCCTAGCTCAGAAACATATAGTACATGTTGGTGGTGGGATTTGAACCTAGATCTTCCTCGCTTCAGGATCAAATCCAGTTATTCTAGAGCTCATTAGCCTTCTCAGTTCCCATGTTCCCACACTTTTATTACACCTTAGCACTGTGCAGTGGCCTCCAGGTCTCATTACCTCCAAACGGCACTTCCACAATTTATAATATTCCTCTGCGCATAACCTCTCTTTCCATCTCCCCTTGTGTTTTATCCTTCCCAAACTTATCTTCTGTTTCCATTCCAACCTCTAATTACTTAACCTTCCCTGTTTCCTCAGGCCATCACCCCTGTTCTAGACTCATTTTCCTCCCTTTTAAATCAGGACCCTAGAGTTAACCAGTTAAAATTTACACTGTCTTTTACCCTTGAATCCTTTGTCCCTCTGCCCTATCATTACTCATCCCTTTCCAAACAACAACCTTGGATTATTTCCAGCATCTGCCTTTCAACCTTCATGTTCTGTGTTGCTGGGCACTGCTGGAAGAAATCAGCCAGCCATCCTGACATGATCCTCTACAAATTTATGCTCTCTAATCTTCCTACTGGGCTCTCTCTGCCTCATGCCAATCTTTTTACTCTTCCCTGAATGATTCTCTATCATAATGTTTACAGCATCTAAACCTCTTTTTCCCCTCAAGCCACCCACCTCTACCGCTCCCACTACCTACAGCCCTCCCTTATTCACTAGGAGAGGAATTGGTCTCTTACTTGACTGAAAAAAAATTTAGGCTATTTATCTTGAGCTCACTTTTCTCCCCTATTTCATATGTCAAATACTTTCTCAGCATCTCCTTATTCTCTCCTCCTTTGTTCTAGTCTCAAGAAAAAATAAAAAGTATTTATTCTCCTTGATAAAATCTATCCCTTGTCTTATACTTCTGACTTCTTCCCTCACATCCTCTGTGAACTTTCCATTTACTCATCCTCTCTGTCTATCTGTCTTTCTCCCTCTCTGCCTCCCTCTCTCTCCCCCCACCTAATTGCCACTCTTTCACTTTCTCCATCTCTCCCTCTCTTCTTCTCTCTGATCTCTCTCTCTTTTTCTCTCTTCTCTATCTTACTCTTTGTTTCTGTCTCCCTCAAATCTTGTCTCTGTCTCTCACCTCTTTATAATTAAATTAATTTTTTTGATTAACACATGTTTTCTCCCTTTCTACCCCTTCCCCCAACTAGGAAAACAGAACAAAACATAACCCTTGTAACAAATATTCATAGTCAAGAAAAACATTTTATCCATGCCCCCAAAGGTGTGTCTCATTCTGCATGCTGAGTCTATGACCTCTCTGTCAGGAGGTGGGTGATATTCTTCATTGGTCCTCTGGCGTCAAGGTTGGTCATCATATTCATCAGAGCTCCTAAGTCCTTCAAAATTGTTCCTCTTTCACAGTATCATTGTACAAATTGTTTTCCCGGTTCTGCTCATTTCATTCTCTATCAGTTCATACAAATCTTCCTGGCTGTTTCTGAAACAATTCCTTTTTGTCATTTCTTATTGCATAATAGGATCCTATTGCTTTCACATGCCATAATTTGTCTGGTTCCTCCTCTGCTGCCTATAAACATGCCCAGATCTCTAGGAACCTTAAAAAAAACTTCATTTGACCCTATCTCTTCTTCCTCCAACTATCACCCTATCACTCTTTTTCCTTTCATGGTAAACTATCTATATTTGTTGTCTCTACTTTCTTACCTCCTCAGACTTCTCTTAGAATCTGGCTTCTGACTCCACTACTCAATTAAAACAGCTTTCTTAAGTCATTGTTGGTGTCTTCCTTCCTTCTTTCCTTCCTTCCTTCCTTCCTTCCTTCCTTCCTTCCTTCCTTCCTTCCTTCCTTCCTTCCTCCCTCTCTCCCTCCCTCCCTTCTTTATTTCCTTTTTCTTTTTCTCTCTTCTTTTTTCTTTCTACTTCCCTCCCTTCCTTCTTTTCTTTCTTTCCTCCTTTCTCTTTCTCCTTCTTTCTTTCCCTTTTAAATGCGATGACCTTTTCTTAGTTCTCATCCTTCTTGACCTCTCTGAAATTTTTGATGCCATTGACTACTCTCATCTCCTATGTGTTCTCTCCTCCTAGGGTTTTCATGATACCAATCTTCTTGAGTCCTCGTACTTGTCTCAATACCTCTTCCCAGTCTCCTTTGCATGTTAGTTATCCATATCCCATTCCCTAGGTGTAGGAGTATGCTGCTAAATGCTCAATAACTTAGTCTCTGAAGAAAAAGCTGTGTGCTATACACTTTAAAATTTAATCTCCATTATTAACATTTTCTCTATCACTTTCATAAATCTAGAAATCAACAAAACAATAAATTAAGTCCTGATTTGTAGCATTTGCTGATTTCTGAGGTAAAATGCTCACACTGAAAATTTAATAATTGGCTCTCAGAAACAGATGTGAGTTGACTCCATCACACTCCTTTGTGTGAGCACACCCCATATAATCCCAGGGGAGAAAAGTGAATGCAAGATAAATAGCCTAAATTTTTTTCAGTTAAGTATGAGACCACATAATCCCACATAGGTTTAAATATCACCTCTATACATATGATTCCTAAAGCTGAATATCCATCCCTGATCTATCTCCTGACTTCTGATTCCATATCACTGATTGCCTGATAAACATTCTCACCTAGATGTTTTACAGAAACAGAACTCATTTTCCTCCATTCCATCTCCACATGACCCCTAACTTCCCAGTCTCAAGCAAGAGCAACACAATTCTTCTAGTCACTCAGATTCCCAGCCTTGAAGTATCTAAACCAATCCCTTTCCTTTACTCCTCCCAACCCATTGCCAATCAATTGCTAAGTCTTGCTAATCTCCTTTTCACATTCTCTCACATTCATACTTTTCTATCTATTCACACAGCCACCATCTTATTTCAAGCCTTCTTCACCTCCCATCTAGCTTCTCTTTTTCTCCAAGCTGTCTTCCACATAGCTGTCAAGTTGACATGCCTAAATCATAGGCTATACTATGTTAATCCCTTGATCAAGAAACCTCACAGACTCTCTATTGCCTCTAGAATCATTAAATCAAGTGTATTAAGAAGTTTCTATGTGCCCTATACTGGGGTCTCTGGATACAAATATCAAATTGAGATAGTGCCTACCTTCAGGAGGTTTACTTTCTACTAGTAGAGTATAACATGGTCACAGATAAATAAATGTAGGACATTTTAAGGGGTGGGAAGTATGGATAGGGACCAGACCTTTGATATCATTGGTACAGGAAATTCCAGTGAGCAAACTATTTCTACCAAGGATCTGTGCTTGATCCTATTTCATTTAATATTTTTCTTAATAATCTTATTGCATAAAGCAAACATGAAGAGTTTATTTTTCTTTAATATTTTCAGATGCCACTAAGCTTAAAATGACAATGAACACATTAGATGCGAGCCCATCCCCCCAAATCTTAGTGGGCTAGAACTTTGAGTCAAATTGAGTCAGTTGAGATTTAAATGGGATAAATATGAATCTTTATATTTAGGTTCAAAAAATCAGCCTCACATGTTCAAACTAGGAGAGTTGATCTGAAAGTAGTTGATCTGAAAAAAATGGAAAAAAAATGAGCTCTTAGTGGACTGAATATGATAAGTTAGCCATTACAATCTGATGCCATATTGTGTTGTATTAAGCAACAAATTGTTTCCAAGACTAGGGAAGTGATACCCCTTCTGATTTCTGCCCTGGTCTCACCACATCAGGAGTATTTTGTTCAGTTCTAGGTATTTCATTTTAGGACAGACATTGAAAAGTTGCAATGGCCAGTATAATATGAGACTTAATCTTATATCACATGTGGCCTGGGTAAAGGAATCAGAGATGTTTAATCTGGAGAAAAAAAATAATTTTTTAAAGGGAAGAGAGTTGATAACAGTTTCCAAGAATTTAAAAGGCTGACACATGGAAGAAGGATTAGAATTGCTCCAGTTGGCATTAGAGGGTGGGAGTATGGAAGTTCTGCAGGCACAGATTTCATCTTGGCATGAGTGCATTCCAGTTTTGTTAGCTTTAATAGTCAAGAAGATTTTTTTGGTTTTGTTTGGGGTTTTTTTGAGCTCACATATACTGAAATGTTAACAATCTCTGATCACTTCTGAGGGTAGGAAAACTATATTTGGAGAAAAAGTCTAAATGACATAGGATGCTTCTCCTCTCTGCTATGAGTCTCCAGGGCTACCTCCTACTGGTTAAGCCCAACATTCTTTCCAGACCTGCCTGCGCCCAGCACCATCTCCCAACTTGCATCTGGAGGCAGTCATAGGCTTCATAGTTTGTAGATTTCAGAAGATATCTGGTCTTGCCCCCTGATTTTTACAGGCCCTGAGATATAGTGACATACCCATGGTCTCAAATGAGTGGTCTCAAATGTAGTGAGTAGGGAGGAAGAGGGAAAGAATAAGTATTCTTCTTTTAACACCTACTATGTGCCTACTACGCTAAATGCTTTACAGATATTATCTCATTTGATCCTCACAACAACCCTGAAAGCTAAGTACTGTTTTTATCTTCATTTTACAATGGGAGAAGCTAAGGTAAACAGGTTAAGTGACTTGCTCAGGTTTACACAGCTAAGAAGTGTTTGGGACCAGATTTGAACTCAGTTCTTGACTCCAGACCCTGTGCTCTATCCACTGCACCACATAGCTTCCTCAGAGCCACTTAGAGCTACATTTGAAAGAGCATTGAAGTTGACCTGAGAAGACCTCAGTTCAAATCTCAGTTCTACCACTTATGGACTGTGGGGCCTGGGATGAATCACTTCCTTCTCTGGACCTCAACTCGAAAATGATGGAGTTGGACAATTATCTTATCTCCAAGATCTCTTCCAGCTCCAAATCTATGTTCCTGTGGTCTTACTCTAGATTCCCTGACTCCCTATTCTTCCCTCTTTCCACCTAGCTATGCAGTGAAATGCAAACCCTCAAATAGGATTTTAATTTAGGTGGGTCTAATGGGGAACCGTGAAGGTTTGTAATAATCAAAGGTATAGAATGTTGGCTAAATTACTCTTTGGTCCAAAGTGACAGGTAATATATTACCTTTCTTTGCATGGTTGCCTCTGTGGAGCTGATTCTCTCAGTTTGGGCAGCCTCAAGCCCTGAGAAATAGAACTGTACTCCTGGAACATAAAGTATGAACTATCGCAGGGCGGAGGCCAGAGGGGATGTCCAAACTTGGAGAATTCTAGACTATCAGAAGTGTCAGAGACCTTAGGGGCAATCTAATCTAAGCCTCATTTATAAATAGGAGAAAACTGAAGACCAGAAAATGGAAGGGGCCCTCCTCTGCCCCTTCCCTGCAAGGTCACACAGCTTGTCAGTGGCAGAGCTGGGACCAGAATTGAAAAATCTCAACATGAGCAGCGACCTCAATGGCCATCTAGCACAATCTCTGCCTTGAGAAGAATCACTTGTGTGACCTGCCCCACAAGTGATCATCCAGCTTTTGCTTGAAGACTCCAGGAAAGAGAAACCCATTCGTTGTTGAACATAACTCAATCTACTTTTGATAACTCTCATTATTGGGAAGGCCTTTCTTGCATCCCGCCCAAGTTTGCCTTGTAACTTCCTAGTTCTACCTTCAGAGGCCAGGAAAAAGATGTCATAGGGTCAGAGATCAATATCAATGTCATAGGGTCAGGGCCAAAAAGGACCTTGGAGGTCATATAATCCAATTCATGTCTTTAATGGATAATGAGACAGATGCTCAGGAAACAGAAGTGAATTACCCAAGGTCACCTCGCACAAGGAGTAAACCTCAGGTGTAGAATTTCAACCCAGGTTCTCTGAATTTAGAGCCAGTATCCGTTCAACTATTCATACAATGATATGCCTAATCCCTTCTTTGGATGCCAATCATTTTTCAGTTGTGTCTAACTCTTGGTGACTCTGTTTTGGGTTTTCTTGGCAAAGATATTAGAGCAGTTTGCCATTTCCTTCTCCAGCTCACTTTAGAGATGAAGAAACTGATGGTTAAGTGACTTTTCCAGGGTCACACAGCTAGCAAGTGTCTGTGGCTAGATTTGAACTAGACGAGATGTGTCTTCCTGATTCCAAGCCCAGTGTCCTATCCATTGTGCCATCTAGCTGCCCTTTAAATCCTATAAAATGACTATCATTTCCCCCTTAAATTCTGGCTCCAGGCTGAACATCCTCCTCATCATCATCACTAACATTTATTTAGTACTCTAAGGTTGCAAAGTGCTTTATATATTTTATCTTCTTTGATCCAGGTCGATCCTATTATTATACCCATTTTATAGATGAAGAAATTGAGACTGAGAGCTAAGTGATCTGCCCAGAGTTACACAACTAGTAAGAGTCTGAGGTAGGATTTACACTTATTTATTCCTGGTTCCAAGTGCACTACTGCAGCCGCTGTGGCCTCAATATCCAGATGATTTCATCGATTGCCTTATGGCACTGTCTCAGGACTTTTTACTCATTTGACCTCCTTGGGACAATGAAGAACCCTAAATGGAACCCAGTTATCTCAATTTCCAGGTCAACATCCCTTCTCTAATCCCACACTGCTTCCCTCCACTAAGGAAAAATTGAGAGCACTTTCCCTGCCTTACCTCTTAGAAGGTTTAACCATATTAGTCAATTACTCCTAATACCCTCATTCTCGCCACATATCTTAAATTGTAATGTAGATTCCATGAGGGCAAGAAACTGTCGCTTTTTCATCTCTTCATTCCCATTCCTTAGCACACTACAGTACACACAGTAGGCACTTAATGACGTTTGAGGAACTGAACTGAACAATTTTCCATCTAACTTGGAATCTAAATTTCAAGATTGAATCCACTGGGCCAGAGAAACCACATCCTTGGGTACTGAACTGGTGGATGTGAATGCTGAGTCACTGATTGTGCTATCTGAAAGGTTATAGACTAGAGAATGAGAGAGATACCACAGGATTGGAGAAGGGCAAACATCCTGATTTTCCAAAGGGAGAAGAGAATGGAATTTGCTTAGTAAACTTGACATAGATTAATGGCAAAATATTAGGATATACTTTTTTTTTCCAGGAATAGTTAATGAATATCTAGAAAAGCAATCAATGGTTAGAAACAGCCCATATGGTTTCAGCAAGAACAGGTCATACCATAATAACTCAATTTCCTTTGTAGGCAGGGTTTATAAACTGGTAGACCAGAAGAATGCCTTAAATACCATTTACCCAGACTTTAACAAACAATTTGTTCAATTCTTTCATGCTATATTTTGTGGGAAAGACGTGGACTAAATTATAGGACAAATGGATTTGGAACTGGTTGGCTTCAAAGAATTGATGCTGTTTGGAGAGAACATTCTATATTGCTCCCTTCTCTGCTTTCCTTCCCATCTGTGCTAAACCTTGTGCTGAATAAGAAGGTAAGGGAATGAACACTTATATCATGCCTATTATATGCTAGGCACTGAGCTAAATGATTTACGAATATTCTCTCATTTATCCTCACAATAATCTTGCAAGGGAGGTATTGTTATTATCCCCATTTTGCAACTGAGAAAACTGAGGCAGACAGAGGTGACTTGCTAAGGGGCATATAGCTAGTAAGTGTCTGAGGCTGGATTTGAACTATGGTCTTCCTGACTCTAAGCCTAGTGTTCTATCCACTGTACCATCTAAGCTGCCTCTAAATAATATTTTTAGCAATGACTTAGATAAAAGCACAGAATCAATTCAATCCAATAAGCATTTATTGAATGCCTACTGTTTCCTAGACACTATACTAATTGCAAAGAAAAAAGGATAATATAGTCCCTGTCCTCCAGGAGCTTACATTCTACCAATCATGGTAATTACGTTTTGAAGATCACACACAACTTGGAGAAATTATAGGTGCATAACAAAGTCAGCATCAGAAAGGAGCTCTTCATGCAAAAACACTGGATTGAATCTAGTAAGTAAGATTCAGCAGACAAGAAAGTCATGTGATCTATGATTGTGTTGAAAAAGGAATTGTTTGTAGGAATATGTTGGTGATAATTCCATTGTGCTGCTGCCCTGGTTAGAGCACATCTTGAGTACGGTGCTTAGTTCTGGGCTCCATAGTTTAGGAAGTACTCTGATAAGCTGCTGGACATCCCCCAGATCCAGGATGGTGAAAGCACTCAAGTTCCTGTTATATGATGATTGGATGAAATGATTGAGAATGGTTGGCCTGGAGGAAAGGGAAGAAGATTCACAGAACTAGAAATATTTAGACTAGAGAAGACAAGACTTAGAGATGACAATGTAACTGACTTCAAGTCCTGAAGGCTTAACATGTGAAAGAGGAATTAACTTTGCTCTGCTTGGCCCCAGAGGGCAGAACTGGGGGCTATGGGCAAAAATTGTCATGATGGATATTTAGTCTTGATGTCAAGGAAATGAAAAAGCCCAGCAATTTTCTGACAACTGGCAGTATCCAATGAGCTGCCTCGGGAGGGAACAGGTTCTTTTTTTTGGTAAATTTTTAAATTTTAAACTTAAATACAAAATAAGAAAAAAGCAAACAAACTTAAATACTAAACCTAAAACAATGCAAAATAAGAAAAGAAAAAAAAAGCATTGCCATGTGCAAAGCAGAAAGAACGTGAGGGTTCAAAATGTACAGCAATAAATTTCCATTTCAAGAAAGCCTATATAATAAATACTATACATCCTATTGAGAGCTGTCCATCTTTTCTTTGCTTCTTTGTAAGTTTTCTTTTGTTCTCTTCTGTGCACTTTTTACTTTGTTCTTTCCTCACCCCCTTCATCCACTTCCCCTGCCCAGCAGGTTCTTTCTCACTGGAAGTTATCACGGAAAGGTTGAATGACGATTGAATGGGTATAGTGTAAAGACAGTAGAGCTAAATGGCTATTGGAGTCCTTCCCAACCTTGGCATTCTGTGATTCCATGTTCTCTTGGAAAAGGAGAGTGACTTCTCGGAACAGAACATCAGGGAGATTGATTGAGCATCACTCTAAAGGTTGGGAAGAAGAAGAAACCTTCATTTAAAGACATCCTAAGCTGAATCCTTCTGTGATGTAAAAATTTGCCTCCTCCCCCAACTTCACTGCTTTGTCTATTCAAATTTTCATGCAATAATATTAGCAGCTTATTATGTAATAATAATACCTGATTTCATGTTATAATGGCAAAATTCAGTTTATCGAGCTTTCTGTCCCCCCCAATATCAATTACTTGTAGATTGTTTATTTTTATTGAGTTTTCTTAAATAAGGTGGAGCTTTAACGTAGTTGAAAAAAACCTTACAACTATCTCTATCTATCTATCTATCTATCTATCTATCTATCTATCTATCTATCTATCTATCTGTCTGTCTATCCATCTGTCTGTCTTTCTGTCTCTCTGTCTGCCTATCAATATAGATACATAGATATTTGAACACTATGGAGACATAAATAAATGTAAGTAGAATGTTAATTCTGAGGTGACTTTTGTAGGGCTTCTGGGCAAAGGACTGGGAGTCTGTGGATGCTGCTTATAGGGGGATTATGAGTGCATTAGGGATATACTTGAATAACAAGATTTAACCTTTAACAGCTAATGCAGAAAATTATTCTGGGACCAGCTAAACACAGCACACCTATAGGGCTGTTTTATTGATACATAATTCCATTTTTTTTTTCATAAATTTTGTATTCTGCTACAGCTGTGAGTTTTAAGCCCCTGGTGGCTGACTGAAGAGCAATGTGTCTGTTCACAGAAGTTCATTTAATTCATAAGCTCCTTATGTCTGCACTGGGAAACCAGGAGTGTAGCGTAGGAAAGATGGAGGAGGAGGGGAAAAATCCTGTTTAGAATTGGGAAATAAGGTGGTCTCTTCAACTCAGATCTCCATTGCACAAAAGGAATAATAATTCCATTAACATTAGAAAACTTTCCCAAGCATGCCTTTGGAATAATCATACTTAGCCCGTTCTCTCTCAACTATCCCTATTCTCTATCGTCATTGTCAGATCCCTATTATAGGTCCTTATTACAGAAGACTGGGTTTGAATGCCTACCTGGACTGCTGTTCATCCTTTGTTGAAGAGGACTGATGACATTATGGTCTGGTGTCTTGACTTGCATATGAATTGGATTTAATCAGATTTGCATAAATCTTCTTCACTTTCTTGTAAAGTCATTGGAGTCCAGGGTGGCTAGGTGGCTCAGTGAATAGAGCACCAGCCCTGGAGTCAGGAGGACCTGAGTTGAAATCCAGCCTCAGACATTTAACACTTACTAGCTGTGTGACCTTGGGCAAGTCACTTAACTCCAATTGCCCTGCCTTCTCCCCTCCAAAAAGCAAAAGACAAAATCAAAGTCATTGGAATCCAGTGGCAAGACAAAAGTCAAGATAACTGGTGATGGTCTGGGTTGCAGTAGATGACCCCAAGCTTTAAGCACTCCACACCACCAGCTTCAGCTACTTTCATGGCTTTGGAACAAATTGTTCTCATACACCCATTTCACTGAGAGAAATCTTCATATGCTTGAGGGTAGAAATCCCTCTAATTCACTGATGGTTTGAACCTGTCAGTTATCCTCAACCTGATTTAGCCCAAATGCTGAGAAAGGTTGTTTTTTTTTTTTTTGGCCACATCCTGGATGTGGCTGCTGCCCATTCTACAGGTTCTTGGAGTCATAGGTGAGAGTTGGGTGATAGGTGGACACCAAAGGTAGATGAGCAGCAGAGAAAAGGGTTCAGCAAGCCCTCATCCCAGAGGTGCTAGTCCTCCCTGGATATCCCATATACTCCTCTTTTTGGACTCCTCTTTTGGAGCCTCCCACTCCTCCTGTCATCCCTCCTCCTATAATTCCAGTGCATCATTCATAACTTTCTTTGTCTCAGTTTTCCTATCTACAAAATTCAGATAACAACACAATGACTAATAGTAATCTTATAATAACCTATTGGACTTTGAGGTTTGCAAAGCCTAGATACATGAACTTTACATATGCTATCTCATTTATAGCACCCCTATGTACTAGGTTCTATTATCATTCTTACTTTACAGATGAGGAGATTGACATTGAGAGACATTAAATAGGTTGATCAGCATCCCATAGTAAGTGCTTGATGCAGGAAAATCATATTTAAAGTATTGATTTCCTGGGGATATTTCATGGGAAAAAACCCAACAACTATGTCAACCTTAAATAGTTGGCTTTGCAAGTGTGGAAAGGTTGGATGGGGAACTCCTCAGAGAAACTCCCTCCATGGATATAGATCAATAAAATAATCCATAACAAATCATCTATAAGTAATTTGTAATAGTTTATTGGAGGAAGCAAGAGATTAATCAGCTTCACCAAGGTCATAGAAACTGTGTGTGTCAGAGGCAGGGCACGAACCCAGATTTTGAAGACTCCCAGGAAGCACTTTAGTCACTAGTCCAAGCTATTTCTTCAATGTGAATTATAATTATTATACCTCTGGCACTTTAAGTAGAGAAGGAACTGTTCATACTGCTCCTTTGCTCAGAAATCCTTAGTGACTTCCCATTGCCTACCAAATGAAGTTCAGAATCTGCAGAATGGTGGCCAAGGCCCTCTAAAACCTCATACCTTACCTTTGTGTTCCAAGACAATCGCATTGCTTCCCATAAAATGCTGTAAATTCTAACCAGCAAGGACAACTCTGTCACCTAGGTGTACCATCCACTTTTCTGACTTAACTTTCACTTATTGTGTTCTGTATGCATTGCCTAGTATGAAGAGTGGACAGCATAGTGCCATCTTATGCCTTTCCTATCATCATGTGGACACTTACTTTCTAGACTTTTGCTCACCCTAACCTTTTCTGTCAGTGATAAAGATCAGGTTCTCAGAAAAAGACCAATACCATGTTGTTATAGTGAAATTATCTAAAGGTCCTAATGGTAACTCTGTTGTAGAAGAATGCGCTACAATCCTTACCATTTCAGCTCTCAGGTCTCCACAGATGAGTTTCCATTTACAAAGACCAGACACTCACAATGTCTCTACTTTTAGATCTTAAAGAAAGCCATTTACTTAGAAATAAGTTAGGAGAAATAACACCATGGGTATTCACACATTAAGAAATAATAATAATAATTACATTACAATCCACAAATAAATCTGGGTCACAATCTTCCACCAATGAATTCATTGAAGAATATCTGTGGGGTAGGGTTAATGCATGCATAAACTTTTCAGAGAAGCTTATGATGGAGAAAACCCATCATGCATGGGGGTAATTCACAACTCTGGATTCCTGGCTTTGATGCCATTTGTGGAGCATTTGTACCACATGAAGTTGATTCTCTGCTAACTGTTATCCACTTGTCCTCACTGTTTTCTAGCTAGACAAATCCTATGTTCTATTCTCAAAGCACAGTAGCATTTCTAAGCTTTTTCAATTTACAGTCACCTTTAAAATAGTGTTGAAAAAGTAGTACACTAATGAATTGGCTGGCATTTACCTTCAAATCAGAGGACTGCAAAGTTCATCTGTCTGGCTGTCTTTTATCAAAACAGACTAAATTCAGGCAGTTACTAACTTTCTAGGATATTGAGTCATCTTATCAAGTTGATAGGAAACAGAATTCACAACAAAAGAGTTCAGGTTGAATCTTGGAATTTCCAGCTCTTTACTCACCCAGATTCCTCTGTGTTGTCCAATTCAATGTCAGTGCTTCTTCCAATGCAGCAAAGAAGGTGAATAACCTATCTTTCCCCTTTCTGTCTCTACCTCTCAAGCCAGAGACAAAATGGAAAGAGTAGTATGTACCAGTTCTAAGAGGATTCACAACTTTTCAACTCTACAAGGTAATAAGGGTAATGTGTGACACTGAAACTTTTATCAAATGAGGGTAAGCCTCTCTCACACCAGACAAGAATAAGATAAGTAAAGCCTTTCAAGAGTGGAATACTCTAAAAGTCCCTGTTCACAGACACACACACACACACACACACACACTTCTGACAGAGATGCTTTTTGGTTCTTTGCTATTTATTCAATTTTCACTTGACAGGTTCTTTCACTCTTTATCACCAGCCTTGGACTCTTATATCTTTTATTGGCTTAAATAAGAATCTTCTAGGACTCACTGACTCATTTTTCACTTAAAAGGTAATAGGTCATCAAATTTTTTTTCTATATAATGGACAGTCCTTATTTAATCATAGCTCAATATCCAAAAGGTTATGTAATTTATCTTTTTTTTTAGTTTTACCCTCTGAAGTCTAAAAGAGTTATAAGCAAATGCACTAAGGGACCATAACACCCTGCAGTTCTAAATTCTCAACACTGTCCATCTTCTAATTTTATATCCTTGAAACCAAATTTCTTCAAACTTACATTTTTCTAGTTTTTAATGAATAAAAGTTATTTCTTTGCCCTTTTAAACAATTAAACCATTTACATACAAATGAAGTATCATCTTCCATTTTACAAGGTGATATAAGTCTTTATATTTACACTATAGTTCATTTCCTGTCCCAAATTTCTCATATACCATCTCAACTGTTTTTTCTTCACACATGTTTTAGCAATTTTTATTAAACCAAAGTTCTTTTCTTTGAAGGAATCAAATTGTTCAACTATGACAGAGGCAACATCTTACATTCTTTCTCAGTAGATACAACTTTTTCTTCACACAAGAGTTGTTTTAAACGCCTTTTACCAGTATACTGATTGATATGAAAAGGGCAATGCCTTCAGGAAATAGTAACTGGTACATGCTTTGGAAGCCCTCAAAATCACAAACTTTTGAGAATTGCAAGGCAACTCGGTAATCATCCAGCCTAACCTATACATGAAAGGAAACCAAATGATACCTGACAAATTATCATTCAGATTCCACTTGAAGGATTCTAAAAAGGGGAAACCCAGAAATCTTGAAGCGGAATATTCCACTGTGGGACAGCTATAATTTTTACGTTTCCCCCTGTAGTTAACCCCAAATTTGCCTCTGAAATTTCTACCTTTTATTAATGTTTTTTTTCCCCTGTGGGGCCAAGTAAAACAAGTGAAATATTTCTTCCACATAACAAACCTTCAAATACTTTAAGACAGAAATTATATCTTTTCTGAGTCTTCTTTTCTCCAACCCGTTCCTATATGGATTCAAAGCCTGGTACCACTCTGGTTCTTTTCTCTGGATACTCTCTCACACTCAACATGTCCAGAGCAGAATTCACTGTATTCCCCTACCAAACACTCTCTTCTTCCATACTCCCCTATTACTGTTGAGGGCTTCACCATGCTCCCAACACCCAGGTTTATGACCTTACTGCTCACTTGCACTAATCCCATCTAGTCAATCTATTGCTCAGTGCTTGTCATTTCTACCTTATAATATCTCTCACTGCCCTTCTGTCCACTCACACAGATGCCCCCCTAGTATAAACCCTCATCAACTTCCACTTATTCCATTGCAGTAGTCTTACAGTTGGTGTTCTTGCCTCAAATCTCTCCCCACTATAGTCCATACTCTACTTAGTTGCCAATGTGTTCTTCCTAAAGTGGCAGGTCTGACCATGTCACATCCATGCTTAGTAAACTCTGATGTCAGTCATCAGTCAGCAAGGATTTATCAGATTGCTACTCTGTGCCAGGCTCTATGTATGTGCTAAGTCACCCCGGTGTCTCCCTCTTATCTCCAGGATCCAGTAACATACTTTGTCTGGGTTGTAAAGATATCGAAAACCTGACCCCTTCCTGCCTTTCTAGTCTCGTATTTTACTCCCACCTATGTCCTCTGCAATGCAGCAACATTGACCTTCCCACTCTCCCTTACATATAACACCCTCTCTCCTTGCTCTGTACATTTTCACTGCCTATCTTCCATGATTATAACGCTCTCCTTCCACACCCATGACTCCTGCCTTCCTTGGCTTCCTACCTTCAGCAGGAGGGCTTTCTTTGGGTGCCCCCTCACTTCTCTCTATCTTCTGTCTGAGTTGACCTCCTATTTAATCTATATCTATAACTATAGTGTCTATCTCTATAAATATAACATATATCTGTATCTATAAACATACCTATATAGAGAAGACCCATACATATATGTATGTGTACCTGACATATAGAATCATGTATATACACAAGTATACATTTATGCATATATACAAGCACATATGCATTTGAACTCCATTTGTGACCTCCCAGTTACTAGATATGTATATGTGTATATATACATTTGACCTCTACACATGACCTTCCATTCATTAGAAGCATATATGAATATATACATGTATATATACACATGTTTATGGGCATACACATATAATGTACATATGTATACACATTATATAATACATACCTACACATATGCATCTTGTATGTATATAGTTGTTCACATGCTGTCTCTCCCTTGGATTGTGAGAGATCATTGAAGACAGGACCTGTCTTTTGCCTTTCTTGGTATCTTTGGTGTTTAGCTCAGTAAGCAGCACATAAGAAGTGCTTAATAAATCCTTGTTAAGTGTCTGTCCTTCCTAGATTGCAGGACACAATACTTACAGGTGAAGTCTGACAAGTGGAGAGGATAGTGGGACTATCACCTCCCTGTCACTGGAAGCTCTATTCTTCTTAACTCTGTACAAGATGGCAGGGACTCTCCTTTGCTTTTCTTTATATTCACAGCACTTATCACAATAGCTGGCACACAGCAGGTGTTCAAAAGATGTTTATTGACTGACTGACAGTGCCAAATCATATATAGGTTCCCTACCACTACAACCCTTAGGTTCTTTTTTTTTTCCCATATCAACTGCTGTTGAGCATGTTACGCTTGTTATACTCGTGAAGTTGGTTTTTAGACCTAAGCATAACACTAATGTAAAATTATTGGATTCATTCCAGTACTCTAGATTGCCAAGATCTTTTAGGATCTTGGCTCAGTTATTCAGAAGGGTGACAGCTCGCTCTTCCATCTAAGTGCAATCTGCATATTTGATAAGTATACCTTCCATGTCTTTATCTAAGGCATTAATAAAAATGTTTAATAGCATGGGACCAAGCACTGGTCTCTTTGACCCTCCACTGGAGATCCACCACACTGATATTGAACTCTGTGTATGGTCATGCAAATGGTTCTGAACCCTTCAAATTGTATTATCATCATCTAATTCTCAGCTCTCCATCTTGTCAACAAAATAGGACATGATCCTTTACCAAAAGCTTGAATAAAATCTAGGTAGACTATATCCACATCATTCCCCTCCTCTATAATTTTAATGATCCCGTCAAAAAGGGAAATTATCTGAGTATGGCATGATTGTTCTTTCTGAAGAACAAAAACTGGCTATTTTTAATCATTCCTTTCTCTTTATGGATGTTTGGCTATCATTTTTCCCCCATTGTGTTATTTTAGAATTTTTTTTTCCAGGAATCAAAGTAAAGCTAATTGACCTATAACGTTCACATTCCGTTCTTTTTCTTTTCATGGAAGTTGGGGAATTTGCCCTCCTCTGATCTTGTGGTGCTTCTCCCATTCTCCATGATCTTTCAAATACCTCTGACAGTGGTTCAGGAATCACTACCAGTTCTTTCAGTACTGGAAGAAATTGTTAATCTGAGTCAGGTGACTTGAATTTACGAAGGGCTGCCAAGTGTACTCTTATTATCTCCTTACTTGTCTTGGTATCTCCTGGTTAGTTATTTTTATTTTGTCATTTTCAGGGTAAAAGGTCATTCTCCTTTTCAAAGAAAAGAGAAACAAAATGAATTAAGCAGCTCTGTTTCTTCTCTCTTGTCAGTTACTATCATACCATCTACCCCAAGCAAAGGTCCCATCTATTCTTTGATCTTCCTTTACTCCAAATGTAACTAAAACATTCTTTTTGTAGTCTTTTGTTTTCCTTGCCAGACTCAATTAACTCTGAACTTTCCTTTCCTGACTATTTTCAAAGGGCCAGGATACACTCATATATTTCTTTTTCTGTCACCGAACTGTACTTTCTGTACAATTTTTTTTAATTTAAGTTAGTCGGTGAGTTCTCTGTGTACCCACATCAGTCTCTTCAACAAATCCCATTTTTCCTCCTCATTGAAATTATTTTTTTCCTAGTGTCTTTAGTACTTTATTCTTGAGTATTCCCTTGCTTTTCTAAGTTTTGTTTCTTTAAGAAGTATCTCCACAGGACTTGCCTCTCTTTTCTCAGAATCTTGTGGAATCAGTATTCCTACAATCTATAGCTCATGTTGGGAAATCCCCCAGATTTACTCCCCTTTATCAAATACTATAGGATGGAGGGATCACTTCCCTTCCTAGTGCCAATCATTGCCATCCCAGCAGTCAGTTTTTGTGATAATTTACACAGAAGAGAATCTATAAGTTGTTTTGCTTGTTTTGAGGAGAGAGAACAAAAGAGAGAGAGAGAGAGAGAGAGAAACACACAAAAAGATAATTTTTAATTGTGGCAATCAGGGAAGGATATATGGATCAAACATCAGTAAGGTCTGAGATTGTCCATGTAATTGGTATTTTAAAGAGAACTTTGGATAGTAAATTTTTAGAAAATGTTCATTATCTTGAGTCACATGGCATCATGGAAAGAATACTGGTTTTGGAGTCCAAGTCCAAGGACCCTGGTGCATATCCTGGCTTTTCTAGTTACTATAGGTGTGACCTTGGACCAATGACTTTTCTCTATGGGCTTCAGTTTTCAGATATGCAAAATGAGAGCAATCAGAAGAGACGATTTCTAAGATCTCTAGTCACATACTATATATGTTCTAGTGGAGATGCCTGTAAGTGCAGGTTGGACGGGCTAATAAAGATCTTCCAACCCTCAAAATGTTTGATTCTGTGATCTCTTCCAGCTTTAATTCCTACAGTTAATTTTAAAACATTATGATAAGATCAGATCTTTCCAAAGTACATCATTTTTTCTCTGTGTACTTACGTAGAAAACCATGAAAATAATGCAAAAAGCTTTTTAAGGATCTGCTATGTGCAGATGACTAAATTAAATGGAACCTTTCCTGGTTGATTCAGGGTTCATAGAATAATACAACTGGGATGACCATATGAGATTATCTGTTCAATAAATTAATACACATTTAATAAGCATCTGCTATGTGCTAGGCATACCTCTAAGCATCGCGGATAAAAAAAGAGGCAAAAAGACAATCCCTGCCCTCAAGGAGATTACAGTCTAATCTAGTCCAGAGGTGCTAAACTGAAATCCATGAACTTGTTTTTAAAAATACTTTGATAAGTGTATTCTGATGTAATTTGTTTCCTTTGTAATCCTAAGGATTATATTTTATGCATCTAAAAATACTTTCCTAAGGAGGAGTCCATAGACTTCACCAGACTGCCAAAGAGAGAGGACCATGACACAAAAATATTAAGGACACATAATCTTGTCTAATATCCTATTTTATAGAGGAGGAAACTGAGTCCCAGAGAGGTCAAATGATCTGTCCAAAGTCACAAAGGCAGACCTTTGATGGGGAGCCTGGCAAAGAGAGATTAAGAGGCAGCAAGACAAACCAACTCTCTCACACAATTTGATTCCTCTAACAAAAATGGAGGAAGAACACCAGAGGCCTTATATGCAAATTCAAGGGAAAACTCTAGGAGGTACCATTTTTCCAGAACAAGATTGTGTAGAAAGATAGTCAGAAGTCTGAGGACACTGAGATTGAGGATCCATCTAGGAGGACCCACACTCAGTCTAGCTCTGAGGTCTGTAATCTTGTATGGGGGAAGGGATCTGGGAACAGAGGTAAGCATGTAGTTCTGATGGTCTGATCCCAGGGATCCTTACAGACAGCTGCAGTTGTCCATTAGAGCCAGTTCATATTGAGTCAATTATTACATTTTCATTGTGAGCATTTCTACCTCTGAATTCTGCATATGCTACCAATCAGGGTATGGTTTATTTATTTTACTTCTAGACTTAAGAAAGTGATGAAAAAATGTTAATGATGTGGATGAAACTTGGAAGTGTGGCATGAATACATTTTTCCCCAAAGAGCCTGTCATGAAACATTTCCCAGTGCATCGATGATTGCAGCTCTTAGTAGCAACTCTGCAGCTGGGTCAGGCAGACTCCAAACCACGGTTGGGAGACTGAAAAGTTCAGACTAGAAGGGTGGTTATCAGATTGCACCCTAGGGCAGGGACACAGGGCTCTGAAAATTTGCAGCTTGTTGGTCTGAGCCTCTTCTAAGGTCCTTGATGGATCTAGTACTCAATACCTACAAGAACCAGAAGCAGGGTCCCAGATTATACAGATCAAGACCAAACAAGGCTCCCTCAATTCCCTCTAGAAGTACAAAAAAAGCATCATCCTAACATAAAGGCCCAGTTCATGAAGTAAAACCAGAAAAATTTATTAAGAAAATATAAAGAAATATTATGGCTCCAAGGACTTTAAAATAAAAAAGAACATTCATTTTGGGAGGGACATAAAAATGCAGAATGTTAAAACTGGGAGAATCCTTAGAATATGGAATATCAGAATTGGTAGGTGGCTTAGAATATGGAATGTAAGAACTGGAAGAAGGCTTAGAAAATGGAATATCAGAGTTAAGAAGGTCCTTAGTAGAACATGGAATGTCAGAAATGGAAGGGAAATTAGAACATGGAATGTCAGAGCTGGAAGGGGCCTTAGAACCAGGAATGTTAGATCTGGGAGGGTCCTTCTTAAACACAGAATGTAAAAGCTGAGAAAGGGCTTAGAATGTGGAATGTCAGAGCTGGGAAGGTCCTTAGAACAGAGGATGGTAGATTTTAAGTTTTTAAGAGCTGGTAGAATTCTTTTTTTCCCTTTTTTTTTTTTTTTTTTTTTTGCTTTTTGGAGGGGTAATTGGGTTTAAGTGACTTGCCCAAGGTCACACAGCTAGTAAGTGTTAAGTGTGTGAGGTTGGATGTGAACTCAGGTCCTCCTGACTCCAGGACCAGTGCCCTATTCACTGAGTCACCTAGTTGCCTGGTAGTACTCTTAAAATAAAGGATGTAAGAACACATAATATTAGTGCTCAAGGAAACCTTTGACATCAATTATTTCAAGCTCCCAATTTTACAGAGGAAGAAAATAAGACCCAATGTGAATAAAAAGTTTTTTCCCCCCAGGGTCATGTGATAGTTGGGCTGGGATTTTAATTTTTAATCTCATACTCTTTCCCCCTATATCTTGTTCAGCTTCCCTCAGTTTAGTTTTGGTAGTTAATATGGAATGTTTGGCACCATATTGAACAAACTAGTGATCCATCCATCCTGGACAGTCAGCAGGCTTTGGATTGTCTGTGCCAAATACTACTGGTTAACAGATTTCCCAATGACCCATAGGGTCATAGCAGTAGAGGTAATATGATCTTAGAGATCATGTAGTCTAATCTCATTTTACTGATGAAGAAGTCAAAGCCCAAATACATTAAATTACTTGCCCAAGTTCACACAAGTAACATATACCAGAGCTAAGATTTAAATTGAGGTCTTCTGACCCCAAGTCTAGGGTTCTTTCTACCATATCACACTTTAGCTCCCAATTCATTGCTACTTCTTTTACAAACACTATTTTTATTATATCAGTTCCCTTCTTAAACACCTTCTCTGGTTCCCTATTACTACTAGGATAAAGTTTAACCTCCTCCCTGCCTTTATCTGAGTCACAGTCTGAACATCCATCTCGTTTTGGACTGTGATCCAGTGGTGACCTCCTAGCACACAGTAGGTACTCAATATTGACTTAATCTCAGTGTTAATGGAGTTGTGTGCTTGTGTTTATCTCTGAACTAGACCCAAAGGTACTGTTGGCTTTTTAAGTACTTTTCTCTACTCAATAACTGGTCTGTGCCCTCCCTTGCTGTCAGTTGGCACCTCTCTCTGCTGTCAGTGCCTACCTTTAGCAACTCCAGTTCTTTCTTCTAATTTGTGGCTGCAAACCTGGTTGGACCCAGGAAACTGGGTCACCAACCTTGTTGGAACTATGTATAGAATAAAAGAAGCTGCATTCTGAGATAGGGCCTGAGGGGATCTCTGGTAAGTAAAGTGCTCCAGGGGCAGGCTAGTAGGAAAAGGAATGTAGCTGGGTCAGGTTAGAATATAGATAGTGTGCCATCGTCTTCTGCTTGATAAGAGTGCTGATGGTGTACCAGCATCCTCTGCTCCTTCTTAGAGTTGCCCACAGTCATAACTTTAACAAAAGAGTTGAGCTTCCATGCTCTTTCATTTTCATTAGGGATGTAACCAACAACAAACATCATTTCTATATGCAAAACCCAAAAAAGATTATGTGGGAAACCATGAATAATTTGTTACACTTAGTATGTGTTTTAAAAATGTGGGTTGAAGTTTTCCAGGTAGTAGCCAAATTGCTTCACTTAATTATGTGTTTTCTCTTATTTGGAAAATATTCAATAGATGTTTTTTTTTTCTTTCTCTTTTTTATGTGTGTGCCCTCCTATCTTACAAATATGAATAGGGAAGGAAATACATCAATGTGTCAGTCATGTCTGAAAAATGTAGGCATCATTCCGTACTTCTAAATCCATCACCTTTCTGCCAAGATACAGGAGGCATTAAGCTGGGTCTTCCATGTTGGTTTGCTCAAATGGGCCCGTATATCATTGTTATTGTAGCAGGAGATTTAGGGAGAGAGTACTATGAGCAACAGCCAGGTTGGACTCTTGGGAGAAGTACAGATGGCATGGTTTTATAGTCATGGCTGTTTCTTCATACTGTGGGTACAAATAGATTGAGAGCAGTATTGGGGGTTGGGCAGGGGAGTTGGGTCTGGTGGTACATGCCTGTAATCCCTGCTGTTGAGCCTGAGGTTTGTAGAATGCTTAAGTTCTGGAATTCTGTGCTGCTGAACAAAATGTCAGAACTGGAAGGGACCTTAGAACAGAGAATGTCAGAGCTGGGAGGGTCCTTAGAACAGAGAATGTCAGAGCTAGGAGGGCCAATAGGGCATCAGTATGGTGCGCCCCAGAAGCAGGGGACTACCAAGCTGCATTAGGAGAGGCAGACTGGTCCTGGCCAGAATCTGAGCATTTGAAAGCTTCTGTGCAAATCACAAGTGGGATTTACCCCTTAATGGTTGATGTACTCCAGTCTCAAAATATTCGACAAGCAAATAAGCAAGCAAGCAAACAAACAAAACAGATGGGACTGATCTTCAGTCCTTAGAAAGAAAGCTGGGAGCATACCAGGTGTTCATGTCCATTTGGTTTTCTATAACCGTGCAGAGGGTGGACAGAGATGCCACTTATGGAAGACCCAGATGTTGGGGAACTCTGCCCCAAGTTCAACTCAGAATTTTTCTTCAGACTTTGCCAGCTGAGCTCACTCCATCTATACTAAGAGGGAAGCCCTTCTTCGGCATAATGATGTTTAATAGATTTTTCAAAAAATCCTGGTGGAGAAGGAAGAGGCTAGATGTGATATCAGAAATTAGGGTTCTGCTATTTATTAGAATAACACAATGAAACACCTCTGACAGTTGTAACTAATAAGGTGATCTTGGACAAGTCATCTAACCACCTAGGACTCAGTTTTCTCATCTGTAAAATAAGGGGGATGATCCAAATAGTATCTCAGGTCTCTTCTAGGTGTAGATCTCTAGTACTGTAGGCAATAGGGAGACCCTAGAGCAGTGGTTCTCAACCTGTGGGTTATGTTCAATTTAAATACATCCTGAGTATCAGATATTTATGTTATGATTCATAACAGCAAAATTACAGTTATGAAGTAGCAAGGAAAATAATTTTATGGTTGGGGGTCACCACAACATGAGGAAATATATTAAAGGGTCATGGCATTAGGAAGGTTGAGAACCACTGCCATAGAGGTCATTGAATGTGTGTGTGTGTGTGTGTGTGTGTGTGTGTGTGTGTGAGAGAGAGAGAGAGAGAGAGAGAGAGAGAGAGGGACAGAGACAGAGAGAGACAGAGAGAGACAAAGACAGAGAAACAGAGAGAGACAGAGAGACAGAGACAGAGAGAATTTGACAGCTGTGGGGAGGATAACCTGAAATGGTAAGAAATTTGAAGAAGGAAGACCAAATAGCAGGATATTATTATTTCCCAGGAGGGAAATAATGAGACTCTGAATAGAGTGGTGGCATTGGCAAGGGAGATAAGGGGATGCAGATGAAAAGATGTTATGAAGGTAACATTGACAGGACTTGACAAAAGATTGGATGTGAGGGGTGAAAGAGAGGGAGAAGTCAAGAATGACACCTGGGTTGGGAGTTTGGGTGGCTGGGAGGATGGTAGGGCCCTAGAAACAGTAACAGGGAAGTTCAGAAGTGGGGAAGACTTAGAAGGAAAGATAGTAAGTTCAGTTTGGGACATAGTTTGAGTTTGAGATGTCTCTGGCAATCCAGTTTGAGATGTCTAATAGGCAGTTGGAGATGCATGTCTGGAGATTTGGGCTAGATAAATAAATCTGAGAATCATCTGTACAGAGGCAATAATTGAAACCATGGAGACTGATGGGATCACCAAGTGAAATGGTACAAAGAGAGAAGAGAAGAGAGCTTAGAGTGGGCCCTGGAGGACATCCAGGATTGGTGGGCAAGACTTAGATGAAAATATATCAAAGAAGATTGAGAAGAAACAGACAGACAGGTAGGTAAACTAGAATAGTTTCATAGAAACCTAGAGACAATGAGGTATCAAAAAGAAGAGGGTGATCAAAGATGTCAAAGGCTTCAGAGACGTCAAAAAAAGATGAAGAGTATAAAAAAGGATGAGGAAACTTGAGTCAGAGAGAGGTCAAGTGACTTGTCCGAGTCATATAACTAATAAATGCCTGAAGTTGGATTTGAACTTGGGTCTTCTTTGCTTGAAGACTAGTGCTTTACATATTATGCTACCTACTTATCCAAATTCCTTCCATGATCTTTGGATACTTGGGATCTTGGGAAACTTCCATATCTTGGTTGTCCCTTTCTAGACCCTCTCCAATGTCCTTCATACTATATCCAAAATTGAATACAACATTGTAGATGTCATCTGACTAAAGCAGAGAATCTCTTTGTATGGAAACTGGGCTTGACTAAAGGAAAGCAATCCTTCCCTCTCTGTAATGTGGCTAACGAGTCCAAATGCAAACCTCTCCCTGGTCAGTGTGACAGAGTAAAAGATGAGAAGACAAATGGCATCACTATAACCATCCACTGATTCTAGCCAGGCAAATCACTTTCCCTCTCTGGACCTCAGTGTTTTCTGTAAAATTAGGAACATGCAACATAAATCCCCACCTTGTCTATGACTATAAACATAGCCTTGTTCTGCATTGAGTCTGTTCCCTCTTTAAGGGAAGGTGGGTAGCTTTCTTCGTCATTAGTTCTCAAGAGTCATGGTTAGCCATTGAATTGATCTGAGATGTTAAGCTTTTTGGAATTGTTTTGCATGAACAAAACTGTTATTATTTTGTGTAGTAAATAGCTGCAAAGACAAAAAGGACTCCTACCGAAAATTCTTCTGTTCGCTGACTTATGACTTTATTGGATTGTCATATTATGTATCAATAAAAATAATCTAAAAAGCAAATAAAATAAAATCTTCAAAACAAAAGAATTAGATTAGATGATCATAGAATTATTGACTTATAGCTGGAGGGAAACCTAGACAGCATCTCTTCTTTTCTTTTTATTGATGAGGAAATAAGTTCAGAAAGAGGAAAAGAGGCTACGGTGATTGGCCCAATGTCACCCAGTTAGTAAGTGGCAAGTCTGGGGCTTCTAAGCTCCTGTCTAGTGTTGCCATTCTATAACTATGGTAATTTGATTCCTCAAAGGTCTTTTTGGCTTGTGTTCTGATTCTCAAGAAATATGTAAGTGTAGTGTGTACAGGTAGCCATCCTGGGGATCCAGGGCCCTTTCTCTGAAAGATTACCTATGTGACCTCGGACAAGTCGCTATCATTTGCAAAGACGAGCTGAATTGGTAGAGGGAGCTTCCTTATTGAAGAATCCTCTACCTCCATGAAATCATAGATTCAATCCCTCTTTCCCTTGACTTCTTCCTCCTTCCTCTCTTTGTTTCTCTCTTTCCTTGTTCTTTAGAAAGTTCTATCTAGGTGAGGTGGCCACATAAGTGAGGCATGGCAATGAAAGAACTTTAGGTCATTTTTTTGGATGTAGTTGGGTTTGCTGTGGGCACTAGGAGGATGGAATGGAGGTTCCCAGAATCTACTTTCCTTCAAAACTGCATGGATATCTCAAACTGCAAGCAGCCCTCCAAAGCATGGAGACCGTCTTCACTGAAGGAGGCTTTGTCAGTGTCAAAGGACAAGTAAGTGATTTCAAAGGTTGAAAAAGAAGGTAGGACATAGACCTTTACTTGTAAAAGCTAGAAAGTCATTTATATACACAAAACTTTTGGAGGTGAAGACACCAAGTTATCCTAGGCAAATTACCACCCAAGGAGAGGAAAGAGAGAAGCTTTGTGGTTGTTGTTAAGTTGTTTCAGTCTTGTCCAACTTTTTGTGACCACATTTGAGGTTTTCTTGGCAAAGATACTAGAGTGGTTTGCCATTTCCTTCTGTAAAGAGAGAAGCAAACTTCAATAATTCACCTTTCCCACTTCCCTTGGTCAGGCTGAACTTGAAAAGAATGTAGTTTTGACTGGTAAATATCCCTGGATTCTCATTCTCTGGCCTTTGAACAAGCTGACATTTTTTTCCATGAGGATGTTTCAATTTTGGCAGGAGGAGAGTAAAGAGGAATAATATATTTAGAATGTCAGTGGGGTGGTGCATAAGTGTGTGTGCATGTGCGTATGTATGTGTGTGTGTGTGTGTGTGTGTGTGTGTGTGTGTGTGTGCGTATTACTTCCAATGTAATGGAAACTAACTGAACTTTGCCAAGTCCAGTGAAGGGAAGCAAGGCCTGTGTACCATGAACTTGCTTGATGGGAAAGGGGAAACAAAAAAGCAGTAAGTTCAGACCATTAGAAATGTCCTCCATGGTCAGATATAGCTTTTTCTCCAGTCCAAGATTCTGACCCAGTTGAGAGCATCAGGGAAAAGTCTGGGATAGTCTACTGACTCGACACTCTCCCCAAAATACCAGCTTTCCTTAACAGATAATGGTTTGTTTCTCATGAATTTATCTTATCTCTTTTATTTGTCTTTTTTTGGGGGGGGGTGGGTAATGAATTTCTAAACTGAATTCTAGCCTTACCCACTGTCTTCTTGACACTTCTACCTGAATGTCCCATACATATACTGAACTCAACATGTCCAAAACAGAACTCACTGCAGCAGCCCCTCTCTTCAAGGAACCTACATGCTAGAGGGGGAAGGGAAAAACAAAATGAACACAGAGAAGTAAGTGGGATCAAATACTAAATCCTCTGCTTCGCACTGAGAGTTCTCCATCTTCTGACTCAAAAATAGTCAGCCTATAGCCCATGTTTTACACACACATACATATATACAGATATATATATATATATATATAGATACAGATATAGATATAGATATATATATATATATATATAAACACACACACACATAGACATACATTCATATACATACATATATGTTTGTGTAGGGGTAGTGTATTCTAGCCCTAGAGGCCAATTTGCTATTCCCCCATAATCCCACCTTCATGCCTTTGCATAGGATATCCTGACTGGAATGCTCTCCTTCAAACTGGTAACTTGGAATACCTAGGTCTCAATTTCCTCATCTGTGAATTGAGCTAGAGAAGGAAATGGCAAATCACTCCAATATTTTTGCCAAGAAAACACCAAATGGGGTCAGGAAGAGTTGGGCATGACTGAAAAATGATGGAACAACAACTAATGAAATCACAGGTTCAAAGGGAGAAAACAAAATCACATGTATTTATCTGTGTCCTTGTTGATCTTCCCTTCCTTGCTAGAATGTAAGCTTCTTGAGGGCAGGGTCTATTTAATTTTGGTCTTTGAATCTCCAGTCCCAAGCAAGAAGCTTACAACACAGGAGGTACTTAAATCCTAGATGAATTCAATGAGCTTTTCTGCCTCCACCTCGGTAAGAATGTGATCATCAAAACTCCTTCCTTTTAGCTGCCCTGCAATGGTGTTATAGGAATCACGAATGTCAGAACTGGGTGGGACTGACTTTAGACTGAGTGAGGAACATCCTCAGAACAGGGCTTGTCAACCTGGAGTCTGTGGATTTAAACATTATTTTTTTTTTGGTAACTATATTTCAATATAATTGGTTTCTTTTATAATTCTTGTGTATTTTATGCCCTTAAAACACAATTCTGAGAAGGGATCCATAAGTTTTACAAGACTTCCAAGGGGTTACATGTTCCAAGATGGTTAAGAATTCCTGCCTTAGAATATATAAAATAAACAAGGTGCCCAGAACTCTTTTGCAGTCAGCCTCACAAGTATAAGTATATATTGATTTTTTCTATCTCTTTCAAGGTTGTTAGCTTTGTCTCTTTCACTAGTGACTCTCAGGTTTCCTCAAGAGCAGGGACAAGATTCTTTGCTTCTTTGTATGACCCTTTGTTCCTACCACTACACTTTGATGACTCAGTGGAGGCAATCCTGGGTCCTTAAAAGGCTATGTCAGCCAAGAACAAACTCTGTCTGGTGGTACCATGGTGGGTACACTTTGATTATGGCCCTGGCAAATGAAATTGCTTCTGGTTTCTGAGGATACCCCAAGCATGCAGAGGTTGATCACAAATGAATGGGTCATCTAGGGATGAATTCTTTGGCCAGGATCACTCATGAAAGAAAGAAAAAATACAGTAAGCACCAAAGTGGTTTTGTCCAGACTAGGTTTAAATAAATGCATATTGAATAAATGACTAATTGGTGAGAAAGTTAGGGGTACAGTGGATTGAGCATTGGACCTGGAGTCAGGAAATTCTGACTCAGACATACTAGCTGTGTGACCCCTGGTCAAGTCACTTAATCACTCTGAGCCTTGGTTTCCTCATTTGTAGAATGGTGATAACAATAGCATCTTCCTTCTTGGGTTGTTGTGAGCATAAAATGAGATAATATATGGAGAATGCTAAGTGCTATATAAATGTTAGATATTCCTTTTAATGGTGACACTCCCTTCCCTAATCTGTACCTTTTCCTGATACTATCAGAAAAAAAAAATTCTTAGCTGGAACCTTTGGAGTTGCCTTAGAGCCAGCTGGTCAAAAGCTCTCCTCAAGGACTGCCTTGAGGGCTCCAAAGTGAAGATTTTAATTGGTCAACCAAAACAATTCCCATCCATTTTGTCTTCCCATCTTTTCTCCACTTAGTGGCCCACAGAATCTCATTACCTCTTATCTGCACTAATATAACAGTCTTTTAGCTGACTCTCCTCTTTTCTAACCTCTCCATTCTTGAGTTCATTCTTTGTATACCTCTCCAGATAATGTTCTTAATGTTCCTAAAGTTCGTAATTCTCATTTTGACTATGACACTCCCACTCAAAAACCACTGGCCACTCTCTCTCATCAATTAAGAAGAAAAAAAAAACAACCCAGGAACCAAAACACTCCCCTAGGAAGGGGAATTCACAGAAGAATGTGAACAATAGTTTTGAAAAGTGCTGCTTCTGAATTTCTGGGTGCATTTGGCCAACAGATCTTCGACTAAGAGGCAGCTACAGCCATGTCTCCAGTGGATGAACTTATCTTAACCAGTTTTGATTCTTTCTGAGCCTTCCTCACATCAAACTTCTCTGCAGATTTTGAATACTTGTTCCTTTAACACAAAGAAGAAAAGCAAACAACTCCCCCCCCCACCCCCACCTGTTTACTTATCCAAAGAAGTTAACTTCCCTTGAAGCAGCTGCTGGCAATTCCTGGGACATTGAGTCTTGTGAAAGTGTCCAATAGTCAACAAGTGATTAGTCACTTCTCTGGGTCCCTCTTTAATAAAGCTTCCACATTACCCTGACTGGTTGTGTGGAGTGAGTTTTAATCACCCAGGTGTACAGCATGTGAATAATTCTCCTAGTAGAGAAAGTGTGTTTTTTATCCCTACTAAATGCATTTATCTGAATGTTATGAACATTTAATTTGCATTAAGTTGGGTGTCTATCAATCCTGGGATCATGCAGAAGAGAGGAAAGATGGGAGAAAATGGATAAAGAGTTTCTGATTATTTATAATTCACAGTAATTGCAACGTTAGTTCATAAAGTGCATTGTGTGCTCAAAAATTGAAATTGACTTTGATGTCTTCTGAGAGTCTTAATGCATTTTTAATTTACAAAGCACATCCTTTTTAAATTTTCATTCCCCCCCCCCCCCACTGAGGCCATTACCAAAGGCGATGTTTTTGTAAGAGAGAAGAGGAGAAGGTTTCAGATGTTTTACAACAATATGGCACTGTTTTTCAAAGTTCAGCAGCGAAGTGGGGAAGAAAAGGCCAAAGAATGACATTTTCTGGGGAAATATTGACAGCTTAAATGATAGTCTGGACATCATAGTGCCCTGCCCCTGCACCCTATGATTTATAAGCAGACAGCAAAATCTCCTGTCTGGCCATGGGCTACAGTAATCGGTCATCACCTGTCTTGGTTGCAAGTACAGTGGAAAGAAGTTGAGATTAACCACAGACTTGAAATGTAGCTACAAAGCACCACCAGACAGTCATGGATATTGTTTTCCTCTTGGGGCAGCTCAACTTAAGACATAACAAAGATAAGAAAAGAGCATCGATAAAACATTTTAAAATGCCCAGAAGAAAATGAAAATGCATTTAGACAGGGACACAACAATTTTGTTACTACCTTGTTAATTTTAATGTATACTTTTAAAAACCAATTGTGTACAATAGAACTCTAGTGCACATACAGCTCTCTTGGTTTACCTTTTCAATATGCCAAAATGCTTGTTTGTTGATGATGATTAAGTCTATAATAAAGAAAATCTGGAAAGAGAAATTAGAACTGAAATTGGCTAGATTCACTTGGTGTTAAGAGTGACCATTCATGCAGTTATCACAATTACTTTAGCTTGTTTTCTTTTTAACCTGCCCAGAAGACTGAAAACTTCATGAGGGTAGGTCTCACAGCTTTCTAAATATTGTGCTCCATAGTGGACAAAATTTGTGGAAATTAACAAAAATAGCTAAAATACTGGTGCAGTAAAAAGAGAACCAGTCTGGGAGTCAAGAGGATCTGAGTTCAAGTCTTCCCTGTACCAATACTGAGTGGTATACCTGGTTGAATCACTTGATCTCCTAGTGCCCTAAAGGACTGTCTAAGACAGAGGTTCTTTATCTGGCATCCAATGAACTTGAAAACAAACATTTAAATCCTGTGCTGTTGTTCAGTCATTTCAGTCATATCTGACTCTCAATGACCCCATTTGGGATTTTCTTGGCAAAGATACTGGAGTGCTTTACCATTTCCTTCTCCAGCTCATTTTACAGATGAGAAAACTGAGGCAAAAAGGGCTAAGTGACTTGCCCATGGTCAATAGCTAATAAGTATCTGAGGCCAGATTTGAACTCATGAACATGAGTCTTCCTGACTCTAGGCCTGGCACTCTATGCAATATGGCACCACCTAGCTATACTTTCATCCAAATACTTGACACCATGTAGACCCAGCATCACAAGACAGAAAGGCAGGTTGTGCACAAATGCATGATGAATGATAAAATATGTATTAAACACTTCCTATGGTAGTAGTACAACAACTATAGAAATACAAAGTAGATAGATAGAAAGAGAGAGAGAGACAGAGAGAGAGAGGGAGAGAGAGTGAAAGAGAGAGGGGGGAGAGAGAGAGAGTGAGAGGGGGGAGAGAAAGTAAGAGAGAGACGAGAAGGAGAAGGGAGGGGAGGGGAGAGGAGAGAAGAGGAAAGGAAGGAGAGGGAGAGGGAGAACAAACCACTGGGACAGGAGAAAAAATCAGGAAAGTTTCATGTTAGGAAGTGGCCTCCAAGAAAGGAGAGACAACTCAAGTAAAGGGGCACAAAGGTAGGACTTGGAAACCAGCTAATTTGACTCAGACTGAAATCTAGCCTCATCAACCACCCAAGAAACCTTTATTAAGCACCTCTTCTATTCCAGGCACTGGTAGATGCAGAGATGTCTTGACAGTTCCTAGGAAATGAGGCACACTTGCCCCTGAGCAGGTCATGTGTTGAATCATCCTGAGAGACATTTGTCCTTGGGGATTTTTCTACATCAAAACTAAGCTACAAACTACTCTACGTTGGTGAGAGAGGAGACTTCTGCAAATGAGTCTTGGCAGCAAGATGTAACTTGGGAAGATTCATGAAGCCAGTCGGTGCATGAGTTTCCATTTAACCTTGTTTTAAAAGAAAAGAGATAATGGTTTCACTGCAGAATATTTACTACAGCCATGAAGCAGGGCAAATGGGATCAATGTATGAGGGCAATTTTATTTAAACCATCTTGATATTCTTGGCTCTGTGGTTCAGAATCGAATAAAAATAATTTAGAACTGGGCTGCCTTGTGAGAAGAGTGATCAGGCAGCCACCATAGTGCACTAATTTAATATTGGAGTCTTAGAACAAAGCATTGAATCACATCTGCCGCCTCCATCTCTCCATCCACTCTTTGTTTAAAAACTCAGGGTTTTGTACTTTGAGGCAGTTTCATCTCTCATCACTGGCCCTACATTGGGAGGCTGCCTACTTCTGTCTGGTGACTAAATAGAGGACATAGAACCTTAGGATGTCTGGATGCAAAGAGAATTCATATATCAAACTCTGTATTGTACAAAAGTGAGCCCCCAGAAAGGTAGTGATTTGTTTAAAGTTATACAGCAAGTGAGAGAAACTGAGCTGGAATCCAAATCCTTTGAGCCCCTTAACCAGTGACTTTTCACCACATCACATAGGTAGTCTCTGTAGAACTGGGAGGGATCCAAGAGGACACCAGATTTGAGCCCATCAATTTATAATGAGGAAATTGAGAACCATGGAAGGGAAGGAACTTGTTCAAGACTACACATTCTCTAGATAAATCAGAGTATTATAGAGTTAGAACTGAAAGGAATCTTAGAAGCCAACTAGTCCAACCCCATCACTGTGCAGATGAGGAGACTGAGGATGGAGGGGAGGTAGAAGGATCTTTTTCAAAGTTGTATGTTGTCTTAGCAAGTCAGAGGATCATAAGCTTAAGCTGAATGGGGCATCAGAGACCATCAAGTTCAACCACTTCATTTTATAGATGTGGAAACTGAAGTCAATTGAGGGGAAGGAACTTATCTGACATCATATATTCTTTTAGGAATTACTTCTCATTTTTTTGCCTATAATATGATAACATTTTATAATGTAGTATACTCTTTTGTATCTATGGTGTTTTAGCTTTATTACATTTGTTAGCACATGCCTTCTGTCTTCCCCTACTAGACTATTAGCTATCGAGGGCAAGACTCTCATTTAGCATAGTACCTGACACATAGTAGGTACTTTATAAATGTTTGTTGGCTGCCTAATCTCTTCCTTTTTTAAAAATGAATTAATTTATTTATTTTCTTGCTTACATCATTCATTTCCATGAGATTTTGAGTTGCAAATTTTTTCCCCATCTTTCCCCTACAAAACACCTCAAAACAGCCATCCCACTGTATAACCCCTCCCCCAATCTGGTCTCTCCTATGTCCTCCTGCTCATGCCTCTGACTTTCTGGTAGAGAAGGATGGATCTCCCTACTACGATGCCTGTATATATTAATTCCCATTTGGAATTAGTTAATAATAATAATATATATATACTAATATATATATATATATACACATATATATTTTTAACATTTGATTATAGAACTTTAAATTCTAGATTCTTGGGGTGGAGCCAAGATGGCGGCATAGCAGCAGCAACATATCACA
>CM053580.1:554886514-554907401 GCA_028627135.1 Pseudochirops cupreus
AAGAAGAAGAAGAAGAAGAAGAAGAAGAAGAAGAAGAAGAAGAAGAAGAAGAAAAAGAAGAAGAAGAAGAAGAAGAAGAAGAAGAAGAAGAAAAAGAAAAAGAAGAAGAAGAAAAAGAAGAAGAAGAGGAGGAAGAGGAGGAAGAAGAGGAAGAAGAGGAATAGGAAGAGGAGAAAGAAGAAGAAGAAGAAGAAGAAGAGGAAGAGGAAGAGGAGGAAGAAAGAAGAAGGTGGTAGGGGGGTGAGGACGGAAGCTTGGAGACATCCAGGGTTGTGATGAAGTCAGCTCATACAGGCTGGAACATTTTCAGTGTGAGTCCAGAAATCAGCAAATGCTGCACATTAGTGTTTGATACATTGTTTTGTTGATTGTCTAGACTGAAGAAAGTGATGGAGAAAATAAAGGGGAGGGAAGGGAAGGAACATGCTTTAATTTTTCCTGACACTTAGTGGGAACACAAGGACATTTGTGTCACCTTGGCCAAATATAAATTTGTATTTGAAGAGTTACCATGTGGAAGAAGGAGACTTGCCCTGCTTAATGCCAGAAGCCAAAACAAGGAGGGATTTGTGGAAACTTTAAAGTGGCAAATTTGAGCTTGATGTCAGGACAAACATCCTAACAATTAGAGCTATGCCAGTGGAATGGTCTGCTTCAGAAAGTAGTGATCTTCCCATCCTCACCCACATACATACTTTAAGCAGAGGCTGAAGAATCACTAATTGGGTGAGTTATAGTCATTTGGGGGTATTCATTGGATAACATGTTCACTGATTTTTCTTCCGTATCAAAATTTCCATGATTCTGTGATATGTCATCTATAATATTGTATATGTGTATGCGTGTATGTGTGTGTGTGGTATTATATATACTATATGTAATACATCAAATATAACACATTTATATTTATATCACACATGCACACATATGAACACATGCACACACATATGTGTTATATATGTATGCCTAAACATAACACATTAAATATACCCAATGTCTGCTTAGACACACACAAAAAGCAATATCTTAGATACCTAAGGAAGAGAAGGGATCTAGACAAAGGGGATAGTCAACAGTGCTGAGTGCTGCTTAGAGGAAAAGAGTAAAAGGATAGGTCACTGGATTTGGCCATAAGTGCTGACAATCTTGGAGATATCAACTTTAGTATCACAATATGTCAAAGTTGAAAGGGACTTCAGGGGTCATCTAGTCTAACCAGTGTCTGAAGAATTCCTTGTACAATATAATCAGCAAGAGGTCAACCAGCTTTGGTTTGAAGACTTCCCTGAAGGGGAAACCCATTTCCTCCCAGGATGACCCATTCCACTCCACATAGTCATAATATGTATGTCTATTTATGATCATAGATTTAGAGCTGGAAAGGTCCTTTGAGGTCGTCTAGTCAAATCTCCCTCATTTACAGGAAACTGATGCCCAGAAAAAAGGATTACCTTGCCATAGGCCACACAAGTAGTAACTGACAATGATGGGATTCAAATCCAGATCTTCTCTTTCCAAAACCAGTGTTCTTTCCTCTGTATCATGCTCTTGATAATGTTAATGGATAGGAACTTTTTGAATGATCTTAAACCTAAATCTGCCTCTTCACAAATCCCCCTTTTACTTCTCAAAGGGCTTTAGAAGTTCATCAGAACAAACCTAATTCTTTCATTGGTCAGCCCTTAATAAAGATAAACTTAAAGATCATGGACATGGACATGACTTTCAACTGCCTAGCCCATGTGCAGCCAGTTCACATCCATCCTACTTAGAGGCAGCTGGTGGTATATAGTACACAGAGCATTGGACCTGGAACCAAGAAGATCTGAGTTCAAACCCAGTCTCAAACACTTATGAGCTCTACAACCCTAAGTGAGTCACTAAGCCTCTGTGTGCCTCAGTTTCCACATCTGTAAAATGGGAATTAAAATAGTAGCTACCTCACAGAGTGGTTGTGAGGATCAAATGACATAATATTTGTTAAGCATTAGCAGTGCCTGGGATATAGGGAATATTTATTCATATACATATATATATGTATATATATATACATATATATAAAATATAATAAAAATATATAAATATATATATTTCTATATATATACAGAAAAGCTTATTCCTTTTCCTATCCCAGACCTCTTACCATCCGCTACTATATACATCCTCTCTGTGTCCCCACCCCACCTGTTCTCCACCTCTTTATCTAGAAACAGTAATCAAATCAATACTCCCACTGGAAGGTAACAATAGACTGTCCTGTGACTCACAAAATGGCTTAACGTTTCTAGTTATAGACAAATTGATTTAGAGGTGAAAGGGATACCAGAGGCTCGCAAATCCAACCCCATCATTTTATAGATGAGGAAGCAGCTACAAGAAGATAATGGCTTTCCCGGGGTCCCCCAACTATTAAGTAGCTGACATAGGATTTGAACCCAGTTCTTGCTGACTGCAATTCTAATGCCACAGTTACTACACTATTTTCCCTCTCTATACATGTTGTCTTCCTCCTACTTCAAAGTAAGCTCCCTGAAGGCAGGTGTTGTCTTTTGTATTTGTAGCCCTGGAGCTTAGAATAGTACCTCACACCTTTTTTTTCCAATCATTGAGTTGTGTTTAACTCCTCATATGACCTCCTGAACCACAGTGACAGCTCTGTCCATGGGGCTTTTTTGGCAAAGCTACTGGAGTGGTTTGACATTTCCTTCTCCAGTTAATTTTACATATGAGGAACTAGGCTCAGATAGGGCAGTAACTGACCCTTTTTGTTGTTGTCATTTTCAGTTGTGTCCAACTCCTCAAGACCCCATTTGGCAGAGATACTGGAGTGGTTTGCCATTTCCTTCTCCAGCTCATTTTACAGATGAGGAAATTGAGGCCAGTAGGGTAAAGTGACTTGCCTAACATCACACAGCTAGGGTTTGAGGTCAGATTTGAACTCAGGTCTTCTCAACTCCAGGCCCAGGGCTCTATCCACTAAGCCACCTACCTGCCTACCTCATATAAGGTAGGTGTCTAATCAATGCTTGCATTCAGTCATTGAGTCACTAGTCTTATGATTTCTGAAGAGATTTATAGTTCTCAAGCTCGACTAGGAAAAAAAGATTACAAATTACTAACAGGAAATGAAGACTTATTTTTATTTGGAAAAAAGCATAATTTTATTCCTTACTGGCATTTATTACCACTTATGTGATGTAATCTATTACAAAGCCACAATTCCTTCGATTACATTTTCATCTTTGGCCAAATTATGTTTCACTGATGAAATATAGCAGAAGCCGAAATGTACAAGCCCATAAATACATTGCACTATTTTTGTTTCTTAAGATAGAAAGGTTTAGAAAATCTGAACTGATTGTTTCTCTCTGGGTAAATCAGCCAGACTCAGTGAAAACAGGAGATAAGTCTTAGACCAAAGAAAGAGAATCAAGCTGAGACAAGATCACATCCTTACTATCTTTTGGTTAATCAGAAATTAAAGAAGCAAAAATTCCAACTTCCAAAGTCATAATACAGTGTTCTAACTTCTAGGTTCACTCACACACATAATGAGGATACATTATTTCTTTATAAGCCATTCCAATCTCAAGCTATAGAGGGGTGGGAAAAACATGGGATAGACCATAGAAAAATCTAATTCATTGAATCACAGAGTGAGGGAAAATAAAGGTTGGAAGAGACCTTGAGAAGATATGGCAACTATTCATCATACACAGGGAACACCATGTCCCTCTTTTTAATTCATCTGTCACATTGAAAAGTATATTAAATCCTATTTTCATCATTTATTGAGCATGCATTAGGGAACTGCATTAAGACAAACACTATCCATGCCTGGATAGAACGAGAAATGACTTAATTATAGGCTAACATTTGTCTAATTGCATTCCCTTGGTTGTGATTGCAAGAATAGAGTACGGCTGCTGAAAAGTATGGGCACTCCATTGTTATCCAAGTAATGGCAAGGGGAAGAAGGCCCTTAGCATATGATTCCCTACAGTCAGTTGATGTTTTGGAGATCATGGAGAAGAGTTGTACAGGAAGGCCAGGCATGGATGGATTCCAATTTTCCTAATTGAAAGGAAAAAGGTTCATATGGATGAGAAGAGAGATTCATCAAAGCAATGGGGTGTTTGGCCCTCAAGTTTGGCCCCAAGGTGATATTTTTTTAAAAAAAATCATAGCAACACTCAAAAATAAGTTACAATAAGGTTGTGATTTGCATCGGTGGGGGGAGTCAACTGCACCAACAGAATGGCATATCCTTCAAGTTTATTGAACAGGTTGTGGCTATATTGCTGAAGGGTCTGCTCTATATCCTATGCAGTACAACCAACAAGAAAGAGTCAAGTATGCAAAAACAGAAACACAGTCTACAACTGTTAATAACTTACTTAACTGGACTCATTCATTTCACCCCTAACATCACTTGTCTTGTCATACAGAAAGAGAAGAAAAGAGAATGGGTTCTAATCTCTATCCATCCATGGTCACAGTTTGAAAAAAATCATCTTCTAGTATCAAAAATAGGTTTAAATATCTTGCCCATACGTTTCATAAACATCTGGAGCTCCGTCATCACAGTATGATTCTCTGGTATTTGGTTTGCACACTTCCCAATGAATCACACTTCTTTGATAAGGCCCTTATTTTCCATAAGGGCCCATCTCATAGACATCATTGTAACAATTATCACCATTTCCAAAAGGATTGAGCCAAAGCCAACCCATTGACATTCACAGCAGAAGATGCAGCCATGTTTACATCACATACTCCACTTCCTTCCCCCTTCTCTAGTCCTATTGGTCAAATGGAAGAACAGTATCAAAGACTTGACCTATCATGGATTCACTACTTAGTGTGAGGGAGACATTGATGCTGATCATGATGGTAGCTAACTTTCAAACAGCCCCTTAAAGTTAGCAGGTTTGCAAGGCGCTCTACATCCATTAACTCATTTGATCCTCATAGGCAAACACTGCTAGTGTAGCTATTCCCATTCTATAGATGAGGAAACTGAGGCTGGGGTGGGTCATGTGACTTTTCCAGAATCACACAAATAGTAAGACTCAGAGGTGGGATTCAAACTCAGGTCTCCCTTACTGTGAATCCAGAAGTCTTTCTACCATGTGCTGAACTCAGCTAGTATTTACATTCTATCCTCATATCTGAATTAAGAAACAAAAGGTCTGGAAAGTGACTTGCCATGGACATACAATTAGTAAATGTGAGAAGCAGGATCTGCTGACTCCAAGTTCAACATCCATCTAGGACACTGAATAGTAACTTAGAAAGCTTTGCTTATGATAATGGGTGAGAGATGCCCCTGGTGGTGCTTGGTAGGAAATACACTTTGGAAATAGCAATGTTAGAACATGTTCAGTAAAACTTCATGGCAGGGATATTGATTGGTGGCAGAGGTCGCTGGAAAATGCTAGAAAAAAAGACATTATGTTTCTTTTGCCTCAAGTGCTTTCCCTTTAGAACACAGGTAGAAGTCAACATGAATTTCCAAGGACTCCCAAGGCATCTATGAAGACAAGCTATGGAGGCTGCCCACAAGTTTTGCTGGGATCTTACCTCCCTTGTTATTTGTGTCTGGGTTATTTTAGAATGGGGCACCATTTTCCTGATAACACCTGCCGCTGATAAGCCCTGAGATCCATGGGCTGAGTCAAATGAACCTACGTTAATTCAGCCCCTACTTTGAGCAAGGCACTGAGGAATAGATAACATGAGCAATTCCTGCTGTCAAGGAGCACCTGTTCTTTTGGATAAAGGTAGCTAGGACTGGAAGGTTCTGAAGAGGCAGAATCTCTAGGCAGACCTTGTAAGAAGGAAAGGCTATCAGGAAAATGTAGTGGGTGTCATCAAAGCGGGTACCATCCTTTTGAATTCTGAAGCAAGCTTTAATTTTGGAAGATAATATGAGCAAGTTTATGTAAATGCCATTGGCTGCAAGTGTGTAGACATTGTGTATGCAAGTTACATAGATTGTAGCTCCCATACACCTGTCATCTGCCTAAGAATGGACAGCGACTCCATGCATTCGTGTGAACTTTAGCATTTCTTGATAACATGACAACAGTCTTAGTTTCCTTGGCTTGAGTCTCCAACACAGTATGAAAGGCTGAACAGAGCTCTCTTCTTAGCACAGAGTTCTGGGGGCATTCAGATGGGTTTCCTTTCCTTTGGTCTTCTGTGTATTCATCCCTAGGTTGATGGGACTCCTCGGGTGCAAACATAGAATGCAGAAAGAAATAAGAAGACTTTGACTTCAGACTCTCAACAGGAAGTATTTTCTCTTCATTCTTTTCTTTATGAAGCTGAAGCATGTCCTTCAGGAGGCCTGTGTTCATGGTAGCCATGCAGCTCTGGGCTTCAGACAGCAGCATTGTGGGGTTTTTTTGGTGTTCTTTTTTTCTTTTCTTATATCTTCTCATCACTGAGCAAGCTATCCAGTGTATACCAGGGCAAGAGTTACTCTGCTAATGGCCAAGGGGTGAGTTCCATTAAACACAAGAGAGTGAACATAAGAAGATGACCAGTTATCCAACAAGCAAGGCAGCCAGTTTCCATTTCCCAGGCAGTGATGAGGAGAAGGGATCCTACTAACAATATCTGTGAGAATATTTGGATGGGGCTCTGGTGGGGTCTGAGCCCCCAAGACATGGCACAGGCTTTTCAGGGTGAAGGGAAGCTGAGCCTGGGTCACACTGCTGACAAGTCGATCCGGTTGGCTGAGTTGCTGCTCTTGTCCCAAGTGTTGAGTTTAGTGGGAGTAGTTCCTGGTCGGGTTCCATTCATCTGTAAACCAAGGGGGTAGGAAGAGTGAGAAGAAAAGACATGGGTATGACATAAGCATTTTTCTCAAGCAATTGAAGGACTATAGTGGAGAATAGGGTAGGGAATTTTTCTCTTAACACTAAAGAACAGAGCCAGGAGCCACAGGGAGAAATTACAGGAAGGAGGATTTCACCAAATTTCAGTTGGTAGGCAACTCAAAGACCATTTAATCCAACCTCTAACAGTTAGAGTCTAACTGAACGAAAACCTATTTCCTTTGCAACATGCCCAATTAGTGGTCATCCAGCTTTTCCTTGAATGACTCTAGTGAAGGAGAACCCTTTGCCTTCTCAAATAGCACATTCCACTTTTCCTTCATTCTAACTGTTAGGAAGTTTTTCTTTGTTTTTTCTTCCTCACACTAAGCATCTTCCTCTTTTGCCCTCTTGGGTCAAGCAGAACAAAGTTAATCACTCTTACACATGACAGGTCTTTAATTTGAAAGTGACTATCATTTGCCCTAACTTCTTCTCTAGGCCATTCTCATGTCCAGTTTCTTCAAAAGATTCTTATTTAGCATGTTCTCAAGTCCTATCTTTATCCTGGTAGCCCTCAAGTGTACATACATTGACTGGATTTAGTAAGAGTACAATAGTCCATCCGGGGCACATTAAGGAAAAGCCATCATTTCCATAGTCACAGACACTATGCCTCTCCTAATGGAGTCTGGGATTACATTGGGTTTTTGTTTGCTGTATGACTCCTATTGAATTTGCAGCCCTCTAAAACTCCCAGATCATTCTCATGAAAACTATTTAACCAAACTTCTTCCATAGTATACTTAAAAAAGGGAATTTCTTAACAGAAGGTTTTAAATTTATCTTTACAAGTCCTATCTTATTAGAGTCATTTCAATATTCTCAATGAAATGTCTTCAGATCCTGACTCTATCATACATGTTAGCTAATTTGATAAGCATATAATTTCTGTTTTTCTCTAAGTCACTGATTTTTTAAATTGGTTCAATATAAGAAAGAGTTCCTTAACAGTCAGAGCTGTCCAATCATGAAATGGACTGGATTGGGGGATGATGAGCTTCTTGTCTCTATAGGTATTTATGTAGAGGTCTAGGGATCCAAGAATAAGAACCACAAAATGTTAAAAACTGAAATAAACCTCAAAACATATCTAGCTACATCTCCTATTTTATAGGTGAGGAAACTGACCCAGACAGAGAAAATGCCTCCAGTGCTAGTACTCAAACCCAGGTCTTCTGAGTCTTGTAATTTCAAATGTTCTTTCTATGACTTCTTTGAAGTCATGGAGGGAATTCCTGCATCTGTTAGAGAATTGGGTCTGCCCAACACTAAGATTCAGTGATTCTGTATAGGTATCACTGATCTCTGATCCTCCAAGGCATGAGCCAGAAAATTAAATTTTCATCTGACAAGGTATTTAATAAATGATGTCAATTTGGATTCAGTGGACATGGTCTTGATAGCAAGAAAGCCATATTAAGGCAGCAGTGGGACCCAATTTTCATTAATGCATTTCTTCTTGGTGGGGGGAGTACCAAAGCCCAGGGTTGTTTGAGGATCAACTGAGATATTTGTAAAATCATTTTAGCGCTGTGCCTGTGGCATAGAAAGTGGCATATAAATGTTTATTCTCTCTTCCTACTTGGCAAATCACTTATCCTTTTTGACTCTCAGTTTCCTTAGCTAGAAAATGGACATAGTAAAAACACCTACCTCCCAGGATTAAAGTGAGGGTCAAAGGAACTTATTTATGAAAAGCTTTTTTCTTTATAAACCTTGGTGTTGTTGTATGTTCAGTCATCAGTGACACCATGTAAGGTTTTCTTGGCAAAAATACTGGAGTAGTTTGCTATTTCCTTCTCCAGCTCATTTTACAGGTGAGGAAACTGAAGCAAACACAGTTAAATTACTTGCCCAGGGTCACATACCTAGGAACTATCTGAGTTCAGAATTGAACTCAGGTCTTCCTGACTTCAGGACCAATACATTATCCGCTATGGCTCCTCCTAGCTGCCCCTTATAAACCTTCAAGTGTTATTAAAAGTGAAGAGGAATGTTAATGAGCATCAGCTCAGCCTTCACCTTTAGGTCACAGCTCCACCCAAAGCTTGGGTCAAGGGTCACAACTCAGTCCCAATTTGAGAAACACTGCTCAGTCTATTCCCTAAGAAGCTTTAACAACCTAGACCAAAGAAAGCTCCCTCATCTACAAAACTTTGCCTCATCTTGTGACAGGACTTGCTCTGCAGGATGGGGGTGGTGAGTGTCCACTCATTTGGAAATTGCTTTGGACTTTCGAGCCAGCACTGGTTGGCAGGGGGTTGATTACACCCCAAGTATCATGTGGGACTCACAATGTCGGAGTTGAAGGGCTTCACATTGATGTTCCGAATAGAGCTGCTGGTGAGGGACCAGACCTTGGTTTTATGCTTAAAGGCAGCTCTCACCTGTGAAGAGGAGAGGATATGAGTTAATCAGATATTATTTCAGAGCCAAACTCAGATGCCATGCTAAGTAGTCCAATGAATCTCTGGAACTTGGGTCACAGAAAACCAAATGTTAAATAGCATTCAATATTTGGAAATGATAAGTAAAATATTTCCATTCAATATTTGAATCATTGTAGAAGTCTTCTAATAATAAGTATTCCTTCACTCATTTATTTACATCATTCATTCATTCATTAATTCAATAAGTTTTCCGTTAATTCATTTTTTCATTCACTTTTCATTCCATCCATGTGTTAATCTTTTCAGTCTCTTATTCTATTTTTCCATCTTTCTTCATCCATTCATTTATCCATTTATTTACATGCTCCATTTGTTGAGTTACTTCATCCATCCATCCATTCATTTATCCAATTACCCACTCACCCACTTTTGCTTAAGCAATAATCTATTAAGCACCTACTATGTATGAGGCACTTTTCTAAGTACTTCACAAATATTACCTTACTTTGTCCTTACAACAATCCTGAGATGTTTTTAATATCCTATATTACAGATGAGGAAACTGAGGAAGGCAGAGGTGAAGTAACTTGCCTAAAGTCACAAAGTCAGCAAGAATCAATACTAGATTTGAATGCAGAACTTCCTGACTCGAATCCAAGACTCCATCCACTGTATTTCCAAGCTGTCTTCACTTAGTTATTCATTCAGTCCATTAGTTCACACAATCCTTTCATCTATTAACTTCATGAATCCATCCATTTAACTCATTCATTCATTTATTCTTTAATTTTTTTTTTTGCTTTTTTTTTGGAGGGGGGAGGGTAGGGCAATTGGGGTTAAGTGACTTGCCCAAGGTCACATGGCTAGTTTGTGTGTGTGTGTGTGTGTGTTAAGTGTCTGAGGCTGGATTTGAACTCAGGTCCTCCTGACTCCAGGGCCAGAACTCTATTCACTGCGCCACCTAGGCACCCCCATTCGTTTATTCTTTTATCTTTTTAATAATTCAATCCAATCATTTACTCCACCCTTCATTTATTCACTATACATTTTTCTTCATTCACACATTTTTTTAATTCATTACTTTTAGAAAATGTTTACGGAGTATCTGCTACTGTTCTGGGTGTTATAAAGGGTACAAAGCTAAATTTAATATAGTTGGTGGCATCAAGGACCTTATAGTATGGTAGTAGAGATAAGCTATCTATATCTGTGTCATCTATCTCTCTGTCTCTATATCTATCTCTATCTCTATCTATGTCTATGTCTCTATCTATATCTATATCTATGTCTATATCTACATCTATGTGTATGTGCCTGATATATACACATATATAATATATATGTATATATATATACATATATATAAAACATAGAAAAAACATAATACAAGGCAACATTTGTTAAGCACTATAGAGAATACAGAAAAGCCAAGACTGAATGAGCCCCAAATAGGGAGTGAAGCTGGGGTAAGGAGGGTCACAGCTGAACTGCCTCTTGAGGACTCAGGAGCTTTGGCTACAGAGTTCCTTCTAGAAGGTCTGTATCCCACTCTCATGCTAACTTGCCCTCCCAAATAGTATGCATTGCTAAGAACCCAGATGGTGAGAATCATAATAACTGTGATGTTGACGTTACTTTTTAAGGTTTATAAAATAGAAGAATGGGAAGCCTGGGGAAATGAATGCTCAGAACCAGAAACTGAACACAATCCAGTTTGTTTCCATCATACCTTGACTATGCCTTGCTTATTACATCTAGCTCTCATCTGAACCTCATAAAAGCCTTGTGATAGATACAAGCACTGCAGCTATTTTTATCCCACTTTATGGATAAGAAAACAGAAGCTTGAGGCGGCTAGGTGGGGCAGTGAATAGAGCATCAGCCCTGAAGTCAGGAGGACCTGAGTTCAAATCCCACCCCAGACACTTAACACTTACTAGCCGTGTGACCTTGGGCAAGTCACTTAACTCTAATTACCTTGCCTTCCCCCCTCCAAAAAGCAAAAAAACAAAAACAAAAAACAGGAGCTCAGAGAAATTAAATAATTTGCACTTTGATGCTAACTAGTAAAAGCTAGAAGGAGAATTTGATCCCAAGATTCCAATAACTCCAGTGCTCTTTGATTTCTACTGCCTTGTCTCGCTAGTTATAATTTTTGGTTATACAAGCCTTCCTTGTGGCTTTTTCTACCCATCCTCATTTTTTCCTAGGACATCTTTCTGTCCTGAATTCTCCTTTGCCCTTTACCTGCCCCTACAGAGTAGAAAATATGACCAGAAAACAGTCAGGATGATCTCAAACTCTGTGCCATGCTTTGAGATCAGTTGGCTGTTTTGTTACCCTTCTATAGTGTGGTGTTCATTTCCGTGTGCTACATTTTAAGAGGGAAAAATCATCCAAAACTGGACAAACAGGATGATAGAATCAAAGTTCTAGAACCAGAAGAGACCTTAGAGGTCATCTAGTCCAATCCCATCATTTTACAGGTGAGAAAACTGAGACTGAGAGAGATTCGGTGATGTGCCCAAATAGTCACTCAGCAAGTGACTGTCTGTGGGTAATATTTAGACATAGTTCTTCATCTTGGAAGGGCAGAGGACCTGAATTCAAATCCTGATTCTCCCACTTGCTTCCTATAGGGCCTTGGGCATGTCAAGAGCCAAAATTTCTATAGTAATTTAGGGGTTTGCAAAGCATTTTACATGAGTTATTTCATCAGGTCCTCAGGACACTGCTACAAAGTACTATGCCCAATAAGCAGTTCCTCCTCTCAAGGAGCTCACAGTCTAATTGGGGAGACAATGTGCAAACAGCGATGTGCAGACAAGACATACATAAGATAAACTGAAGACAGTTTCAAAGGGAAAACACTAAGATGGATGGGGATTGGGAAAGGCTTCTTGTAAAAGGTGGGATTGTAGCTGAGATGTGAAGGAAACCAGAGAAGCCAGGAGGGAGAGATGAGGAGGGAGAAAGAGCCAGGCACGGGGGACAGCTCAGAGAAAACTCCTTGGAGTCGTGAGATGGGAGGATCGGCAAGAAGGCGGGTGTTAACGGATTACAAAGTCTATGGAGGAGGTGAGTAAGACACCTGGAAAGCTTGGAAGAGGCCAGGACAGAAGAGCCTTAAAAGTTAAACAGAAAATATTATATTTGATGCTGAAGGTAACAGAGAGCCACAGAAGTTTGTTGAATGGGGGAAAGGGGGCAAAGTGATAGGCTCTGGCTTGCATTTCAGGAAGATCAGTTTGACAGGTGAATGGAGGATGGATTGGAGTGGGGAGAGATTTGAGGAGGGAAACCCACAAGCAGCTAGTGTAATAGTTCACACATGAGATGATAAGGGCCTTCAGTAGAGTAGTGGCACTGTCAGAGGAGATAAGGGGGTGAGATGTAATAAATGTAGAAACAGAACTTGATGACTGATGGAGGGGCTGTAAGAGAGAGTGGAGTTGAGGATTACATTTAGGAGGCCAGGCTGGGTGATGGAGAGGACAATGACAGGCAAGTTAGTAAAAAGGAGAGGGTGTTGTTTATTTTGGGGGGGCAGGGAAGAAAACGAGTTTGGTTCTGGAAACATTGAGTTTAAGGCTATTTCAAAAGAGGCATCATGTTTTAGAAGTCCAACCAAATATGTCTAATTGGCAGTAATGGGTGTGGGACTGCTGGTCAGAGAGAGGTTAAGGCTGGACAATTAGATCTCAAAGTGATCTGTATAAAAATCATAATGGCCAGGGTCACACAACCAGTAAGTGTCTGAGGTGGGATTTGACTGAGATCTTCTGGACTCAGAGTTCAATGCTGTCTGTCCTTAATGCCACACAGCTGCATTATATATTCATCTCATTTGGTCAGATGACCCTAAAGATCTCTTTTTAAGAAAAGTCACGTTAGCAATGGGCAGTATACCGAACAGCAACAACAGAAAAATAAAAACATAAAACATTTCCCCTCTACCTGCAAGTGAAACACCATCCCCCAAAACTCCACCCTGGGGGACCAAGGGCTTCTTTATTCACTGGGCAAAGTGGGGAATATTTTTCTTTATTTGTTTTAAGAAGAAGAAAAGAGAAAAGAAATGAAAGACCACACAGAGATAGTCATGTGAGGAATCCTCTTGAAGATTTTTTATCAAAGGTAATTCTTCTCTTCAAGTTTATATAAGTAGCTGAAATATTCAGGCGCTGTTAATGTTGCCCATGGGCCCTTGGAAACCAGTTCTTCAAAGAACAATAAAATCTCCTGCAATATTCTCCATCTGGGGACACAGTCATTAACCTGCCCCCATGTGATGCCATGACAAGTTTATTTGGAAAACCAGGAGTTAGGAGCTGTCATTCCATAGCAGATCAACAGGCGGGCTCTTGGGGAAACAGGAGGGGGCTCTCTCAGAAATTCTGCCTGAAGCTGGAGAGTTTTCTGCCTAAAGCTAGGCAAACTAATTCGATTCAAGTCGATTGCATTCAACAAACATTTCTTAACCACCTGCCATGTGGCGGGCTCTGTGTTCAGTGTTCAGGAAAAGCAACAGACTTCAAGGGGCTTACTAACTATCTGAAGGGGCAGAATAGGGAGGGGGCAAGACAACAGTCACATAGATGGTTATGATGCCAGCAATGAGGAACGTGGATAGACTGCGGAACTTGGAGTGAGTGAGACTTGAGTTCAAATCCAAACTCAGACTCTCATCAGCTATGTGACCCTGGGTAAATCACTTAACCTTTGTCCCAACTTCCTCATGTGTGATGTAGCACTTGCCTCCCAGGATGGTTGTGAGAATCAAGTGAGATACTATCTGTAAAAAGCTTTGCAGACCTTAAGGTGCTGTATAAATACTGTGGATTATTATCATTGTTATTAGTGTTCTTCTTATTATTATGCAAAGCATAGTAAAATGGATAAAGCAGAAAACCTAGAGAATCAGATGCTATGTATGACATACCTAGAAGCCGAATGTCCCTGGGTAAGTCACTTAACCTCTCAAGACTAAGATCCTTCATTTTTACAACAGGGACAATAAAGAGGCAAAAGTAATTTATGAACCACCCCATCTGACACAAGTCACTCCAATCAATCAATAATTATCTGTTAAGAAGCACCTACTATGTGCCGGGTTTATCACTTCCCTCCTTGGTGCTCCGGGCAGTTCTCTCAATCATTCAATCAACATTTATTAAGTTGAATCCCAGTTTTCCTTTATTGCCCGTGTAATATCGAGCAAATGATTTAACCTTTCTGGCTTCAACATTCTCATCTCTAAAATGAGGTGGAAAGTGTAGAGTTAACTAAGATAATCTTTAAGAAAGGCCCCTACAACTGTCTATAACTGATCATTCCTCTGTGTATTTTCTCCCACACTTCCTCTGCTTAGCCAGTCCTTCATTCCCCATTTAATGGGTTGAATTCCTAGAGACACTTTAAAATTCAAATGCCACCTCCTCTAGGAAGCCTTCCCTCAGCCCTAGTCAACGATGCCCTTCCATAAGTAGGTATCACAAAGAACAATCCCTTGCCCCTCTCCAAGGTGTCTATCATGTAATATTATCCATTTTAGCTATCATTGATTTCTACTAGGCTAGGCTACCCGAGCAAAGAAAGCATGTATTATCTCAGCCCTGTATCAGACCCAACAGAGCACTGTATGCAGTAGGTGCCTAATAAATGTCTGTGGCATTGAGCTGTATGCATAGCAATGATCAGAATCCACAGCAGGGATTTTCAGCCTAGATTATGTCCTTCCCCTCCTCCTCTTTTTCCTGGTCTTGGTTCAGTGATCAGGGTAAACAGACTAGGAAAGCATCACTAAGCAACAGGTACAAAAACCCAACCATTCTCCAGCCCAGCTCTTCTCAGACACCAAAGAGGATTCAGAAGTCTAGAGACAAAAAAGCCATGGCCATCTCCAAGTAGGGCATCATTTTAGCTTCTCCAAGTTTTGTGCTAAAATAAAAACCAGCTTATTACCACCCATGGGAAGCTCAGACTCACCTCAGAATTCAGCAGACAGTGAAAAAGAAAGATGAAAAATCCCTGAGGGGAAAAAGGGAGAGGAGAATACAAAGTTAGCAGCCATTTACATATTTCAGCAAAATGAGTCTCTAAAAATATAGAACCTTCTCTAATCCATGGTCCAGGTGAAAAGGCAGGAGGATCTGGAGTCAGAAGACATGAGCTCAAGCATAAGCTCTCTCCCTTACTACCTGTGGGAGACTGGGCAAATCATTTCATTTCTCTGGAACCCAGTTTCCTCATCTGTCAAGTGAACTAAGTGCCCTCTGAGGTCATTTCCAAGCCAACATCTTTGATCCGATGACCAATATTGTTTTTCAACTGGCAGTGGGCTATGTTTAATCTTGGATTTCCAGCCCGGGAGCTCAGCATAGGATCATGGATTCCAAGCTGGATGGTACTTAGGAGGACATCTGGTCCAAGCCCCTTATTTGGCAATGCCACAGGCAACTGGCCAATGAGAAGCCTATGTCTGGAAGTTCCTGATGACTTGGAGTGAAGGGGTTCTGCTCTCCAATTCAGAGCATAGGCAAGTAGTAGATGACCATTTCCCATAGACTTACTGTCCAACTTTTGCATGCAAAAAAAGATTCTCATTAGATCGGAAATGTCTGTCTGACCTTGCTTTGTATCTTCAATGCTTAGCACAGAGCCTAGTACTCAGTAGGTGCTAAATAAATGCTTAGGAGGGCAAATAGATGCAATGCTTTTTCCTTTCCCTGTTGATGAACAAGGTGCTCTGGATCTCTCTGATTGGGGAGGAGCCACAGAGCCTGTCCTACTCAAACCTGGTACAAGGTCAAAGGCTCATGATTCTGCTGTGGCTGAAAGACACGGTAGTAAGTGACATAGCAGAATCCTACGGCCAGATGTCTATTTCCTCTGACATGAAACTTATAAGTACATGGTCCTGTTGTTGTTCCTGTCCCTTCTGGGTACTGTCATACGTGAAAGAATACAAGAAATGTAATAGATTAAGCTGAGTCCTTGTGAACTTTGAAAGGTAGCTATAGTGATATCTGTAAGCTGCAGTCTTTGCTAGGATTTGTAGACAAGCAAACCTGGTCCACTGTTGTTGTCATTCATTCATTTTAGGCATGTCTGACTCCCAATGACCCCACTTGAAGTTTTCTTGGCAAGGATACTGGAGTGGTTTGCCATTTCCTTCTCTAATTCATCTATAAAGATGAAGAAACTGAGGCAAACAGGGTTAAGTGAATTGCCCATAGTCACATAGTTAGTAAGTATCTGAGGCTAGATTTGACCTCTGGTCTTCCTGACTCCAAGTCCAGTGGTCTCTCCACTGAGCCACCTAGCTGCCCCTCCTAGCACAGTCCAAATGAGTAATCAGGACTTGTCCAGCAGTGGAATGACCCTGTATCCAAGAAGCCAGGGTCCTCAAACAGGATAGCAGCTTTATCCTTCTACCACTCTACATTTGAAAGCCAACTTAGGGGTGAGGGATGAGTATTTATAAGAGCCAAATGAACATTAAGCCCCTAATCCCCAGAGATAGAGGTGGTGTAGGGGGGAATGTGCCCCCAGGTGATGGGAGCAAATTTTCATACTTATGTTCTAGCTGTGTCTTCTCAACAAATATATCTTTTGTAAAAAATAATTGATCTTAGTTGTCTAACCTCTAAATCATACTATGGTGCTAGATAATATCAGTGATAAGGAGGAGATATTAGTCCTGGCAAGTGTGCTGGAGGAGAACATACTGGAACGGGAACTTACAATTATCACATTAAATAAGAACCCAGTAACTTCTCAGGAGTACCCTGGGCTGCTTTCTGGAAATTCACCAGTGAGAAAGGGAATTGACATCATCATCACACTGATATAATGCCAAGAGTACTTTTCATACTTTATTTCACTCAATCCTCACAACAATCCTGAGAGGTAGGTGCTATTATTATCATCCCCAATTTACAGATCAGGAAATGGAGGCAAACAGGTGAAGTGACTTGCCCAGGGTCACAAAGCTAGTGAGCGTCTGAGGCAAGATTTGAACTCAGCTCTTCCTAACTCTCAAATTCAGCACTGTATCCATTATGCCACCTAGCTGCCTATGAAGGCAAAGGATAAAAACCCCTGGATCGTATATATTATGTCACACACAGATAAGGCAGCTGAAGTCCTAAGATATAAAAATAACTTGTCCAAAGTCACACAGGTTCTAAGTCAGTGGTTCTCAACCTTCCTAATGCTGCAACCCTTTAATACTCATATGTGGGCGTATCTGCATGTGGGTGGACCTGCCTGGAGACAGATAGAGGAGCGGTGTCTCAGTTTCTAAGACCATTGGAAATATATGTTTCCCGTTCGACCCCCAAAGGGGTCTTGACCCACAGGTTGAGAACCACTGTAGTGGTATAAGTGGGATTTGAATCCAGGTCCTTTGACTGCAAATTCAATATATCTCCTTAGCATTAAGAACCATTAGATTATCATCTCTAAATGGAACATGGCCTTGAGAGCAGGAGATGGCCACTGGATAAGCTTTCCTACCTTCTCCCTTCACTCAATGGGGTCATTCAGCAGAGAGGTCACTGCATCACAATTACGAACCTCCAGAGACAGCTACACCACCCAATTGTGTATGTAGGAAGCACACAGGGAAAGCAGGTTGACACAATGGAAAACCTAGTGACTTAGGGCTAATAAGATCTGCATTCTAGTCCTTGATCCACTAACTTATTTTGTGGCACTGGGTTTATTTTCTCATACTTGAAACAAGGATAATAACTCCCACCCAAACCTAGTCACTTCAGTGAGTAGATGTGAAACTCGGGTGAGTTCATAATCACTAACAAACCAATGGAAAGCCTTTATGGAACACCTACTCAACGTAGCTGTGCACCTACTGTGCACATAGCACTGTACTCAGTCCTAGGGTTGCAAAGAAAATGCTCGAAATAATTATAGATCTAAAAGCGCTTTGAAAAGTAAGGAGTGTGACACAATTGTCAGATTATTACATTAACAGTGCTTAGTCAGGATTACTTGAGTTCAAATCTTGCCTCAGACACTTACTAGTTGTATGATTCTGGCAAGTCATTTAACTCATTTGCCTCAGTTTCTTCATCTGTAAAATGAGCTAGAGATGGACAAACTCCAGTATCTTTGCCAAGAAAACCCCAAATAGAGTCATGAAGAGTTTTTGGATATAACTAATTGGATGAACAAGAACAAAATTACGTGCATAAAATGTGTTATAATTGAGAAAAGAGGGGTCAGCCAGCCATGTAATGAGAGCCAAGGATAACTGCTGGGCAGCTTTTATCCTTCACTAGGAACATTGGGAGGTCAGGAGAAGGCAAGGCACCCCCTCTCCCCAAGGATGTTTGCTGGACCTTTGTGGTGTACGTAAAGGAAAACATGAATGAGATTCATACAGGATGGCTAGGCATTGGGAAGGTTGGAATCCGCAGCTTCATAGAGAGAGTCTACCTTATTGCTATCTCTGGTCCCTTGGAGTATTGGAGAAAATATATAAAACAAGGTGGGTGGGTTTCTGTGTGTACATATGCATACATGAATACGCATGTAGTAAGAATATAGTATAGCCATTCAAAGAGAATAATAACCACCATTTAGTGCCAACATAGTTGGTTTTAACCATCGCCTCTTAGTCAATTTAATATGTTGTCTATGCATTTAACCTGCATAAGGACAGGATCTCAAGGGACTTTTTCATTATTTGCTTCTAACAGCACAAAATAGAGTTCTGAAACCACCATTTGGGACATCCCAAGTCACGAGACAGAGAGCACGCAAAGAGAAAAAGGATGGGAATGGACTTTCAATTGATTTTTCAAGGCATTGTGGGTGACCAGGCACCCAGAATCAGTACATGGGAGGGGAAGTGAAGGAAACTTTACAGTTCAGTAATATCTGGAGCTGGAGCTGGAAGGCCTCACCCCATCATTTCCAGGGATAGCTAACGCTATCCTAGTCCCTTGCCCATGCAGAGCAGTCTGTAATAACTGTGGCTGTGGATTAAGCATGTTATTTCTCCACTTCCTGAATTTCATTTTTCACTAGATAAAATCAGGCCCTAAAGTGGTTCCACTCACTCCCCAAAGCCCTGGATTTGAGGCAGCATGTATATGTCTGTTTCACAGGCCATCTCTCCAGGGAAATTCTAAGTCATTTGGTATCTTGGGGGAAGGGGGACCACAAGGAGATCTTGCATAGCTGACAGGCTCCTGGGATGTATCAAGAGGGACAAAAGGTCAGGTTAACTCAAATGAAGACAGAACTACTCTGCAGACCATGCCTCCTGAGACAGCCAGAAGCCTGACCGCCTGCTGAACCCCATATATCCACTTACTTGTAAAGAGTTAAACACCGCAAACATGTACTGGAACACGATGGCATGGTTGTTCAGAGCAAGCACACCAAAAATCCAGGAACTCCCCAGGATGGGCAGGAGGACGGCTACTGCTTTGGCCGTCAGCCTGAAAGAGGAAATGGGCTTATGGGCACATCATAATGGAGCTGGCAGGTGGGCAGGCAGGCAGGGAAGCTTTCAGGGAGTCAGGGTTAGCCGTCAATGCAAACCTTGTTTGTTAGCATCACAGAATCATGAAAAGAGCCCAGGCTCCAGAGAAATACACTTCTCTTGACAGAGAGGTGAGGGACTATGGCTACAGAGTGACGCATACATTGTCAGATGTCCATTGAATATGATGGATTATTTTATTTAGCTTTTTCTTTAAAAATGAAGGGGGGGGTGGGAATGAAGGATAATGTAAAACAACAAAAAAGTATCAACAAATAAAAAAGAAAGAAGGAAGGAAGGAAGGAAGGAAGGAAGGAAGGAAGGAAGGAAGGAAGGAGCAAAACTATAATTTAATTGGAATAAGGAAAGAGCCTTGCAAAAATTCTGAGTCTGAAACAGGTGAGGAAATTCCTACTAATACCAGCTCCGGAATTTAAAGTCAGTCTTAGAGCATTACCTAGAACAGAGATGTTAAGCACTCTACCTACAATACTCCCCAATACAATTGAACAGATTAAAATGTAATTAGGAAATAATTAACAGAATAAAAATACAATAAAACATAGATAATGCTAGCTTGAGGATTTCTAAGTCAATAGAAGATCTTCAGAGATTTTTAGTTACTATTTACTGGCATCTGTTTCTATTTAAGTTTGGAACCATTGACCTAGACCACCAAGAAGTCAGGTGATTTGCCAGGGTTGTAGAGCCATCACATTTCAGAAATGAGACTTGAAATCAGGATTTCTTGGTATGAAGGCAAACTCTCTCTCTCTCTCTTTCTCTCTCTCTCTCTGTGTCTCTCTTCCTCTCTCTCTCTCTCTCTTCCTCTCTCTCTCTCTCTCTCTCAGTCTCTCTCTCTTCCTCTCTCTCTCTCTTCCTGTCTCTCTCTCTCTCTCTCTCTCTGTGTCTCTCTCTCTCTCTCTGTCTCTCTCCCTCTTTCTCTCTCTCTCTGTTTCTCTCTCTCTCCCCCTCTCTCTCTGTCTCTCTTCCTCTCTCTCTCTGTCTCTCTTCCTCTCTCTCTCTCCCTCTCTCTTTCTCTCTCTCTCTCTCTGTGTCTCTCTTCCTCTCTCTCTGTCTCTCTTCCTCTCTCT
>CM053580.1:554907901-554922122 GCA_028627135.1 Pseudochirops cupreus
GATCCAGGCCGCTCAATGAGAGAGCACTGACCTCAGAACAATTGCTTAGTCCCCCTGCTGTCTGCAGGCCGCGGGCGGGAAGCTGCAATGTGGAGGCGGGTGCAAAACCTCTGCCTTTCGCTTTTCCGCTGTGGAGGCCTTTCGGCCAGACTGCTTTTCTCTCCTAATTTCGCAAGCTCCACTGACCTAGTTCTCAGCACTGCTCGCAGTGGCCGCCAGTCCACTCATGGCTCCTCTCGTCTGGCTGCCCCTGGGGCTCAGCAGCGGCTTCAGGCCAGGCTGGTTTTGGTTGGCAGTGCTGATATGGTTCCTTGTAGCCACGCTGACTTTAGTGGGAAGTATCTTTGTATGCATTTTGGAATTCTAGGATTGGTTTAGAGTCCTATTCCATGGGTATTTTGGGGTGGCTATGTGAGAGCTGCGATATGTTGCTGCTGCTACGCCGCCATCTTGGCTCCGCCCCTCCAAGGTCCTGTTTTTCTTGGGTGAAAACAGACAAGCAAACAGAAAACTGAGGGATGGAAAGACCCTGGAGACTGAGGGTGTTTGGAAAACAGCTTCCTTGCAAGAAAGTTTAAATATTATTTTTGATGAGATTAACTATCTTGCAAAAAAAAGTAAAGCTGAAACAACCAGATTGCCACAAATATTTCACTTTATTAATATGCTGCCTTAAAAGGGAAGATGGCATACATGGTTCCATTATCCCCTGAAATGGAATGGTAACTCTTAACTTCATCAGTGATGTTTTCTGACATCAAGCAGAAGCATCTTGTCAACAGTTTCAGTGAGGGGAATCCCAAATTGATGAAACTCTCATTACATTCTAGGTTACACATGTCACCACTCTGGAATTATCACTCATTAGGAGTTTAATATGGGGAGACTCCAGACTTGATATCTTAAGAAACATTTTAAATAACCCAGGATCTAACCCAGGCAATAAACATGGAACAAAGAGGGTCAGGCATAGCCTCTTCTACTTTTCCTTACTTAATTTTATTTCCCCCGAATTCCGATTAGTTTCATGGCTGCCATTATCTCTCAGTATAGTTACACAGCTATGTGGAATGGGTGGCTGCATTTAGCTATGCCTCGTTCCCTAATGCCTTAGCAAATTTTCTCAGTTGAACAAGGCTGGGGTGGAGGCTGGGGGGAGACATTCGCATGCAAAATGAAATGAGAAGAGACTGAGCTCAAGGAACCTGCAGAATATTTTGAGAAATAGATTCAAGAATGAATTCTAACAGCGTGTAATACAAACAGTTCAACCCTATTGAAATATTTCATTCCAGTTTTTAAATAGAGGGACTGAAAGGCAATTAAGGGTGCATGGTTCCTTATTAATCACTTGTAAGCTTTTTGTTTGCAAAACAGTTTATGGTAATTTATTATGAGTAACACCACAGTGTGAACCTCTCTCCCAAGTCTCTTCTAATCGTCCTTTCTCTTTTCTTTTTCCTGTCCTTTTCTTTCCTTTTCCTTTTCCTTTCTTTTTGTTCATTTCTTTAAATGGCAGAGACAGAGTAGCAGAAAAAATAAAATATGCAGCTCAAGGCCACATAGCATTTTATGAAGTGGGGATTATAACCCGTAACATTAATATAAAATTGCGGAGTTTGGATATGCTAATTCCAGAAGCATAACTAGGGTGGGGCCGTTGGAGTTGGTCCTAGAGCTGTAAATTTGGAGGGTGATAATAATATACCTATAGGTGTGCTTCAGCTTCTGCCAACTCAGACCCCTTTAACTTCATAGAAAACGCACATTTGCCACGGCCAGACTTCTTCCCCACCAAGATGCTTATCAGTTGGGTGGGAGGAAGATGTACCATCTTTACCCCAGGCACAAAAAATAGTCCAGTTGGTTCTGGCTAACTAAATTGGGGAATTAAAGGTCTTAAATGAATAAGATACTAATTAATAAATCATTTATTATGTGGGTATTATGTACCAGGCACTCTTAGGCATTAGAGATACAAGGGCAAATATAAAATGATACTTCCCCTCAAGGAGCTCATACTCTAGCAGGGGAGACAACATGTACATATATAGAAATATACAAAATACATATAGGACTATAAACAAGATATATATAAAGTAGACACAAGGCAACTCTAGAAGGGATGGCATTAACTTCTAGAGGGGCCAGAAAGGAATTCATGTAGAAAGTGGTTCTTGAAATTGTTCTTGAAAAAAAAAAACATGGGGGCAGCTAGGTGGCTCAGTGAATAGAGCACTGGCCCTAGAGTCAGGAAGACCTGAGTTCAAATTCAGCCTCAGACACTTAACACTTGCTAGCCATGTGACCTTGGGCAAGTCATTTAACCCCAATTGCCATGCCCTCCCCCTTCCAAAAAAACCCAAGAAAAAAAAAACATGGCTTTTCAAGAGCCTGAGGCAAGGAGGGAGAGCATTTCAGGAATGAGCAACAATCAAAGCAGTGGCCCAGAGACAGCAGATGGAAGATGGAATGTCGTGTGTGATTAACAACAATAAGGCCTGTGTGTCTGAACTGTAGCATGGGCAGAGAGGGAGGAAGAAGGGAATACACATTTATTAGGCACCTACTGCATGTCAGGCACAGTGCTAAGCACTTTACAGTTTTTATATCATTTTGATTTTTGCCGGGGATAGGCATAATTAGTAAGAAGACTGGAAAGGTAGGAAAGTATCAAGTTATGGAGCTCTGAAGGCCAAAATAAGGAGCTTATGTTTGCTCCTGGAGGCAATAGAGAACCATGGGCATTTACTGAGCAGGACAGTGACATGGTTATGAAGAGGGAGAAAGGTTTTTAGGGATTTCTGAGAAATCCTTGGAGGGTTGTATTAGTCTGAAAAGAATTCCCAGACTCAAGCAATCTTGGCAGTCAGGATTGCAAAAGTTTATTGTTATGCTTTGCAGCAGGCAGGGGATTAGGGGACCTGTGAAAGTGCAGGAGATAGAGGTACAGATTATAAAGTAATAAAGCCATAAATCTGGTATCAATTATGCTAACCAGGTGAGTAAGGGTGGAATTAGGGAGGAGTTAAGGAGTGATCTATGCTTAAAGGGACATGCACTTTTTATATCAACTGCGCAGGCATATTGCTCATAATTCACTGAGAGAAAGCCGACAGAGGGGCTACCAGGAGGTGTAGTTTTTGCCTTGAAACATCACTAAGTCAGCCAGTGGTCAGGGTTGAGTGAGAGGTGTCCAGTCTGTTACCCATCAATGTCCTGTTTGACAAGATGGATGTTGGGAAGCTATGCTAATTGGGGATCTAGGATGTGCCTAATTGGTGAGGAGTTAGCTTACTGATAGTGCATTGAAGGATTCATAGGTGCAACTGGCCACTAGAACAAGGGGGCTATACATTTCTCTAAGCTAAAGGATTGCTTAGATGGTTTAGTGAAGGATTCATAGGTATAGCTTGTTATTGTACCAAGTAGGGATAAAGCGATTCATGAATTGTAGCTAGGCGGAGTGCTGGCTCAGGGGAGAGGCTTTTAGGCTGGAGGAAGTATGACTTTAAAATGTGGTTTCACAAACTGATATTACAAACATAGGTACCCAAACACAAATGTGATTTTACAAACTGAAGTTACAACTGAATGTCACAAACAAAGGCACCCCAGCACCCCATCAGTTAGACCTATGCTTTAGGAAAAATGTGTTGGAAGCCACATGGAAGAGTAAATAAAAGTAATAATAAAATTAAGTAATTAAGCAAAAAAGCAATAATAGTAATAATAATAAAAGTAATAATAAAATTAAGTAAAAAGTAATAATAGTAATAATAAAAGTAATAAAATTAAGTAACTAAGTAAAAAAGTAATAATGGTAATAGTGATAATAATACCAGTAATAACAACAACGACTAATATTTACATAGCACTTACTATGTCCCAGGCACGGTGTGAAGCACTTTACAATCATTGTTTCATTTGATCTTCATAACAGCTCTGGTTGGTAGAAGTCATTATTATTCCCATTTTACAGTTGAGAAAACTGAGGCAAAATGACTTTCCCAGAGTCACACAGATAGTAAGTGTCAGATGCCATGTTTGAACTCGTGTCTTCCTGACCCCAGGTCTGGCACTCTCTCCACTGCACCACCTGGCTGCCCCTTATGCCTTTTCATTTACCTGCTGTCAGGAGTACAAACAGTCAGTTCATAACTGGCTCTTGAGAGCTGATTGTTAAATTTTCAGCATGAGCATTTATACTCAGAGATCAGAAATGGGCAAATGTTACAGATAAGGGCTTGATTTAATATTTTGCTGATTATCTAGATTTAAGAAAGTGATGGGGGAAGTGTGAATGATGAAGACACTTAAAAGTGTGCCGTGTATACATTTTTTCTTCAGGGGGAGATCTGGTTATTAAACTTTTACCAGCACATCCTAGCCTGCTGCCTTCTACTCTGTCCCATCCTAATTCTTAGAATTGAGGACAAAAATATCACCTTGCACTGTAGGATTTGCTCTAAATACAACTTCTTCCAAGAAAGAAAAAGAAAGAAGTTTTCCCTTCTTCCAATTTTTTCTGTTCCATTTAATCCAAGTAGTCTGACAAGCAGCCTTCCTTTTGATTTTCTACTTTGAATGAGGAAGCTTCCTCCTTCCCTTAGCCACCAGTGGCTCCAGAGAGGGTGGTGAGAAGCCCTTGTTCCTCCCCTGAATGTCAATCATTTCCTAAATTCTTTTCATTTTATAGAGATTTCTGTTGGGACCAACATCAAAAGTCCTTAGTTGCCTTCTTTAGAACAGAGATCAGCTAAACAATTTTCTCTGAATTTCTGCTTCCTGAATCAATGGAAGATTGGTAAAGATACCAAGATGCCAGAGAAGGATGAGCCACAGGGGCATGAACTTAAATGCCTGGAATCTTCATATTCAAACCTATACTTATCCTGCAGGTGATAAAATTGGGGACACCATGGAAGCTATCTTAGTCAAACTTTGTCTCCAAACCCAGAACCATGATCTGTTGTTATTGCTAGTGAACAGGACAAAGGAATAAGAATAAACCTTAAATTCATTTGAAGGATTAGGGACAGATTACACCCTGGAAAACCGTAAAGCCACTGCTGGGGAAATAGCAATGTGTAGATGTTGTGGTGGGGAGGACGGGAGAGAAGAAGGAAGTCACATGTGTGATGATTTCCTATTTCAACTAATTATTCTGCGTGCTAAACTCACATTTGAGCTTACTTACTGTCCCCTCTAAATTTCTTTGCCCTGGGGCAATGCCCATCCCTATTTTGTTGTTGCTGTTCAGTGGTTTTAGTCATATCCCACTCTTCATTCCCCTATTTGGGGTTTTCTTGGCCGAGATACTAGAGCACTTTGCCATTTCCTTCTCTAGCTCATCTTACAGATGAGGAAACTTAGGCAATCAAGATTGAGTGACTTGCCCAGGGTCACACAACTAGTAAGTGTCTGATGCTAAGTTTGAACTTAGGAAGATGAGTTTTTCTGACTTCAGCCCAGCACTCTATCCACTGCACCACCTAGCTGCCCCATGCCTATATAGGGATACCTGTAAAGCATTTGTGATATGATAGAAAAACCCCTGGACTTGGAGTCAGAAGATTTGGGTTCAAATTCATGACTCCTAAATTTATTTTCTGTGTAACCTTGACAAGTCATACTCTTTCCAGCTTCCTTTGCTATATTAGAGAACAAAATAATGGTGAGCATGAACAGAGGTAACAATCTATTCAGCATTTATACCCACTACACTCTGGGGTTCCTAAGACACCTCTCTGTCTCTCCCTGTCTCTCTCTCTCTCTCTTACACACACACACACACACACACACACACACACACACACACACACACACACACACATTTCATTTGGAGAATAGACAATACATGAAGATATAAATGCTATGATGTCCTTCAAGTAGGGATAGAACATTATTATGGGACATGGATCAGGGAAAGCTTCACTGAGGAGGCAGCATGTAAGCTGAATCTTGAAGAAAGAGAAGGATTCAAGGAGGGGAAGAAGAAGGAGGAAGAGGAGGAGGAAGAGAAAGAGGAAGAGAGCATATCAAATATCTGGGATGTACATACAGTAGATAACATGCTGGATTTGGGCAGACAGTAATGTGCAACTTATCTTGAACACAGGATTCACGAAGGGCAATAGTGGAAATAAGAAAGGAAATAGATTAGGGAGACCCTTAAATTCCAGACTGAGGCACATTCCAGCTATGATGGTGGGTTATTGAGCAGCAGAGTGGCATGATCAGTATTATGTCTTAGGAAGATAATTTTAGCAGCTGTGTGAAAAAAAGAAATTGGAAAGGTGAAAGACTAGAGTTAGGGAGACCAGGTAGGAGATTGTTCAAATAGCCTAGTTCAAACATGATGTGGGTCTGACTTAGGGTAGGGTTTATGTGAAAGGGGAGGATGTTCTAGATATGAGAGATTTAATAGACTTGGACTAGACAGAACTTGCCAACTGGTTGAATCATGAAGGATGACAAATGGAAAAAAACTCAAGGATGTCTCTTAGGTCATAGACTTTAGCACCCAGAATGAGAGGATGTCTGTGTGCTCAGCAGAAATAGGGAAGGTTTGGGGATGTCTAGGTGGCACAGTGAATAGAGCCAGGAGGACCTGAGTTCAAATCCGACCTCAGACACTTAACACTTACTAGCCATGTGACCTTTAGCAAGTCACTTAACCCCAACCACCCTGCCTTCCCCCCTCCAAAAAGCAAAACAAACAAACAAAAAATCTCAAAACAAAACAAAAGAAATAAGGAAGGTTGTAGTGGGACATTTAATACCGTAGCAAACCTCTGAGTCATAGGCTGCCTACTATTTCTATTTTGGCATTGAGAAAACTGAGGCTGAGAAAGGGTGTGACTTGTCTCTGGTGTCCAAGAATAAAGAATACCTTGCCCTGGTCAGTACATACTTTGCAGTTGTTTTAGGTTCAGGTCTAAGTACCAGATTTTAGGGGAAAATGTTGAAAAGCTGGTGAGTATCAGAAAGAATGTGACCAAGATGGTGAAAGGCTTTGATGAAGACCCTGGCATGTGAAGATCCATTGAAAGAAATGGGAATATTTAAACCAGAGAAGAGGTGCCTGAAGGGGGCAGAGGTGGATATGATAACTGTATGAAAGGCTGTCATGTGGACTGGAGGATCATGGAATCATAGGTTTAGGGCTAAAGGGGACCTAAGAGGCTATTACATTCAATCTCCTCATTTTAGAGGTGGGGAAACTGAGATCCCCTGAGGTTAAGTGACTTGCCCAGGGTCAGACAGTTAGCAAGTGTCTGAGATAAATTCCAAATTCAGGTCTTCCTGATTCTAAGATTAGCACTCTATCCAATTCAACTTCTGCTTGGACCCAGATGGGGACTCATTGGAAGGTCAATAGGCTGACCACAGTCAGATTTCCCATTCTAACAGGCAGAGATGTCCCACAGTGACCTAGATTAACTTAGGAGGCAATGGATCCCTCCTCATGAGAAATCTTTATGCAAAAGTTGCTCGACCATTTGTTGAGCTATAGCTGGGATGAGACAGTCTCTGAGTTAACTCCCTCCCAACTTGGAGAATCTGCATTTCCATCATTCTCTGAGTTGAGAAATGAATGAGTGGTAGGAGAAGAGAGGCAGAAAGTTGAATATATTCTTTCTAGGAGTCTAGCCCTGAAGAGGAGAGACATAGAATAATAGATTAAAGAAGTGGAAAGACCAAGGACAGATAGGGTTGGGGAGAAGTGGCTCTCATACTTATTGGTCTCGGGATCCCTTGACACTTTATTTTTAAATCATATTTTATTTCCCCCCAATTACATGTAAGAACAATTTTAACATTCATTTTTTTAAAGTTTTGAATTCCATATTCTATCATCTACTTCCCTCCCCTCCTTCCTCCCTGAGTTAATATTCACTTTCCTTGAGTATAAGATTTTTTTTTAAAGGTTTCTATGACTCAGGTTTGTGATGTATTGTAAATAAGACCTCTTTAAGTGTGTGTGTGCGTGTGTGTGTGTGTGTGTGTGTGTGTGTGTGTGTGTGTGTGTGTGTGTGTGTACTCCCCTGAGCTGTTCTTGGGGAAAGTTTCTCTCCCTCCCTCCCTCCCTCTCTCTCTCTCTCTCTCTCTCTCTCTCTCTCCCCCCCTCTCTGTCTGTCTGTCCTTCTCCCTCTCCTCCCACCTCTCTCTCCCCTTCCCTTACCACCCCCCTCATCTCTCTTTCTCTTTCTCTCAGGTAACTGTGTGGTTCAGTGAATAGAACTCTGGACTTGGACTTAGGAACACTTGAGGTCAATACCTGCCTAGATGCTTATTGACTATTTGTCCCTGGGCAAGACATTTGACCTTCCAATGGCCATATAAACTGTGAGCCCACTGCCCTGATTGTTTTTGGTCTAAGAGAGAGACAGCCAAATGACCATCCTTGTATCAAAATGTTGGAATTATCAGTAAAATTATTAAATTACCCAGAAATTATGACTCTCAAACTTTTTACATGTCACACTACCCTCAAGGAGCCTACAGTTCAAGGAGGGGAGGGGAGACAACAGGCAAACAACTATGTAAAAAATCCATATGTATGTGAATGAAAGTGTGTGTATGTGTGCGTGTGTGTATATATGTGAGCATATTATAAATGTATGAGTATGAGAGTGTGAATATGTGAATATGAATGTATATGTGTGTATATATATGTGTATATGAATATATGTATGTGAATGAGAGTCTATATGTGTGTGTATATGTGTGAATATATGAGTGTGTACATGTGTATATATATGTATGAGAGCGAGTGTATGTGTGTGTATGTGTATGTGTTTGTCTATGAAATCAAGCACAGTAGTAACACAATTTCCTGCTTGTATGAATCTTCTGCTATCTTTTCTATATTTTTATCAGTGTTAGCATTTTATGCTCATTTTCTTTTCTTCTTCTTTCTCTTTCTTCTAAGAAGGAGGAAGAATCTACCAAGAAACAGGTGAAATGAAAAGGAAAGATACTAATACAATTGTACACATCTTCCTTTTGTATTTGTGTCATCATGACACAAGTAACTCATCACCTCTCCTGTCCCAAACAGAAGCCCTCCCTTGGGACCAATGAGTAGAGCAAAGGAGCCCATTCCGAGCACACTTTGCTTCCTGACTTTCCCTTGTTGCTTCTTATTGTGCAGGTCAATGTTGGCATTCTCATCGCTGTGACCAGAGTCATCTCCAGGATCAGCGCAGAGAACTACAAGGTCCATGGAGAGGCGAATGGTTTTAAGTAAGTCCTGTCTCTATGTTACGCATGTGAAAACACTTTAATACTTCAGGGACCCCGGCTGGGGAGTTAGAAGACCCAGAATCTGTCCCATTCCCAGTTTGGTTCATTGCTAGCTATGTGACTGTGGCCAAGTCCCTTCTGCTCCTACACATCAGTTTCCTCATTGACCAACAGAGGATCATGTGCTCTTCCCTGACTGCTTCCCTGGACAGTGGTAAGAATTAAATAGCCAAACAAGAGTGATAAAGCTTGGAAAATGGTAAAGGACTGACTGTCCTTTATCACAGCTTGCATTTACATAGCCATGCAAGGTTTACTAAGTACTTTACTTGCATCAAACTGATGGATCCTCACATCAATCCAATAATGTAGGCTCTGTTTATTTCCATTTTACTGAGAGGAAAACTGAGCTTCAGAAAGGTCACATAGATAATAAGCATCAGAGGCAGGGTTTGAATCCAAGTCATCCAGACTCCAGGTCCATCATGCTAACCTGTCTCTAATATAACAAACCTTGAAGTGCTGTATAAATGCTACTTATTAGTAACTTCCTCCCTCCCTCCCTCCCTTCCTTCCTTCCTTCCTTCCTTCCTTCCTTCCTTCCTTCCTTCCTTCCTTCTTTCTCTCTCTCTTTCCTCCTCTCGTTCCTTTTCTCTCTCTTCTTTCTTCTTCTTCCTCCTCTTCCTTTTCCTCCTCTTCATCCTCCTCCTCCTCTTCTTGTCTTCTTCTTCTTCTCCTCATCCTCCTCCCCCTTCTCTTCCTCCTCTTCCCCTTCATTCCCCCTTTCCTCTTCCTTCTCCTTCTCCTCCTCTAAGTTTCTCAGATGTCATGTAATCCCACTTCCTCATTTTGTGAAAGTGGTGACTGAATGCAGAAGAGCAGTGACTTGTGCTATGCTCTGGGAGAACTAGAACAGCTAGATGACAGAGTAGATAAAGCACTCAGTCTGAAGTCAGGAAGACATGAATGCAAATGTGAATTCAGACACTAGCTGGGTGGCCCTGGACAAGTCACTTAACCCTCTTTGCCTCAGTTTCCTCATCTGTAAAATGAGCTGGAGAAGGAAATGGCAAAGCACTCCAGTATCTCTCCCAAGAAAACCCCAAATGAGGTCATGAAGAGTCCAACATGACCAGAAAGGCTGAACAACAACAATGGGAGGACTAGAACACAGGTCTTCTGACTTCATTATTTTAGGTTGGGGGAGGGGAAACCTGCCTATCAGGAACAATTATTGACATACATTGTCATCATGACAGCCTGAGACAATTTAGGTGCCATGTTTTGATCCCACATACTTTCTGGCTTAGGACTTTTCACAACAGGGGTGGGGTTGGCTACAGATACTCACCAGGGCTGACTTTGTGAGATGAAGACCCGTGGGAAGCTTTATTTTTTTCTTTCCCAATAACCCCCAAACACACATTCATACACAGATACTAATCTTTTCATCCTACAAGGAGAATCTTAGGTTGCACACACCTTTGAGTAAGGGAAGAGGCAGACTTAAATTTTGGTAAGGAAGAAATAACCCGTCATACCCTTAGCTTGTTTTAATGATTGCAGGACAAGTGGGTAGATAGGAGAAGGGAGATGTCAGAGGAAGCAGAGAGACATTTAGTACCCAATGGTAGCCCTCAGTGAAATGATGAGACAAGAAGGGGGACAGGGAACAGAGGCAGAAAGTCAGAGAGCAAAGAGTCTGCCTCTCTACTCCATATTCATTTTCCCTTTCTATTCTGAAAGGGTCACTAAACTAGTAAGTGAAGGGGATATTATGGATATATTTTTCCTAATTTTTAACAAAGCGTTTGCTAAATCATATCATATGGTTTTTATGGAGAAAATGGAGAGATGTAGACTGAGTAATAATACAATTAGAGGGATTCTGAAATGATTGGATGGAATTAAATACTACTTGTTATTGGTTCAATGTCAATAAGATAAGAGGTCTCCAGAGAAGTGCCAAAGGGGTCTTCACTTGGCCTTGTGTTGTTGCACACTTTTTATCAGTGATGTGGATTAAGGCATAGATGGTGTTATGACACCATGACATATAAAACCTGCGAGGGATCCAAAAAGATCTCTCTAGCACCAGAACATTGACTTGAAAGTAAAAAGACTGAATTCAATAGGGATCAATGTAAAGTCTAACACTTGAGCACAAAAAATAATCAGCTTCATAAGAAGAGGATAAAGGCCTGGTTAAATAGCAGTTTGTCTGAGAAAGATTTGAGGTCTTTAGGGGTTGTCAGGCTTAACATGAGTGGGTTGTTAGCCCCCAAACTAAAGCCATCTGAGGCTCCATTAATAAGAGCCTGTTTACAGTAGATAGAACTCCAGGCCTAGAGTCAGGAAGACCTGAGTTCAAATCTGGCCTCAGACACTTATTAACTGTGGTAGACTGAGCAAGTCACTTAACCTTGTTTGCCTCAGTTTCCTCATCTGTAAAATGAACGGGAGAAGGACATGGTGAACCACTCCAATATTTTTGCCAAGAAAACCCCAAATTGAAGTCATGAAGTCAGACATAACTGAAAACAATTCAACAACAACAAACTAGAGGAATATAGAGATGATGGTGTCACTGTATTCAGCCCTTGTCAGACCTCATCTGGAGTGTTGGGTTCAGTCTTGGGTTCCATGGCTTGAGAAGGACTTTTAGAAGGAGGAGAGTGTCCAGAGGAAGCAGCTAGAAGGGTGAAGAGCCTTGATCTTAAGTTTTATGCAGATTATTCCAAAGAACTGGATGAATTTAGCTTGGGAGCATAGGAGATTTAGAACAGAAGAGCTGTCTTCAAGTATCTGATGGGTGGTCATGTGGAGAAGGAATTTAATTCACTCTGTTTGGCCCTAGAAAGCAGAACCATAAGCAATAAGTGGGAGCTACAGCATTTTCTAGAGGATTGAGCATTGAGGTTCTCATCAAAAGACCTGGGTCCATATCCTGCCTCTTATATTTACTACTTGTATAACTAGACTTCTTGAGAACAGACATCTTCTGTTTTCATAGTTGTATCCTTGATGCTTATTTAGCATAGAGCCTGGCATATAGTAGATATTTAAGAAATAATTATTGACTCTTGGCCATGGGCAAATCAATGAGCTTCTCTGGCCTCAGTTTCATCATCTGTAAATTCTATAAAATGAGCTTAGACTTGATTGAACTCTTGGGTCTCTTCCAGATAAAAAATATGGTGATGTTACAGAGAGGTGGATTTGACCTTGATGTAAAGGGGAAGCATTTTCCTAACAATTAGAACTTGTCCAAAAGTGGGATGAGCTGCCAAGACAGGTTGTGGCTTCCCTTTCCTGGGAGGTCTCTGAGCAGAGACTGGAGAACCACTTGTCGGGTATGTTATAATGGCTATTTCTATCACATTTGGATTGGATTAAATGGCCATTAATGGTCCCTTTCAACTATCAGATTCTATGGTCCTATGACCTAAACTCAAACCATAGCTATGGGTCTTCCTACTTGCATGGTTTAACCTCCATAGGCCCCAGTTCCCTTCTCTGTTAAATGACAAGTTCAGAGTAGATGGCCTCTATGAAATCCTCTCAGTCTCCAGATCCATGACCCTGGGATTTCCAAGACAAACTTAGCTGACTTCCCAGTGTGGCTACCTATGGGTCAATGCTTTCCCTATAAATCTGTCATGCTTGTATCCACTTTCATTCTGGAACACTTAGTCTGATTTCTAAAATGCCAGCAATTTTCAGCTCTCAGTGGCTCCAGCATAATTAAAGTTACTTTTGTTATACTACATCATTTCCAGAGTGAAAGGGAAAACAGTAAATATGCCTGCACCAAAAATCTATAAGACAATTATTTTGCAATGAATTCAAAACACTAGAAATTAAAATGACAAGCTGCCAGGTCTCACAGCCTTCAGAAACCCATAGAAGGCAGCAGTATGTAAGGAGAGGGATCTGGCCCGGTCATGGACAGTACATATTTATTTGAATGCCAGTCTCTGATGTCAGTGGAGTAACCAAATTTGCTACTCTTCAGAGAGGCCCATTATGAGGCCACCATCTTAGAGTGGAAGGAATGCTGCATTTGGTGGCAGAGGATCTGGGTTCAAATCTTGCCTCTATTACTTATTACCTCTATGACTTGGAGCAAGTTACTTACCTTCTCCGGACCTAAGTATTCTTGCCTATAAAATGGAGTTGGGCTTGATGTCGTGTATGATTCTTCCAGGTCTAAATCTGTGACTTTTGACACTGACCCCTTCAAGGTCAGCATAGAACCCTGCAAATCTCTAATGGTTTCTCACTTCCTAGAGATCCTACCCTCTCAGCATTCAAGACTGTCCATTCTGGCTGGGAACCATGTCACCCGGATGGAGGCAGCTCACCTGGGTTTGAATTCCGCTTCAGCTACATGCTCTTCTGGTGGCTGAGGGCAAGACACTTCACTTAAGAAAACCAAATGTTGTCTTATTGTTGCTTATTAAATTTCAATTGTGTCTGACTCATTTGGGGTTGTCTTGGCAAAGATACTGGAGTGGTTTGCCATTTCCTTCTGCAGCTCAGTTTACAGATGAGGAAACTGAGGCGAACAGGGTTAAGTGAATCACCCAGGATCACACAGCTATTAAGTGTCTGAGGCTGGATTTCAACTCAGGCCCAGCAAAACAACAACCAAATCTTTGTACTACTTACATTTTGTGGGTTGTTATGTACAAAACCCGATGCCAAACTAAAAGAGCTTTACAAATATAAGTTAAGATGATAGGGACAGATAGAAATAATTGATAGATAGTAGATAGATAGATACATACATACATACATACATACATGGATAGAGGGATGGGCAAACAGACAGAAATAATTGATAGATAATTGATAAATAGTAGATAGATGATGGATGGATAGATAGACAGACAGAGACAGTTGATAGTAGACAGATAAACGGAAGGATAGACAGATAATTGATAAAGAGATAATTGATAAATAGAAA
>CM053580.1:554922222-554939807 GCA_028627135.1 Pseudochirops cupreus
AGACAGAGACAGTTGATAGTAGACAGATAAACGGAAGGATAGACAGATAATTGATAAAGAGATAATTGATAAATAGAAAGATAGATAATTGATGGATATATAAATGTAGGTAGATAAATATAGATAAATAGGTAGATAGATAGATAGATAGACAGATAGATAGATAGATAGATAGATAGATAGATAGATAGATAGATAGATAGATAGATAAAACAGGCAGATAGATAGGTAGGCAGATAGGTAGATGGAGAGATAAACAGATAGGCTGATAGAGGGATAGAGATAGATCACCTTATATGTATTAGATGTCTATCCTCTGTCAACTTATCTTTCTTTCTATGTGATTTGTCTATCTTTCTGGTTATCTGTCTTTTCTTTCTTCCTTCCTTCCTTCCTTCCTTCCTTCCTTTCTTTTTCTTTCTTTCCATCTATACATCTATCCATCTATCTATCTATCATCTCTCTGTCTCTCTAGGTAGTTAACAGGTAAAAGGTCTTTTGGGGACAGAGAGGTCCTAAGGAGCTGGTAGATCAGGAAGGCCTCATGTAGAAGGTAATGCTCAAATTCAATCTTGAAGGAGTCCAGTGGTTCTTGGAAGTGGAGGGATTTCCAGCCACAGAGGAGAGTCAGTGTAAAGGCATGGGGACAAAAAGGGGAATTTCTCTCCATGAGAGATCATTTGTCCTGCATGATTCATGTAAAGAAGAGGCTGAATGATTTTCTTACTGAGCTCAGCCTGAGCATGTCAGTGAATTGTGATCTCAAATGAGCAGATGATGAGGCCTTGGCTTATGTTGGGTCACCTTGCCGAAAGGTGCAAGTTTCTTCACAGGAGGCGGTGACATGGAGCAAAATGGACATTGGCTCAGAATGACAATAATCTCTTCTGGGGCACTTCATGCATGCTTCCTCACCAAGAACAATGTGGCAACTTCAGTAAACAAGGCCATTTGGTCGGGGAGAACCTGCTGAAGGTCACAGGATGCTCCCTGGAGCCCTTGTCATTATTGGACTCTTGTCAGAGCCCATCAGGCAGCCACAGCTCAGCAGGCACCTACTCTGCAGGAAACTCTCAGGTGCTATCTGCAAAACTTGAAGGACTTGAAAGGAAAGGCCTCAATTCATCCCAACAAACATTTATTGAATGCCTACCTACTATGTGCAAAGCACTGTAGGGAAATACAAATCTAGTGTGTTTCCTAGTGCACTCCCCTGACTCCAATCATTCAGGGCATTTTATTATACTGTTCATTTGGCACTCATCACCCACAGAGTTTTGAGTTACCTAAGGAATTAGGTGATACATACAGCACATAGAACTCTAGGCTTAGAGTCAGGATGTTGTTCAGTTGTTTCAGTCATGTCTGACTCTTCATGACCCCATTTTTGGGTGGGTTTCTTGGCAAAGATCTTGGCGTGGATTGCCATTTCCTTCTCCAGCTAATTTACAGATGGGGAAACTGAGGCAAACAGGGTCACACAACTGATGTGTCTGAGGCTGAATTTGAACTTAGGAAGAAGAGTCTTCCCAATTCCATGCCCGGTGCTCTATCCTCTGTATTACCTGAATTCATATCCAGCCTAGGACGTTTACTAGATATGTGAGTGTGGGCAGATGATTTAACTTCTCAGCCTCAACTTCCTCATTTTTAACATGAATGGGGTTTGTACTCCATCTCATGAGTTCTCTACTGAACTATAAACCCTTTGAGGACAGGTACTGGGTGTTTTTCATCTTGGCATCTCACCCACTGTTGCATGTAGTAGATCCATGGCCAACATTTACCAAATGACTAGATAGATAAGATTAGCTCATTCTAGGTGGTACAGTGGGTAGAATATTGGACTTGCATTCAGGAAGACCTAAGTTCAAATTCTGCTTCAGATACTTCCCAGCTGTGAGACCCTGGACAAGTCACTTAAACTGTCTGCCTCAGTGTCCTTAATCATAAAATGGAGATCAGTATAGCACCTACCTCACAGGGTTGTTGTGAGGATCAAATGAGATAGTTGTAAGTACTCAGTAAGTACTTGTGAAATCCTTATTTCCTTCCTTGCAAGAAGGGAGAGGATGACAGAAAAAGAAAGAAGAGAAAAAGGTCTGAGAGACAAAGACAGAGAGATTTGAATACCACAAATTATGTCTCCTTTGGTTTTCATCTTCACATTTTTTGAATATGATCATTTTCCTGATGTAGATGGTGTGACTTTCACAGGCAGAGATTGAAAAGGTGTCCCTGTGTGTGTGTGTTTTTTTTTTTGGAAGGCACTAAATTACAGTAGTTTCAGGAAATAAAGAGAAGGCATAATAGATAGCAGTGCGTGCCAGCAGCAGCCTGTGTCTCTCTCTGTTCTGCAAGGGTAGTTTCTGCTTGAAATCAGCTTTCTCTGGTCAGGCCCCCACAGGGCTGTCTTTCCAGGGTACACTGTTTTGCATCCCATTTGTCCTGAAGATAGTCTCGTTAACTTCATTCCTAGCAAATGGCTGAGGCGGGGGCTTATTGCCTGCTTTCTCACTGTCTCCTTGGAAATGGGCCATTGAGTTGGAAAAAATCAGAATCATTTGTGTAAAATGTAGACTTCATAAGTTGGTGAACCAGAAATGATAGCTATCACAACCAGCCACAAAGAAAGCAATTATAACATAATTAGAAAAATCCTGGAACCTTTTTTTTTTTCACGTTTGAGTCCTTGTTTCAGGGTAATCATTTTGCTTGGTGCTAAAGAACTCGATATTCATCCAGTCTATTGGTGTAACCCTTTATAACTTGCCCCAACATGCTTAATTTGGTTTTTTCTTTGCTGATTGGGCCATTATTGAGCTAGATGCAAAAATCAACTTGGGAAGGGGCCTTAGCAGCCATGGTGAGGCAATGTGTAGAGCATGGGGCACTAGATTTTCAGTGAGCAAAACCTGAGTTCAGATTCCAGCTCTGCTGCTTATGAGCTGTGTGACTCTTAAGTAATTGATCTAACTTCTCTGGGACTCAGCTGCCTTATCTGAAAAAGGATGGGTTAGGATTCTAACTAAGACCATTTCCAGCTCTAGAATCATCCAGATCTCTATAATCCATCTATTCCCTGAAGGCCTGAAGGCAGCTAGCTGGTATAGTGGATAGAATGTTGGCCCTGGAGTTAGGAAGACGGGGGTTCAAATCTAACCTTAGACATTTCCAAGCAGTATGACTTTGGGCAAGTCATTTGCTAATAATAGCATCTACCTCCTAGAGTTGTGAGGATAAAATGAGATATTTGTAAAATACTTTGTGCACTTACAGCTTAATATGAATGCTAGTTATGATTATTCTCATATTAGCTATTATGATAGTAATGAAGCTCTAAATAGTCACAGGTCTGCAATTTTCCACCCTTAAGATCTTGGTGTTTTTGTTTTTTGTTCTTAATGTATCATACAATTGACGACTTTAAAAGCACATCCTGATTCCCTCAATGATTGCTCTCCTTCAAGGAGACCATTTCCAGGACGTGAAGATCATAACTAAATAATTCATCATGTTTTTGTTTTCCAGAGGTGAGCTTCTATTAATTCTGTACCAAATGCGGCTCCATTGCCACTTAACTCCGGCCCTTCTCTTGTTGGCTACGGCATCGGGGCTGGGGGTGGTGACAGGATACTTTGGCCAACGATCCAGATTTGGGACCAGAAGTCCTAGGTTCACGTGCCAGGGATCACGTGAGAAAGTGTGAGTGAAATGCTTTAGCAAAACACAGAGCACTACAGAAGTGCTAGCGATTATTATTATTGTCAGCTCTGCCCGGCATCAGACAGGGCAGCTGGGTGCTCCAGAGCATGCGGTGCTGGCCCTGAAGTCAGGAAGACCCGAATTCAAATCCAGCCTCAGACATTTACAAGCTGTGCGACTGTGGGCAAGTCACTCCCTCAGCCTCCTCATCTTTAGAATGGAGATAATAAGAGCACCTTCCTCCCAGGACTGTTGTGTAGATGTGATGAGATCATATCTGTAAAACCCTTTGCAAATCTTAAAGAGCTGTGTAGTTACCAGCTGTTGTCATTATGACTATTACTGTTACTACAACCACCACCACCATTCCCACTGCTACTACTACTTCTATTCTACTATTTCTACTACTACAATTACCATTACTACCACTACTACTACTACTACCACCACTACTGCTGCTGCTGCTACTACTACCACTACTACTACTACTACTACTACTACTACTACTACTACCATTACTATTACTACCACCACTACCCCCACTACTACTACTGGTAGTTCTACTATTTCTACTACTATCATTACTATTATTACTACTCCCACTACTACTAACACCACCACTACTACTGTTGCTGCTATTACTACTACTATCATTACTATTACCACCATCACCACCACTACTACTACTACCACTACTACTACTACTACTACTATTACTACTACCACTGCTACTACTACTACTACCACTACTGCTACCACTATTACTACTACTGCTACTACTACCACTACTACTACTACTACTGCTACTACTACTACTACTACTACCACTACTACTACTACTACTACTACCATTACCACTACCTTATAAGTAATATTCCACCTCTATCACTTTATGATTTTGGAAATCCACTCATCAGCTCTGGGCTTTGGTTTCCTCATGTGTAAAATGAAGGTTAGACTAGAGGGCCCTAAAATCTCATTTAATTCAAAATCTATGATCCTGTGACTTTTACTTCCAACCTTCACCCCAGATATGAAGATTGAAGGTGTGACATCAGGAAACTTTACTCTGCCTCCTCAGGCAAGGGTGCTGGTGACCTTCGCTCTCTGACCCAACCTCCAAAAAGTGCTAGGTCAGGAGAGCCACGGGCTCAAATCCTGCCAAAGCTACTCACCTACTTTTGTGTCAGGCCCTAGCATATGAGGACCCTATAATGATGGTGTTGTTTTTGAGTCTTTCCCAATAGCATTTCCCTGGGGACAGCTTGTCCCTTGTGATATCAGTGTTACACTGAGGTCAGCCTCTGCTAAGAGGCAGCGTTTTCATAGAATCATCCTTGTCCCCCAACATTATTCTCTTAGTTGTAAAGGTGATCTTCCCTTATTACTAGTAATGTAAAAGGATGCTTATTGGTCTCATGCCAGCAGGCAGCATTATAATAGGATTATGCCATCGACCTGTAGAGAAGTACCATGGAATTGTAGATAAAGAGATGGCCTCAGAGAATTCAAGTCCTATATCTGGCCTACACCCATTATGTGACTCTGGGGCAACTTATTTAACCTCCTAGTGTGCCAGGTTGTCCTCTAAAACTGTAAATAACTGAAAAGATGCTAATCTATTTTGACAGAGGGACTTTTCATGCTGAGAGTTCCCTATATTAATAAAAGTAAAATAAAATGAACCCAACTATCCCCCTCCCCCTAAAAAATAATTCCAACCATCAACGGCTAGAAAGAGTAGCCTGTTACAACAAGACTCCAGGGTCACAGTGGCCTTTTCTTTGCCCCCTACTCCCAAAAGGGAATCTTATCTTTCTTTTTAAATATTACATGATAAATCTTATCTTGTTCAGTTGAGAAGAGGAACTGGTGTAAAATTTGCCTCCCTTTTCTGAGAGCTCTACCCATGGGAGGGAATGAAGCACAAAAGAGACATTAGAAGTTTTACTTTGAACCACTTACTAGGACACATACTACCTATAGACTCATTCTCAGAAGTATCTCTAACACCTGCTTCTTTCTCTTTGCTTCCATTGCCTCAGCCCTAGTCCACACTCTCATCACTGCTTACCTAGGCTACTTGCAATAGTATCCTATACTTTCTCTCCTACCTTCCAATTTCTCCTTTCCTTCATACTCCAGTATAATCTTGTCCATACATAGATATAGCCATGTCTCTCCTCTGCTCAAGAATCATCAGTGTCTCCCAATTACCCGCCTAATATAATTCAAACTCATTGGGAATTTAAGTCCCACCACAAGCTGGGGTTGATCTTTTGTTTTATTATTTACCTTCACAGGGGCTAAACACCAGACAAATGGTATTCTCTCTTTCACTTCAAAATTAGGCCCTTGCCCTTCTGTACCTGAGAATTTGTATATATTGTTCTTTATGCCTAAAAAGTTCTATGCAGTAGATAAAGTGCCAGATCTGAAGTCAAATCTAGCCCCAGATGCTTAGTAGCTGAACAACTCACTTAACCCTGTTTGCCTCTGTTTCCTTATCTGTAAAATGAGCTGGAGAAAAAAAATGGCAAATCACTACAGGATCTTTACCAAGAAAACCCCAAGTGAGATTGTGAAGAATCAGACACAATTAAAATGACCAAAAAACAGTTAAGTGCCTTCTGTGTTCAGAACACAAGAATGATCCCCTGAAAATGATGCCACTGAGCAGAGGCTGTCCTCAGTGTAACACTGATATCACAAGCGACAAGCTGCCCCCAGGGAAATGCTATTGGGGGTGACTGGGGGTGGGGTTTGCATGATTTTAGGTAATATATAGGCCAAAATGTCTTGGAATTTATTATCTCCTAAGGGAATGGAACACATATAGAGATAACTAGATATTTGTGAATTCTGAAATAATCTGTGATTCCATTAGCATAGAGAACTCATAGCAAGGCAGGTCTTTCCACTAGCACAAATTGCAACCCATCTACTACTTAGCAGGTAAGTCCTAAGGAGTTGCTCTAAGTAGAGAGAGGTTCAGTAATTTGCCCAGAGTACATAGATAAGTAACCAAGGCAAGAGGTGAATCCAGGTCTTTTTGCCTCCACGCCCAACATTCTCTCTTGTCTCCCGAGCTGACCATACTCTCTCTTACACAGATAACTATAAGTGTTTTAAAGAAGTACCATCCCAACTTGAGTGAAAATTTCTCTCTGAAGCTTCTCTGGCCCTCGCCAGTTAAAATAACAGCCTTCTCCTTCAGTCCTTATACACTGAGTTTTTGTTTTACTCATGATACACTTATGAAATAATGTATTGATGGCCTCTAAGGCTCTTTTCAGTTCTAGATCTATGACCCTGTGATCTGTTCCATAATCTGTAAAATGGGTGGATAATATCTGTAACAACCTTAAAGGATTGTTGTAAAGGTCCCATGAAATGATAATTATAACAATAACCTAATGTCTATCTAGCATATCAATATCCTTGCAAAAACGTGACATTAAGAAGCAAACATGGTATCCTAAATGTGATCTGACCGTGGTTGAAGAGAATGATGTTCTCAACTCTTTTTTCAAGGGCACCATATGTCCTTATATTTGGGAGGCTCAAACCATCCTCTTACTCCCAGATAATGAAAGCCTTGACCTCACTATCTACCGATGGCCCATTGATTTTTTCAAGGTCATAGAATCAGAGATTTAGAGCTGGACAAGACCACAGAAGTCCTCTAATCAAACCCTCTCATTTTCCAAATACAAGGAGAGTTGAAGGAACTGGATCACAGAGCTAGTCACTGGATTACACTGGATCACAGAGCTAGTCAATGGCAGAACTGGTTTCCAAACTCAAGTTCCATGACTCTAAATCCAGGTTTTAAATTTTTGATAGTAAGGATCTGGTTGGATGCTCCCATAGTTTTAAGCAAAATGAAGAAGACAGAGGGTGGGCTGGAGGAGCAATAAAGACACTTGTCTTCTCCCTGCACAACTGTGACCATAACGAATAGCATTAAGATGGTGAAATCGTGATAATTAGTGAGTCAGAGGAGGTCTGCTTGCCTTAAAACTAATTAAGTGATTGGTTCATTGGGTGGGACAGAAGAGACATGTTGTTTAATACACATTTTACTAGACACAAGAGGGAAAAAATCCTTGACTGAGTTTGTAAACATATGGGCTTGAAACATGGGCAGAGAAAGCAATAAAAGATTAGCACTGAAGGCATCCGAGGGAGTTATTGATACTGGGACTATTATTAGTTTGTGTAAGCGAGAAGCTCTAATATTAATCAAGCTTAGAGCCCTACTAACCAAATCCCTCTCCACTCTGGAAATGTAAATGTCTATTTATTTATTCTTCTTGCAGAAGAGAGTGTGACCTAATTTTAAATAGCAGGGCTCCAGTGCTGAATTCCTCTCCATATAATTATCCTTCACCTTCAGTAATGGGCATGAAGGAGAAGAGTCAAAGTTCAACTGGTTTCTTTCCTCTTTTAGGACCATAGAATTGTAGATTTCAAGCTAAAAGGAACCTTGGAGCCCAATAGATCTGACCTTCTCTTTGTAAATGGATGAGGAAACTGAGACCCAGAGAGGTGAGGTGCCTTAGCACCGTAGGTTAGAGCTGAAAGGGACTTGAGAGACTGAATCCAACCTCTTCCTTATATAGATAATAATAGTTAACATTTATTTACACAGTGCCAACTACTTGCTAGGCACTGCGTCAAACACTTTATAGTGATTGTCTCATTTGATCCTTGCAACAACACTAAGAGGCAAGTACTGCTAATATCACCCCCATTTTTCCAATGAGGAAACCGAGGCAAATGTAGGTTGACTTTGAGGCTGAATTTGAACTCAGGTCTTCCTGACTTCAGACCTCCACTGTATTTACTGTGCCATCCAGTTGTCTCTAGATAAAGAAACTGATATCCAGGGAGATAGTGACTTCTGCAAGGTTATACACGTAGCTCATTTACTTACAGTCTGGTCGACTGAAGATTTCCTAAGGTCAAGGAATGTGTGTTTTTCTTCAATGTATCTCTAGCACTTGCCACCCTAGTAACTACTTATTAAACACATCAGGTTGATCCAACAAGCATCTATTAAACACAACTTGTATGTGAAGCTCCATGCTGGGAACACAAACACAAAAATGAAAACTATTTGTTTGAAAAGCAAAGCTTTCAAGGAGCTTATAGTAGAGTGAGGGATGTGACATGTAGGCTGGCCAAAGGTGCCAGCGCTTGAGTCCTACCTCAGGTCTGAGTTAGCTGTGTGACCATGGACAGATAATGTCATTTCTCTGTGCTTCAGTGAAATGAGAGGGTTGGGCTGGATGGCTTCCAAGCTCCTTAACAGCTCAAAATTTATTATGCTATGATGCCATGCTGGAGAAGTAGGGAACATTCAAATCTGAAGAGAGAGAGAACAGTCATATCCAGGGAGATCAGGAAAAGAAGGTTTGGAGCAGAAGGAATGTCATAGGGCTTTGGGACTTTGGACTCAAGGACTGTAAGAGGTGAAAGAGGAATGTTAGGGGAGAGAGAAAGGCAGGGGAGAGAGAGAGAGAGAGAGAGAGAGAGAGAGAGAGAGAGAGAGAGAGAGAGAAGAGAAAAGACAGATTATAGATATGAGAAAGAGACAGAAAGATGGATGGTCAGATAGAGGTAGATAGATGGACAGATAGATGACAGCAAGAGATACTAAAATAAGATGGTTGCTTATTCTTTATATTACATGGTGTGGAAGCAAAGCAATCCAGAGAGTGAATTCAGCTAGTAATGAAGTAAGCAGCATGGCTCAGGCTCCACACAAAACTATGAGCAGGGATTCATCAATATATGAGCAGACCTCAGGACAGAGTTGTACTTAGGTGAGGAAGGCAGCTGGTGGTAAGGTAGAACAGTCTGGAGAGTTAGGTGAGCTAGAAGTAAAGTAGGAGAGGATTTATTCTTTGTTTTTCTATGTCATTGTTTAAATGAACCAAATCAAGGCTTTGAACGATCATTCTGCCAATCCAAATGGCTCATTTCATCCCATTCTTCTTTAATTTAGAAGTAGAGAGCTTACTGACCTTTGAAGAATCATGTGTGAAATAAAGCAGGACCATATCTACACTTGGAAGCATTTGGGGTTATTGTCCCTTATATGGATACTGGGGAACAAGCTAGAAGCCTCCCTTTCATTCCTATCTACTCTCACTGTTATGTTTCCATAACATTAGGGGCTTTATGAGTACAGAAATCCTGCAGCCCCTAGAGTGAAAATACCATCTTTTAAGATAAAGCCATACTCTCCTGGAGCACCTTCTCAGCCCCATCCACCATCATGTATGGTTGTCTGGCCCGCTCTGGGAGAGGCAGATGAGGCATCCGTTGGGAAGGGCATGCCCTGATGCTGTATAAAATCCATTGGCTAAGTCTCAGCTATAAATGCAAAGTGCTTAGTTGTAAGTTGGATGTACCTCATGGCTGTTAGTGCATTGGGATATAATGGAGCATAAATCGATAAAGATGCTGGCAAAGTATGGCTCATTATAAAATACTTCTATGTGAAGAAAGGAAAGATTTATTTGTGGGGCTGAACTATTTCTTTTCCCCTCTGGTTTTGGGCACCATCATCAGACTCTTATGCTCATTCATTCAACAACATTTCTTAAGTGCCTTCTGTGTGTCAGGTAATATAATAGGTGTCAGGGTTATGAAGATAAAAAGGAAATAGTCCCTGCCCTCAAGGACCTTATATTCTAATGGAGGCATAAAGTGTGTACACAGATAAATAAACACAAAGTATATTAACAGTAAATGCAAAGTTTTGTGTGTATGTGTGTGTGTGGGGGGGTGTTAGGCATTAAGAACTGGGGTGATCAGGAAAGATCTTGTATAGGACATGAATTGAGAATTGCAGGGAGCTTCAGATTCCAAGAAGAAAAGGTACAGAGGGTGAGTGTTCCAGGCTTGGGGAAAGAGCTTTTACACAGATATGGAACTACGTATAATTGATATGTTATTTGCCTTCTCAATGGGTTGGAAGGAAGGAGAAATTCAGAACTCAAAATTTATTTAAATGAATGTTAAAAATCTTAAAAATGTCATTGGGAAACAATTTATGAAATGAAAATTATAATTCAAAATAATAAAGATGTGGAAGTAGGATGTAGAATATCAAATATGGGGGATCTGCAACTACACCAGTTTGACAAGAACATAGAATGTGTGAGAGAGAGTATGGGGCTTGGTTTCTTGTAGAATAATAATTGCAAAGGTTGTATATGCTTTGCAAATAATCAGTCTTATAAACTGAAGACTTGATGGCTTGTGGGTAACTTCCTACTACTGACTTCCCTGACCACTCTGATAGAAAATCTGCTCCCTGGGGAGACAGAGGAATCAGCATAGGGGCTTTACCCTCTAGGTAGCCTCCTAGATGACCCAGGACTTTGCTGAGATTCATTAGGATTACAGTGGGAAAGCCAAGTGGAGTCATCTGGCTTGTTTCCCTTTTCCAATAAAATGAACTTGTATAAGATCCCAAAGTGCCCATTTATGGTTTTTATGAGTCACTGTGGGATTTTAATTCCTGACTTTAGGAGGGGGAAACTCCAGCCAGGGAGACCCATATCTGTGATTCATTTTCTTACCCACATCCATTATATACTCCTGGGGGGCACAGATCAGGGAGGGCTAAATCCCAGGGAAAATCTTGATAACTTAAAACTTCTAGGGGCATCTGCTGCCCTAACAGGCCTGGTACTAGTTATGAAATTGCAAAATAGCATGTCATCCTTACACCACATAATAAGACAAATATTTAAGTCATGCCAACTCAGAGAGCAAACATTTAGGCAAACAGGCCGTGTTTCCAGCCCTGACGTTGGTCTCCAGAGAAGGCTGTCAGGTTGCTAAGCATTCTTGGGTCCATTTGCATATATTCCCTTAGTGATAGAGCTTTGCCTGGGAAAATAAGTCAGGGGATAAAGTGACATCCATACCTGGAAAGACAACCACACAATGTTGAAAGCCCAATTACTGTGCTTAGGGTTTTAAGCACAGCTTAGAGACAAATAAAACTGTCAGATAGAATAGAGGATACTTGGGTCTTCCAGAAGAAAATCTGGGCTCCAGCTCAGAGGAGAAACACATTTAAGGCCAAAGGTGAGGAGGAAGGTGCTTTTCAGGGAAACAAATCAGCATCTTAATTAAAATGATAATTAGAGATAATTTAATTTAAAATATTCACTCTGAGCATATGGTAACCTGATCAGAAGTGATTCCCATAATGCCTGGAGGGAATATGTCCTTTCAATTTTCTAAGTATGGATTTAAATGAGTTTCATTGCATAGGGTTTTGTTTTGTGCCTTTCATTGGCTATTAGAAGGGGGTGGGGCCATCTCAAAGGATTTTTGGGGACTGGAGCTTTTGATGGAGGGGAAAGTGTGGGAGGTGGGGGAATACAAGCTCACATTTCAAATGCAGAAATGATTGTGCTGGAAACAAGAGCCAACAGAGACTGGTATCACAGAATCAGAGACTTAAAGCTGGCAATTGAGAAGGCATCTATCTTTTGCCAGATGAGACCCAGACAGGTTAAGTGAACTGTCCGTGGCCATAGAGCTAGAAAAGTCAGAATTGGAATCCTGGTCCTCTGGCTTTAAATCTAGTTCAGTGTCTTACCCTTCTTACTCTAATCAGAGTATAGAATTATCTAATCATTGAATAGGATCTGGGGATCATGGATTTTGAGCTGGAGAGAACCTCAGGGGAATATCCAATCCATTATATAAATGAGGAAATTAAAGACTCGGGGAAGTAAAATTATTTGCCCAAGGTCACAGATAGTAAATGACAGAGCCAAGATTCACACCAAGTTTCTCTGTGCCCAGATTTAGTAGTTTTTCTAAAATATCATGTTGCTTAGACGGGATCATGGCTCTTCTGTTGGTTTTAGCACCATCCTCTCCCCAGGATGATTTCAGCTCCGTCCCCTAAATAGTTCATATTTGTAGAAAACTGTGTAAAGCAAATAGCAGCTGTCTGGGGAAGGCATTCAGGGCTGCCTGCTCCAGTAGGCTACAAGTCCCTCCTTTATCTTAATATTGTTAGAGTCCCCCCAGATTAGTCTATCTATTCACATGTATTTGATGAGCGATGACCCAAACCAAGAAGACATTGTTTCAGCTCTCCAGGAGGAGAGACTCCTTTGGGACAGGACAGAATGAAGTTGGTCTTGGTTGTTGCTCTCGGATTAACTGAAAATTGATCTCATAATGCCAGTTCCTTGTAGACATAGAGAAAGCATCTCTATACACTTGGTCCCTTGATGTGTGGTCCATACAGTCAGATTTGCTGAATTTAAGTTGGAAGGGATGTTGAGGTTCCCTACATCAATCTTTGCATTAGATAAATCCCAGAAAGGCAGCATCCCTTGCCTTCATCAGAACACACCAGGAGTATTGGGTTCAGGTGTGGGCACTACATGGTAGGGAAATCATAGGCAAGCCAGAAGAGTGTCCAAAGGAAGGCGAGTGGCATGATAAGGAGTCCAGATGTAGTGCCATCTGAGAGTTGAATGAAAGAATAAAGCATTTATTAGCAGTTACTCTGTGAAAAGCACTGAGCTAATCATTGGGGACTCAAATGGAAAGTAAGACAGTTTCTGTCTTAAAGAGCTTGCATTTGAAGGGAGCAGACAATACATATGGAATATTTCAGTGTCAAGTCAGATGGAAAGATCTTGTAGTCCTTAGAGTGCAAGGACAAAGCAGATAATGCCTCTTCTTCTTTTTTTCTGGAGGGCAATTGGGGTTAAGTGACTTGCCCAAAGTCACACAGCTAGTAAATGTGTCAAGTGTCTGAGGTCAAATTTGAACTCAGGTCCTCCTGACTCCAGGGCTGGTGCTCTATTCACTGCACCACCTAGCCGCCCCATGCCTCTTCTTTACTGTCATTTTGACTGATAAAAATCATGTCATTTTCTGATGTTGGACAATTTGACAATGCCAAGGACTTTGGGGGCAAAGAAGGAAGGAAAGAAACAAACATTTATTAAGAACCTACCAGGTGCTGGCCACTGTGCTAAATGATTTACAATTATTATTTCATTTTATCCTCACCCTAACACTTAGAAATGGGTGCTATTATGATCCCTGTTTTACAGATGAGGAAACTGAGGCAGACAGCATTTAAGTGACTTGCCTAGGGTCACATAGCTTGTAAGTGTGGCTGGATTGAATCCAAGCCTGGCACTCTATTTACTGTGGCACCTACTTGCCTCATTTTCTTTTCTAGGTCTTCAGTATCTGTGACTGTAGCACTTGCAAGAATAGCTTCTAAACTGCATTTCCATGAGTGTGCTTCCAGATGATGGCCAAGGGTACTGGTTTGGAACCATTACGACTCCCAAGGCTCTTGGGTTCATGGTCCTAGGATATCTTCATCAGGGTCTGAGGGGAAATGCTGGAAAAGGTCACAGTGCTGGTGTGAATTGTCTTGGAATTTTGATTGAAGGAACTTTGAATGTTTACTCTGGAAAAGAGCAAAGACAAGGTCCAGATGGATATGATAGGGTCTTCAAGTCTGCAAAGTACTGTTACCCAGAAGTGTGATGAGCCTTATCACATTGGCTCCAGAGGGGCAGAATTAGGAACAATGAACAGGAACTAGAGATAGGTAAATTTAGGCTGTCTATCAGGAAAAACTTTCTAGTAGGTATAGGTACTGAAAAATGATATGAATTGCCTTGGGGAGAAGTGGCTTTCCTTTTGGTGGCGGCCTTCCATCAATGGCTGATTGATCTCTTTTTTGAATATAGCATTCTAGGACATTTCTGATTGGGTAGGGGTTGGATTCCTTGACTTCTGAGTTCCCCTCAACTCCTGATTCTCATTCTGAAATCCTGATTTGCCATTGTGCCTTCTGGAATATTCTACAGCAGAGAGATGCTCTGTACACAGTATTTATCCAATAAACGACTGCTGTCTTTGTGTTTGCATTGGGGAGACCCCATTGCTGCTGGCTTCAGCAGGACCTTGCAGTGCATGGTCGACTTGGGGCATCTTTGCTTTAATTCTTTGTGGACAGAAAAAATTCACAGGCTCTCTCTCTCTGACACAATAACCCCGTGTCAGACCCTGTAAAAAATTAAAGAATCATAAATAAACTAGTTAGAGGAAGAGATTCCTCCTAAAATAATACTCGTGCTCCTAGGCAAACCAATCACACATAATGTGATAAGCCTTGTTGCAGGCTGTAGCTTCAAATTGATGCATGGGGATTTAGCCACACAACTCTAATTAAAGCTAACGAGGACTGAGCTGCCCTAGCCTCATGCATCAAATTGAAAATGTGTTGTGTCTGTTCCCTGTGAGGTGTACAGTTTGCTCCCCATGACATTGGCCCTATGACCCAGCAGGACACATCATCTCCAGAATCCCAGGAGATGACTTCCTGGGCTATCCAGCCAATGCATTAACCTGACTGCTGAAAAAGTCCATCTCTTGTTTTGGCCAATTAGAGAGCAACTTTGTACTAATTTTGGAGGTTGCATCTTGGAGTGTTGCCCCATTATGTATACCTAGGGAAAGCAGCCGCAATAGCTAATGTTTTTATAACCCTTAATGGTTTGCAAAACGCTTTTCCCTCAATAGCTCCGTGAGCTATGTAGAGTACAAAGTTATAACCAGGATAGGGTCACTGAACCTTTGCACCAAGTCACCGTTATTTAGCAGTCCCTGATAACAGAGTTCTTCAGTAGCAAAGAAATAACTTAGCTTGGCACCTTGTTAGCAATATGAAATTAGGTAAAACTGAAAGCTACTAAATCTGTAGTATGCATGATACGTTTTCTTCTCCCAGCAGCAACACTCCAATTGAGCTATTTTCCAACTCTTCTCCCTACTGGCTGTTGCCTTTCCCATCAATCTGTTTTCTGTTTGTAGGGGCCAACGCCTCCTCGACACCACACTTAAAGGCCTATTTCCACTTCCCTTAGGGCTAATTTTGCGTCTTACCCCAGGGATGTTTGGTTCTATTTGCTCAAAGCCTAACAAACACTAGGTGCAATTCTGGTAGTGTACATTTTTTTTTCTCTGAATGTTTAATTTCATTTGTGTAAAAAATTTCCCATGTGGAATTTTCCTGTGGCAATGTACACTATTCAGTCTTTCACTTTGTAGCCTCTAGTCTTAAAGAGTTGTCTGGGGCCAGGAGAAGTTGTATACCTATGGTCACAGTGTATCAGGTTGTTTAAGAACTACACCTCAAACTCAGACATTCCTGTTGACACAGCCAGCGTCCTATTCACCCTACCACAGAGAGTTCTTAGCCTTGTTTATGTGTCATGGACACCTTTAGCAGTTTGGTGAAACCAACGGACCCCTTTTCAGAGTAATATTTTAAAATAATTGCAGAAAATATTAAATTTCAGTTAGAGGTTAATGAAATAAGCAATTTGTTTTTCCATCCAAGTTCATGTGGTCTTATCTATGGCTGTAGATTATTAGTTGCTGCCCTAATTTAAGGACTATTAACCCATTTTACAGATGGGAAAATGGAGGCACAGAGATGTTTGCTCAAATGCAATGACATTGACCAGTCACTTAGGAAGGGATAAACTTTGAATAATAATATTCTGATCCTCAGTGGGGAAGGGAACACAGATACTCCAAGATCTTGCCACTTCATAATTTTCTTTAAATAAGAAAACTGAAGCTTTGGTATCATCTTGGATCCCAATGCTATGAACAGATCAGGAATATAGAGGTAGAGAAGCAAAGGGGACAGGGCTGTCTGCCATCTCTTCTGGAAACAATTTTCTCTTTGGCATTCCATGAGGCACAAAACACCAGAGTGAGGCAATCCAGTGTGTCCACTGGGATCCAATAAATACACTTGCTTTCAAGAACCAGACCCCAGCCTGCTGGAAGATTCCTTGGGCATTTCTGAGCAGCTTCACTGCCTTGGCGGGAGGCCCTCACTATTAATACCAGCTCATGGAAACATGTTTCCCCATTACTCATGCCCAAATCCCCTGTTGAATTCTTCTAGTATGCACAAACACGGATTCACTATTGATTGTGTGGCTTGGTAACAAACAGTGAATCTGACAGTCTAGAGTTTTTAGCATAGTATCATTGATTATTTATTAGCAGTGAATAATTGTCTGCTGAAACACATATCTCACCAACGACCTTTTCATTCATTTATATTGCTGCCAGATAAATTATGCTTCGTAAATGGGTCTGAACATCTTCATGGGACTCCATTGGAGATGACCATGACTACTCCAACTGATGAAGGTCCCACTGTGATCCACTGATAATATAAAATAAGAGACCCTTCATTAGCTAGGGGAGCAAAAATACAGACTCTATCTGTAGTTATCTGGATAGCAGTTCAGGTCAAGTTAAAAATAAGTCAACAAGCATTTATTAAGCACCTACTGTCTTATAGGCACTATGTTATGTGCTGGGAATATCCTCTTCTCAAAAGAAGGGGGAGTAGGGCAAAAACAGTCTCTTTCTTCATTGATTTTATAATCCAGTGGGGAAGACAACATGCAAACAACTGTGTATGTACTAGATATATTCAGGATAAATTAGATACAAACAAAAATAATCTTATCGATACCCTCACTATACCTACTTTGTCCTTCTTTCTTTTTTTTTCTGTTTAAAATTTTCTAATTTATTTATTTATTTTTAGTTTTCAACATTCATTTCCACCAGATTTTGAGTTACAAATTTTTCTCCCCATCTTTCCCCTACCCCACCCCAAAACAGTAAGCCTACTGAATACCTTTTCCCCCAATCTGTTCTCTCTTGTATCCTCCCCCATTCCCCCTAATTTTCTAGTAGGGCAAGATGGATTTCTATACCTTAGTGCCTATATATCTTATTTCCAAGTTGCCTGTAGAAAAAAAAAA
>CM053580.1:554940307-554958562 GCA_028627135.1 Pseudochirops cupreus
AAAAAAAAAAAAAAGAGTCCACTTGCAGTCACCTGGGGTCATACCCTGAGATTCCCATGAATCACTCTTCCTAGGGTTTCTGATGAGTCTCTCCAACACTTACAATGCCTAGCCCTAATACTATTCTGGGAATAAGGTTTTCAAAGTCAAATAAAGAAGAATGATGAATATGGTTTTATTACAAAAAACTAATCACACTTGAGGGGTAATCCTGCTCCGTTATGGTGTGTGTGTTTGTGTGTGTGTGTGTGTGCACGCAGGATGGACAGAGATGTCCAGCACAGACCCTCATTAGTAAGGGATGTTCAGTATGTTTTTTGAATGCAAACATGAACAATATTTTTGTTGTTTTATTAGTTTGATATTTTTCCTAGTTATATATAAAAACGATTTTAATCTTTTTTTCAAATTTTGTTTCAAATTCTCTCCTTTTCTCCCCTCCCCTCCTCACTAAGAAGGCAAGAAATTTGATACAGCTTATACACGTATAGTCATGCAAAACACATTAGTGAACAACATTTTTGAAAATATTCTGTAAATGAACACCTTTTTGTAGATTTCATCATTCTCATTTTTGCCTGCTTGTGGCTTCTAATAATGAAACACTCTAAGTTCCCTCTTCCCACTTCTCTCACCTCCTGTCCTCCCCTACACTCCCTGCCCCCATATCCACCTTGAGCAGGTTGTATAGTCAAGGGGCCTCCCTCAATCATTCTTTAGACTTTGATGGTCTCCAGAAAGGAAGGTAAGTGTGCTATCAATTCTACAATGTCTCTGGTTGCAAAATTGAACACCCATGCAAGGGAACTTCCTCTGGCTTGCTAATTAACTGCACCACTAATTGAGTGACCTTGTTCTCCAGTTTGCAGCCCAGGGCTAGAGAGTAACTCCTCTCTTCTCTTTTTGCAGTTGCTGGTTGTCCTTGGGGAATGGAGCCATCTGGGCCTTTGTGGCCCCAGCCCTGTTTGTCATCATGGTATGTGATTTCTAGTTGGGGGTACATGAAAGCAACAACATTTCTTTTTTAAGATTAACCTGTTCTGATATCTCTTGGTTTTGCACCATAGTCAATTCCTTATTTAAATCATTCCCTCAACCCCTTTAACCCTATTTCATAACAGAGAAAAATAGTGAAATAAGAACAGCTGACACAGGGGTAGGACTAATACGTATAAATTGAGTCCAGCACCTGCAGTCCCCCTGCTCTGTATCGGGAGGAAGGAAACGTGTTTCATCATCTCTTCTCCAAGTCAGAAAAGGGTCATGACATTTAATCACAGTCTATGTGCTTTTAGGCGTTGTTTCCATTGACATTATTACAGTCATTTTGGAAGACGCAGCAGAGCATAGTAGAAAGCCAGTCAGCCTCAAAGTTAGGAAGCCCTGGGTATATAATTCCTGCCTCTGACACATTAGCTGTGTGACCCTGGACAAGTCACTTCATTTCCCAGTTCCTGGATCGTCTCTCTAACTTGGGTCACCGATGAGTTGCTGATTTGCACTGGTAGGAAAGTTTCCATATCGGGGATTCTTTGTGAGGCAGATAGGTGTTGCAATGGAGAGAGGGCTAAGTCTGGAATGAGGAAGATCTGAGTTTGAATTTGGCTTCTGATGCTTACTAGCTCCATGACCCTGGTCAAGTCATTTAATCTGTTTGCTTCAGTTTCCTCAACTGTAAAATGGGGATAATGACAATAATTTACAGGGCTAGGAATGTCAAATGAGATAGTATTTGTAAAAAGCACTTAATAAGTGCTATATAAATGTTTATTGTATCCCCCCTTTTACTGTTACATTGCAATCTGGACTCTTCCCCCCAAACTTGAAAAAATTATTTCTATAGCATACACTTTCCCACTCCCCCACTTACTTCGCTGTGTACATTGGTACTTATTCGTACAAATTATCTTGCATTTCTTTGAATTCCTTGTTTTCCAAATTGCTTTGGTATCATTGTAACCCTTTACACTGGGATAGCATAGCTGTTGTTTAATCTATAGGCACAGAGTGAACCATTTTAGAGATGAGCAGACTGAGTCTCAGGAAGATTCAGTGGCTCATCTGGTCACACACAGTGAGGACTGAGCCAGACAAAGCCCTCTGCCAAAAAGGCAATGGCCAATCCTTGAAGCATCCTGATTTTAATCAGAGATGGGCTCACCCAGTGAGTCCAAGTTTGTAGTGAGCACATTAGACTGCATACCTCCTAGTAAACCTACTGGTAATAATAGAGGGATGGTAGAAGAATTAGATTCTAGGCAGGATTTGGATTCAGGAAGATTTGGGTTCAAATCCTGCCTCTCACTTGCTATATACAACCATGGCAAGTCAATTTTTTGGAGCCTTGGTTTTCTCATCTGTAGAAATGGGGACTATACTACCCGAAGCACCTGCCTCTCTCATGACAATCAAGAAAGATAATATTCATAAAGTGGTTTATAAATTTTAAAGCATTATAGAAATGCCAAAGAATACATCTGGGCGGATTCTAAGAGTCAGTTTCTCTCTCTCTTCCTCTCCCCTCATGTCTCACTCTTTCTCCCTCCCTCTCTCTGTCTCTCTTTTTCTCTTTCCCTCTGTATCTTTTCATCTCTCTGTTCCTGTCTCTCTTTCTTCCTCCTTCCTTCCTTCTCTCTCTTTCTTTCTCCATCTTTCTCTGTGTCTCACTTTCTTCCTCCCTCCCTTTCACTGTCTATCTCTTTGTCTCTCTTTCCTCCCTTCCTCCCTTCCTTCTTTCCTTCCTTCCTTCCTTCCTTCCTTCCTTCCTTCCTTCCTTCTATCCTTCCTTCCTCCCTTCCTTCTTTCCTTCCTCCCTTCCTTCCTTCCTCCATTCCTTCTTTCCTTCCTCTCTTTCTTCCTTCCTTCCTTCCTTCCTCCCTCCCTCCCTTCCTTCCTTCCTTCTTTCCTTCCTTCCTTCCTTCCTTCCTTCCTTCCTTCCTTCCTTCTTCCTTCCTTCCTTTTTTCTTTGTCTTTGTCTCTCTTTGTGTCTTGCTCTTTCTCTGTACCTCCCTCTGTCTCTGTTTCTTTCTCTTTATCTCTCTGTTTCTGTGTCTGTCTCCCCTCTCTGTCTCTCTGTGTGTCTCTGTCTCTATTTCCATCTCTGTCTCCCCTTTTCTTAATGTACTCTCAGTTTATTTTTTTCTGTCCCTTCTTTATTTTTCTTCCCTTTCCCCAGAACTGCTAATCTGTGGATTGAGCCTGGGCAGTGGGGCTCTCTATAGGCATTGGCCATAACTTTTCATCTGCCTCTGATGTGAGCCTAGTGAGCTTCTGACCACTTTCTTCTTTTTAAACACTTCAAACCTCCAAAGCCAAGTATCAAGTGCTTCCTTCTAGACCCCCTGTGACCTGGGGGCCTCTGTCCCAGCCACCACTGACATTCAGAAGCTAGGATTAGAGAACATGAAAAGACTTCCCTGACACATCACATGCTGCTTGCTCAGCAAATACATTAAAACCAGCTCTTTGATATACCATGGGTGGGTCAAGACCCCAGACAGATGTTTATAGCCCAGGCTAGGGCCTAATTGGACTGCCAGTGGATATGCTCTTTGACAAACAACATTCCAACTGGATTAAGACACTCTAACTGGCCAGGACTCCTATTCTGCTGGTGATTAAGGGCACACCCCCCAAAGATGCTTCTATCTTTAATTTTCAAATTCAAATGCCTCCTCCAGAAAAGAACCCCCTATTTAAGCTGTGCATTACCAGCTGCTTATCATCATGACCATAAATAATTCTTACAGTACTGATATTAAATCAAATTTTTAAATTTCACCAAATCAAAGCAAAGTTGAGCAGATTTTTTAAAAAAAAGTTAATGGCAGCTTGAAGCCAGATATATTTTATAAAATCAAGGAATAAGATAAAATCCTGCATCTCTAAAACATACACCCCTTCTCCCTCTCTCCCCACCCCAAATTTGCTCCCCAAATATTAATTTGGAGGCTAATCTGCCTTTTGTTCTGAGCTGGGTGCCACTGACTATGGAACAGACCTATGCAGTTTAATTAGAAATTAAAGCAGAGCAGAAGATGTTTAAACACTTGATTTAGCTTCTCTTAATTAAAATGCTACTCAAATGCTCTTGCAGCCATGGGTAGGTGCAGGAAGGATCCTTCTTGGTTGCTGGGTTTACAGGAAAGAAAGGGAAAAATCTTCCAGGTGGATTTTTGTCTTTGCATTCTCAGCATCTCATTAATATAGGGCTCTGCATATACTAGGTGTTTATTCAGTATTGGTTGCACTGAATCGTCATGATTTAAGATTTGGGCAGATAGGTGACACGGTGAATAGAGTTCTGGGCCTGGACCCAGGAAGACTGATCTTCCTGAGTTCAAATATGGCTTCACACACTTGCTAGCTGTGTGTTGCTGGCCAAGTCACTCAATCCTGATTGCCTCAGTTTCCTCATCTGTCAAATGAGTTGGAGAAGGAAATGGCAAACTACTCCAGTATCTTTGCCAAGAAAACCCCAACATGGGATCGTGGAGACTTGGATATGACTGAAACAACTGAGCAACAACAATAAGATTTGGGTATAGAGTCAGAGGATCTGATCAAATCTCATTTCCTCCACTTACTACCTGGTTTAATTTAGGCAATAATAGAAAGTAGCATTTATAGAGTACATGGCAAGTGTGCAAAGCACACTTGATCCTTGATCCTCAGAACAATCCTGGAAGGGAGGTACTTTCACTAAGCACATTTTACAGATGAGGAAACTGAGGCCCAGACATTGAATTGCCCAAGGTCACATAGCTGGTAAATATCTGATAGCTTAGGTTTTGTTGCCTCCAACTCCAACACGTTATCTACTGTGCCACCTTTTATTTTCCCCTCATTTATAAAATGAAGAGGGCTGAACTAAATGTCCTCTAAGATTTCACCCAGCTCTAAATCTCTGAGCCAATGATTTAAGTGTTTGATTTATGGTTAGAAGGCAAGGGTTCAAACCACAGAAGTGCCATTCACCACAATGTAACCTGCATATATCTGAATGACCATGGGCAAGTCACTTAACCTCTATAGTCTTTGGTTTTCCCATATATAAAATGAGAGAGTTGTATTATATATAAGCTCTTCTGCTTAGCATTTAAAGCCCCTTACAACCCAGTTCCAACTTGCCTCTTCAGTCTCATTATATATTTTCACCCTCCTTCACTCTGTGGTCCAGCCAGACTGAATGTCTTGTCATGCCTAACACACATCACTCCATCTCTTTTCTCCCTGCCATTGCCCTGATTGTCCCCTATTACCAGAATGCTCCCTCTCCTTCCTTTCATCTCTTAGAATCCTTTATTTCCTTCAAAACTCACTTCAAATGGCATGATCCATAGGACAGACTTTCCTGATCCTCTCCCACCTGCCTCCCATCTGTTAGTGCCTTCCCCATCCGATTGCCTTATGCTGATTTAGGGTATATTCAGCATATATTTATATAAGCATATGCTATCTCTCTCATTTTCCCTGCTGCTTAACACGCAAGTTCATTCTTATCTTTACATTGCAGGTACCTAGCAAAGTGCTTGGCATAAAGTGAGTGGTTAATAAGTGCTTGTTGCTTGATTTAATGAAAGGAAAATCTGATGCCAGAATTCTTTGATTATTCCTTAGATAGCTGATTTGGGAGCCAAGGCTTAATATAGCTGCAATTGGTGAACTCTTAGGAAGGCTAAATACATTTATAAGATGTATGTATATATGTGTATGTATATTACATATGAAGTCAATGGTCTGGACTAAATATACATACATGTATAACTAACTATATATAAGTATATCTGGGAATATATACAGGCACTTATATCTGCTTAGAAATACACACACATGTACACATACTTTCAGGAATATATATATGTGTGTGTGTATATCAACATATATACTCTTTTAGGCATATACATACATATGCACACATACGTATATATGTATAACGTATTTTGGGTAGCTAGGTAGTACAGTGGATAGAGTACTGAGCCTGGTGTTAGGAAGACTCATCTTCCTGAGTAAAAACGTGGCTTCAGACACTAGTTGTGTGACCTTGGATCAGTCACTTAACCCTGTTTGCCTCAGTTTCCTCATATGTAAAATGTGCTTGAGAAGGAAGGGGCAACCCTCTGGTATCTTTGCCAAGAAAACTCCCAAAAGAATTATGAACAGTCAGACACAATGGAAAAATGACTAGACAACAATAAACAAATAATGTATGTGTATGTATGTTTATATATATACACACACACACTTATATGCTATGACATTTTTTCAGGTATTTGAACCTAAAAAATCCTATCCTCTGGGAGCTAGGCACATATTGTTTTCTCAGTTTGAAGCTCTCAAGAATGAGGACTGACTCCTGACTCTTCTAGGCTTGTGGTATTCCTTACAATGCCTGGATTGGGTGTGTCTTTCGATTATCATCGTATAATCTCTCTAACAGAAAATATCAGTTTCATATCTTAGTCACAATGATGTGAATGAGTTCTCAGTATTCCATTGTAGTCACTTATTAGATAATAGGGCATTATGGTCTGATCAATTGAATAATTCTAGGAATTACTAGGGATTAGAACCAGGCACAGCTCTTACAAGGTCCTCTTACAACCTCTTTGTTACTTTCTAGGGAGCGAATTTTTAAAGAATTGTATGGAAAAAGAATGGTTGGCTTTGTAGAGAAAATGATAGATTTCAAAAATCCTTAAAAGAGTGTTTTGAAATAAGGCAACTTGCTGGTGGTCCTAGAGGCAGCTAGATTACATATAACTAGAGGGCTGAACTTTGAGATAGTAAATCTGAGTTGGAATCCTGACTCAGATACTGACTGTGTGATCCTGGCTGGGCTCAATTTCTCTCAATATCAGATTTCTCATCTGGAAAATTGTGTGTGTGTGGGGGGGGGTGGGAGGTGTATACACCCCCCACACACACATATTTATATAGCACTTTGTGAAACTCAATTATAATGATGTATACAAAGAGCTTTGCAAACCTTAAAGCCCTATATAAGTGTGAACTATTATCATTATTATTGCTTTTCATAAATACTGTTATATAGCAGTAGGATATTTCCAAACCATCTCAATCATGGAGCCCTTGAGACTTAGAATATATTGACGGATCCCAGAAAGTCTATTTCTATAAGGACCTAAAGGTATGGAATGTCCACTGTATAAAAGAATCTTGGGAAATTTTTGCCCTAGAGGAAATTAAGTGTATTTTCATGCTGAAAAATTGTCAACAACTTAATAGTTTTTAATACATGTAAAATTTCAAATTTACTATTTTAGATGGAAAAGTGGAGTTAGCATTGGAATTATCTCCCAGAACCACCCTTCACATTTTGTAGAATCCTGGGGAGTATCCTCAGTTTGTATTTTGGGATAGTGAAGGCTTTGAGATCATGACTTATGAAGATCAGTTGAGTTATATAAATAACTGCTATTTCTGTGGTCCTTTAAGGCTCAAATCAATCAATCAGTCAACATTTACTAAGGGCTTACTATGTGTCAGCCATAGTACTAAGTGCTGGGGACCAAAGGAAAAATAGTGAAATAGTCCCTACCCTCAAGGAGCTTACATTCTATGGGAGAGACAGAATGAACCCAAGTAGGTAAACATGAAAATAGAAGACTGGCTATCTGATTCCACTGGCACAAGGGGCTCCTATTGAGAAGACTACCAAGGCAGATTTCCTACTATTCAGCATCATAGTCATAGATTGTAAAGTTTTTGAGGCAGAGACTGGGACGGTGTTTCTTTTTTTTATTAGTAGTACTTCCAGCACTTATCACAGTGCTTGGCACATAGTAGGTACTTAATAAATATTTTTTTGAATTAGTGGCTATAAGATACTTTTGTTGCCATTTTATAGATGAAATTGAAACTCAGAGAAGTTAAATAAGTTTCCTAAAATCACACAGTTAATGTGTCAGGGGCAGGCCTGAAATCTAAGTCTTCCAAACTTCAGGTCCAACACCGTTTCCCCCATTAAAGAAAAGCAGATTCAAGGGAAACATGAGAGCGGCCTTATAAGTATTTTAAAGTTGTCCTATGGAAGAGGGATTAGATATATTTTTCTTGGATCCAAAGAATAGACTTGGAAGCAAACTAATATTTTGGGATTCTGTGAACCTAGAATAGAATTGAAGCTGTGGCCTTGGATGAGCTAACAAGGTAAGTATGGAGGAAGAAGATTGGAAGACCAAGAATAGATTCAGGACTGGGAAAGCTACCATTGGTCTATAGACTATTCCTCAAGGTCATTCTATGATCAGGGAACCCCTAGAAGCAGGGTAGACATGACAAGTGTTAGGAGATGATTCATAGGGAGCATTTGTGTTCACCAGATGTGTCCATGGCGTGATAGAGAGTGGTTTTCCATCACCCTCTTCTTTGTGTTTACAAGTGGAAAGAATGGTTCACATATTAAAATAAGTGTTTTTCTCTTAGACCATTGTGTTTGACTCTTGGACTGCAAATCTTGGGGTTGGATCTCATCAGAAGGAGCTTGTACCATCTCAGCCCCAATAATAATGTATCTGTCATTGATATGGTACTTTAAATTTTTGCAAAATCCTTGCTTCTCATTACTACATTTCAGTTTTTTTTCTCAAAAAGAAACCCACAAGACAAAACAGTGACGTAGACTCTGCATTCATTATTCTCCTCTTCCTACACATGAGAAAACTGAAGTTTGGAGACACTAGACTTGAACAGGGAAACAGTGTGGAGTTATGTAAAGGATGTTGTCTTTGGAGTCAGAGAATCTGGGTTCCAATCCCAACCCCTATTCTTACTGACCATTTGGTCTTGGAGAAGCTACATTATTACCTTAGATCTCAATTTCCTCATCTTTTTTTTAAAAAAAAAGTTTATTTATTTCCTTTTTGGAGGGGGGAAAGTAGGGCAATTGGGGTTAAGTGACTTGCCCAAGGTCACACAGCTAGTTTGTGTGTGTGTGTGTGTGTGTGTGTGTGTGTGTGTGTGAATGTGAAGTCAATTTCCTCATCTTTAAAATAAAGGGATTGCACTAGATGGCCTCTGAAATCCCTTGCAGGTCACTTCCACATTATGGCATCTGCACTTGGACCATCATCTCCACCTCCTCCTCACTGAACAATTAGACTGCTCCTGTCCCTCCTATCCCCAATCACTCTGTTTTGATAGGGCGACTTTGGCCTCATCTTGAGATAATCAAGGTCTCCACAAAATTTCCTGACATTTCTACTTCCCTCCCACTTTCCAGCTCTTCTTTATGAGAATGTAAAGTCCTTGAGAGCAGGGACAAATTTGTTTGCTTATATTTATGTCCCAGTGCTTCTGTTGGTATCTCCCGTACTTAGCCTGGCGCTTGACCTAATAAGTGCTTAATAAATGCTCTGTCTCCCTGTCTTTCTAGATATGACGCAAAGGGTCACATTTGGGATTTGAATCCAGGACTTTATGACTTCAAGTCTAAGACCCTATCTACTATTCCATATAGCCTTGATATAAGAAAGAATCCCCTCCTCCTTCCTTTTTTTTCTTGTCCAGAGAGATAGAATATCAATTAAGTCATTTCAGATGCATCTGCTTTCCCAAACAGAGTAGGGAATTCTGAATGACATGGGTAGAACTCACATCTATTTTGCTCCTGTCCTCTGATATTCCCCATAGTTTCCAAAGACTGCAAATCTCTCTTTTAAGCAGGCTGTTTCAAGGGCAGAGGAATGGATGGAAAAGGATTTTGTTCTTTGAGCCCCCATCCATTGCATGACTAAACAGCTCTGAGCCCATCTCCTGCTTGGGCTCACATTCACTGGCATTGGCCCTATGGGTAACACTTTGTCCTGGAGCTGTTCTCATCCAGGGCAGTTAGTGCACGTCTCCCATTGGGATGCTCTGGGAATCATTTGCAATCACTTTACTAACCCAACCTTTTACAGGGATTACAAAGGGTTGGATAAAATGTGTCTTTCATTCCTTTTCTTCCTTTGGGGATCTAGCATAATTATTCACCTCACCAGCTCCAGCTTCAAAAATTTCCATAAGAGGAAATCAGCTGACTTCAATAATTTAACTTTGCTGTCTAACACACTAAAGGGTTGGCCGGGGGGGAGGGGGGGAATTAAAAGAAAAAAAAAGGACAAATGGTAAAATTGGGAAACAATCCAATTTTTTTAGGGCAACATTGCTGACTCAGGCTCTGCTGTTTGACTGCTGACTTGAGTGCTATTACATTCTAGGTAGAGAACAAAGCACCCTCTGCCAAGGAGGCAATTTGAATTTTCTTCTCTCTATGATTTTGGTCTACAGTGCAGGCAGGACCAGCCCCTTTAAGTAGGTGCTGATTTATGGTCTTTGTAGAAAAGTTCCTCTGCCCAAGTAAGCTTTCTTCCACTTGTCATAGTGCCTGAAATTCCACCATTAGAACTTTGTTGTATCTTATCAGTCAATGGGAAGGATTCCCTGAAGGAAGAAATGGGGTAAGAGAGGGAAAGGAAAATCAGTCATAACATCTTGATTTTAAGGTGGCTGAAAGGCATCTTAGAGGCTGTGGAGTCTGCCCCTTCATTTTCACATGGGAGGAATTAAGGCCCAGAGATATGAAGTGATTTGGCTAAGGACAGGCAGTTGGTAAGAGTCAGAGGCCAAATTTAAGGTAGGTCTTTGGCTCTGTGTTCTAGGTTCTGTTAGAAAGAGTGGGAGACCCTCCCAAAACAAAAACTGTTGGTATTTAAATCTTTGAGCCATCAGCATGTGCCTAAAAGGACCTGAGGCAATCTGGGCCAGACCCGGCAGGGGTCAGGCCAGTGGTGTGCTGGGAAATGTTAAGCATCAGACTCTATGGATAAAAAAAGTACACAGGATACCTTTTAAAATTTAATTTGCTTTATCAACATTTTCTCCATCACCTTCTCAAGTCTAGACAATCAGCAAAATAATCTATCAAGCCCCTATTTGTAGCATTTATTGATTTCTGGAGTGCAAATGCTCACACTGAAAATTTAATGCTTAACTCTGGAGTAATTTCCAGCAGGCTCCAGAACATCTCTAGGTGTGGCACTGTCCTAGACCTCTTCCCAGCCCATTTCCCTGTTCGTACTTTCTTCTGTGGTTTCAGAGACAATAAAAACAAAACAAAACAACCCTCTTATGTCTTTTAATGCATAATCTGGTGCTATGAACATAGCAGGCATAACTTAAAAAAAGAAAAGTTAGTCTTTAGAGGAAAGTAGAGAAGATGTCTTCCCATAGTCTGGTTTATCAAGTTGGTCAAGACAAAAGGACAAAAAAGGGTGGAATGCAGTAGCATATATAACTGTATATAGATGATGCAAATCTGGCTAGTTCCATTAGGATGATGAAGTCAGGATCCCAACAAAGACTAGAATGTTAAACTGAATCAACAAAAGAGGTATAACTCTCTACTTGGGTTAAAAAAAATTGACTTCACAAATGCAAGATTGAGACTTAGGTTCAAATTTCACCTCTGACAGTTACTACCCCTGTGACTTTGGGCAGGCCACTTTTGGCCTTCGATTTATCTCAATTTCAGTATGGAGGGGGTGCTGAGATAGGTGATACCATGGATAGAGTGCTGGGCTTGGAGCAAGGAAGACCCGAGTTCAAATGTGGCCCCAGACACTTGCTAACTGTGTGACTCCTGGGCACTCAGTTTCTTCATTTGTAAAATGGGGATAATAATGTCACCTACCATGGGTTGTTGTGAGGATTAAATGAGAAAATAATAATAAAGTGCTGGGCACAGTGCCTGGCACATAATAAGCAGTATATAAATGTTCTTGTTGTTGTTGTGATTATGATTATGGAATGAGGCCCCTTACCAATGTGATCTTATAGTTTGGAACCTTGGACAATTGGCTCTCTCTAGTCAGTTTGAGCTGGCTCCAAAACACCCCTGGGAGGGAGATTGGGTAGAACTAGCTGAACGTCCCGTTTGTCCTTTTGTTCAGACTCCTGTTGGTTAATGTCTATTGGTGCAGCCAAGAGAGCGCTGGGTCTGAAGTCAGGAAGACCTGAGTTCAAATTTGACCTCAGATAGTTACCAGCTGTGTAACCTTGGGCAAGTCACTTAATCCTCTTTGCCTCAGGTTCCTCATCTGTAAAATGATCTGGAGAAGGAAATGGGAAACCGCTCCAGTATCTTTGCCAAGAAAACCTCAAATGGGATCAGAAAGAGTCAGATATGACTGATAGGACTGAACAGCAATATCCGAAAATAGGTGGAAATGTAATAAAAACAACTATTCCCTTCATCCACTTGTGAGAGTGACATTCTCTACTGAAGTCTCCCTATATGCCAAAAATCTCCAAAGTATAAAAAGCTCTCGTCTTCCACCCCAGATATTGCAGAAAGAGGTAGCAAAGAGATCCATCAGGACTTTGCCCTGTCGTAAGCCATCTGCTGCCTTGTTCACTCTTTGCCATGTGTAAAGTAAAATTAAGGAGAGGCATAAACATCTGTATTTCCTTTGTAATGGGAAACAGTGGAGACAGGGAACAGATTGCTGGAGGATTGATCAAGCTAAGGAGAATTGCTGACACAGATGGGCTGTTTTCCCTCTCCAGGGTGCTACCTGGCTACAGGATTCACACCAAGGAGAATTTTGTCAACAGTGAATGCTAAACTCTGTAAGCCTGATCTGTGTTGGTATGCATAGCTGTTAGGTCCAGGGAATCTTCTGCAACCTTTTGTTGTTGTTGTTTTCTTGTGTCTGACTTTTTGTGACCCCATTTGGGGTTTTCTTGACATAGATACTGGAGTGCTTTGCCATTCCCCTTGGAATCCATAACTCCCAACAATTCTCAACTCAACTGCCTTCTCCTACAGGAGGCCCTTTCTCACCTCTTCCTTCCCCACGCTGTTTTTTGTGTCTTCCCCCTCACTGAAATTACCCCCTACACTGAAATCACATTTGTTTCTTCACGTTCAATTTGTTTTCTTCCATAGAGTGTAAGCTCCCTGAGGACAGGGTCTATTTTAATTTCATCTTTGTATCACCCATGCTTAGTACAGTTTTGGAATAGAGTAGGTGATAACTAAATTATTATTGAATTGAATTAAAGTGATCTGTAACCAAAAGTCAGAAAATGACATCATTTTAAAATTTCATGCTCTGTACCTTCCACCCATTAGTCCCTGTTCTGCCCTTTGGGCTTATCAGAAAAAGTGCCAAAGGAGAATGAAACAAGTGTCAGTTATTCCCCTTTCAAGTGAGGACTGGAAGAAAGGGATACACAAGCCAAGATTTGTCCTCAGGTCCAATAGAATCATCTGACATTGAACCCATTTAGAGTGAAATTCATAACTGATATCTTGTTACTACTAAGGAATAACCTTAGTTTCTGTTGTGGAACTTATACATTAGAAGAGAAAAGTGGACCCAGCCCAAAATACAATTTGCCCAATTTTTTTTTCCTTTGTGTTTGTTCATCTTGTGATTTCTTTGATGGAGGGGAGATGCAAAGATCTCTTCCTCATTAGAAGCGGTTACTCTCCATTGGGTGAGGTTGGGGAGAAAATGAAAGATGAAAAACTTAGTAGGCCCTTAATAAATGCCATTTGGTTGGTTGATTGAAATTCTCCTGTTTTCCCCATCAAGAGACTGAAGCTAAGCTTCCGTTAAGTATTTGAATTTTCCAAGATCATGCAAGTTATGCTGAGAAGTAGCAGAATATAGTACAGTGATATCAAACTCAAATAATAATGATCCTTGCAGGCAGTATCTTGACTTAGAAAATCACAAATTAACATTATCTATGTTTCATTTTTTTAAACTTATGTTTATTTTTAGTTTACAATATTCATTTCTACAAGATTTTGAGTTACAAATTTTGTCCCTGTCTTTCCCCTACCTCCCACCCCAAAACAGTGATCCCACTAAATGCCCCCTCCCCCAATCTGCTCTCTCCTATATCCTCCCCCATACCCCTTCCAGCTTTCCAGTAGGGCAAGATAGATCTCCATACTCCAGTGCCTGTAGGTCTTATTTCCCACTTGCATGTAAAAAATAATAATAATAATAATTTTTTTAAACATTTGATTTTTAAAACTTTGAATTCCAGATTCTTTCCCTTCTTCCCTCATCACCCACCCTTACTGGGAAGATAAGCAATTCAATATAGGTTGTACATGTATAGTTACACAAAACATTTCCATAATGCATATATTGTGAAAGACTGACTATATTTCCCTCCATTCTATCCCACCCCCCAATTATTCTGTTTTCTACTTTGAGCCTGTCCCTTTTCAGAAGTCTGTGCTTCTAACTACCCTGTCCCCCAATCTGCCCTACCTTCTATCATGCCCCCTCTTATCCCCTTCCCTGCTATTTCCTGTAGGGTAAGATACCCAATTTAGTGTGTATGTTAATTTTTAATCCCAGCTCCTTTGACCTCCAGAATATCATATTCCAAGCCCTTTGATCCCTCAATGTAGAAGCTGTGTTATCTGTGTTATCTGCTTTGTCCCAAATCTGTGGGGTTTTCATAGATATTCACAGTTGGAGCTATTAGTTGGGTGCTCTCTCTGAATCCCCCATAAGCTCTGGCCCACTGGCCACACACCCCAGGACCTTCACCCAAGACAGCACTCCAGATCCAAGCAGGTTAAAGCAAGAGTGATTACCCTCTGAATTGTTGCTTGGTCCCCCTACTATCTGCAAGCCAGGAGCTTTCTGTGTTATCCTGATTGTGTTTCCACAATATTCAAATTGTTTCTTCTTGGTTTCTTGTAATATTTTCTTCTTGGTCTGGGAACTCCAGAAAGTGGCTATAATATTTCTAGGATTTTCTTTTTGGGATCCTTTTCAAGAGGTAATTGGTGAATTCTTTCCATTTCTATTTGGCCCTCTGATTGTAAAATATCAGGACAATTTTCCTTGAGAATTTCTTGAAGTATGATTTCTAGGTTCTTTTTTTGATCATGGCTTTCAGGTAGTCCAATAATTTCAAAATGATGTCTCCTGCATCTATTCTCCAGGTCAGTGTTTTTATTTTTTTCTTCCAATGTGATATTTCACATTGCCTTCTATATTTCATTTGTTTGGATCTGTTTAATAGTATCTTGATTTCTCATAAGTCATTAGCTTCCATTTACTCCAACCTACTTCTGAAGGAATGATTCTCTTCAGTGAGCTTTTGAAATTCTTTTTCCCTCTGGCAAATCCAGCATTTTAAGGTATTCTTCTCCTCCTAGGTTTTTTGGGCCTCTTTTACCATTTGAGTTAGTCTATTTTTTAAGGTGTTATTTTCTTCAGTCAGGTTGTTGACTTGCTTTTCATGATTTTCTTGCATCATTCTCATTTCTCTTCCCATTTTTTCCTCCACTTCTCTTACTTGATTTTCAAAATCCTTCTTGAGTTCTTCCATGGCCTGTAACAAGTTCTTATTTTTCTTGGAAGCTTTTGGTCCAGGAGTTCTGACTTTGCTGTCTTCCTCCAAAACCGTGCTTTGATCCTTTTTGTCCCCAAAAAAGAAATATAAAGTTGGATGGCTGTGCTTGCTTTGCTTCCTTTGCTTGCTCATGTTGCCAGTCAATTACTTGACTTTTGAGCTCTTTGCCACAGTAAAACTCTGCTTCCAGAGGGGAGAACTTTGTCCCAAATCTGTGGGGTTTTCACAGATATTCACAGCTGGAGCTATTAGTTGGGTGCTCTCTCTGAATACCCCACAAGCTCTGGCCCACTGGCCACACACCCCAGGACCTTCACCCAAGACAGCTCTCCAGATCCAAGCAGGTTAAAGCAAGAGTAATTACCCTCTGAATTGTTGCTTGGTCCCCCTACTATCTGCAAGCCAGGAGCTCAGAAGCAGCCATGTGGCAGTGGCTGCATGGCCAACATGCCTCCACCACTCCCTGCTTTGGGGGCAAGGTCTGGACTGTGCTCCTCGTCCTCCCCAGTTCCAACAGAGTTCCACACTGACTTTTTACTTTGTCTTGGGCATTCATGGGTTGATAATTTTGGAAACTGCCACAGCTGCTGGTGATCCACTCTCTGAAGTCTGCTCCAGCCACTTCTGGTTGGGGCACCCTGGGGATAAAACTGCAAGCTCACGCGGAAATGGTTTTGGCTCCCAGCATGCTGTGATGGATCTTTCCTGTAGGCCTGCCAGGCTGCCTTCAGTGGGAGATTAGTTTCTCTCTGTCACTTTGTGAGTTCTGTAGCTCTAAAATTTGCTTAGTGTCATATTTTATAGATATTTGAGGTGGTTATGGGGGGAGCTCATGGAGTTTTCCTGCTTCTATACTGCCATCTTGGCTCTGCCCCCCCTTTTATTTTATTTCATTTTGTCATGCATTTCCCAATTACATTTTAATGGAGTGATTGATGCACTCAGTGAGTTTACACCTTTGGTGTAGTAGATGACACACTGGACTTGGATTGAGGGGAAAAAAATGGGTTCCATTCCTGTCCCAGACACTTAGTCTGACCATAGGCAAGCTAATTTACCTCTCCGAGCCTGAAGTGTCTCCCTTGTAAAACTGGGAAAACAATAATACCTTCCTAAAGAGGGTTTTTGTGTGGATACAATGAGATAATATGTACCAAGGGCTTTGCAGACCTGAGCGTCCTATATAAATGTCACCCATTAAGTAGTAGAGTTGAGAATTGCATCTATGACTCCAGACTGTAAATTGGACGATCTTTTCCTGCCTAAAAGGGTAAAACAATGTTTTCCTTTACCTTCTTGCCCCACTTTCCCATAGGTATCATTTTAAAATCATCTTTCCTCCTTCTTTTCAGTCTGAACAGCATCTGCCTCTCCTCCCCATCCCTACCCCAACCATTCCCAATCAGGATTAATAGTACCAAGCATCTATTTGTTCAACAAATGGGTCTTATCTTGGGAGTCCACAAAAAAGTTGTGAACTATGAATATTCTGTTCTGGATCTGGTCCTTGCTGGAGTTTAGCCACAATTAAAAAAAAAATGACAGTGTACATACAAGCAGTTCCAGTCAGTTTTCATTTATAATGAACAGAATAGAGAAAACCTTACTATAAGGTATTTGCAAGAAAACACAACAGGAATAATGAAATCATGGTTTACCCCAAGCCAAATTTCTCAGATGCTGATGGCTACCAAATAATTATTGCAGAATCATTTTTGCTCAGGGCAAATAGCATAAAGTTCTGTGAATGAAGTTGGGACAGGAAGAGGAGGAGAGTAGTCAGGGAAAGGAAGATATTCTCATTCCAGGCTATTACTTAGCATTTTACTTTAATTTTTCTTGCTAACTCAATGTTAAGTAATTTTTTTTTCTATGCTGCTGTACAGCAAGTGTGGTGAATGCTATCTAAATTCAGGCCCTGATGCAAGACCCTAATTAGAACTTTTTTTGGAAGGAACCTCAGAGGTCATATTGTTTAATATATACCTTAAAAAGAATTCTATGTAGCAGTAGCAGTAGTAGTAGTAGTAGTAGTAGTAGTAGTAGTAGTAGTAGTAGTGCTAGTAGTAGTAGTGGTAGTAGTGGTAGTGGTAGTAGTGGTAGTGGTAGTAGTAATAGTGGTAGTAGTGTTAGTGGTAGTGGTAGTAGTAGTAGTGGTAGTAGTAGTAGTGGTAGTAGTAGTAGTAGTAGTAGTAGTGGTAGTAGTAGTAGTGGTAGTAGTAGTAGTAGTAGTAGTAGTAGTAGTAGTAGTAGTAGTGGTAGTAGTAGTGGTAGTAGTAGTAGTGGTGGTAGTAGTAGTAGTAGTAGTGGTGGTGGTGGTGGTGGTGGTGGTGGTGGTGGCGGTAGTCGTCATCATCTTAGTAGTAGTAGCAGCAGCAATAGTAGTAGTGATAACAACAATAGTAACAATTAATAATAATAATGATGATGGATTACCTTCCTCATTCTGGAAATAATTAGTCTTTGTTGGGGCTCTCCAACCTTATCCTTCTTGTGTTTATCTTACCCATCATCAAATTAATACAAAACCCCCTTGAAGTTGGGTCCTATGGAGCACATATAGCTTCTTGCTCGTTACCAAGCTACAGGTGATGAGAGAACAGCTCTGCTTTATCAGCAAAGTTCTGTTTTTCTTTTTTCTTTTTTTAAATTTTATTTTAGTTTGCATCATTCATTTCCACAAGATTTTGAGTTACATATTTTCTCCCCTTCTTTCTCCTACCCACCACCCCAAAACAGCCATCCCAGTGTGTCCTCCCTCCCCCAGTCTATTCTCTCCTATGTCACTTTTAAGTAGGGCAGGATGGATCTCCCAACCACAGTGCCTGTGTATCTAAAGTTCCAGTTGGATGTAGTCAA
>CM053580.1:554959062-554988088 GCA_028627135.1 Pseudochirops cupreus
TATGTATATATTGTCTTTCTTAATAGAATATAAACTCTTTGAGGGTACCTTATTGGGGGTCTTGTGAGAAGTGGTAAACAGAGAAAAGGGAGAAGATCATGAGGAGCCCATCAAGGTGACAGATCCAAGATGTAAGAGAGCCAGAAGGTTCCATGCCATAAGAAGCTGCTTCAAGGTCCTGTCCCACAAGGTGCCTTCCTTTTTCCAGTTCTCTTCCTATAATCTCTTCCCCTCTCTGAACCGTCATGTTACTAATTACTTTTACTATCATATTTGTTATCTGTAGAGGCAGCACAAGGCTGTGGAAATTACATTAGAGTTGAAATCAGATGAGACCTAGCTTGAAATCTTTCTTCCCAAACTTGCTGACTGGGATGATTCTGGAAAAGTCCTATCTCTTCTCTAAGCTTTAACTCCCTTATCTATAAAATCTTGCTCTATAGATCTTAAAGGGTCATCATGAAGAAAGTTTTATAAACTCTAAAGTTCTATGAAAATGGGAATAAGTGTAATTATTATACATTCATACCTCTTTGGGAATATGTATTTCCTTGACAAGGTTTCTCTTCACTCATTCCTTTCTTAGGTCATGTGGCTTTTTGGTTGTTCAGTCATTTCCAGATGTATCTGACTCTTTGTAAGCCTATTCAAGGTTTTCTTGGCAAAGACACTGGAGTGGTTTGCCACTTTCTTCTCCAGCTCATTTAACAGATGAGGAAACTGAGGCAAACAGGGTTAAGTGACTTGCCCAGGATCATGCAACTAGGAAGTATCTGAGATTAGATTTGAACTCAGGAAGATGGGTCTTCTTGATGACACTCTATCCTCTATACCTAGTTATAGACACTAGTTATCCCTAGAGTCAAAAGCTCTGTGTTCAAATAAATCCTAGCTGTGTACCTTACTATACCTTCATGATTTGGAGTGAGTCACTTCTCCTATCTGAACTTTATTGTCTTCCACTGGAAAATGAGAGAATTGGATCTGAATGCCTCTGAGATCCCTTACAGTTCTAAATCCATGAAGAATGAATGAATGATTAAGTGAATGAATGAGAATGAGTGCTTCCTCCATGCCAGGCATACAAATGCCAGAGAGAGATATTCTGTGCTCTACAAAGGCCTGCATTCTAATAGAAGGAGACAATATATGAACAATGGTGGCTATGGAAGGGTGTGTTAGTCTGTTAAGTCCAATAGAACTATCAATTTTTACAAGATTTCCCTAAGCAATTCTACTGCTGGTTTGATGACTATTCCCAGAATAAAAGGTGGAAAGCAAAGGAGGAGGATAGAAGGAAAAGTATAGAACCACAGCAGGAAGATGAACATTGTGAAGCATGGGCCTGCTGAAGATAATGGCTTCTCACCGATCAAAATGGCAGCAATAGTGGGGCCGCAATCAGGGAAGCATGAAAAGAAGATGGCCAGAATGAGTGAAGCATAGTTGAGGGTCTAAGGTCAGTTAGGCCTGAGACTGTGATCCTAAGAAGAGCATGAGATAAGAGGCATGTGAATTCAATACTACAAACAATAATTACATTATCATGTTTAATTCAAAAAGCAATAATTATTAAGTAATAATGATAATGGGGTAGTGAGGTAGCGCGATGGATAGATAAAGTGCTGGCTCAGGAGTCAGAAGAACCTGGACTCAAATACACTAGCTAGCTGTGTGACCCTGGGTAAGTCACTTCACCCTGCTTGCCTCAATTTCCTCATCTGTAAAATGAGCTATAGAAGGAAATGGCAAACCACTCCAGTATCTCTGCCAAGAAAATCCCAAAGGGGGTCACAAAGTCTCAGATACAGCTGAAAACAACTGAATAATAATACAATGATACTGATAATATCTTGGGTTTACATATAGTGCTTTAAGGTTTATAAACATCTCATTTTATCCACAAACAGCCTTGAGAGGTAGGTGTTATTATTATCATCAGTATTTTACAGATGAGGAAATTGAGGCAGGAAAGCCCAGGGTCCTACAGCTAGTAAGCATCTAAGGCCTGATTCCATGTCTAGGGTTCTATCTACTAGGCCACCAAGATGCCTCACTATGAACAAAACCCTGTGTTGGGTGTTAGGGACACAAAAAAATAAAAAATTAAACAATCCTTGCCTGTGAGGAGCTTAGATCCTATTAAAAGGATAGACTACACGCAGAAATAAATAAATAGCTATACTATGCAAAATATGTGTGACCTTGGCCAAGTCACCTACCCTCTCCTGGCCTCAGTTTCCACATCTGTAAAATGAAGAGGCTGGCCAGATGGTTTCTGAGATCTCTTCTCATATCCAGATCCAGGATCTCTGGGTCTCATGACCTTATATACAAAGTAATTCCAAGTGAGAGATGGCCCTAACAATCATAGGAATCAGGAACAACCTTATTTAAGAAATGATACATTGAACAATCCCACCTTTACATCCTCTGTACCTAGCACAGATCTGGGTCCATAATAACAACATATAACCATTGAAGATTTACATGTTATATCATTTGAGTCTTACAGCTGTCCCATCAAGTGGATGCTTTTATTTTCAACATTTTATGGATCAAGAGGCTAAGGGCCATGAGAAAGGAAATTATTTCCCCAGAGTCATATAGTTAGCAAATGTTTATGGCTGGATCTGAACTCCCATCTTCCTGACACTGAGCCCAGCTCTCTATCTGCTAAGATATGAGTCATCTCACTAAACATTTGACTTTCCCAGGCAAGAAGCAGGGTACTCGGATTTTCTAAGAGAGACAGATATCAAGGCCAACATGATCCCTGTAAGAAATTCTGCAAAGAAGAGATGGACCTGTTTTTTAACAGGAGAGTCATATTATGCTGAACCATCTAACAAATGGTCTCGGTCAGCTTTCAAATTCTTGTTATAATTAATAACAGAAAAGCGAGAGCCTGGAGTTACATGCAAATCATCCTTTATTCAGGCCTGGTGCCAGCTGCAAACTAGTCAGAATGAAGGATGTAGTTCATAAGCCTGTAATGAAATTAATTAATGGAAAGATGACATGAAGATAGATGCCAGGTTGCTCAGCTGTCATAACCCATGCCAGTTCTTTTAATTTGTATATATCTTGCAGTCTCCATAGGAAGCTAGGCAAAACCACTTACCAATGCCCTCTTAGATTAGGGACAAGGATAATGTGTGCTCAATGGACAGTTTCAGTGCCATCCAAGTGACTTGTATGTGGTCTACAGTGTGAGTTCTAATTTAGAAATTCTCAGAGAGATGGATTCCATTGAACCATAGAATCTCGTCATTGGGAGGGACTTCAGAGGTCACCTAGTCTGGCCTGTACTTAGAGCATGAATCTTCTGGATAACATTGCTGACAAGTGGGCACCTGACCTTTCTCAAAAATCTCAAGTGATGGGGAAAGAATGAATGAATGAATGAATGAATGAATGAACATTTATTTAGTGCTTTCTATATGCAAAGGGCTGCTCTCAACATTCTAACAGAAGGAAACATTATATACAGAAGGGAATGGCTACAGGGAAGATGGAAAGGTCCTCTGGTCTTTAGGATGCAGCAGCAAGGCACATGGGCTTATCTCTTCTTAAATGTTATTTCTGCTAATAAAACTATCTCCATTTTGAATCTTAATCTACTTGATAATGCTAAGGACTTCATTGGCAAGAACTTTATTTTCCAGGTCTTTGGTGGAGAAGTGGAGCCTGAGGCACTTGTAAAGAGTACCATCACCTCAAGAAGCAACCCAGTCCACTTTGGGATAGATCAAATTGTTAGGACGTCCTTCCTTGAACTTACATGGGTCTGTGATCTCATTGGCAAAGAATTTCCCTTCAACAGTGCAGATCACATCCCTTCTCCATTACTTCCCAGTCTAATTTTCAACCATATTCTCAGTGGATAAAGTCCTGGACATGGTCAGGAAGACCTGAGTTCAAATCTAACCTCAGATACTTACTAGCTGTGTGAGCCTGGAAAAGTCACTTAGCGTTGTTTGCCTCAGTTTCCTTATCTGTAAAATGGGCTGAAAAAGGAAATGGCAAACCATTATCTTTGCCAAGAAAATCCCAAATGGGGCCACAAAACAAACAACTGAACAACAACAGACATGACATCAAGGGGCATGGGTTCAAACCCCACCTCCAGGACTACGTCCATGAGCAGTAACAATAAGAGGAACTGAAATTAACTCAGTACTTTATATCCATTTTCTCATTAGACCCACACAACATCCCTGCAAGGTAAGGACCACAGATCATGACTAGCCATATTTTACTGATGAGCAGACTGAGAAGAGACTTGCCCAGGGTCTCTGGTAAGTCTGTTCTCTGGAACAGAACATAGCGGGTAAGTCTCTGAGGCTCAGCTCAAACCCACATCAGCATGATTCCAAGGCCACTTTGACAGGGGCAAGTCACCTCTTATCTGTCAATCTTAGTTTCCCTATCTGTAAAACACAGGCAGTAATGTTTCCACTATCTACCCCATAAGAGAGCAAGCTAGTGTCCTGGATAAAGAGAGAGATGAAATTAGGATTTGCTATGCTTGAGTTAAGTTCCACAAATCACACCTGGGCAAGTGGATGAATCACTTGGGCAGAGAATGAAGAATGAGGAGAGAAAACAGAGAGTGTGGATGCCGACAAATCACAGGATGACGAAGCCATCACTGGGCAGGATGGGAGAGAAATTTATCTGAGTCACCTGGAGCATCCTATTTTAATGCATTATTCCTGCTAGCCAGATGCTAAGTTCTATGTTTTCTGCTAAAGGCCTGCGAAGATGCCAGCACCCACTAAACTCAGTGCCATGGGCCAAAGCCTCAGTTGTCCTTCCCTAGTTATGGCTTCTTTAGAGTCATGAAGACTCAAACTCAAGTCTTGTCTTTGACACTATAGACCAATGGTTCTCAACCTTCCTAATGCTGTGACCCTTTAATACTTGTATGTGGGCGTATCTGCACGTGGGCAGACCCGTCTGGAGACAGATAGAGGAGCGTTGTTTCGGTTCCTAAGACTATCTGAAATATGTGTTTTCCAATTGTCTTAGGTGACTCCCAAAGAGGTCGTGACGGTTGAGAACTGCTACTATAGACTAAGGGACATTGGGCAAGTTCCTTAACCCCTTGGTGCCCCAGGTAATTCTCTGAGATAGTTAAAGTTGTGGCATGGGTAAAATAAGTTTTTATATCAGCAGATCCTGAACTAAATACATACATAAATAGAAAAGAGGGGAAGGAAGGAAGGAAGGAAGGAAGGAAGGAAGGAAGGAAGGAAGGAAGGAGGGAAGGAAGGAAGGAGGAAGGTAAAAGGCAGGGAGGAAACAATGAAGAATTGGGCCATTTTATGAATGAGGTGGCATGTCACAAATAGAAGAAGCACTGAATAGGGACTCAAGGGCCTGAGTCTTACCTGGAGCTTTGTCCTTGACTCTATGTAAACATTAAGCAAGTGAGGCCCACAGACTGAGGGCTATGAGGGATCTCAGACATCATCTAGCCCAACCACTTCATTTTCCAGAGAACAGAACTGGGCCCAGAGAGGTTGTGACTTACACAAAGTCCCACAGGTAAGCGTGTCAGAGGTGGGTTTCAAACCTAGATCCTCTGACTCCAGACCCCACACCATCCTTCTCTCTTCTCCCACTCCACCATAGAAATGTGTTCTAACTCTCCAGTTCCCAGGTCCCTCTCCATTCCTAAACCAGCCATGGTACAGTTTAAAGTTTTCTGACAGCTGCCAAATCCAATGGTAACTCTCTGGTTAAGGGAGACACAGGCACACAGGAGAGGGAGTAAGCTCCTGGCCATTCCTCCAGGGCAGACCTTACTCTGTACTGCCTGGCTAAGAGCTCTCATTGTCTGTAGGGACGTTCTCCCCAAAGCCAAGCACTCCAGCTGCATTCCTCTCCTTGGGCACCTTCAATGTGGAAGCACAAAGGCAAGGCCCTACTATTGATCGTCTGTTTCCTTTTTTGGGCTCAACTCAAGGGCAGCATCCAGGTTTCAGGGAAGGGCTGCTTTTATCCAATTTTCCAGCCCACCTGAGTTGACAGATGTAGAATTGTCTCCCACCACATGAGTCAGTAATGAATGATGCAGGGGATCGGGAGAAGATGCTCTTGTATCCATACCCCACATAGAGGGAAGTAAAAGAAAGACAAATTGTTCCAGTGTGCCTAATTTATACCAGTCTTGTTATCAGAAATGCCTAATATTTTCCACTTTTCAAAAATGCTAAACTTATGAATCAGACAATTTGGGGAGCTATGATGACTAGCATTTATCAGCACTTTACATAAACAGATACTCTCCATTCTATAGCACAGTAAAGGGTAAAGGGCTCTGAATTGGGAGTAAAAGGACCTTGACTATTTATAATTTATTGGGTGATTTTAGGCAGGTCACTTAATCTCAGGGCCTCCATTTCCTTAGGAGAATAGGAGTGCCTTGGACTCGATGGTACTGAAGATTCTTCCCAGCCTTTGATCCTATAAGCCCACAATCTTAGGATCTTCCTTAGAATCAGGAAATCTGAGTTTTCATCCCAGCTCCAACATTCACTCCCTGTGTTCCCTTGATCAAGTGACTTTTACTTTAAAATGTTTCTTCATCAGTAAAATTAAGACAATATTCTTACCACTTACCTTGCAGAACCATTGTTAGTAAAGGGTTTTGCAAACTCGAAGGCGAGAGGGTGAGAATTTGGACTTTTCAGTGATGTCCTACTAGTATCCTCAGGACAACAGCTGCTAGAGGAAATGTTAGGACTCGCTAGACATACTGAGAAGAGGCAGCTTCAAGCAAGCTAGAAGTCTGGCAGAAAAGCGGTCCAGCTTGCCTTGCTGCTGTTCAGTCATTCAGTAGCATCTGACTTTTTGTGACCCCATGGACCATAGCACATCAATATTGCCCATGGGGTTTTCTTAACAAAGACACTGGAGTAGTTTGCTATTTCCTTCTCCAACTTATTTTACAGAGGAAACTGAGGCAAAGAGGGTTAAGTGACTTGCCCAGGATCACACAGCTAATAAGTGTCTGAGGTCATATTTGAACTTAGGTCTGCCTGACTCCAAACCTGGCAACTAGGTGGTGCCACGGTTACACTGGGCCTGGAGTCAGAAAGACCTGAGTTCAAATCTAGCCCTATGTACTGGGTGGCTATGTGACCCTGGGCAAACCATGTCAATGTTGTCTGCTTCAGCTTCTTCAACTATACAACTGGGGGCTCGAGAACTATCATGCTAGAAAACCACCACAATCCCTCAGGACTATCTCTAGAACTCTAAGGGGAGATGCTTCTGTTGCTATCTGGCCCCAACTGGCCAGGAGGAGTATAGTTTGAGGGAAGTCCCAAGTCCAAAGCTGATGAGAAAACTGGGGCCCAGAGAGCCTAAGTGACTTGTCCACAGATTCAAACCTAAGAATTCCAATTTTAAATTCAGTGTTCTAATATACTAAACAGGAGATTCAGTAGTAAAAGATTCGAGGGTGAAACTGAGAAATGGTTAATAGACCCTATTAATTATTTATTTGCTTCTCCAAAATACTTAATCAAAGGAGAGCGATTAGCTGGAATGTACAGTTAATAGCTACTATTTCCTACTCCAGGTCCCTGAAGATCAGAGAAGAACCGCAATCATGGAATAATATGAGTAGATGATATGGGAGCCCCGATAGTTTCTCTCAAACGATCATTTCCCCCTCCTCTGGAGCACCATGGCATTTCTTCCCCTGGCATAGAGAGAAGACCACTCCACAGTTAAATTATCTGAGCTCCAGAGCCCCCTCTCCTTCCTTGGTAAACAAAGCACTTGCTAGTTTTACCTAATGAAGCTGTCCCTGATCCCCACTGCTTGTCTCCAGAAGATCGTAATTATCTCCAGTGACAGGTAAAGAAGCCAAAATGTGTATGTGTGCTCTGTGTGTCTGTGTGTCTGTGTGTCTGCGTCTGTGTCTCTGTGTGTCTCTATGTGTCTGTGTCTGTGACTCTGTGTGTCTGTGTCTGTGTGTCTGTGTTTTTAAAGGGATAAGAAAAAAAACAAGAGTCAAGGAGGAAAAAATATATAATGAAAAGAGTCCACTGATCCCTCTAATGAGTTAAAACGGCAAGGATGTGAGGAAACAGAGAAAGGAATGGGCTAGCCCACACCCTGGAGCTTCCAGGATATTACCTCTTCAAATTAGGAAAGCAGTTAAAGCCTTGGTTTCCTTAATAATTGCTTCTGATTCCATTTTCAAATTCATTTGTGGAGGTGGGCTAATGCATGTTGTACAACACCATTCAAAGTCTCCATAATTACAGACATATTTTGCCTTTCAGTATTTTTTTTCATTTTCTTTAATTCCATTGTCAGACAGGGGATTTTTTCTTTTCTTTTCTTTTTCCCTCCCTCTAACTGTGGGACCTTGTCAAGCATCATTCATAGGACAAATGGAACAAGTTCTCTTTTGTCTGACTTGATGAGTTTTGAGTTAGGTGCGCAAGGGAGGTGTCTTTATCCTGGGCTCTTTCTTTTCCCCTATTCAGAACTTGCATTTGGAGTCACTATTAGAAAAAAAATGCTTTTCTTTTTTTTTTTCCTATAGCTAGCTACATCACATTTTCAAGGACTATCGGTCGATACGAATATTCTGTAGTGAAATGGGGCTTTTAGCCTCAGTCTCAAAACAGTTAGTAAACAGTTTTTTGTGTTCCTGGTAAAATGCACAAAACATGCAGGAAATATTGTGCCGAACAGAGGATTGAATCTGGGGTCAGAGGACCTGGGTATAAGCCCTGCCTCTGCTGATGACTATGAGTCTGATTACAGACAAGGCACTTAATTTCCCTCAGCCTCAGTTTTCTTATCTATAAAATGAGAGGATTGGACTGGATGCTCTCTAAAGCGCCTTCTAACATTTAACGACAGACAGATGGATACATGCATAGATACATGGATGGATGGAGGGGTGAATGCATGAATAGATAGATAGAAAGACAGATGGACATACAAATATATAGCCAGATTGATTAACAGTCAGTCAATAAACATTTATTAAGTGCTTACAATGAGCCAGGCATTGTGCCAAGCACTAGGAATACAAAAAGAGGCAAAAGCTAGCCCCTGCCCTCAAGGAGCTTACAATCTAATGGAGGAAAGAACATGCAAACAACTATGTACAAACAAGTTATACACAGGATGAATGGGAAATAATTAAAAGAAGGGGGCCATAGGATGAAGAAGAGTTGGAAAAGGCTTTTTGCAGAGGTGGGATTTTATCAGGGATTTGAAAGAAGCAAAGCAAGCCAGAAAGTAGAGAAGAGGAGGGAGAACATTCCAGGGAAGAGTCAGAAAAAAGTCCTGGAAGCAAGATGAAGTGTCTTGTTCAAGAAACAGTGTCACTGGGTCAAGGAGGATTAGGGTTCCCTAGTGTATCCATATTCATCCAGATAGATAGATAGACAGATAGATAGATAGATAGATAGACAGATAGACAGATAGATAGATAGACAGATAGATGAATAGATAGACAGGAAGAAGCTCAGATAGATGCATAGAGATAGATAGAAAGACAGTAGATAGACTGATAGACAGATAGGTAGATAGAGGATAGATGAATAGAGAGATAGGAAGAAGCTCAGATAGACTGATAGAGATAGAAAGACAGTAGATAGACAGACAGATAGATGAATAGATAGATAGATTAGATAGATAGATGATAGGAAGAAAGACAGACACATTTACAGAAAAACAGATAGATGGATAGACAGGAAGAAGCTCAGATAGATTGATAGAGATAGATAGAAGGACAGTAGATAGACAGACAGATAGATGAATAGATAGATAGATGATAGATGAATAGAGATAGGAAGAAGCTCAGATAGATTGATAGAGATAGAAAGACAGTAGATAGACGAATAGATAATTAGATGACGGATAGCTAGGAAGAACAGGTAGATTGATAGAAGATATAGAGATATAGATATGAGATATATATATAATATATGCATACATATATATATACATATATATAGTTATAGATATATAGATATATAGATATATATATAACTTACATTCCAATGGGGAAGATCATATACAAAGAACCGGGTACATTACAGAACATGAACAGTGTAAATGGAAGGTCATCTAAGAGGCAAGGGGCTAGGGCTGGGGTAGGGGGCCAGGTTGGGGGAAAGCAGGGGGAGAAAAGTCCTCTACATCAGGAAAATGATATAGAGTGAAGTCAGGGACCACAGAAGTTATATGATCCATTTAACAAAGAAACAGAGAAGCAACATGATGTGACCCACATACTGGCAGGAAGTGGCAGCAGCAGGAGGTGAAATCACCTCCTCTGCCTCCAAAGCCAGTCGTCCTCTTTCTACAAAGCTGCCTTCTTTTCCTGGTCTCATGGACTTGGCATTGGGAAGACTTGAGCCTGAATCTTGCCTTAGATAATCGCTGTGGGACCCTGGACAATCAATTCAATCTCTCTCACCCTCTGTTTCTCCATTTGTAAAGTGGAGACAATAACATCATCCATGGCATGGGGTTGTTGTGAGCATTAAATTAGATCACACAGGTCAAAAGCAGGAACAAGAGTATCCCAAAAGTCTTGGTGCATTTGTGAATGAAGAAACCTTTAAACCGTACTAAGACTTTGGGGACAGCCCATATAAAGGTTACCTGTTATTATGGCCAGCTATCGTAATTACAGAGATGGACAAATCCTCTCTATTTTGCCTCTCATTTAGTTTTGAACTTCTTGGATACTTAATAATAATAGGTAGCACTTTGAGGTTTACCAGGCACTGGTATTATCACGTAATTGCGGGTATTATCCTTATCCCAGTTTGTTTACCTCTCTCCTAGACTCTAAGTTCTGTGATGGTAGGAATTCTGTCTTGTCTAAACATGGCATCTCTCATCCAACCTCTGCACCTTCCACAATGCCCTGTATATAGTATATTTGTATAATAACACTAATAATAGCCAACATGTTTGAATGCTTTTTTATTCTTTAGTCTTCTTTCAGTCATGTCTGGCTTTTTATGATCCCATTTGCAGTTTTCCTTGGCAAAGACACTACAGCGGTTTGTCATTTCCTTCTCTGGTTCATTTTACAGATGAGGAAACTGAGGCAATAGGGTTAAGTGACTTGCCCAGGGTCACACAGCTAGGAAGCACCTAAGCCCAGATTTGAACTCAGGAAGATGAGTCTTCCTGACTGCAGGCCAGGCACTGCACCATCTAGCTGCCCCAACTATACTATCTAGCTGCTTTCAAGTTTGCAAAAGACTTTATGATATTATCTCATTTTATACTCATAACAAGTTGGTGAGGTAGATGCTATTATTATCCTTAGTTCACAGATAAGGAAAATGAGGCTGATAGGTAAAGTGACCTGCCCAGGATAACACAGTAAGTATCTGAGACAGGATGTGAACTCAGGTCTTTCTGATTCCACACCCAGTGCTCTAAGTTCTCCCCTCTTAGGAATGAGAGGACTTCTTTGTCAGGTATATCATAGGAAAAAAAATCCTTATTCAGGTCTGAGTTGGACTAAATAGTCTCTGAGGACCCTTGCAATTCTGAGATTCTGTCTATAATAATACATATTATGTAATACGTATTATATCTATCTATATATATATTACACCTATGACATCATATATATTATATGTCTATAATGCATAATGATATGAGGCTAACTTTAGATCCCCAGGATTCTGCATGTATTAAGCACTTAATAGGACAGAGAACGGTGTGAAGTTAAAGGACCTGGTTTCTAATCCCAGCTCTTTCATTTACTTTGAAGTTCAGTAAAAATGTAGTTTTAGACAAGGTTACCTCTACGATCCTACATCTGAATACAATAAATAAAATACTTGTTGAATTTGAATTGGTGAAAGCTGTGGCCTCCCCACATTAGAATGTGTTTCTAGTGCTCAGACACAATACTATAGGGCAGCATTTCTCAACCTGCAGGTTGCGACCCCTTTAGGGGTTGAACAATCCTTTCACAGGGGTCACAGGGGTCACCTAAAACCATCGGAAAATACATATTTCCTCTATCTGTCTCCAGGTGGGTCCAGCCACATGCAGATATGCCCACATATGGTCGCAGCATCAAGAAGGTTGAGAACCACTGCTATAGGGTATATGCTGCTTGAGGCCAGACCTGCAATTTATTCACCTTTGGGTCTCCCCAGTGATTCGTATCTAGTATAGCACATTTTGTAGAGCAGGAACAACTAAGTCTTGTTGTTGAATAAAGACCTCCTAAAAGGAGTGTGGTGCTCACTATTGTTTGAAAGAACATGGGTTGGAGCCATTGATCTACCATCAACAGACCATTATTCTGAGCTGGAGAAGAGTTGAGTTGCCCTGGCCCATTCTCACTCTTGTGTCCCCTCTACCTTGAGACAAACAGCCTGTAGTTTGGAGACAGTTGGCTGGGGTTGGAGATACTGCCCTTAGAGCTAGGCTGAGCCATATAAGGTTCAGAACCACAACCTTGGCCTCGTTAGGGCCAAGTTCTAATGATCTAACCAGCTTTGGAAAAAAAAGAAAAATTCCTGATGACTGTATTGGCTAGGAACCCACCTCAGGTCAACTGCCTAGAGCACAGTCTATGCCCACCTCTCTACACCAAAATAGAAATAATAATAAATATTATCAGACAGATCTAGGAATTAGACCAAAGCGCCAAAATTCCAACCCCACTGAACAGTGTTCCAAACTCTTGGCCTTGAAGTTTTGAATATAAATTTCCTTCTTCCAAGTTATTCACTGCATGCCTAAACATTAGCTCTCTCTGGACAGTAAGCACCCCAAAGTGAGCGATGGTGAATTGCTTTCTCCACTGGAGCAAGGGGCAGAATTTTAGCTCAGTTTAATCCCCCAAAGAAATACTATTTGCAGTCAAAAGCACAAAACAAACATGCTTATTTGACTCCTTGCATAATACGGACTAAGAGAACACAGCCTATTTGGAGATTACCAGCAACATGTAGCATTTCCCAATGCCAAAGTAAATTTAATGCAGCAAATTCAAGAATGCCAGGTGTCAATTACACAGTCCAAAACCTCAGCCTGAAAGGCAGCCTCCAGGGCACTGTGATATATCTGAGGACTGACAGATGAAAGCTTTTTCTCTTTTTCTCTCTTCCTTCCTTTCTTCCTTCCCTCCCTGTCTCCCTCCTTTCTTTTCTTCTGTCTTCCTCTCTTTCTCTTTTCCCCTTCCTTCTTTCCTTCCCTCTTTCCCCCTTTCTTTTTCTTTCTTCTTCTTTCATTCCTTTCTTCTTTCCTTTCTTTTTTCCTTCATTTCTTTATCTTTCTTTTTATCTCTTCCTTCCTTCTTTCCCTCTCTCCCTCCTTTTTTTCTTTCTTCTTCCTTCATTCTTTCCTTCCTTTCTTTGTCTTTCTTTTCCAACTCTTTCTCTCTCTGTCCCTTCCTCCCTTCTTCTCCCTTCTCTTCCCTTCCTTCTTTCATTCTTTCCTTCCCTCTTTCCTTCCCACTTTCCTTTCTTCCCTCCTTCTCGCCTTCCTTTCTCTTTTTCTTTAGGCTTGAACTTTATTTTAAGAACTGGGGCTCTCTTCCTAAACACTTCATTGTCCCATTCAGTTCAGACCCTAGCTGCTCAGGTTTCCTTTCCCATCTATACTGGAACAGTAGTGTGGGGATGGGAGGTAAGAAAATGGATTGTACAAGTAGGACCTACCCCAACCAATGACGTAGTAGTAGAGATGTTTGCTCTCCTCTGAGCCGAACACCTTGATCACCATGCTGTAAAGATGCAAGCCTTCCACCAGCATCCAAGCGAAGGCACTCAGGAAGAAGAAGTGAAGCAGCACTGCTAAGACCTTGCAAGGAATCTACAGCCAAAGCAGAGAAAGACAAGATTTGAGACTTCTCTGGATTTTACACTAATCCAGGGGTTCTGAAACAGGGGAATATGTGGATAGAATTTAGGGTGTTCATGAACTTGGATGGGGAACTAATAATCACATCTTTATTTTCATTAACCTTTGGTGATCCTTTGCAATTCTATGTATTTTATTTTAAGCGCTTAAAAATATCACTCAGAGAAGGGGTCCCTAAGTTTCACCAGATTGCCAAAAGGGTCCAGGATACAAAAAATAATTAAGAGCCCTTGATCTGAACAAAGGTACTGAAACAAAATGGTTGAAAGAAGAGCAAAAAAAAAACACCAGTTAAATGATGTGTTAGGAGAAGCAGCATGGTACATTGGAAATGTCTCTAAATCTAGAGATTGAGAATCTAGGTTCAAATCTTACCATCTGTATGACACTAGGGAAGTCGCAACCTCCCCAGATCTCAGATGCAAAGTGAAAGAGTTAAACTAGATGTATTCTAAGGAAAATTCTATCTCCATATCTATGACCTTTTACTAAAAAGTTTTATACCCAGTAGGCATGACTTCCATTTATCAGGAAAGCTGGGTAGTAGGATTTGGAGTCAAGAAGATATGAGTTCAAATCTTGATTCACATTTACTTAAGGTGACCCAGAAGAAATTGTCTAACTTTTCTCAGATTCAATTTCCCTATGTGTTACATGGGTGTAATAATGGCACCTACATCATGAGGTTGTTATGAGGATCCAATGATGATATACGCAATGTGTTTTATAAATCATAAATCCTAGTTATAGAGATCAGGCAAGATGTGGGAGTGGTACTTATCACATAAGAATGTGCTCCAACTGGGAGAAGCTTATAGAATCATAGCTCCAGACCTGTGAAGGATCACAGGGGCCATCAAGTGCAATCCCTTCATTTTTCAGATGAGGAAACTGAGGCAAGGGAAAGTTAACTGATTTGTCCATGGTCAAGGGACAGGATCAAGAAGAGACTCCAATGACCATCTGGTCTAATCCTCTCCTTCTAAATTATGTAACATAGATCAGAAACTTTGTATCCCTTAAAGTGCTATATAAAGGCTAGCTACAATTAGGTCTCAATTAGTACCAATAATGAAAGTCCTGAATGGTTATACATCTTCAAGTTCATATTATTTGAAATTAGAGTTATGTAAAATATGGTCATTGATTCCAGCCCAACGGAAATATGAAGTACAAATTCAAATAACTGGACCACATCAGGGTTCACTATTGAGACTTGGTTGTATTATTAGATTTTTATTAAGAAACTGAGGCTCAGGGAGAATAATCAAAATCTTTTTCTTTTAGGTCATGCCAGCAGTAAGAATCAGAGGAAGGATTTGGACCAAGGTCCTTTGAGCCCAGAGTTAGTGCATTAATTATTCTGTTTTGCCACATCTCCCCCATAAGTGGCCAAGGTGGTATTCAAACCCAAGGCCCCCAACACCAAATTTAGCACATTTCCCCACTGTAGTGAATGGTTACAAGACTTAGCATTCCTCTTCCATTTTCCTAACCACTTAGTGTTGGACTCCCTCCGGCTCTGACTCAAGGCCAGTCTCCACCTGCACCCTCGGACTCATTTGAGGTGCTTTCAGAATGAATCATCTCCTAAAACCTTTCCCCAACAATTGTGTACTGAAAATATACCCTACAGCCAAGTCTAAAGCTACCAGATGGAGTAGAACTGAGCTCATGCTGAAGAAAGGCAATTGGAACAATTAGCTCCAATAAGCCACTGCAGCATTCTGTCTATTCAATGTTATGCCTATGCCTTTGCATTCTTAGGGCAGAATGTACCCTTAGGCTACAAGAGCCTTGTACTCCAAGGCAACATAAACCTTGGGTTTTTTATCCAATTCAGTTTGACTTTCCTTGGCAAACACTTTTTTAGTGACTTCAGTGTGAACAGTACTGTGTTGGGTATTGGTCATATAAGGATAGGCATAACAGAAAGAAAAAGGAAAGAAGGAAGGAAGGAAGGAAGGAAGGAAGGAAGGAAGGTTGGAAGGATGGAAGGAAGGAAGGAAGGAAGGAAGGTTGGAAGGATGGAAGGAAGGAAGGAAGGAAGGAAGGAAGGAAGGAAGGTTGGAAGGAAGGAAGCTCCCATGATTTTAAATTATACTAAGGGAAAAATAATGATCAAAACAAGGGAAGTGGTCCTCCTGGTGCCATTCCTGACTTGATTACTCCTAAACCACATCTTGAATGCTGAATTCAGTCTAGGAGAATTTATTTCATTAAAGTCAAGGATGGAGGCAGCTAGGTGGTACAGTGAATAGAATACCAACCCTGAAGTCAGGAGGTCCTGAGTTCAAATCCAGGCTCAGACACTTAACACTTACTAGCTGTGTGACCTTGGGCAAGTCACTTAACCCCAATTGCCTTGCCTTCCCACCTGCAAAACCAACAAAAGAAAAAAGAAAAGAAAGTAAAAGACAATCTGGAGCAGGCCCTATTAAGGTGATCAGGGTAGTGAGAAGAGAGTTCTGACAAGTAAACAACAGTTAAATGAATTAACGTTGATTGCCCTACAGGCAGCTAAAAGGCACAATGGATAGAGTGGCAAGCCTGGAGTTAGGAAGACTCAACTTCATGAGTTCAAATCCAACATCAGACATTTACTAACTATGTGACCCTGGGCAAGTTACTTAACTCTCTTTGCCTCGGTTTCCTCATCTGTAAAATGAGCTAGAGAAAAAAAATGGCAAACCACTTTGAGTATCTCTGCCAAGAAAACCCCACAAGGGGGTCATAAGGAGTCAGACAAGACTGAAAATGACTAACCAAACACATATCCATACATATATGCCTATAGAAGAAAAGACATAAGGGGATACAGAATCAGCCTTCAAGGATATGAAGGTCAGTCATCTGGAAGATAGTTTGGACTTGTTTTGTCTGATCCCAGAGGACAGAATGAGAAATAATAGGTGGAAACTGAGATGGAAAAGGGATAAATTTAAGCTTGGAGCAAGAATAGATTTCCTAAAAATCAGAGCTATCCAAACACTGTCTGGAGGTAGTGAATTTTCCTTAATTAAAAAGTCTTAAAGCAAAGACCAGATGACTATTAGTCTCTTAAAAAGAGAGGTTTTTATTCAGATGTGCATTGGATTCAGTGGTCTCTGAGGTCCCCTTGACAACTGGTGCTTTAAAGTTTGCGAATTTTTCCATTTAGATGGAAGTCCCATGGATAGGGTCCATGCCAAGCCATATCAGCTTCAGCTTTCCAGGACTTTAGCTCCTTATCCAACAAATTCAGAGAACTCTTGACCAAGAACTTTTCAAATCTCTAAATGCTGTATACTTTATACACTAGATGTACATTATTAATATTGTTAGAATTTCCATTAATGTGTTTCCAAACCTTACTGATATCCAAACCCTCATTGGAAGGTTTGGAAAACTAGAAGATCCCATGACATAATAACATTTTCTCTTCTAACACTTTTGCCATAACTTAGCTATTCTACTCAACACTCATTACACCTTTCTCTTCTTGCCCCTAACCCAACACACTCTAAGCCATAAGGGCACCTCATCTAGGATTTATTTACAAGGGAAAGGAATAAGAAACTGAAATGTAAAGATTAAGGTGGTGGCTAGCCAAAGATGTGTATTCAGTAAGGATATGTTAAATATCATATAAGCCAGACACAGTGTTAAATGCTAGGAATACAAAAGGGGGAAAAAATGAAACAGAGCCTGCCCTGAAAGAGCTTACTTTTTTTGTGAGGACTGGGTGTGTCAATAACCTCCAATAACAATCTATAACCTACCAAAAGGTACTTATTAAGTACCTACTCTTAGGCACAACAACCACAATAAAAATGAACATGGCTTGCCCTCAGAGAGTTTCTATTTTACTAAAGGAGATAACACATGCATAACTAAGTAGATATAAAATTAAAATATACATCCAAGATAATTGGGGGCAGGGGACATGAGGAGCTGGGGAGAGAGATCATGTAAAAGGTGACCCTAGAGCTGAGCCTTGAAGGAGGCTAGAGATTCTAAGAGGTTGTTTGGTGAGGAAGGAAGGCATTCTGGACATGGGGGACAGACTGTGAAAAGGCGTGAAAATGGGAAGTCTTATATGAGTAGCAGGAAGGTCATTATGGTGTGACTGTGGAGTGAATGGAGGGAGCCACATGCAGGGCAGAAAATGAGAACACACTTGGATGGGCCTGTAATCTTCTCTGCATACAGTTGAATATATTTACTGGCATGTCTGTGGTGATATCTTTTCATCATTTATAACAGTGAAACCATCACATCTGAACTCCAACACCTTAGGACCCAATTATTACATGAAAGAACGGTAAGGGAATTCAAGGAAATGAAGTCAGAAAAAAAGAGGCTAGACCCAACAAAATACATACAGAGCAAATTGATTCTGGAGGTGACACTGGCTTAAAGGCACTCATAGATGGTACCTAGTCTTGCTTAATTAATTGTCAGCTAAATCTCCTGTGGGAGATCTGGGCCCACGATTCTTTCACTCTCAAGTCCGGCCCTCTCTACAAGTGTTGAGCAGTCAATGGAGGGCAAGAGATTGAATATAAGTGGAAGGAGGGATGGTAGAATGGCCAACCTGCTAGAGAAGATGGAATGGGGAATGGGATCACTTGTACATGCAGAGAGCTTGTTTGGCAAGGAGAAGGGCAACCTGTTCATGTGGGACATGCAAGAGATAGTGGCAGAAAGTATTTGAGTGATGTAAAATGAGAGAATAAAGGACAGCAAAGACAGATGATGGTGGGCATGACTTGAGGCTGAGGCTTAGAAGGGCAAGACCTTCGATAGGAAAAAGAGGCAAGGGGTTTGAGAGAAGAGAGCAATGTAGAGTTGAGCTGGCTCGCCAAGGGGCCAAGATGGGCCAGGGAAGAGAGTGTAGCCACCACAAGAGGGAGGATCTGGGAGGGAACTAAGAGGTTGGAAAATTGGGAGAAAATGTGAGGACAAAGAACACAGTTAAGAGTTAGAGGCAGAGAGAGAGGCAGAATGAAAAGAGATTGGGCTCAGATAAGGGAGTTTCAGAGTTCATGATCATGGGTCAAAGATATGACCTTCTCTATATGAAGCATCTCAAGTTGGGGAGGAGGTCTAGAGAGAGCCCATTAGTCCATTGTATAATTCCAGGCTTAGTCTCAGTCTATCAGGTATCCTTCTGTTGACTGGAAGGCTTTCCATTTTTCACCCCCATTCCTATGGAGTTACTTTACTTGCAAACTATCTCCTCTACATCTGCCTGGAAGAGAAGTTATTACAGGGAACTATCAACTGCAGCTCAAGTTTTTTCTCTAAGAACCAGAAAATAGCAATTCAGTCTAACACTCCATTCACTCCCAACGTTCACAAAAGATGACCCCTTTAATTATAGACCCAACACCAGGAACTCACAGTTCCAAAATAAATCTTTTCATTATTTAGTCATGGATGAGTTCCCAGTAAGACAGTCAGGGTTACAGGCAAGAAAATGAAATTACGGAACAGTCTTCCATCTCCCTAGAGAGCTCTGCCTCTATTCTAACTTTTTCCCAGCATTTATTCCTGCAGAATTGTAAGTTCTGTGAGGGCAGAGACCATGTTTTATTGTCTCTGTATATCTAGCACTTAGTAAGATGCCCAATGACTATTGCTGCTTGGTTATTTTCAGTCATATCTGACTCTTTGTAACCCTATTTGGGATTTTCTTGGCAGAGATACTGGAGCAGTTTACCATTTTCTTCTCCAGTTCATTTCACAGATGAAGAACTAAGGCAAAGAGAGTTAAGTGACTTGCCCAGGGTCACACGGCTAGTAAGTGTTTAGAATTTGATTTTAACTAAGGTCTCCCTGACTCCAGGTCTCATATTTTAGTCACTGTGCTATCCAGCTGCCCTGCTTGGGACAAAGTACGCACTTAAGAAACGCTTATGAAATGGAATTCAACTGACTTTTTCCTCCCAGGAATCTCAATACTTCACTATCACCTTCCATCCTTAGGTCTGGTTAAATTATGAAGACTACAAATACATCCCCCCTTCATTCCCTCCATCCCTGCCCAGCTCCTTCATTGGTACAGCTGTCCTTCCTCAGCTAATTGCTTTCCGAGACAGTCTCATTGAGAGAGAGAAGAGGCTCATCTCAGACTCATAATCCTGTTAGAGATGAAAAGATCGTTGGTGCTCATGTGGCCTGAACGTCCTCTTCATTTATTCTTCTCTAGGATTAGTTTCTATTAGACACCACCACTACCCCCCTTCTTGGACAGGATCCCAGATGCCATCTCAGTATTTTATCTTTTTCTAGCATGCTGGCTCTGGCTGGATGACTTTGTAAGAGACAGCCTCTCCCAAGATGTCTTGGAATTTCCAGAAACCTCTTGAATTTCATTCCCACTCCCAGGCTTATTCAATGGGAAAAAGAGGATTTCTTGTGTGTGTGTGTGTGTGTGTGTGTGTGTGTGTGTGTGTGTGTGTGTGTGTTTGTACACACACATGCATGTGTGCCTGTTTGTGTGCATGTGTGCATTTGTGTGTCTGTGTGCATGCATGTGGGTGTGCACATGCATGTGTGTGTTTGAGAGGATGGAGGGAGGAACAATTTCTTCCTCTTAGCTGCTAAGAGCTTCTCCTCTGAGATTACCTTCCATCTACCCTCCATATATCTTATATGGGTCTAGTTATGTACACATTGTTTTCCCCCATTTAAATGAGAGATCCTTGAAATCAGTGACTGTTTTTGCTTTTCTCTGCTCTCTCTGCTCTTAGGACAATGTGCTGGTACATAGTAAGCCCTTACTAAACACTTGTTGGCTGACTGGTCCCTAGATCTTAATCTCAAGAACACCGGGAAGAGTAACAGATTCCAACCCCAGGGCCTTCTCAGTGGTCTCAGCTACAGTGTTTGGGGGAGATTTGTGGGAGGAGGGGTGCCAAACTAACTCAGAACAAACCTCTAATTCAGGTCCTCTTCATATCTCACTTCAACTATCAAAACAACCTCCTAATTACTCTTCCTACTTAAAGTCTCCCCCTACTCCCAATCCATTCTCTACATGGCTGCCAAAGCAACATTCCTAAGCATTTCAGTTCTCTGCTCAAGAAGCTTCATTGACTCCCTATGACCTGGGAAAAAAGCACAGAGTCTTCAAATTGGCATTGAAAGAACTTCCCAGTCTGACTTTGCTCTATCTTTCCAGGTTGACTGTATATAATTGCCCTTTATGCACTCTCCATTCCAACCAAACTGGCCCATTGACTGGTCTTCATTCATGACACCCCTTCTCTTGCCTTGGCATCTCTGTCCAGGTGGTCTCCTATGCCTGGGATGCTCTCTTTCCTCATCTCCACCTCTGGGAAACCCCCAAGCTATTTATACTTCTCCACCCAATTTAGCTTGGCATCTTTTTTGTATGTGCTCATGTACCCTTCTATGGGTACATCATTTCCTACTTTAGAATTTAATTTCTTTGAGAGTAGGCAATGTTTCACTTGCATTTCTGACACCCAGCACAGTGACTGGCTCATTACATGCTTAATACATGCTTGATGGAATGACTGACATCCTAAAGTCACTTCTGGACCAATGGTTCCATGATTCTCTGACACTATCAAGTAGAATGTAAGCTTAGGCAGGGCACAGCTATTGTCATTTTTTCCTACTATCTTTATGGTCTAGTACAGCATCTGGTACATTGTGGATGCTTAATAAATACTCATGCATTAACTTATTGTGTCTATATTTCTAGTACCTAACACAGTACCTGATACACTTTAAGTGCATAAAATATAAATGCTTGTTGGATTGGACTCAAATGGATTAGTCTAAACTGGATTGCATTAGATTGGACTGGACTGGGTTGGATTAGATTGGATCAGTCTAGATTCAATAGGATTGGACTGGACTAGATCACACTGGGTTGGATTGAACTTTAATGTAATGGATTGGATAGATTGAAGTGACTGGATTGGATTGGACTGGACTGGACTATACTAGACTAGGCTGGACTCAATTTTAATGAATTAGATAGACTGAAATGGACTGGATTGGACTGGTGGACAGGACTGGATTGAAACTCTCCAGAGAAAGTCCCCCTCTTGAACGTGTGAAGCCAGCATAACTTTCTAGCTATCTGGCATTCAAAGGGGAACTTTTGACAATGGGAGCAATTTATCAGGGGATATGCTCTCCTTTGGTTACAGAATAGAGAGCTGGGCCTCCCTACACTGTCCTCACATATTGCTTCTCTCTTCAGCTGGGGACGGGAGGTGGCTGGCATGATCCAATCTCTACCAGACACCAACACATTCCCTTGTTTGCCCTGTGTCACTGATGTGAATTCATAATACTAGCTGACATTTATATGGAATTTCCAGGGTCATGCGTTTCTCCCTGATACAGAGACCCACCTTTTTAATACCCATGTCCTTCTGGTAATATGTGAAATGGAACATGATAATCTCTGGATAGCTGAAGGAGTAGTTTGCCCAGAGATCAATGGAGAGGCACATGGTGGATGTGAGCAGGCTGTGGTGCATTGTCAATTAAGGATCATGCAGGAGAAGTAGTGTGAAAGATGTTGTCCAGGAAGTGCTTGATCAGAAAAAAATATATACTGAGCTGATCATGTCAAGTGACAAGAGTGAGGGCTAGATGGTAGACAGCCAGCAGCCTCCACAAGCATCCCTGAGATGGCAAGGGAAGTAAAGGAAGGCCCTTAGAATGTTGGGTGGAGCCCCCTGGCTCCTTGTTGTTTGTTCTTCACTCTCTAAGAGGAACATGACCTCATGGATGTGATGCCATGACATGCAAATGAATTGGATTTAAGTGAGGCAGGGCGGTGCAAAGTCAACAGCCTCACTGTCTCCTCTGGAGCCGTCTGGGTCCAGTGGCCAGATATAGATCAAGATGACTGGAGATGGCCCTATGGCAAACTTATAGGAAACCCTTGATAAGTGCATAGAAGGATGAGTAGGCACGGGTGACAAGATCTGCAATGTTAGAGGGAATATCTAGCCCACAGATATATTGGAATATTGGAGAATTAAGGATTATAAAGATATTTACAGCTGTCAACTCATTGGAATGTATGTCCTACACCTACCTTTAATGTAGGCAGCTAAGTGGTACAGTGGATAGAAGACTAGGCCTGGAATCAGGAAGCCTTGAGTTCAAATGTGACCTTAGACACTTAATAGAAGAGTGACCCTGGTCAAGTCACTTACTGTCTTTCTGTCTCAGTTTCCTCAATTATAAAAAGGAGATAATAATAGCACATACCTTGCAGGATTGTTGTGAGGATAAAATTAGTTAATATTTGTGAAGCCTGACACATAGTAGGTCCTTAATGAATATGTGTTCCCTTCCCTTTACTCTATATAGTCTATGCAGTTTATGGTTGGGGGGAAGGTCCATGTGACTGAAATCACAGATCTTTTGGAGCCTCTGAGTACTGAGGGTTACAAATCACTTTATTTCCATCATCTCATTTGATTCACACTCTCCTCCTGCCATGTAGGGATATTTCAAAGGGATGTGGATCAAGGCACAGCCTTCTCCCTGAGCTGCAGAACTTGTCAGAATCATCACTCACACTTTGGGTCCGCGAGAGTGAAGCTATTTACAGCCGCAGAAAGGAATGAAGATTTCATTACTCTTGTTAGGGAAGCGGTAGCTTCGCCCCTGAGAACAGGCAAGCCAGGGCACGGCTCTTACATCCAGCAGGCCTCCTCTTCCCTGGCGTTATGCGGGGACAAGGATGGAGAAAGTAAGGCAATGTGCCCGGTAGAAGGAGCCCTGGCTGTGAAGTCAGGGAGAACTGGGTCTCAATTTTGCTCGTGACACTGAAAATGGACCACACGTATTTCACCAAGAGGGGCAGCTTGTGAAGCAAACTTTGTGACTATAATTGAGTCCCTTAATCTCACTAAGTCACAGTTTCCTTACCCAAAAAATTATTTATTTCCCTTCATTATTATTTGCTTCCCTTCTGATCCTCCAAACCTCCTCAGGTCTCAGTTTCCTCATCTGTTAAATGAAGGGGATGGTCTGGCTGATTTCTGAGGCTTTTTGTCGTTCAGTCATTTTCAATCAAGTCTGACTCTTCATGACCCCATTTGGGGTTTTCTTGGCAAAGATACTAGAGTGGTTTTGCATTCCTTCTCCAGCTTGTCTTATAGATGAGGAAATTGAGGCAAACAGGGTTCAGTGACTTGCCCAGGGTCCCACAGTTAATAAGGGTCTGAGGCTGGATTTGAATTCAGACCTTTCTGACTCCAGGCCCACTGCTCTATGTACTATGGCACCACACAACTGCCTTTCTGAGGTCTCATGGTTTAGAATCTACCATACCATATAAACTCTCTGGGCCCAGTCATTGGCTAAATGACTTTTGAGATATATTTCATCTTTATCTAATCCTATAACCTCAACTGGTCCCACTTTTCTTCCCCATAAAATGAAGTGGCTGGACTACATGGCCTCTAAAATTCCTTCCTTCTTTAGGTCTTTGATCCCATGATCTTTCTGAGCCCCCATTTCTTCATCTGTATAATGAGAAGGTAGGTCTCCAAGGCCTCTGAGGTGCCTTTGAGTTCTAAAGCTGTATTTCTATGGCCTATATGGGATCTGCCTCACATGGCTGTTGTGAGAATCAAATTAGATAATGTCTGTCAAGTGCTAAATCAATGTTAACTATCATCAGTAGTATTACAGGGCAGAGTTTGCTTCAGTGGCACAGAGAGCAAGCAGTAGCTTCTGGAGATTGGAAGAGGAAGACCAGCCCAACTTCAACTCAATTCAATGCAACGTGAATTTGTTGGATCGGCTCTCTTGTCTGGGAGGCCATGGATGGATAAGAAGAGTAACACTTTGACAAAAGTTAGGCATGTCAGTCCCATTTGTTGGGTGCTATTGAGTAGCCCATGACCAGATGACTTGGCAACCTCAAGAGGCCATGACATTTCTCAATGGGACCTAAAACTCCTCAATCATTCCTAGAAGACAGGATCTCAGATTTAGACCCAAGAGGGACCTTAAAGGGCTTTAGTATAGATGAAGGAACTGACAACCAGAGAAGTAAAATTACTTCCCCAAGGTCACCTGACTAGTAAGTGGCAGAGCCTGGATTTGAACCCAGGTTCTCTGTCTCTAGATCCAGTGTTCTTTCCATTGAACTGCAATGCCTTCTTTACACAAGCTCAAATATAGGCCACTATGTCTAACCCAGCCTGGATCCCTGACAATGCTTCAACCTGGTCAACACACACACACACACACACACACACACACACACACACACACACACGAGTTTCCTCAACCATGAAATGGTAATAACCTCCAAGGGTTGTTGTGAAATCAAAACAGAAATATCTGTAAAGCACTTAGCATAGTGTGTCTGACACACAGTAGGTATTTAATAAATGCTTGTTTCCTTCCTTCCTTCCTTCTTTCCTTCCTTCCTTCCTTCTTTCCTTCTTTCCTTCCTTCCTTCCATCCTTCCTTCCTTCTTTCCTTACTTTTTAGGAACAGTAATGAAATCAATACTAGCACTGATTGTGGACAGGGTATGGGTATTCACTACCCTATGATTCTAGTCACCAGCACTGTGATGTCTCAGACCAAAAGACCTTTCCCTAGTCATCATTCCTCCAAATGTGGTGCCTTGCCTATCAGAATGCCCATTCTTTGAAGGCAGAGACTGCTGCCTCACTTTTGTCTTGGTATACTTAGCTTTCAATTCATTGCCTGTCATGGAGTAAATGTTTAATACATACTTTTTCATAATAATAATAATAATAATAGCTAACACTTATTCAGCACCTACTATAGGATCCCATTCCATACTCGCCAAAACCCTAGCAGGCAGGGGCTGTTATTATCCCCATTTTACAGATAAGGAAACTGGGGCAAACAGAGATTAAGTAATTTACCCAGTCACACAGCTAATGAGCTTCTGAGGCTGAATTTCAACTCAGTTCTTCCTGAATCCAGGTCTAGCTCTTTCCACTGGGTCACCCATGCTGCCTCAGTCACTCATACCACTAAGATGGTAAAGGTCTTGGGAACAGTAACACAGGATCATGGACACAATCAGGAAGGCATCTTAAAGGTTATTCAGTCAACTTCTTCATTTTACAGGTGAGGAATCTGGGGACCAGACAAGTTGAATGCCTGAGGAAGACTCTCCACCTCAAGTCCTCTGATTCCAAATCTGCCATACATTTCATTTTACTATGCTGGCTCTCTCACCTATAAATTGACTTAGCTCTCTTGGAATTCCCAATTCTCTGTTTCTCTGAGAGATAAAACTATGAACAAAATTTTCAGGTTAGAATATCTAAGAGACAGTGTCTTGCACATAGTAGGAACTTAATAAATGGTTACTGGATTGAATTATAACAACAGAGAAGTGAATGGGGAATTGTTTCTTAAATCTGCTTTACAACTCTCCACTTCCCCTATTACCATTCCATGCTAAAAAATGGTTGTGGTAGGTCAAGTATACCTACTGCAATCTTCCATCATCAGTGGTATAAAAGTTGCCCATCTACTCACACATTCTGAAAGAGTGTAGGGCAAGATCCATGTGAATCAATGAGATCTTCCCCTAAAAGATAATACAGATTATAAGTATCCTGAGGGTAGTCACTATATCTTCAAATTGGGTAAACCTGGTATAAACCCAGGCACTGACATTTACTCATAAAAGCAGGCTAGGCAGCCCAGACTTGCCAAAGTCAATGAGAAAATAGCAGGCTTAGTCCTTGGCTCTCAGTCTAATGCAGTAAGACATACAATCCTTCCCCCAATAGACTTCCTACCCAGCACACTTGTTTTCTCAGCATCATCCCAATGACAAAACCTGAGGCAAGGTCTAAGCTTTGCTGACAGCATTTTCTCTTCCCAAGGAGACAGAGTGAGGAAAGGATCTGACAGTGAAAGCCTGGTAATGAGAATCCCAGTCCCTGATGTGCTCCAAGACCCCAGCTCAATTTTGGAGAAGCAAATGGGCCATGTGTCACTAATCAGTGCAAGTCATGAGGCTGAACCAAGCCTTTCTCTGTGGACCTCTGGAGTCCATCGTCCCTGCTGCCAACAGACCAGACTTCTTTGAGGTGGGAAGATCAGAATGAGGGAATTAAATAAACATTGGAAATTGGAATTGTCTTCAAACTACAAACACAACCTGGTGTGATTTAAAAATGATTCACTACAGTTGACAGGATAGGTGAATATTGAACAGTCTACAAGCCACAGGTTGTTACTAAGCACTTTTGTGCCAGGTTCTGGGAACAGAAAGTCAGAAGGGCAATTAATAATAATAACAATTAGTTAATAATAACAATATAATTAATTTATAATTATAATAAAAATTAATTTATAATTATATTATAATTATAATAAGAATTAATTTATAATAATCACAATTAGTTGTTGTTGAGTCATTTCAATCATGGCCAGCTTTTCATGATTCTATTCACAATTCTGGAATATTTTGCCATTTCCTTCTCCAATTTATTTGACAGATGAGAAAACTGAAGCAAACAGGTTGGGTGAATTACCCAGAGTCACACAGCTAGTAAGTAAGTGTCTGAGGTTAGACTCGAACTCATGAAGAAGAATCTTCCTGATTCCGAGTCCACTGGTCTATCCACTGGGTCATCTAGCTGCCTTAACAATAGTAATAGCTCAAACTTAGATAGTGCTTTTACGATCTGTAAATGCTTGACGAATATTATTTTACTTGAGCCTGACTACAACATTGTGAGGTGGGTAGTACTGTTACCTCCTTTTTCAAGGCAACTTAGGTCAATAAAACATTTCTTCAGCACCTGTTACGTACTAATTACTATGTGCTAAGCTGTGAGGGATCCAAAGAAAGGCAAAAAAAAAAAAAAGCAGTCACTTTCTTCAAGGAGGTCACAATGTAATGGGGGAGATAATGTGTAAATGAAAACTTATTTATATATATACATATGTAAATGAAATGAAATATGTAAATTAAAACTTACTTATATATATAATATGTAAATGAAATGAAATATGTAAATGAAAACTTATTTATATATGTTTATGAAATATATATAATATATATAAAAGAAAACTATATACAAACAGGCTATATATAGGACGGTAACAAGCACTATTAATAATAATAGTTAATATTTATATAGCACTTAATATGTGCAAGACACTGTGCTAAGAATATAAATATTATCTTATTTTATCCTCACAATAATTATCTCTATTTTACAATTGAGGAAATGGAGGCAGACAGGAGTTAAGGGACTTGTCCAAGGTGACACAGTTAATGGATGCTATCAGAGTCATCTGCAGCTCTGTGCTAGGGACAACACCGAAAACTGGCCTGTAGGGAGAGCTTGGTCTATCCCTTCTCACAGCACTATTCAGAAAACTCAGTCTGAAAGTCTGAAAAGCCTTCTGGAGAAAAAGAAGAAGAATGAGACAAAAGACAAAAGATTTCTTGGAGATACTTCACATTCCACCCAGCCACCCACCCCAGCCACTTTCTTGCTGCCTGCTCTGGGGATATGTGATCCAGAACTCTAGACCACCAGAGTCCATGCCCTGAGGAACTTAATACACTCAGATTTGGGGTTAATATATTCAGTTTATGACTCCTGAATGGGTGTATACAAAATTAGGACAATTGTTATCAATACTACACCCAATCCCAGGGCAGATCTTGTTTCATACCTCATTCAGGGGCCACCTGGTCAGTTTCTTGTCTGCCCACTGTACCTTGTGAGGTGTACAAGGCTTTCCCTATCAGAATAGTATGTTCCTTGGAGGCAGGGATTGTCTGTGTTTAGTATCTCCTACATAAAGAGTGGGTTTGAGAAAGGGACCCCTCATGATGCCTAATTAGCAGAGAGTTGGCATATAAATATTTAATGAATGTTTTTATTCATTCAAATATTCATTTAAAAGGACAAATAATAAGATAGGATAATATAATATATATTAATAAGCATATATGCTTCAAGATTTACAAAGTACTTTATATATACCTTTGTGAGGTAGAGGCTTTTATCCCCATTATTCAGATGAGCAATGTGAAGTAAAGAGAGGTTAAGTGGCTTATAATTAAAATTATTATTAATGTAGCTACTTAGCATCTTAGGCAGGATTTGAACTCAGT
>CM053580.1:554988588-555007733 GCA_028627135.1 Pseudochirops cupreus
GGAGAGCTCTGTCCCAATTCACTGGGGTTTTCACAGCTGCTGGAGCTATTAGGAGGCTGCAGTTTCTGCAGCACCCACCAGCTTTGGCTCACTGAAAACGCACCTCAGGACCACCACCCAAGACTGTGATCCCAATCCAGGCAGCTCAAGTCAAGAGTACTTAGCCTCTGAATGATCACTTGGCCCCCTTGCAATCTGCAGGCTGTGAGCTCTGAAGCAACCACATGGAGGCAGCTGCAGGGGCACTGGTTCAGATTGCTTCTAGCTGTGGAAGCAGTCAACCAGACCCTCTCCCCCAAATTTAGCTGAGCTCTACTGACCTTTTCCCTTTGTTCTTGGCTCTTATGGGTTGGTAATTCTGGAAACTGCCACAACTGCTGGTGATCTGCTGTCCTGAAAGCTCCAGCCAGGATTTCTCCTAGATGGCATGGGGCTAAAACCACATGGGGCTGGGCTCTTCTCCCAGCTCGCTGCAATGAGTCTTTCCATCCATCTGCCAGGCTGTCTTCAGTGGGAGCCTTGTTTCTGTGTCATGTTATGAGTTCTGGAGCTCTAAAATTTGTTTAGAGCAGTGGTTCTCAACCTTCCTAATGCTGCGACCCTTTAATACAGTTCCTCATGTTGTGGTGACCCCCAACCATAAAATTATTTTCTTTGCTACTTCATAACTGTTATTTTGCTACTGTTATGAATTGTAATGTAAATTTCTGATACGCAGGATGTATTTTCATTGGTACAAACTGAACATAACCCACAGGTTGAGAACTGCTGGTTTAGGGTCATATTTTATCGGTATTTGAGGTGGCTATGGTGGGAGCTACGGAGTTCTCCTACTTCTATGCCGTCATCTTGACCACCTCCCACCTTTAAAAAAGCTAAGTAGTCAAGGCAGGAGAATTGAATTCTACAGACCACTTGTTCTCAATCCTGCGTGCCCCAGACCCTGAAGATAGAGGCCCAGGTCTGTTTGGGCACAAGCCCAAGCACTGGGTACCCAGCAAGTGTAATGATGAACTTTAAGATTCTTTCTAGCTCAAAATGTCTATTCCTCTGATCGCTGAGGTTTTTCTAGATCCCAGATCCTATGACTTTCCCCCACAGGGGGTAGACCGCTGAACCCGGAGTCATGAGTGTCATGTTCAAACTCTGTTGGTGTGTGATGATGTTAATTGCACCTTGTATTTCTATAGTATTTTAGGAGAGTTTTCAAAGCTCTTTCCATGCGTAATTTTATTTGATTTTTACAACCACTGTTCATTAGAGACCGTGGGTCTCTCCATTAGATTGTAAGCGCTTTGAGAGCAAAGACTTTCTTTTGACTCTTTTTGTATTTTTGCTGTTTCTTAGCAGTGTGCCTGGCTCATATGAGGTTCTTAATAAATATTTATTGAGTGAACGAATGCACTGAATAAATCTTAATTGTTGTTGAGGTTGGGGGCAGTCACCCACTCATTCCAGTGTCCTCTAGAACAGAAACTCCATGAAGGCAGGAATTATTTTTCTTCTTGTTTTTGTAATCCCTAGTGCCTAGTACAGTGACCTAATAAATACATGCTTCAAGCCTGGGAGTCTAGATCCAGAGTTGGAAAGGGACTTTTGAGGTCATCTAATCTAACCTCTTACCTTATAGATGAGACCCAAATTGGTGAACTGAATTGTAAGTGGATGAGCCAGAATTTGCACCTTGGACTTTGGACGTCAGTGCTAATGCTCTTTCTATGATAAGACTGCCTCAAACTATGTGTATTTTTTGAATATCATGAAATTGAATGGAGGAATCAAGGTGAGGCATTGGCTGTGTTCATACATATCCTCCTTTGCAACAAATACCTTCAGTGAAACTAGTACATTTGGAAGGAGTCTAATCCCTGGAGGCTTTTTTATAGGAACAGGAATCAGCAAAGACTTTGTGGAAGGGAGTGAGGGTAGGGTGGGATGGGGAGAATGGAGACTCCAAGGCCAAGTGGGCTTTGGGATGGAGTTTTTGGGTGAGAATCCTGGCTTTCCATTATGCTCAGTGGAGAGCAGGAGAGTTCCATTTCGGCCTTTAATGTGAATTTTCATTTAATAAAATGTGAAAATTTATAAGCAGTCTGCACTCAGGGCAAAAGGAACAGGTCTGTTTCCTGCCAGAAAATGCTTCAGCTGAGTGAGGAGCCTTGCCAAGACTCTCTGAAGGCCATAAACAAATAACCAAGTGATCCAGGGTTGGCTGCTGGGATCTCCCTGAGGTTCATTGATGGCCAGGTCCAAGCTCCAGAGACTCAGGGTAGGAAAATGAAGTAGGAGGGTGTGTGTGTGTGTGTGTGTGTGTGTGTGTGTGTGTGTGTGTGTGTGTGTGTGTGTATGTAGGGGTTTGGGGGGGAATTCATTAATAGTCCTGACAATTCCGTGAATCGGTAAGAGGGTGGGGATGATTATTTTCATTCTGCTGATGAGGAGATAGATACTAAGGCACTGAATGACCTAATAAAGCATTCTTTGGATGCTGTTGCGGGCTTGATGCTCTGGGCCTGAAGATTCTGTCTGGTGATGCCAACACCATCCATAGGGTAGACAGCAAGGAAACATCCCTGAATTTGGAATTCAACAGCTCGGGTTTAAGTCTATGTTCTGGTTCTTCCTTCCTCTTTGCCCTTAGGCAAGTCTGCTGCCCTCCTGCCAGGGCTTCAGTTTGTGCATCTGTGAAATGTAGGTGATGTAATAAATGGCTTCTTAGCTCCAGTTTGAAATCAGGTGATTTGCAGAATCACAGAATTTGAGCTTTGGAAAGGACTTCAGCAGTCATTTAGTCCAATTCATATCCAAAAGGTATCCCTACTATTCCATTTCTAACAAAGGGTCATCCAAAGAAGGGATCTCCCAGAAGACCCTTTTTAGGAGACTGAACTGTGGCCCCTCAGACTCCTTGCAAATGTAATTATTTCTCCAAGCACCTAGTGCAGTGCAAGCACATAGTAGGTGCTATATAAGTGTTAGCTGTAATTGTTACTGGTCTAAAGAGATCCTACCTGAAGAAATTCCATCTACCAATACAGACCAGTGCATTCTCTGAAGCTTATCCAGTCTTAGAGAGCTGCCTAGAGAAGTCAAATGACTTAGCTAAAGGCTTCAAGGTCAGTTTTCTACTACAGCACATTGCCCCCGGCACATAGTAGGTACTTGACAAATTCATGTTGATTGATCATACATATCCACCATCCTTTCCATCACAGATAGATGGAATGTCTAGGCTTACTCACTGCCTTATTGGTGGAAAGAATGCCAACTCCTTTGTGGGGAGGAACTGGCTTTCCTCTTTGTCTTCCATTCCTTAGTGGCTAGCATGGGGCCTTCCATGGTTTTGGGGGATTATTTTGCTTTTCAGTCCAAGCCTGAGAGTGCTATGGAAGCTCCTTCTACCAAAACAGTTCATGAACTCAGTCTGTTACTTCTTGAGTTGCCTGGGGGCACTGGGAGATTTTGACTTATTCATGGTCAGATGGCCAAGTATGAATCAGAGACAGAATTTGAACCTGGTCTTTATAGCTCTAAGGCACTACTCCCCAATGCCTCCTGCCTTGTATGTTGAAGGTACCTTGGTAAGTGTTTGCTGAATTATTGAATTGTCTCACTACACACTTCACTGTCTGACTCAGGGAGGTAGGGACTATGATCACCATTTGTTGGGTCTAACTGGCCTCCCTGACTGTAGTCCCTGTGACTTGTTTCTATCCCACCTACAGTGGCCAGAGTTCCCTCCCTGCAACAAGGCTTTATTGGTCCAATTTTCTTCCTGGTTGATAACTGTTTGTTCTATAGATTTGTTTAAACTCTATGGGCTCAGGGCATCAGTGGCTGGGGTGGTTTCCCAGCTACCTAAAGCTCTGCTATCTAGTGATCTCTTCCCTGAAATTCTAACTCACTGATACTGTCCCAGCTCATAGATGGTTGGATGAGTGGCCCAGGATATGAGAGGCAAGATGGCATTTATTAAGGCAGTGAGGGACAGTGGAAAGACTTCTGTGCTTGAATGCACAGAGAGCTGGACTCTGGCTTTGACTTCCATTGTAATTGGTGGGATGATCATGGACAAGTCACATAATCTCTCTGAGATCATAAAATGGGCCCCTATCGTGCTAATTGAAAGGGCTGTTGTGAGGAATTAATAACAAGAATAATAAATAGCTAGAATTTATATGATGTCTTCTATGAGCCGGGCACTATGCTGAGTGCTTTACAATTTGTATTTCATCTGAACCCTGGGAGGTAGGTGCCATAATATTCCCATTTTATAAATGGGGAAACTGAGGCCAAGTGAAGTCAAATAACTTGCCCAAGTTCACACGGCTAATAAATATCTGAAGCTGGATTTGAACTCAGCTCTTCTGGACTCCAGACTGGTGATCTATCTATTAAGCCACCTAGCTAGCTGTCTGAATAAGAAAAATGCCTATCTAAACTCCGATGTGGTTGTATGATCGTGTTAGAATGGGAACCTACATTCACTGATATAGATCTCAGACCTAGGACTTAATAGATAAGTCCTCCAGAGAGGCCTGAGACACCAAGTGGCTAAAAGAGATAGGTGATATCATTAGTGTCATCTTATGGGTGAGGAAATGGGGCTTAGAGGAAACAAGTGACTTGCCCGAGGATACACAGGTAGGAAGTGTCGGAGGCAGGATCTGAAATGAGATCTTTCATATATAATGTGTTTGAAACAATGGGTAATATACTATAATGCACTATGTAGTAATATGGAAAGATATGATATAAAATAAAATACATACATTATATATAATATATACATTATATATATGTAATATATATACACAAATATACATAAAATATATACATATACATATATACATGTGTGTATACATATATATACATTATATATAATATATAAATGCATATATAAATATATACATTATAAATCAAATTATAATATATTAAAATAGCAATACTATAATAGTTATATTATAGTTATTATATTATATTTACATATATAGACATCTATATGCATTCATGTATGTGTATATGCAGATATGGGCAGCTGAGTGGCGTAGCTGATAGAGCACTGGGCCTGGAGAAGGAAAGGTGTTAGTTCAAATATGACCTTAGACACTCACTAGCTCTGTGACCCTGGGCAAGTCACTAAACCCATATTTACCTCAGTTCCTCATCTGTAAAATGGGGACATGCTAGAGAAAAAAAAATGGCAAACCATTCCAGTATGTTTACCAAGAATACCCTATGGACAAGTCTATGGGGTAACAAAGAGTTGGACATGAATGAACAACCACACAGCAACCATAATATGCATGTAAGTATATATACATATATGTGTGTGTATGTGTGTGTGTGTATACATATATATGTTTAATTTTAAATCACAATATAATCAGGGATATCACAAGGCAGTACATGCTAACTGCCCAGAGGTCGTTGTCAAGGAACCATTAATGTAGTGATCATAAAGGGTCATTGGCAAGAGATGAGGAAGAGGAGGAGGAGCAAGAGGAGGAGCAAGAGGTGATCCATATTTCCTGATGAAGGTAGGGGTCAGTGAAGGCTCCATGGAATGGATAGAACCTGAGATGCTCTTTGAAAAATGAGCCAGAGAAGCCTGGATGTGTAATTTTCAGTCAGACTGTGGACGGTCTAGCATGCCCTTCAGGAGCTCATGCTATTTAGCCCACATACAGTGGGAGCCAGTGAATGTTTTTGGGGAGAAGAGTAACATGATCTAAGCAGAGCATTAGGAAGATTACTCATGTAGTTGTGCAGAGGATGGGTTTGAAAATGGATAGATTGGAGTCAGAAAGACCAGTCTAGAGGCCAGTATCATAGCTTAGGTTAGAAGAGTGGATGGTCTGATATTCTGTAGAATATATACAGTGGAAGGTGAGAGGGGGAGATATTATGGAGACAGAATCTCTTGACAATGACAGAGATCAGAGAGGACAGCTCTTCCTTCTCCTTCCTAGCTATGGTCTGGAAGTTTTAATGGACGTCAAGCTCAATATAAATCAGCCGTGTGAAGGGGTAACCAAAAAAACTATGTGATCTTCACCCTCATTGAGAGAGACCTAGCTTCCAGGAAGAAGTCAGTGATGGACCTGATGGGTTCTGGACTGGCCAGGCCACATCTGGGTTTTTGTGTTCAGTTCTGGGCACCATATTTCAGGAAATACCATGATACCTTGAAGAGCTTCCAGAAATGGAGAATGAGGCTGACAGAGGATCTGGAGCTCATATCACAGGAGGATGGGTTGAAGGACCTGGGCAGGGGGAACCTGGAGAAGACCTGGGCATTCCTGAGAGCTATCTTCATTCATTCATTCATTCATTCATTCGGTCGGTCGGTCGGTCGGTCAGTCAGTCAGTCAGTCAATAAGAACCTACTTTGGCCTGGGCACTGTGCCGTACTCTGGGGCTCTAATCTGGAAGAGGGATTGGATTTTTTCTGCTTGTCCAGAGATGACAGAAGTAACAGAGATGGGTGGCACTAGCAAAGAGGCCGAGCAAGGCTCTGTAACCAAAAAAAGTTCCTAACAATCAGCGTTGTACAAAAACAGAAAGGGATTCTTGAGAAAGCAACAGAAGAGACAGCAACAACTGACATTTTTATCATTCATGCTGGGGTGGCTAGGTGGTGCAGTGGAGAGACCACTGTAATTGGGAGGAGGAAAAACCTGAGTTCAAATCCCACCTCTGTGTGACTCCAGGAAAGTTACTGTACTTCTGAAACCTTGGTTTCTCCCCATTGTAGAATGGGGATCACAGCGGCACCCAGTCTCACAGGGCTGTTGCAATGATATTTGTAAACTTGTATGGCACAAAATAGGCACTTAGTGCTTATTCCCTCCCTTCTGTCTGCCTCACTTTTCTCATCTGTACAATGGGGGTCATAATAATGCCTTCCTCCTGGGGTTGTTTTGAGGATAAAGTAAGATAATATTAGTAAAGTGCTTTGTAAAATCCTAAAACACTATAAATATCCTAGCCATTGTTATTATCATTACAGTAATTTGTGATTTGTAAAGTACTATGCACATCTATTAGGGCAGCTAGGGGGCACAGTAGATAAAGTAGCAGGCCTGGAGTCATGAAGACCTGAGTTCAAATCTGATTTCAGATACTTACTAGCTGTGTGACCTTGGGCAAGTCACTTATCCCTGTTTGTTTCAGTTTCCTCATCTCTAAAATGATCTAGAGAAGGAAACGGCGAACCACTCCAGTGTCTCTGTCAGCACAACTCCAAAAAGGGGTCACAAAGAATTGGACTCAGTTGAGATTGATTAAATAACAAATATTACAAAACACACAAATGTTACATATAGAATTAACATTACCTTAATTAATTTTAATTAATATAAGATTTAATATTATGTAATGAATTTTATATAACATATGACATATAATTATATTAATTAATATCTTATATATAAAATATTTAATTTAAAGATGATTACTTTAGAGTTTGCAGGGAACTAAGAAGCCAGACTAGTGCTATTAAATGAACATTGATTAAGCACCTACTATATGCCACGGACTGTCATTTTGCATAGGAAGAAACAGGCCCAGAGAGGTTAAGTTACTTGCCTATGATCACACAGGAAGTCAATGGTTAAAATGGGATTGGAACCCAAGCCCTTTAATTCCAAATCTAGCCCCTTGAGCCTCCTCTCTCAAGCTGCCTCCCTCAATGAAGGTTTTCAGGCAAGTGGCTGCCTGGTCCTGTCTTGGTTGGGTGTGTAGCAAGAGGATCTCATTTCCAGTGTGGCCCGTTCCAACTCTGACTTTCTGTGACTTGAGGCATCCTTATCCAAACTCCAGGTCAAAGATAAGGAAATCCTGGGCCCTGGGATATTCCAGACACTCCAAAATGCTTAGTGGAAGAACCTTCCTGCCTGGTCAAGGGCACATGGGCTCTGACGCTAAGCCTGCTAGGAAGGCCTCTGCTTGGTCTTGGGGTGGGGAAGCATCCTAGGGCCAAGATAAAGGCAGCGTGCATCCCATTTCTGAGCAGTCTCCCGTATCATAGCAACAGTTGTCCATCTCCCTCCTGCTGTATTTCTCAGCCACGTGCATTACCTTATCTGTGGCTGCTTTGCCTGGAAACCCTGCGTTCTATGAAACTCACCTGCTCCACAGAAAATTTGCATCCTTGCCCATGAAAATCGGGATGGTTTTAAAATCAGCAGGATGCTAGTGATATTGGGTGAGGGGAGGACGAGACGTGTGGGGGTTTGTGGCACGTCCCTCTGCTCTACCCCAGCTGCTTCTGAGACCTCTTGGCAACACACAAAACTGAGATTTGCCCTGGGGCCTGAGATGGGGTTTCACAAGTCCAGGGAGCGCCTTGCTTTGCTCTGGTGCCTGACTGGTTAACCCAGTCAAGAATCACACACATTTGCAGGAGTAAAGACCTATTAGGTTATCTCATCCATAGACACACCCCCTGCTGGGGCCCAATTGCTCTGAAAGATAGACTTCAATAACACTGATTCCCGAAATGACAGGCACAGCTTGTGCTCCTGGAAGTTTTTCTGGCTCTCTCTGAATCACAGGGCTAGGGGGAATGGAACTGAGGTACAGGGGACCCCAAGTAGGGGCAGAACCAGGATGAGAGCTAGGATTATTGTGCTCTGGGTTTTCCTTAGAGCTGCTCAGGTCTAAATGGCAGTGTGGTTTGGGCTAAATTCATCCATCCCTCCATCCCTCCATCCATCCATCCCTCCATCCATCCATCCATCCCTCCATCCCTCCATCCATCCATCCCTCCATCCCTCCATCCCTCCATCCATCCATCCATCCATCCATCCATTCATCCATCCATTCATTCATTCATTCATCCATCTATCCATCCATCCATCCATCCATTCATTCATTCATTCATTCATTCATCCATTCAATACATATGTATTATGCAATCATAACAGTAATAGCTAGCCTTCATATGGAGCTTTAAGACTTGCAAAAATGCTTTATATCCATCATCTCATTTTACCCTCACAGCACATGCTATTATTATCTTCATTTTACAGAGAAGGAAACTAGGCATCAGAGGTGGAATGACTTGCCCAGTTAGAGTGTGTCTGAGGTCACACTGGAACTCAGGTCTTCCTGACTCTGGCTCCAGCTCTCTGGATGCTGCACCACCCACTTGCCTGCTGTGTACCTGGCACTGTGAACCCCTTGAGATCAGGGACCGTTCCTTCCTCTCCCCCCTTTCTTTTTATCTCCAGCACTTAGCAGAGTGTCTGCTTCATGTGTTGTTGTTCAGGTGTGTTTGACTCTTCATGATGCACTGCCCCATCTTCCTTCCCTTTGACCATACTGTCCATGGTGTTTTCTTGGCAAAGATCCTGGAGTGGTTTCCCATTTCCTTCTCAAGTTCATTTTACAAATGAGGAAACTGAGGGAAACAGGGTGAAGTGACTTGCCCAGGGTCACACAGCTAGTAAGTATCCGAGGCTACATTTGAACTCAGGTCTTCCTGACTCTTCCCACTGAGCCACCTACCTGTCTCCTCCTAGCACATGGTAAGTGCTTAATAAATGCTTGTTGAGGGAGGGACTAGCCTTGTGTTAGTCACTAGGGATCAAAAAAAAGTATGCAGTTCCTGGCCTCAGGAAACTTCTATTCTATTTTACTGCTCTCATCCCTTCCAAATCTGAGATTCTGAGATGCACATTCTGTGGGATTAGGAAATCAAGTTAGGGTAGATTTGAGTATTGAATGGTTAAGCCCAAGGGCATTTCTTGCTGTTCTTCACATCCAACTCTCCCTCTAGACCATCCCTAGTGCTTTGCCCAGGCTGTGTGTGACCTGTGCCTCATGGGCAGTCTCTCCGCACCCCCCCCCGACAATCCGATTTCCTTCAAATCTCAGCTTAAGTTGATCACTGTTACCACTTGTATACACTTTGTATATAGTTCTATCCATAGTATCTCTTACAGGACAGAAGCTAAGGGACCAGGTGGGACAGTGCATAAAACACTAAGACTTGGAATCAGGAAGACCTGCCTTAGATACTTACTATCCGTGTGACCCATGAACCTCTGCCTACCTTGTGTTTCCCCTCTGTAAAATGGGACTATTAATAATATCTACCTCCAAGAATTGTTGTGGATAAATTTAGATATCATATGTAAAGTTCTTTGCCTAGCTTAAGGTTCTATGCAAATAAAATAAAAGTAACTCATTATTTTCCTTAAAGTATCATACCTAATAGAGGTTTAACAAATAGTTGTTGATTGAAGGACAAATTTGTGTAGAAATGTTAAGTATTGATTATTAAAATTAATTAATTAATTATTAATTAGGCAGGAAGAAAGAATGAGCTGCCTTAGCTAGCTCTGTGGTTATTTTTCAGTTTTTCAGCCGTGTTTGAGTCTTCATGACTCCTTTTGCAGTTTTCTTGGCAAAGATACTGGAAGGGTTTGCCATTTCCTTCTCTAGCTTGTTTTACAGACGAGGAAACTGAGGCAAACTGGGTTGAGTGATTTGCCCAGAGTCACACAACTAGGAAGTATCTGAGGCTGTATTAGAACTCAGGTCTTCCTGACTCCAGGACTGGGGCTCTGACCAGTGCACAGCCTAGCTACCCTTCGCTAGGTCTATACTCTCCTGGAAATGTCTCCTCTCAGTATATAATCATGCACATTCTCCAGGATCATATGGTCACAGCTCTATGTCTGGAAGGGACCCAAAGAGGCAGCTAATCAAACCTCCTCATTTTGCAGATGACAAAACTGAGGCCCAGAGAGGTTGTGTGACTTTCCTAGGGTCACATAGCCTCTAAGTGCCAGCACTGGTAAGTTGAACCCAGATTTTCTGACTTCAAACCCTGTTGTGTAAGGGAGGAGTCATTTTATTTACTCCTAATAGAACGGAAGGTAGAGACTCTGGTATCCCCCAGTCCAAGCATAGAGCCCTGTATATGTCAATGTCTAATTAATGTCTGTTAAATTGAATTGAATAATCACATATTAATGGATGGAATGGAATGATGGAAAGACCAAACCAGAGAGTGTCCGGGGCTTTAGTCCGTGCTCTCTTGTTAACTGGTTGTGTGACAGGGGGACTTTGTCTTCCAATACTTGCTAGTTAGATGATCGTAGGCAAATCATGTAATTTATTTGAGCCTCAGTTTCCCCTACGGTAAAATGGCACCCTAATATCTCTAGTAGCTCATTCATGTGAGGCAGTTTTGCGATCCAACATCATGCAATACTTATAGTCATGGTCTTTACATGATCATGTGTGCTGTAATTATTGCATTGGTGCAACAATGGCTCAATGGATAAAGACTACAGTCAGGAAGACTCATCTTCCCGAGTTCAAATCTGCCCTCAGAGACTTACTAGCTGTGTGACCCTGGGCAAGTCACTTAACCCTGTTTGCCTCAGTTTCCTCATTTGTAAAATGAGCTGGAGAAGGAAATGGCAAACCACTCCAGTATCTCTGCCAAGAAAACCCCAAATGGGGTCATGAAGAGTCGGAAACGACTGGACAACCACAAACTAACTCACAGGATTGTTGTAAAAACCAAATCTGCTATGCCCTGTAGACCTTAAGATGTCATGTTATTATTGTGATCCAAATGCACTCAGAGTGGGGGTCTGTTTTCCCCTCCCCTTGTCCCTTTCTTCCAGCCCAGAGTCCACACCCCAGAGGAGGTGTCCAGGGTTCTGCCATCTGGAAACTCTTCATTTCCCTCCTCACGATGATCTCCACGTGGGCGTTTTAGGAAGGCATTTAATGCCAACATTTCCCTGGGATGAGCAAGGTCATTGAGCCTCTCTCAGGTTCGAGTCTCCCTGGGACAGAGGCAAGCACATGTCTAGCAGTCTGGGAGCCCTGCCTGTGGGTGGGGAGGGAGGCTTCCTCCCCAGTGCAGGGGGCTGCCCGAGGGGCCCTAACCTCCAGCTCTCCATTTGGCCAGCTCACTAACTCACCCTCTCTTGGCTTCCTCTCTCTGCGCAGCTGAGCAAAGGACACCAGATGGCGCTCTCATCCATCAGTTATGTTGGCTGCTCCCTCTCCATCTTCTGCCTGACCATCACGCTGGTCACGTTCGCTATGCTGTCGTGAGTCATTTTCACTTTCTACCTACTGAGCAAACCTTCCCCTGGAATCTGAGCAGCAGCATGCAGATGGCAGTGTCCGCCCACCAGATCTGGGGTATTGGGGGGGGTTGGCATCCTAAGAGTGATGAGCACCTGGAACCCCCTTAATTACATTCTCCATATGCCCTTGCCACAGATCATTAGATGGTCCCCAATTACTTTTCATTTCCAGAGATGGGCACCTTTAAATAAATACCAGGTGATTTATTGGCAGCATTTTGGCTGTACTCCCCTGTAGGCCCCCTCCCCCATTTCCTAATAATTGGGAAAAGGCTAAGCATTAAAGTCAGAGGGACCAGGATTGAAATTACCTTGAGCAAATCATCTGACCTCCCTGGGTCTCAGTTTCCCCATTTGTAATGTTTTGCAGTTGGGCTAGGTGGCCTCTGAGGTCCCTTACAACTCCAAATTTAAGATCCTATGATTCTAACTTGTGTCACCTTGGGCAAGTCACTGCCTGGGCCTCAGTTTCCCCATTTGTAAGATGTTAGAGTTTGGTTAGCTAGTTTCTGAGATGCCTTAATGCTCTAGATCTAAAATTCTATAGTCCTAATTTGTGTGACCTTGGGCAAGTCACTTCCCTGGGTCTCAGTTTCCACTTCTGTAAAATGAGGAGGTTGAATTCATTGATGTCAGACATCCATTCTAGTCTTAAATCTCTGGATGCTGAACTCTGGACCAACTCTGTGAGGAGGCAGGGTTGCTAAGGAGCAGTGCCATGAAAAGAATAATTAATTCAGAATCAGATGACCTCAGTTCAAAGACTGACTGCATGACTTTTCCTTCATTCAATCAGCATTCGTTAAGTACCTACTGTGTACCAGACATTGTGCTAAGCTCTGATTTAAGAGAATTTCCATCACACCATGTGCTACCATCAGAGTGAGGAAAATGGCCCCAGGGAGTCACTGTGGCATCATGGAAAAAGACTGGCTTTGCAGGTCCTGGAGTTCCAGCCCTGGCTGGGACACATATTAGCTGTGTGACCTTGGGCAAGTCACTCTTTCACCTTCTCTACAAAATGAGGGGGTGGGTAGGATGACCTCTAAGATCTTTGCCTGCCCTAAATCTATAAGCCATTTTATAACCTTGATTTGATGCCCAGGAGAGAAGGCTATGGGCAGGGATGGAAAATAGCTATGTATAACTCCAACTGTGCTGAGAAGGATTATGTGAATTATTCTAATTATGTGAGAATGGGACTAAGCTCCTTGAGTGCAGAGATTGTTTCATTTCTCGTATGTGTATTTTTAGCTCCTAGAGTAGAACCTAGAGCACATAAGAGACACTCAGAAACTTGCTGATTGGGATTCCCATTGCAAATATTCCACTCTCTTGTAATCTATGGTTCTCAGAGTCAGAAGACCAGGTTCTAGTCCCATCTCTGGTACTTACTTCCTGTGTTATTTGGGGCAAAACGTCCCTGGGCCCCAGTTTCCTCACCTATCAAGTGAGATAGTTGGGTTAGATATCCTTCTACATCTAGGATCCTGTGATTTTCAGACTTGGTTTTTATTCCACCCTCTCCTCCCACCCTCCCAACCCACTATTTCCTTTCCATAGACCTGCAGGTACAGCCAAGGCTAAATAGATCAGATCCCATTATCCCTCTGCCCGAACCCAAGCAATCACAACATGGAGGCATTGGGGGGCCGTATCTAAGCACTGCTGATATCACAGAATCTTAGATCTTGAAGGGGCTGGCTGTGGAAACCATTCAGTCTAGTCCATTCCTCTCATTTTAGGGAGGAGGAACCTAAGTCCATCAGAAAAGGTGAGTGACTTGCCCTACACTCTACAGCTAGTCCATGACAAAGCTGGGATTTGAATCCCAGGATCTCCAAGGCCTATGTACTTCCCATTGCCCCTCCCTCATCCCCTCTCCCCTTCTTTTCCCTGCCTTTCCCCTCTTCCCCCCAGTCTCTAATACTCTAAAGACAACATAGTGCAATGCAAAGAAAGTAGAAATTAAGAGTCTGGGATTACTACTCTGTCAGTTAGATGTCTTAAGACCTTGGGTAAATTAGTTATCTCTGGGCCTCAGTTCCTCTAGAGGCAGAGATGGTTTTTAAATAGAGTACTGAGCTTGGATTTGTGTAGACCTGCCTCACATACTTACTGATTGAAACCTTGAGAAGGTCACCTGATTTCTCTGGGACTCAGTTTCCTCATCTGTAAAAAGGGGACAATAATGATACCTACCTCCCAGGATTGTTGGGAGAACAAAATGTGATTTTATATATCTATATCTATATCTATATCTATATCTATATCTATATCTATATCTATCTATATATATATGTGTGTGTGTGTGTGTGTATGTATATATGTGTAGGTATATATGTATAAATGTTTATGTGTATATATGTGTGTGTATGTGTTTGTATGTGAAGTCATGGCATTCATCACCTTCCTGATGCCATGGCCTTCTTCGAGAATGAAAGACAAACAGCAACAGCAGTGTAGCAATGTGTGTGCATACATATACTGTGTGTGTGTATTTATACATACACACACATGTATGATATACACATATAAGCTTGTATATATATTTACATATAGTAGCAAACCTTGAAACACTGTGTAAATGCTAATTATTGTGATTATTATTTTTATGAGATTCCACTACATGATTTCAGAAATCTCACCAGGGTCAAGACTGTTTCTCTACTGTCTCCTTTGCCTGTCTCCTCCTCCCTTCCCTCTTCTTTCCTGGGCTCTATCGTTATCTGGAAACCCAGTCTCGGTCAAGAGCAAGGCTCCTGGATATTTCTCCCGGTCAGCTCTGGGTCTCTGTAGTCAGGATGCTGTGGGAGTGGGCCCCGTCCTAAACAGCCACCTTTAGGGACCTCTTTGGGTCAGTAATCACTTCGCTGCCACATTCCAGCCCTATGTCCCCACAAAAGGCCTAGTGGAACAATCTGATTTTGGGGGTCTTGCTATTGGACGGTGGCGAGGAGCAGCGGAGCAGCGTCTTGTGGACACCGTCACTCACTGGGCTATGAGTTCCTCACTCAGAGTCTCCAGAGTAAATGGAGGCAGTGGGGGTAAATTGAAAAGGGAAGAATCAGGAATGAGAACGTACAGAGAAAATAGTTGTGCTGTCTGCCCGCCAACCAGCGATGCAGCTTGCATGTTGTTACCTATCAGGGCTGCCTATCACAGGTGAAATTATAGTGCTTTTATTAACATCTGAATAGTGGCAAAGAAATGAGTTTCACATCTGTTCCTGAGTATTTAACATCTTCCTATTGTGCAGAATTTATCTCATTCCCCCCCCCCCCCATAACAAACTGGGTGTTGAAACTTCTTTGACTTCTGGAGTATGGAGGCCCCTCCTCACTCTTCTTGTTCCCTTGGAGACATCTGTAGTTGGGTTGGAGCCTGTGAGGGACTCAGTGCCAAGCAGAACTAAGTTGGCTTCATGGGAACCTGTCTGATGAGGAAGCTGGACAGTTTATTGGCCTCCCTAAGCCCTAGGCTACCCCTGTCCTTCAGAGCACTTGGGGCATTTGGACTGAGTCAGATACCACCCCCACATCCCCACAAACACACAGACACATACATATTCCTTTTCTGGCTGAAGGGCTGGATGGGGAAGAAGAGTGTGAGGTATTAGGAAAAGTTCCTGGAGCAGCCACTGGAGAACAAGTTTTAGGGATAGAGGAGCAAGCATCAGGAGCTGAAAATAGAGAGTCAGTACAGTGTTGCGGCCACACACACTTTGCAGACCCAAGGGCCAGCCTTGGGTTGCATCTCAGGAGGGATTGAGGAGACCAGAGACAAGAGATGTTTGCAGCTTGTAGTTTATTCCAATATGGCCACCAGCAGTAAGCAAACAAGCTCCTATATTACTCTAAAGTAAGGATGATTCATGCGTGACTGCCCTGTGCACAGGGGGCGTAGGCCAATGGAGGAGACCCAAGCCAGTGATGTCAGCAGTTGTCCAGCAAGCGAGCGGTCTCTATCAAGACATCCCTGGGAACGACCACTGCGCTGTGGTTCTCAGCCCCTTCTTATCTCTAAGGAGTACACAGAGTGGCCTTGGAACTGAGAGGCCCAGAGGCAGCTTCTAGATCCCCTGAGAGAGAAAAAGCACTTTTGACTCACATTAACCCTTCAGTACAGATGGGAGGGGAGAGAAAGTCTGGAAAAAGCCTCATTTGCTGTTTGAGGCAACGAGATGATGCAGTGGATGGTGCTTTGGGCTTAGAGTCAGGAGGACCTGAATTCAAAGGTGGCCACAGACACTCTCTAGTTGTGTGTCCTTGGGTAAGATGCTTAACCTCTACTTGCCTCAGTTTCCTCATCTGTAAAATGAAGATCATAATGATAGCACCTACCTCTCTAGCGTATTTTGAGAATTAAATAAGATAATAAAAGCAAAGCATTTAGCATATAGTAATATATATATATACACACATATATATGTGTATATATACATATATGTATATGTGGAGAGAGAGAGGGGAGAGAGAGAGAGAGAGTGAGGGAGAGAGAGGAGGGAGAGAGAGGAGAGAGAGAGAAACACAGAGAGAGAGAGAGAGAGAGAGAGAGAGAGAAGAGAGAGAGAGATGAGGGAGGGAGAGAGACAGAGACAGAGAGAGATTATTATTTCTAATGGTAAACTGCCCTAGTTAACGGGTGGTAGTAGAAAGAACACTAGAATTGGAGACCAGGTTCAAATCTAGAATCTGCCATTCACTCTGTCAGTCAATTAGTTAACAAGCATTTGTTCTTAAGTGCTCACTGAGTGCCAAGCATTGCGCTAAGCACAGGGGTACAAAGAAGGGTAAAGACACAGTCCTTGCCCTCAAGAGGCTCCCATTCTAATGGAGCAGCCAACAGAAAGCCAATATATAAACAGGTAGGTATAAGCTATATACAGCATGAATGGGGGACCACGTCAGAGGAAAGCCTTCTGCAGAAAGTGTGATTTCAGCTGCATTTCAGCTGGGCAGATGACTGTTCTCTAGATCTTTGTTTCTCCTCCTTTAAGTGATGAAGTTCCCAGATCTCAGAATGTCAGAGCTGGACTCTCCAGTTTCACTCACACTTGATTGAGAATCCATTCTTCAACTTACCCACCAAGTCGTCACCCAACCTTTGTTTGGGAACCTGTGCTAAGCACTTTTTGATTATCTCATTTGATCAATAACCCTGGGAGGTAAGTGATATTATTATCACTCCCATTTTTACAGATGAGGAAACTGAGGCAAACAGAAAGTAAGTGACGTGCCCAAGGTCACAAGATAGTAAGTGTTTGAGGCCAGATTTAAACTTGGATCTTCCTGACTCCAGGCCCCGCACCCTGGCCACTGAGCCACTTTTCACGAAGCCAAAATCCTTTCTCATTATTGTCTTCCTCTGAATGCCTTCCAGTTATATTGGATGATCTCTAAAGTCCTTTTATGTCTCTAAATCCTATGATCTGGATGCCATTGGAGAGCAGAATCACAGAATAAGGATGAGAAGGATCCTTAGAACAGAGAATATCGGAGTTGGGCAGGTCTTTAGAACAGAGAATGTCAGATCTGAGAGAGCCCTTGGGACACAGAATATTAGAACTAGAAGGGACCTTCCAGAAACCCTCTGGTTCAAACCCTTCATTTTACTTATGGAGACCCTTGGGCCCACAGAAGGTAAGTGACTTATTCAAGGTCATGTGGGTAGCAAGTAGCCGAGGTGGGATTTACAGTAAATTATCTGACTCCAAATCCAATGTTGTTTTCCCTACCCTGGGCTGCCCCTCATTAATTATACTAGGCATTTCCTAGATGTTGGGGTACATGGGACCTCTGAAGCATTATGTTACTGTCTGGTATCACATAGCCCTGGGGTATATGGCAAGAAATCAGGCAAGTGCCTTCCTTGCCTTTCCTGTCTCCACTGATGGAACTTCATCATTTTAAAGGACTGACTTGCAGTTTGTGATGCTTCTTTTTTTGCATACAGATGAGGTTTATTCCTGTAGTAATGCATTATCCCCCCTCCCCCGCTGCCCCTCAGTGTCTTCCTGTCTTTTCAAATTACTCAGGAGAGACTAGACAGGGCCACTTACAGCTGATTTCTTTTTGCTTTTGCCTTTATCCTACTTATTCATCCTGGATTAACAGGGGGAAAACAAAACAAAACAAAAGCAAACATTCTGGGGGCACATACTATTCCCACCATCAGAGGCCTGGCTACCTCCCATGTCATCATGTTCACCATGTCCTCTCCATGGAAAGGGCTGGGAGTAGACCTCCCCTGTGGTATAGTCAAAGAAGCCTTAAAGAGGCCAAAAGGATCCACCCTCTGGCCTGGAACATATTATTCCTGTACAGAACAGACTCTGTGGCCAGGGGTGAAGAGGGGTCTAGATTGGAACACGCATGACATCTTTGAAATTGAAATGAACATCTCATCCTCGGGCACTTAGGGCCTGGGGTAACTATGACTTCTTTGTTTTCATCTCTTAATGAAACCACTCAAAAAAAACCCCATTATCTTTGGCAAGTTCACAGTATTAGTTGGAGAATACTTCACTACTGTAATAGATCTGAGAATGTGGGTTCAGATTCCACCTCTAATATTTACTACCGGTGTAACCTTAGTCAAGTCACTACCCTTTTCTGGGTCTCAGTTTTCCCATCTGTAAAGTGAAGGGTTTGATCTAGATGGCCTTTTAGCTTTAGCTTATAATAAGTCAGGAATGAGCCAGGAGACTTGTGCTCCCATTCTGATTGTAATCCTTGCTTCATTTTTATTCCCTCTAGCTCAGTCAGTACCATCCGAAACCAGCGCTACCATATCCATGCCAACCTGTCCTTTGCCATTCTGGTGGCCCAGATCTTACTTCTCATCAGTTTCCGATTTGAGCCAGGAGCAGTAAGTAGCCAAAAAAAATTATCTTTTTTGTGGATTAATTATAGATTGTCTTTTTTCTTTTTGGTGTGTATTAATTGTATCAAAACCCTCTGGTGAGATCTATTCCTGGGGAAATTCTAGAATGAACCATTCAAGGAATGGAGGATAATGAAC
>CM053580.1:555008233-555049504 GCA_028627135.1 Pseudochirops cupreus
AACAGGCAATTTTCAGAGGTAGAAATTAAAGATAACTATAAGCATATGAAAAAATGCTCTAAATCACTATTGATTCGAGAAATGCAAATCAAAACAACTCTGAAGTACCACATCTCACCAGTCAGATTGGCTAAGAGGACAAAAACAGGAAAATGACAAATGCTGGAGAGGATGTGGAAAAATTGGAACACTAATGCATTGTTGGTGGAGCTGTGAACTGATACAACCATTCTGGAGAGCAATCTGGAACTATGTCCAAAGAACTATAAATGATTTCATCCCCTTTGACCCAGTAATAGCACTTCTAGGGTTCTATCCCAAAGAGATCATAGAAGTGGGAGGAAGACCCGTATGTACAAAAATATTTATTGCAGCTCTTTTTGAGGTGGCAAAAAATTGGAAATTAAGGGGATGTCCATCAACTGGGAAATGGCCGAACAAGTTGTGGTATATGAATGTAATGGAATACTATTATGCTATAAGAAATGAGGAGCAGGTGGACTTCATATTTACCTGGAGAGGCTCATACAAACTGATGCTAAGTGAGAAGAGCATAACCAGGAGAAATTTGTACACAATGACAGACACATCATATGTGTGACAACCAACTTTGATAGACTGGATTCTTCTCAGCAACACAAGGTTATAAGACAACTCTAAAAGACTCAGGATGGAAGGAGATGTCTACTTTCAGAGAAAGATCTAGAAAGAACAGTTTAAATACAGAATGAAGCAAACTACATGCTCTCATTCTTTTCCATGTTTGGTTTTGTTTCCTCTTTCCCATTGTTCATTCCATCAATCACAACCCTTCTTTACAACCAGACTAATGTCCAGTGTGAAAGTATTTGCAGATCCTATACCTGACTGCATGCCGCCGGGGGGGGGGGGGGCAGGGCAGGGAGGGGAGAAAATTTGAAACTCAAGGGATTGTGGAACTGAATCTTGTAAACTAAAAGTAAACAAACAAATCAATATAAAAAATCCTTGTTCCATTGCTTGCCCTTTATACCATCTGCATGACCTTAGATACATCATGTCAGAACCTCTCTGGACTTCAATTTCAACTGTAAAATAAAAGGGATTGGGTAAGGTGATCTCTGAAGGCCTTTCAGTTAAATTCTCAATTATCCATAGAATCCCATAGGATCTACAAAACCAATAGAATGCAAACTCCCTGAGAGGAGGAACGCTCTCCTTTAGGTAGCCTCATTGTCTAGTACGCTTAATAAATACAGTGCTGATTGATCGACTAATTGATGCATGCAGTCCAGAAATCAGTATGGTACTGATATATCTCAACTACAAGAGGGAATGTGTTTTTTTTTCCTTTTTGGAGGGAGGAAGGCAGGGCAATTGGGGTTAAGTGACTTGCCCAAGGTCACATGGTTAGTGTTAAATGTCTGAGGCTGAATTTGAACTCAGATCCTCCTGACTCCAGGGCCGGTGCTCTATTCACTGTGCTACCTAGTCACCCCAGAAATGTGTTTTTAAAAGAAAAGAAAGAAAGAAATCCCTAGGCTGCTTATTTTCCCTATTGGGATGTTCCCATGGCAAACCTCCAATATCAACATTCACTGTGTCCAGTTTCTAAAACTGACTTGGCAGGAACACCAAAGGCCCTAACATGGCTTTGTACATTAGTGGCGGCGAGGTGTGGGGAGGAAACCCTCTGACTCCACTGAGATGTGCTTGGTTATATGATCCCTCCCTGTTGATAAACAAAGATGGAGGTCAAGAGATGCTTAACTTCAGAAATACACAGCATGACTTAGCATAAAGAGGCTACCACACTCTGCCCTACCTTCTCCAAAATGAGTGAGATCCAAGGAAAGCCTCTTTTGTTGCTGTTGAGGTGTTTTAGTCATGCCTGACTCTTTTGTGACTCCATTTGGGATTTTCTTGGCAGAGATACTGGAGTGGTTTGCCACTTCCTTCTCCAGCTCATTTTACAGATGGGGAAACTAAGGCAAACACAGTTAAATGACTCGCCCAGGGTCACACAGCTAGAAAGTGTGTGAGGCTGGATTTGAATTCAGGAAGATGTATCTTTCTGATTCTATCTGTCCACTATGCCAACTAGCATACTAAAGAAACCCTCAAGTGCCTCCATTATCACATTTATTTTGAATTCATGATCCATCTAATTGAATAGCCCTTCCATTGGTCATATAGAGCTAATTCCCAGGTCACTTCTGAACCCTAATATCCTACCCTGTTCTGAAGGTTTGACTGTGACTCAGTAAGTGACTTTGTCCCTTAGATCCATTTCTCCATGTAACCGCACAGAATGAAATACAGAAAGACGTGTCTCTAGTCCTGCTGCAGGTGGGTCCCCACCCTAAGCCAAAGCTCTTAGTAGCGGGGTGAGATGGGAGGAGGTGAGCTATCAGCTGACCTAGCCCTTTCCCCAGTCATTAACTTCATTCTGATCACAGATTCTCAGTCTACATACTTTACTTTTCATCCAATATGATCTTCTGCTTGCAATTTTGTAAATGTGAAGGAGTACCCTGGCTGTGCCTGGCTGTTGAACATTGTGGTGGTTTTAGAGAGCTTAAAATGACTTAGTCTAAGGTCCTTCGCCCTAAATCAGGGCTTCTTAACCTGGAGTAGATGGACTTTTTAAAAACTTGATAACTATCTTCAATGCAATCAGTTTCCTTTATTATTCCATGTATTTTTTATTTTATCAATTAAAAATCTGATGCCGAGAAAGGGTCCATAGCTATGACACAACACAAAAATTAAGAACTTTTGCTCTAAATGTGAGCAGTGATTTCAGGAGTAGGGGAAATCCCTCTTCAAGCAGATTATAGTACATTCATAACTTTGTCAAGAAGTTCTGGGGCAATGCTTGAGACACAGAGGCGTTAAATTATTTGCCCAGGGTCATACAGCTAAGTAGTGGCTGAGGTGGGATTTGAACAGAGCCTAAAACCCAACATTCTACTCACATCTCCTGCCCCTATTAGAAGACAGCATGGCCAACCGGGAAATAAGATACAGGCAATGGTATATAGAAATCCATCTTGCCCTACAAGAAAATTAGGGGAATTGGGGGAGGAACTAAGAGAGAACAAATTAGGGGAAGGGGTATTCAGTAGGTTGGCTATGTTGGGGTGGGGAGCAGGGGAGAGATAGGGAGAAAATTTGTAACCCAAAATCTTGTGGAGCTGAATGTTGAAAACTAAAAATAATTTAATTAATTTAAAAAAAAGAGAGAGCATGGAGGTAACAGGGTGGCTAGGTAGCACCATAGTACATAGAGTGCCAGGCTTGGAAACAGGAAGGCTCATCTTTCTGAATTCAAATCTGAACTCAGACACTTACTTACTATCTGTGTGACCCTGGTCAAGTCACTTAGCTCTGTTTGCCTCAGTTTCTTCATCTGTCAAATGAACTGAAGAAAGAAATAACAAACCAGTCCCAGTATCTTTGCCAAGCAAACCCCAAATGGGGTCACAAAAAGTCAGACACAACTGAAACAACTGAACAACACAGGAAAAAATACAGGGCATAACTGTCTGAAAGAAAGAAAAAGGAATGAATAGAAGAACCCCAAAAATCAGTCATCAGTCAAACACGGAAACCAGGGAAGGACCAGGTTTCTATTATCCTGAGAGAATGAAGATACCAAACGCAGATGGTCACATTGAGGATCTAAGGATCCATTGGTTTTAAGGCAAATGCATCCCAGCATCAGCAGAGTTATTTTATGACCCAAAAAATAGAATGAGGTATCAACAGCATCACTCATTAAACCCCAGAATCCCATGGTATCAAAGATGGAAAGAACACTAGTGGCTATTTGGTTCATTCTGTATTCAAGACAAAATTACTTCTGCAAAATCCCCGACTAATGACCCTCCTGCCTTGGCTTGAAGACACCAGTAAGAAGGATCCTCCTGCCTCCCAAGGTAGCCCATGCCACTTGTGAGGAGCCATCATTATTAGGAATTTTTTTCCCTTATCTCAAGCCCAAATCTGCCTTGTTTTAACTCCCTACCCTGGCCCTCTGGCAAACAGACTGAATCCAAACCCACTTCTCAGTAACATTCCTTTTAGTACTCAAAACTCTCCTATCCTCCCTAAACCTTCCCTGCACCAGGGCAGATAACCTCAGTTCCTTCAATCAATAACAAGTCACTCATTCATTCCTAAGATATTAGTCCCAAAGAAAAGATAAGAAAATGTACCCCCTTCCCACTTCTTTAAAGATGTGAGGAATGATGCATCTGGAAGACAGCAGATACCTTTAGATTGGGTTGCTGTATTTGGTCAGTTTTGTTGAAGTCCATGTTTTTAGAAGGGGGAGGGTTGTATTTGGAAATTAAAATGACCTCAAACCAACAGATATAAATAAAAACTTTTAAAAATAAATACTTGGGGCTTTTTTTGTTTTGTTTTGTGTGTTCTTGAGACTGGGTTTTTCTTTTTCACCAAGGCCTAGAAGTACAGTTATCCCTTCCACATTGTGTGGGTTAGGAGTGCAGTACCCCTGAGATCTGGAAAATCCACGTAAAAATTTTTGGTCTTCCCTTTGTATCAGAGAAGAAATCTGAATTATTATGGTATTAAAAGATAAAATACGTTAAGATTAAACAGTACCATACATATATTTTATGCCTTTCTGAGTTTCAAAACTTTTTCTGTGTCGTCTGCTGGCTTTCTCATGTCAACTGCAGTGTCTGCAAAACTGCCCCAAAATTCCCATTCAACTTTTTACACCAACCCAGAATATATCAAAACCACAATAAGGAAAGTTGTAATGTAGAAGGTCACTTACATCCCACTACTGACCCTGTTCTACCATGATCAAGGGGAAAAGAGAAAAGGGAACACACATTTATGAAGTGCCTACTGTATGCCAGGAGCTGCATTAATTATTTCTCTACAAATATTACCTCATTTGATCCTCACAACAATCCTGGGAGATTGGTGCTATTATAATTATATATATAATTATAATAAAATTATATAATTTTACAGTTGAGGCAGGTGGAGATGTAATGACTGGCCTAGGGTCACACAGCTAGTAAATGTCTGAGGTCAGATTTGAACTCAGATGTTCCTGACTCTGCCCAGTGCTCTATCCACTGTACCACCTGATCACCACAGAAGTCTGACTTTCTCTTTTATCAACCTGGATCCATTCAGCCCTCCTCAGGCAGCCTGGAATTCCTCTCTTCCCTTCTGGGGGTTCTCCATATTGGTACCTGATTTGGTGTGAACATCCAATTGTCTGTAGCTCTACTAAAGCTCAGAACTCTGGTGCTCTAATGATTCACCAGCTTCAGCTTTACTCATAGCACAAATTACAGAGTTCAACACAGAAATGCTTGTTGATTCACTGGTTGATTGATTGCTCACACCTACCATACGCCTCCCCATTGCCCTTTTGATGATTCTCAATTTTAATTCTTTGGAAACTGTGGTGTTCTGTGAGTGTCACTGCAAGAATATTACAATTTAAATTAACATCAAGGTGGGGGAAAATGAAAGATTTTTGGTTACTGTTAGCAAACCCTAAATATAACTCAAATATAGCTTTTAGTAATCCTGAGATATGACATATCATTGGTAACAACTCTGACATTGGCCTCAGCTTTTTTTTTTTAACATGCATTAAAAAAAAGTTGCTCATTTTTAGCACAGATAATTTTAAGCTCTTCTCAAATAAACCTTTCATGGGTATGAATAGATGTGTTTTACTCCTACTTAGTCACCCACATGCTGTCTAAATCTGGTGTCACCTATATGGAGCCATGACCAAGTTGGGGAAAACGGACTTTGATATCCATAAATGGTTTTGAGAATCCAATTTTTTTAACTCTGGGGATAAAATCCCCCCTTCACCCCAATTCAATATCCTAAATTTCTCAAGCTCTCGTTTTGCAGAGTCGAGGGGGGGAGAACAACCCTTTGCACTTAACTGGCAGGACATAAAAGTCATTCTAGAACCACAAAACTCCTCCTTAATGAAGGTTCTTGGGAAACCATGGCTGTCCTCCACTGACCAAAATAGTAGACCGACAAGAAAAGATTTCATCTCAGAAAGTCAATGCAGAGTTTCCTTCTGACTTTGAATTCAAGCAAAGCTTTCTCTTGCTCTTTATTCATTCTGAACTTGGGGGTAAATCCAGGAGTCCTTTCTCAAAGTTCTAATTTTCATATAGAATCCTTTTTCCTAAGGAGTAGCCCCCCTGCTACACGTGGGGAGGTGGGAACTATGTGAAATTTAGATCCATAGACTCAGAACTCCAGAATCTAGGGTTGGAAGGGTCATCCAACCTGGCCCAACTTGTACCCAAATAGAATTCCGACTACAAAATTGTTAACAAGATCACTATTCAATCTTCACTCAATTCCTCCTACAGAAGGGGACAAGCACTGGCTCCAAGCCAACTGCACTTGGACCTAACTCAAATTGTTAGGAAGAGTATTTGGGGAGGCAGAGTTGTTTGTTAATTTGTTTGTTAGTTTATTTATTTGTTTCTGGTCCCAAACCTAAATTTGTCTCTTTGTAACTTTGACCATCATTGCTCACAGTTAGGCTCTCTGAGGTCAAGCTTAACAAATCTGATACTTCTTCCAGTTGACAGACTTTCCCACACATGAAAACAGTAATCAAGTCCCCACAACATGCCTGCTTCTGTAGGGTTAATGTCCCTCTCTCAGTCATGAGCACCCATCCTTTTGCCATTCCTTTCGTCTTACCCTAAGCCTTCTGCAAATAATCAACATGGCACCTAGAAATGAACAGAGAGGTATAGGGACGCTATAACCTCACTGTTCCTAAAAGCTACGTTTCTCATAATACAGGCCACGTTCACATTAAAATTTACAGCTGTTGTATCTCACTCATGACTCCAACTGATCTTGAGGTCCACAGAAACCCCAAGATCTTTCTCAGGCAACTTGTTATCTAGCAACACCTCCTCAATGTAAGTCAAAGACCCCAGGCTCCAATCCTGGCTGTACTACTAACTAGCTGTGTGATATTGAGCAAGTCACTAAAACTCACCAGGCATTCATTTTACTCCTCTGTAAAATGAAAGAGATTGGATTTGACCCCAAAAATGTCTTCCAGCTCTGAAGTTGTAACCCATTGGACCAGCGTACGTACACATCATGCATACCAAGTGTATCATGTAACAATCCTTCAAGTCTACAGAATGCCTGATTAGGGACCACATTTGGCACATTGCTCAGGAATTCCAATGAGCTGAAGCTGTTCCCTGACACAAAATCCCATCTCTTTATCACCAATATTCTCCTACAGTTGCTGAAGGACTGCAAATCCCAAGCCCCAAAGATTCAGAATTGTCTGTGACCCTGATGGAGAGATGCTGGGAAGGCAGAAGCAGACTCAATCATGTTACTAATGATGACTTGTGTATGAGAAGTCATGCAGAAGACAGTAACCAGGCAACATATGAGCAGATGAGGCAGGAGGCAAGTCATGTTGGGATAAGAGCCTGGGACTTTCTGGATGGATAGTCAGGGTTCTACCCTAGAACCTAGGACATGTTAAGAGACCTGGAAAAGCCTAGAAGCATAAACCATAAATCTAGAGTTGGAAAAGTCTTCAGAGGTCATCTGATTCAGTCAGTCAATAAGCATTTATTAAGCCCCTACTTTGGGCCAGGCACTGTGTAAAGTGCAGGGGATATAAATGCACCCTCATGGAGAGCAGAATGGAGAAAGAAGGAGTGGGTGGTGAGTGCATGTGACGGAGAAATTCGCAGCAGAGCCAGGTGGGAAATGGAGAGATGATTGGCCTGCGCGGTCGCCTTAAATGGAAGTTTTCACTCTGATTTCCATTTTACAGATGAGAACCAGACCCAGGAGCATACATGAGATGTCCAAGGTCACACAGTTAGCAAGGAGTACATTCATGACTGGAATCCAGGTCCTCTGCTCTAGATCTTTCCCTAGTACCAAAATAACTCTTTGCTTAATAAAAATTTGTTGAATGAATTGATGTCTTATTAGTTCCTTAAAGGTTTTCCTACTCACACCAGCTTTTGCCCCAAGGTTCATTCATTCTTTTCCCCTGTGGGACACTAACTCTGCCAAAGTTACCCCTGAACACAGTGCCTAGATTTTTCAAGGGCTGGTGGAAATGCTTAGAGCAGTGCAGAATGCTTGGGGTGGGAGTGGGGGCAGGACACACATGGGAGAGGCAATCATCATGGCCTTCCAGGTCTTCAATACCTAACAAGGCTGTCCAGTGACTGTTAGCAAGCTTCAGTCCTCACTCACAAAATCTCCCATAAACACTAAAAAGCCATCTTTCTGATAAGCATTGTACAAATTTAGGAGCTGTTGCAGGACAATTTTAAACAATTTACTAGTGACTAAGAGGATCTATAATAGGTGTTTGGATAGAATTTAGAATAATGAGTCACAGGCCAGCTGGGGAGAAGGGAAGCTGTCCTCTCGCTGGGCAGTCTCCGTTCCAGAGCATCAGGTTTGGGGTATCAGATCACCGATTCTCAGAATTCGAAGGGACCTCAGTGGCCATCTAGTCCCCCTACTACTGAAACAGGAATCCCCTATACGTTATATCCAACGACCTATTATCATACCTCTGTTGGAAACCTTGCAATGGAGAGCTCACTACCTTGTGAGACAGTCCATCCCTCTTTGGGGCAGTTCTCATTACAGAATTTTTCCTTCCATTGAATCTAAATCCATCTCTCCATGACTTTGATTCATTTCTCCTAGTTCTGACCCCTAAGGCCAAGCAGAACAAATCTGATCCCTCTTGCACGTGACTGCCACTCAAATATCTTAAGACAACTGTCATGTCTTCCTTGAGTTTTTCCTTCTCCAGGCTGAACAGGCCTAGTCCTTTTAAATGACCTTCATACAACACAAACTTGAGGCCACCATTCACCATTCTAGCTGCCTTCCTCTAGATGTTCCCCAATAAATCCATGTAAATAAACCAATAATCATTTATCAAGCACCTACTATGCATCAGGCACCGGACTAAGAACTGAGAATCTAAAGATGGGGGAGCAAAATAAGAAACACAAAGCTCCTGCCTTCAAGGAACTCACAATCAAACAGATGTCCTTCCTAAAATGCGGCACTTAGTACATCCTTGCTAATTTATAAATAACATTAACTTTGCATTCACTTAGAGTGGTAGGACTTTTTATTTTCTCTTTTTGCTTATTCTCTACTCAGCATTTGATAATTGAAGTCTACATTAAGAAAATACTCCCTGTAGGCAGCTAGGTGATGTAATGGATAGAGCATTGGACCTGGAATTGGGAAGACCAGAGTTCAAATCCAGACTCAGGCAGGAACTATATATGTGACCCTGGGCAAGTCACTTAACCCTATTCACCTCAATTTCCTCATCTATAAAATGAACTAGAGAAGGAAACAGCAAACTACTCCAGTTATCTTTGCCAAGAAAACCCCCAAAAGGGGTCATGTAGAGCCAGACACAACTGAACACCCACCACCAAAGCAACCAAGATCCAGAGAGATTAAGACACTTCTCAGAAGCCACACAGAGAATCAATGGAAAGGCCCAGTTCTGATCTCAGGTCATTTATCTCCAAATCCAGCAGTCTTTCCACTGCCCCTGAGTACCACCTAGACCAGCTCCTACACTTTAAAGTCTAAAACCTTGCCCATTTATTTATTTATTCAGCTTCCCACAGATGAAGGTAATGGTTGGTTTTTTTTTTCATACAACAAAATATGAATGAGTCCCAGTGTCCCCAGGTGCTTCTCTTCTGTTTTCCAAGCAGCCACTCCGTGGCAGATGGTACAAATGCCTTGATGGGTTGTGTGCTCTCGGAAATGTCTCAAAGAATAAAATCATTCATCTGACCATGTGTTCCCCAGCTCGTGGTTCCCAGACATTCCTCCAGGGTTGGGGAAAGTAAAAGTGCCTGAAAGCAAAGCAACTGTGTGAGTTCCCCTTTAAAGACTGAACATCCTGGTCCAACAAAATGTCTCTCAATCCCCGTCTCACTGTGGTCCTCTCTAGTCTTGGTGTCTTCGCTATGGTCCAGTGAAGAGAAAGGTGGATTTGGAGCCAGAGGTCTTTACATTCAAATCCTTACTCTGTAACTTACTACCCATGTTACTTTAGATAAACTACTTCCCCTCTCCTTGCCTCAGTTTCCCCATTTGTAAAATTAGGGGTTTGGAGTATATAAAGGCACAGTGAATAGTGTTTGATTTGTAATTAAAGGACCTGGGTCTACATCTGACACTTATGCCCTATTTAAGCAAACCTCTCTGAGACTCAGTTTCCGTATCTGTAAAATGGGAAGGATTGGACAAGATGACCTCTGAGTTGCCTTGCTTTTTTTCCCCATACTTAGCACAGTGCCTGGAACATCACAAGGGCTTGATAAACATTTGTTTTTAATAATGATAGGCATTTCAATCTTAGGACCTGGATTCAAATTCTACCTCTGCCCTTTGACCTTGAGCAGTACTTTGCCACCCTAGGCTTCATTTTCCTCACCTATGAAATAAGGAGTTCGGATTATATGGTGTCTGAGGTTCTCCCCAACTTTAAATCCATGATCCGGTGACTTTCTCCACTATCTGTAGAAGTAGCCTCTACCACCAACTTCCTCCAAGCCCAGCTCAGGGTCCTTTTCTGTCCCATCTTATCCTATAGTTCCCACTGAAGGAAGTGACTTGAAAAATGAGAGCTGAGTCACTAAACATTAAGCAATATGTGTTTGAAATACTTTTACAATACTCTAAACAATCCATGATTTCATCAGTCTGGGTATTCTTTCCACTTGTGAAGATCTTAACCCCTCTCCACCTAAATAAACACTTTAAATTTTGCTGTGGCCAAAAAACAAACAAAAATAAATGATGTTGTAGAATCACAAAGTCTGAGAATCAAAGACTCAAAAGCCATCAGACCTAACACTCTATCTACCACACCACTTAGCTGTCCCCAGTTTCAGCTTGGTGTAAATTAAATTCCTGGCAGTTAAATGTGGTCCAAAGTGAAATGGGATACATCGGGAGGTAAGGAGGTTCCCTCCCCTTCCTTGGAGGTCATTAGGTAGAAGCTGGATGACCATTTATCAAAGGCTGAGGGAGATCATTTCCAAAACAGAGAACCCATGTTTCTGTGATAATCTGTGCTTATCTTCTTCTTATCTGAAGACAGAATGTCAGCTAGATTACCTGGCAAAATCAACAGTCCTTGGGACACGATTTGAAGGGTTTGGCACTGTTTGAAAAGATGCCTCTTTGTCTCTTAGTCTGCCAATCAATGGATCACTTGTAAGGACTGGCATCATTGAGTCACTAGATCAATTACCCCATCCCCTCCAAAGTAAGTGATAAGATGCTACAGATTGAAACCTTCACCTGGTAAAAACACATACCACTTAATACAACTGTCAAAGACTTTAAATTCAAGTATGAAAAGTCCTTGAAAGCTATTGGATTAGCTGAGTGATACTGCATAGAAAGGACACCTAGATTGGCTAAGGAAACCTTATCACATCCTGGGGTAGGGAATGGCAGTGTTTAAAACCAGGCACTGGTTCCAAATCCAAGGAGATGTGAGTAAATGACAAGTCAGGAGGCAGCAATTCTGAATAAAAAAGAGCCACTCACGGGAGGAAAGGACAGCACTTTAATATCGGGCCGTGTTCTCCTCCCCATTCCTCTAAGCTAGAAGAAGACTTTGTAAACTTTACCTTCCTGTAGATATCCTAGCTTTGCCCCTGGGACAGTAGCAGGTACTAGTATCTGCAGAAGGATGGGAAAATTGACTGCAATTCATGAGCAAAGATAGATTCAAGGCTTTCTAAGGAACCTAAAGAAAAGCTGCACCATACCTAAGGGGTACATAGTAAGGATGCTACCAACGGGACTTCCATAAGCTGTATCACTTTGCTACATATCTAAACCTGAGCCCGCTTTCTCCTAGATTCCATATGCACTCATGGGAGAGTATATCATAGACACATTTTTAGGAATTGTTTTGTATCCACTGTTCTCACTATCCCCTAAAAGCTAATTAAGAATTGTGGAGTAATTGATATCAACTGATCCTTATGGTAAAAGTACACACTGATTGGGGCTCATGAGTTATTGCATTAGAAAGAACTCAGACCTTGGAGCCCTAAAGGCGTGTAGTGGACATGCTCTGGTAACCTGACTCATCAGCATAAGTGGGAAATGGGATATTAGCACCAAAGTCTATACTATTGAATCAATCAACAGCCATCTGTTTAGCATTTAATATATGCTAAGGCCTAGAGATAAAAAAGAGTAAAAAGACAAAATCTTTGCCCTTCTAATGGGATCCTCCTACCTTAAAAAGAGTCTGCTTTACTGGATGGCTATCCTTTGATGGGGTAGGCCAAGCCCTGTGGCTTTTCTGTTGTCCACAGTTAGGTCACTTGTTCATTTATTCCATATGCAATCATTAAATAACTATGGCATACACAGCACTGTTTGGAGTGAGTGAGAGAAAGAGTTTATGTGTAACATGGGTCTGTCCTTATGGTGTTTATAGTTGTCTAAAGGAGCTCTAGGATATAACATCAGAGATTCTAGAAACAGAGAAGGGACCTCAGAGGCTATCTGATCCAACCCTGCCATTTTACAAATGAGACAAGAGAAGACCTGAGAGGTTAAGTGATCTGTCTAGGATCACACAGAAAGTAAATAGCAGAGTAAGAATTTAAGCCCAAGCCATACTGTCTTACCCCAGGCTAGACTCTTGTTTTCTTCTACCACCTTCTACATGAGGGGTTTCTCAATCTCCCTGGTTGCTAGTGTCTCCCCATCAAAATTGCCTTGTACTTTGTATATATGTCATATGTACTTATATAGGTATATGTTGTCTGCCCCCAGTAGATGTAAGCCCCTTGAAGGCAAGACTGTTTCATTTTTTATGTTATATTCCTAGCATCTGACCAGAAAGATAAAGAGCTGGTTTCAGAGTTAGGAAGACCAAGTTTCCAATCCTGTCTCTGATACATCCTGGCTGTGTCACTCTAGGAAAGTCACTTGAATTCTCAGTGTTGTAGGCAATGCTCTAAGACTGTAAGCTGCAGACAGGAGTATATTAGTGCCCCTCAAAAAAAAATCCCACACTTTTAAGTTTAACACTAGTAACATTTTCCCCGTCACTTCCTAAAGCCTAGACAACCAACAAAAACCTGACTTGCAACATTTGCTGATTTCTGACTCATCATTGTTCATGCTAAAAATTTAACATTTGGCTATCATGAACAGTGAAAGCTGGTTCTGACACACTCCTGCTTGTATTCCTCACGCGGGAATTGCCTATATCAATGAAATCACAGGAATTGTCCATATTCCTATCCCTTTTCCTATTCTCAGTATCTAGCGTTATATTTGCAGTATAAAAAGGGTTAAATAATTCCTCATTGATTAATTGACTGAGGGATAGAGTCCCTATAATTCTCTTGTGCATTTGCCCAGCTTACATTGTTTATGTCTTTAGTCTCTCTGGACCAAGGAAACAGATTGGTCCCCAACTGAACAAATTTTCATATTTGTTGGAGGCGTCTTTTTCAGGTAAAATTCCATTTGTTCAAGCTTTTATCAGGTAAAATTTACTTCCCATGACCATGGCCGGGGTGGAGCCTGAGGCCCAAATGTTCTTCATTTCAGTGAGAAAATAATACAATAGGCCAAGTCCAACAGGGAAGAAGAAGGAGAGTGATAAAAACACAACTAATTTCAGTTTTGCCTCATGCTGCCAATAAATCACTCAATGTCCAAGCTCGTGCCAACTTCCCATCTGAGGTCCACATGGCCGTCAGATTTTCCAACCACGTTATGACTTTCCTGAAATAAAACTGCTAGGACTGCTAACCTCCCACATCCAGCTGAAGTACACACATGGGGCCCTCATTTACCCATCCCAGAAAATGCAGCTGATGAGCAGATCTTGTCTGGGGCTTGTCCCCGGAATATCACGTTTCAACAAGGTCTCTCTTCCCCAGAATCATTGTTAGACATCCTGAAACATGCCTCTTACAAGAATGTTCAGACACCGCCATCAACTCTTTCATCTGCTCTGGAAAATGACAAAGGGTTCATTCCATAATCAATCCTGCCTTCTGCTTCTTCCCAGCAAGGCTGAGTCAAGTCAACAAGCATTGATTAAACTCCTACTATGTGGTAGGGATTGTGCTAAAACACTGTGGATACAAGCAAAGGCAAAAACCAAGCCCTGCTCTCAGGGTCTGATGTCTGAGATAACATGCAGGCTATGAATAAACAAGATATATAAGTGAAAAATTAGAGCTATCCTCAGCCCCTTTGCTTGGCTCTGTCATGGGGCTGTTCCATACCAGAGAACCACAATCATTATCCTAATGAGGGTTGCAATTGACAATCAGGTTCACTTAGGACCACAGGACTATAGATGTCAGCCTGGAATGGACCTCAAAGGTCATCTAGTCCAAGCTCCCTCATTTTACATACAAATGATGCCACGAGGCCCCAAGAGGTTAAGTGATTCACCCTGTCCTCGGGTACAAAGTGGCAAATAAAACGTTTGAGTCCAGCTCCAAATCCAATATTCTTTCCACCAGAAAGGATTTACCATAGAGTCTGGCACACACTAAGTGTCCAATGAATAGTTGTATCTTTCCTTCTCTCTTTTATTTCTTCTGTCTTTTTTCCCTTCTCTCTCCCTTCCTTCCTCCCTCTTCCTTTTCTTTCCCCACTTTCTTTTTTCCTTCTTTCCTTCCTTCATTCCCTTCTCCCCTCCTCCCTTCCTTTTCCCTTCCTTTCTCACTTCCTACCTTCCTTCCCTCCTTTCTTCCTGCTTTCCTTCCTTCCCTCCTTTCTTTCTTCCCTCCTTTCCCTTCTTCCTTTATTCCCTCTTTTCTTTGCTTCTCCCTCACTTCTTCCCTCCCTTATTTCCTTCCTATACCACACTGCCTGTCATGTCTAGTCCATTTAGATGCTATTCTATGCCAGAATGGATTTGTCAACCATATTTCCTGTGAACGTAGGGAAAATAGTTGTTTCCTTCCTTCCTTCCTTGAGGACATAACACAGAGCACCAGTCTAAGAACAGGATACTTGGGTTGTGGGTGTAGCTTTGGTACTGGCTCACTGGGTGACATTGGACAAATCTCTTCCCCTCTCTTGCTCTTGGACACTGTATGTAGAAAACGAGGGGGCTAAGCTAAACAATTCCTAAGATCTCTTCTACCTCTGATCATCCTTACAAAGACATCATTGGTCACTTGTATGGCAGAATGGATTCTGATTCATTGGGTTAGATATTTTCTGAGCTTCCTTCCAATGACATTTGGTGACTGTAAATTCTGTGGTTCTATTGCCCCTTCCAGCTTGGCCCGTCTGAGATCATAAAGCTCTTCGCAGCTCGGCCAGCCTGCAATTCATTCTCTGAGCACTTCCAGCTCTGAAAGTCCATCATTCTGTGGTGCCTTCTGGCTCTAATAGTCTATGGGGCTTGTGGTTACAGAATCAGAGGATTTCAGATTTAGATAGGATCTCAGAGGTCATGGAGTCTAATTCATCCCTGAACAGGAATTCCCCACTGCAACATCCCCAATAAAGATTCTTCTAGCCTCCATTCAGAGAACTATAGTGAGAAGGAACTTCTGTCTCTGACCTTCTGTGTTCTAAAGCCCCTCCCAGATCTTACATCCTGTGTTCTAAGGCCCCTCCCAGCTCTGACATCCTCTGTTCTAAGGCCCCTCCCAGCTCTGACATCCTGTGTTCTAAGGCCCCTGCCAGCTCTGACATTCCCTGTTCTAAGGCCCCTCCCAGCTCTGACATCCTGTGTTCTAAGGCCCCTGCCAGCTCTGACATTCCCTGTTCTAAGGCCCCTACCAGCTCTGACATCCTGTGTTCTAAGGCCCCTCCCAGCTCTGGCCTTCCATGTTGTAGGGTCTCCAGGCTCTGGCATTCTAGCTTCTCAGATTACTTCCTGGCTCTGTCCCAGGATCCTCTTTCCCTCTGTTATGCTAGGATTCTGTTGCATCTTTAGCAGGGGCAGTCAGATGTCAAAGGAAAGAATAGAAGCCTCAGGAGGCCTGGGATCTAGCCCCTGCCAGCCCACTTGCTGCCCTGTAACCTCAGTCTAACCACTTTTTCAGGGTCAAGTTTTTTTTTCCCCTGCAAAATGAAAGAGCTGGGCCAGATGGTCTATCCCTCTAAAGTCATTTCTTGTGCTAAATCCTTTGACACTCGGACTTCTTTTCCATCTCTCTAAGTCTGTTCTTCTGTGAGGCCAGTTCAAATAGAAGTTTTTCTTATTTCATCCATATTTTACTGAGGAGTGCACATTGCTGTCTGTGAAAAAAGGAGCTTCTCTGAGCCTCTGGCATGAGCCATTCGGCTAGCTGGGCAGTGGGAGAGGATGAAGTCCCTGAGGGTGATTTTAGGGGGCTTTGTTTTTAACAGTAGTATTTGGGTCAGGCTGAGGACAGGTGTGGATAGAGAGACTAGTAAATGAACCCTCGATACAGAAGAGGAAAGAATTAAGATAGTCCAACTGATTTCGAATAATCATTCACATTTCAATAGCACTTTACCAGGTTTAGCAAAGATATCTCTAATGATTCTAGGGGAGGCAGGTTATAAAAAGTATTTATTTGTTCCTTTGTTTGTTTTGGTTCAAACCTATCATTTCATTGGGTGAGAACGATAGTTCTCAATATGTGGGCCTCAGACCCCTGGGGGCAGTCTTCCGTCTTTCTTAGGGGTCCCCAAGACCCCTGCAAGGGGCAAAACTAGTTTCATAATGAGAATAAGTTGTTACTTGCCTATCAAAAATACTCCTCCCTTTTCCAACTATGTATCTATGTGAAACCAGGTTTTCTTCATCTCTGTTGTTCAGTCATTTTCAGTAATGTTCAACTCTCTGTGACCCCATTTGAGGTCTTCTTGGCAAAGATACCAGAGATGTTTGCCATTTCCTTCACCAGCTCATTTTACAGATGAGGAAACTGAGGCAAACAGGGTTAAGTGACTTGCCCAGGGTCACACGGCTAGGACGTGTCTGAGGTCACATTTGGACTCAGGAAGATGAGTCCTCCTGACTCCAGGCCTGATGCTCCAACCACATCACCACCTAACAACAATTAACATACAGCAAGAGATTAAATACAGAAGTGAATATGAGAATTCAGCTTTCTTCTATGAAGCCAGATGTTAAAGGGATTTGTAAAATCTCTAATAAATCTATGCCCAAAGAAACCCACTCTTCTCTCTAATTGTCTGTTTTGCTTTATAAAATATAGTTATTTTCATTAAAATGTCATTTATGTTAACATGAAATGTTTGTAAGTTATATACAACAGAAGCAGCTGATGGTACAAGTGGATAGAGCATTAGACCTAGCAGCATAAAGACCTGAGTTCAAAGCCAGCCTCAGACACTTATTCCATGTGTATCCCTAGGCAAGTCACTTAACCTCTATTTCCCTCAGTTGTCACATCTGTAAAATGGGAATAATAACAGGAAATACATCCCAAGATTATTGTAAGGATTAAATGAGACATTTGTAAAAAAAAATTAAATATACAATTTATGCAATTATATAAACACTACATGTATATATTATATATCATTATATAATAATTAATTTCATATAATATTAAATTTTATCAAATTTAAGTTCTAGTATGGTAACTATCAATAGATATAACCCACATAGACAAAAGCTCTTTGAGATCCTCAATAATTTTTAAGAATGTAAAGGAGTCCTGAGACCAAAAAGTTTGAGAACCACTGGTATAAGGAACTCCCAGACTAGACAATTCCCTCAACCAATGGAGGTCAGCATTTATTCTTCACCTTACAATTTTAGTGACTTCCTGGGGAACTGAGAAACAAAGTCATTTGCCCACACTCATACACTTAATATATGCCAGAGGCATAGCTTAAACCAAGTCCCCTCATACCAAGGGCAACAAGGCTAGCCATTGACATGCTATAAATACCACTATCTTTATTTTACAGATGAGGAAACTAAGGCATACAACTAGGAAGTATGAGACCCAGAAGGTAAGTCTGGGTCTTTCCTGACTCCAATGTTCTTCTTGCTTCACAGAATTATAGCAACACAGAATTTGGAGGCTTCCTAAGCCAACCTAGAATCCTCTCTATGATGTCCCTAACAAGTCATTGTTTGACCTTAGTTTGAAGATCTCCAGGGAGGAGGAGACCATGACTTCCAAAAGCAGCCTACTCCCTGTTGGGGAAGTTCTAAACATTAAGAAGTTTATAGATCAAGGCTCAAAGTGTTTCTTTGCAGGTGCCACCCAGTTGGCCTCGTTCCGCCCTCTGGTGCCAAAAAGGCCGAGGTAATCCCTCCTCCAAGTCTTGTCTCTCCTCCACGTGACAATCTGTCAAATACTTGAAACTGTCATGTCCTCCTTCGACCACAGGTGATAAAGAGAAAATGAAAGAGAAATAGGATGACAGACAGAAACAGAGAAAAGGTCCCCATAACCACAAAAGAGTATTACCTTTTGGAACGTCTATTCTGTAAGGGAAATTAGGTCCCGTTATCAATTGTACATATGAAGATTATTTGGTGATTGTCCCTGATTGGACAATGCAATATCACTGACCTCTCCATAAAGGACAGGAGTCCCCTAAATTTCTGCAATAGTATACAAAATATTCAAATGGTTTCACTTTTTTCCCCTGCTTTTAGCACCTAAATTTAAATACCTCCTTAGTCAGAATCGATTGAATTCAATTAAGCAAATAGTTGCAAAATATCTAATGTGTGCCTAGCTCCACTCTAAGCTTTGTAGGAAAGAGAATATTCGAAGACAGCCTGGCTTCACCTCCTGGATCTCACATGGTCTAGACACAATATAGTCTGTGCAAGTCTGTGCAACATAGAACACAAGAAACAATTCTGAATTTCGGGTCAAAGGACTCAGATTCAAATCTCAGCTGTGTCTGTCACTTAATACCCAATGTGCCTCTGACAAGTCATTTAACCTCAGTGCCTCAGTTTCCTCATCTGTAAAAGGAGGAACTGGAGCAGATGAAGTCTAAGGTCCTATCTTGCTCTATATCTATAATCCAACAAAGAAAATCTTGAAATAATTTTAACTTAAAAACCATTTTTAATAAAAATCAACACCATTGCAATTGGACATTTCACTGCTCATACTCAGCTGCTTGTCACTGATTTCAAAGGCAAAACATGAAGCCTTTTTTGCTAGGCCCTAGAGATTGCTGAATAAGAGAGAGCATGACATAGTATGGGTTTGAGAGTCAGGAAGATCTGGATTCTAATCCTGCATCTGATTCTTCCTAGCTGTGTGATGAGATGGAGAAGTCACTTTCCTATGGAACTCAGTTTTCTCGTGTATAAAATGAGGGAGTTAGACTCAATGGCCTCTTGGGGCCCTTTTAGCTCCAAAGCTATGATGTTCTGAAGACTGCTCTATTTCTTCTCCATGGGCTTGGAAAATGATGTGCAGAAATATTGGTGTCCTCACCTGTCTTTCCATTCAAATCTCTGAACCCCTTTTATAAATGTTTTTACATTAATTTTGAAGGAAACAAGAGGGAGAGGGAGAAGAAGGGGAGGTAGGGAAGGGGAGAGGGAGAGAGAGAAGAAGAAGAAGAAGAAGAAGAGGAAGAGGAGGAGGAGGAGGAGGAGGAGAAGGTGGAGGGTGGAAGAAGGAAAGAAGGAAGGAAGGAAGAAAGGAAGGAAGAAAGGAAGGATGAAAGGAAGGAAGGATGAAAGGAAGGAAGGAAGGAAGGAAGAAAGGAAGGATGAAAGGAAGGAAGGATGAAAGGAAGGAAGGAAGGAAAGAAGGAAGGAAGGAAGGAAGAATTTCAACATGCAGAACTGTGGATGGAAGGATGAAAAAAATGGGAGAAGAAAGGACAAAAGAGAAAATCAATGCGAAGAAGCCCTTTCCTGCGGTAGTCCCCAAAGATCCATTTTTGTCACCTCATCCTTTCATAATGCCTCTCAGCAGCTGGCAGTTTTCTCTGCACTTGGGCCCTTCATTCTGATCACCTTAAATATCCAAGCATCATTCTGTCTCCATAGAACAGCAAAAGGAGCCAGCAGGAGGGAAATCTACGGCTCCCATGCATAATGACCTTCCCAAAGCGCAGCTCCCCCCACAACAGCACCCCCACACCCCACGGAGAAAAGCTCCACCCGCCTCCTCCCAGCCTCGCAGAGCCTGGGGTGGAAAGCCTCATCATTCCCACATCACCTTAGTTAGTGACAAGGCTGCACTCCAATCCTATTCATTTTCCAGCAGACCCCTTCAAAACTGCCTTTATGAGACAGGTTATTTCTGAAGAGTATCTAATGCCCTGCGGTCTGCAAACGACCCCCTGTAAATAGAAAAGCTGCCTCCCTCCGACTGGGGGAACGTGTTTTCCTGTTCCAACAATTTAAAAGGTAAATCGGGTTCGCTCTGGCGGCTGAGACATATCAGCGGCAGCATCATCTGTCTGCACGAGTCGGCTTAGCAGCTCAAGACAAAGCCGAGGCAAACCAGTTTTAAGGCAGCCGCCTTGTAAGTGACAAACAGAATGGAGGTGTCTGCTTGTCTGCCGTTCAAAGGTACCTTCTCATTGGAATGCTACGCCAGTAGCTGGAAGAGTATAATAGGAAATGGACACAGAGCCTTATCTGCCAAAACAGAACTCAGTCTTCTCAGTTCACGGATGAGTTCACTCGTTTTTGAATGGACTTGCCAGACATCACAGTGTCAACTCTCCGGGAGACTCAGACTAGCCCCCTTAGCAATAGCAAAAGATCTAGTGAGGCCCATAGATGAAGTTTGCAGTTGCAGAGTCTAGCCAATAGCATTCTCACAGATAGCAAAAATTCCCTCCCTCTTTATCGACACTGGCTCCCTAATTCCCTGCCACACTCAGCTGGCCTCCCCACATCAATTTCCATGGAACCAGATATGTGATGAAATGCAAATCCAGGACAAATTACCAGATTATAGATTTAGGACTGGAAGAGACTTTACAGACCATGTTGTCCTAATCTTTCTTTCTCCTCCGCGCACCAATTTTAATGGATGAAGAAACTGGCAAGATGAGGTCTTGATGGGTTGAATGATCTCCCCAAGGGCACAGAGACATCCAAGAGGCTATTTGAACTCAGGTGCCCTGATTCCAAATCCAGTGTTTGGGGTTGTTTTTCTTTTCTATTCTGCCAAAAGTATTCTTAAAAAAAACAACACAATTTAATTCAACAAATATTTGTTAAGCCCCTCTCAGACTCTCAACGCCCCAGACAATTCTCTGAGTTCCAGATGAATGGATGATCTTCACAGAAATTCTTACACTAAGGTTCCCCATGCTCATTAGATCACTGGTCTGGACCCCTTTACCATCATTCCCATCTCTAGCAAAAAAAGTGCAATTAATGCGTTGTGTTGAGTGCTAGTGTTACAAAGATGAAGCAAGATAGATCTTACACTCAAAGAGTTTGAAATCAAATGGACCACGAACACAAATGAAGAAAATATGTTTTCATATTGTAAATACATAGGAGAGATCTAGATAGAGTGGTATTTTCAGGGAGAGGTTTCATGGAGAAAGTAGTATCCACGTTGGAACTTGGAGGATGAATAGGATTTCAACATGTAGAACTGTGGGAAGTCTGTCTGGGCACTGTGAGAAGTCTGTCTAGGCACTGTGGACAGTGTGCTGAAAGAAGGAAATAATCTTCTCTCCTCTGGCACTGTCCCACTTGAGTTCAGGCACTCATTGCCTCACACCTGAACTATGGCAATAGCCTACTGGTAAGTCTCCCAAACTAAATCTCTCCCTACTCTAGTCTATTCTCTGCTTAGCTGCTGAAGTGATACTCTTCAAGAACAAGCCTGGCCATTTAATCAACTTCATTGGCTTCCCATCACCCAAAATATTAAATATAAAAATCACATGCTTGTCTTTCAAAACCTTCTACAACCTTGTCTCCTCTTCCTTGCCTGTCTTCTTATAACTTATACTCACCATGCATCCAGCAACACTGACCTCCTTGCAGTTCCTAGACACTCCATCCTAATTCCAGTCTTTCCACTGACTGTCCACCACGCCTGGAAATCTCTTCCACCTCATCTCCACATCCTTGGCTTCCTTCAAGTCTCAGCCAAATGCTCACCTTCTGCAAGAAGTATTTCTCAATCTCCCTTGAAGCTAGAGTCTTTCCTCCATGGATAATCTCCAATTTCTGCTGTCCATACCGTGTCTGTATACAGTTGCTTGCATACTGTCTCCCCCAATAGAAATGTAATCAGTGTGAGAGTAGGGGCTGTCTTTTACCTTCCTCTGTATCCCCAGCACTTAGCCCAATGCTGGGTCCTTAACAAATGGCTTTTGGTTGATTGACTGTAGAACTGTATGAAAGAAAAGGATGAGAGTAAGGCTGGCCAAGAAGATAGAGGCAGACGGTGCAGGACCTTGAAAGCCACCGGACAGGTAGGTGGAAGTCAGTATCCCAGGAAAGTGCTTTGGAGATTCAGGGGAAGTAACATAAACAATTCAATCAAATCAACATTTATTAAGTGGTTCTGTTAGGCAATTAATTTGTACTTTAGAATGAGACATTTAGATTTCAGATCTGCCATTGCCAATCTAGGGCCCAGTCATTCACTTCTATATCACCTAGCTTTCAGCCTGAGCATTAAAGATGCCGCAAAAAAAAAAAAAAGACGTAGGAAACTAATTCAAGGGACTTGATTTCTGAGCCACAGTAACTAGATTCAGCAAGACATTTCCTTTCTAAGCCTCAGTTTTGCCATATGTAAAATGGAAGATAATAATCCTCCCCCCTCCAGCCCCTATATGGGTGGAGGGGCAGCTGTTGTGAATCTCAAATGTGATTCAAATGGGCATTTCAGCACATCTCTGGTTCCACTGATATTGATATGAGGAGATCAGATATGAGTGTGGGGGGAATTAGGGAGCCAGTCTGGATAAAGAGGGAGGGAATTTTGATATCTGTGAGTGGTGCTGATGGGGTATATGACCTGGACCCCAAAAATGCAACCCAAATCTGGCCTCAGACACTTACTAGCTGTGGGACCCTGGACAAGTCATTTAACCCCATAAGCCTCAGTATCCCCATCTGTAAAATGAGCTGGAGAAGGAAATGGCAAACCACTCTCCAGTATCTTTGCCAAGAAAAACAAATGGGATCATGGAGAGTCAAACATGACTGAAATAATTGAACAGCAACAACAATTCATCTGAACTTCAGGTACCCAAGGCAACTCTCTTTCAAAATGTAATTTGCAGAGAAGGTATCAACCTGCATTGGTAGAGGAATTTTCCTCAGATGAGAATTCCCTATATCAACAAAATCACAGAACCATTAGACTGTAACAAACTCCTTAAAAACAGAAGTTATCTTTGTAACTTATCATCCTATAGCTTACTTTTCATTTATTTTTTGTATCCCCAGCAGACTTCCAAATATATGGTAGAAGTTCAATAAACAGTTGATTGGCTGAGCAAGCAAATTGTCTACAGGGAAGAGATAAACTAGGCTAGTGAGGAAAGGTTGAATGTAAGCTTCTTGAGGACAAGGACCATGGTCTTTTAATCTTTGTACCCCCCAGTCCTTGACACAGTGATTTGCATGCAGTAGGCACTTAATGAATGCTCATTGGATTGGATCAAATTGAGCCTGTATATTCCTGAATGGTCCCCCTTTCCATATCTGCCCTCCCCTGTGAAAGAAAATATTACAGATGTAGAATAGCCTCATGGATAAGCAAAGAGCTTTTCTTTATGAATTTGGACATTCTCATCTGCACCCCAGCAGCCATGACCAAGCCAGGACTGTAACATAACTGCATCTCACTCATAAAGTTAAAATATGGCAAGGCTGAATTCCTCAGATGACAAGAAGAAAAGCAAACAATGTCTTGACAGTAAGTTGGTGCTCCAGAATTGATCTTAAATATAAAAATTCCAAAAATAAGTTTTATTAATGAAAAATAAAAGAAGACTAACAGCAGCCATGGGAAAAAATCTGTGTACCACATGTGAGCAGGGGGACAAAAAAAGGGAAGGAGAAGACAATTGTCCTTCCTGAGCCTCAATTTCCTAAAGAATCCAATGCATGGGATAGGAAAAGGTGACGAAGAATTGAATTTGGAGTCATAGGACCTGGATTCAAATCCTGACTCTGCCCCTTACCATCTGTGTGATCTTAAGAAGGTCAGATTCTCTGGCTTACTTCCTTAAATAATTCCTTAAGTATTTCTTTGTAAAAAAAATTTTTTAATACAACCTTACTTTCTTACTTCCTCATTTATAAAATGAGGGAGTTGGATTAGAAGTTCTCTGAGGTCCCTTCCAGCTTGAAATCTGTTATCTTTTTAATGAAGTAAGCTAAATAACCCTATAGGAATCCTACAAGGAAATGGAGACCCAGGGAAATTGTTTCCCAAGATCGTATGGATAGTAAGTACCAGAGGTCCTCCTCTAGAAGGACAGGTAGGTGGCACAGTGGATAGAGGGCTGGACCTGGTGGCAGTGAGACTTCCTGAGTTCAAATCTAGTCGTAGGTGTGACCCTAAGCAAGTCACTTAAGCTTGTTTGCCTCAGTTTCCTCATCTGTAAAATGAACTGGAGAAGGAAATGACAAATCACTCCAGTATCTTTGTCAACATTAATCAAGAAAACCCCAAATGGGGTCACGGAGAGCTGGATATGACTGAAACAATTGAACAACAGCAGTTCATTCAAACTTCTACCCAACTTAATTCTTTCTAAAAATACAATTTTATATAGCTTCTCTTCTTCAACTAAACAAACAAAAAGTCAGACAAGGGTTTCCTTCAAGGTTATTGATAATTAATAGCATTGATGAAGAAGCAGTGATGACCCCACATCCATAGTGCCTTAACTAGGTCAGGGCAACCAGACCTTTGCTCTAGGGTACCAAATTCAATGGGGCAATGATAGTACTACATTCCTTCAGCAAAGTATTCTTAGCCCCTATCTCTCAAGAAAAAGTTAAAATGGTAAGTTACTAGGTAACAGCATTTAACATCTATTTAGCAAGAAGCAAAAATAGAAAAGTAACCAGATAACTGGCTAGTTGAACTCAAACCCTCTTGCAACCATGCAGCAGCCTTCCAAAAGCAGCCCCTGTCCCAAGGGGCTTGTCATATCTTCATGCCAGATACCTTCCAACTAAGATTGTTCCCTCATGCTGCTTGCCTTAGGCAAAGTCCCTGGTACTTGTCACAGACATACAAATTTGTGACAGTTCAGCTTTAATAATAGCCTTCTAGCTGGTCTTACTGTTTCTCGTCTCTTTCCTCTCCACTCCATCCTCCACACAATTGCCAAAAGAATTTTCCTAAGATCTTCTCAAGTTCTGACAATGACAGTCCCCTACTCTAAAGCTTTCAGTGGCTCCCTATGGCCTCTACTATAAGTTACAAATATTAAAATCCTCCATGACTGGGCTATGGACTCACCATTTCATCCTAGATTCACATGACTCTACTTTCCACAATTGCTGTTCCATTCCAATTAGACCTCTTTCTGCTCTCAGATCTCATCTTCACTCTGAGCTCCTCCTTCAGGCCATGCCCCAGGCTAGACATGTGCACCTTCCCACCTCAGTGCCCTCTCTCCTCTTCTCGTTTTTCTGTGATCTTTATTTCATATCACACTCATTTCTGGATATGGCATAGTAGATATTAAGACCCTTGAAGACAGCAACTCTAAAGCCTCAGCTCTAAGCACAGACCCTTTAGTAAATATGTGTTGCCGGTCTCCAAAAGACCCACACTTGACCTGGATAACTGATTTTCAATAGAGAATATATGGATTATTCCCATCTTTCTTGCTCCTGTCTTGAGCCATTATTTCTGCTCATTGCTCAAGAAGAATCATAGGATCATAGACCCAGATCCCGAAGGAATCTCAGAGGCCAACCAGTTCATCCCTTCATTGCACAGATGGGGAAACTGAGTCTCCAAGAGCTAAAAATAACTTGTCTCAAATCAAACAGGTGGTGCTGGAGGAAGGATTTGAATCCAAGGAGTTGTTGGACATTTTGCTAGCCTTCAAGGACTGATGTGAATGCCCAGCATATTACAAATACTCAAAGACAACTTCAGCAAAGCAAGTTTTCGGGTGTCGGAAATCTAAGGTCTAGATCAGGTATGGGGAACCTGCGGCCTTAAGGTCATGTGCAGCCTATGTGGCCTTCTAAATCCTTAAGTATGAACTTTTGACTAAACCCAAATTTTACAGAACTTAAGACAGCAGGTTCCCCACCCCTGAATGCCAGATTGTTTGTAGGTCCCTTTCAAAACTGGCACACATTTGCCTGAGTTCTGGCTGCCTACTTAGTTCCAACATCTTAATAATGAGAGTAGGGAAAATATAATGAAGGCAAAACTGTAACCCAAGTCAGATCTTGGCACCAGGGAATGTCCTTGGAACAGGGCCTCTGAACTCACTTGTTCCCTCAGGTCTTCACACCAACCTCCTGCGGAGCTGTCCTCATCCAAGAAATTCTTGCTTTGAGCCTCAGGTACCCTGGAACAGTTCTGCTGGAAGAGCCCCCAGCCAAGAGGGGTAGCTCTGGGTACACAGTACACAAACTAAGTCCCTTGCCTGGTCCCCAAGGATAAGTGATTAGACCATAGTAAATAAACAGAGCCTCAAGCAATACATTTACTAGCTTTCCAGCACTCTGTATCAGCTGTCACAGAACCCTCCATGGGAGGGTAAACACTGGAAGGGCTTTGGCAGAAAATGTGAGTTTGCAAATGGCCTGCCAAGATTGCTTAATACCCCTCTGGCAATCCAGAGTTTGGCTCATCTAGGGCTAGACCTCAGCATGGTTGACTTCAGCCATGGCCTGTTGAGAACCACACCTTAGCAAAAGGATCACATCATCTGATAATATGGCGGTCAGAGCCTTGGTCTACCCAAGATAGTTGTGGCTATGCTGTCAAGACCAAGGGGAGTCTAGCCTTAAAATGTAAAGAATTAAGATAGTGCGTGTGATCACTGGAGGACATTTACACACATCAAGCCTCAGACAGCCCTTCTCCCAATCCATACTCCTACCACCAGCACACATTCAATTGCACACATCAGTAGTAGTTGCTACTGGTGAATTGTGTACAACTCTCAGTGACAATGTGGACCGTAGCAAACCTATATTGTCCATAGCATTTTCTTGGCAAGGATTTTGGAGTGGTTGGCCATTTCCTTCTCCGGTGGATTAAGGAAAACAAGTTAATGACTTGCCCAAGGTCACACACCTAGTAAGTGTCTAAGGTCAGATTTGAATTCAGGTTTTCCTGACTCCAGGCCCAGTACTCTATGCAACTGATTCACCTACCTGCTTCTGTAGCAGACAGATCTTATTATCTATTATCCATTGGATTAGGAAAGGGAACAAAGAGAAGGACATAAGCATTTGTTAAAGACTTACTACATACAGGCACTGTGCTGTCACCTCATTTGATCTTCTCAAGAACCCTAGAATGATCCTTATTCTTACAGTTGAAGAAACTGAGGCAGATAGAGTTTAAATGACTTAGTCATGTGTATATATATATATATATATATATATATATACACATTAGTCATATAATCAGTAAGTGTCTAAGGCTGGATTTGAACTGAGATCTTCCTGACTCCAGGCCCACAGCTCTATCCACTGAGCCACCTAGTTGCCAAATCTAATTTAGGATTGGTCTTTCTCATCATGCTTTTCATTCATCACAAAAAAAAATTTATTAATTCCCTCTAGTGCAACTCTTAGCAAAACTCTGGACTGTTGGAGCCAGAGGAACAAGTTTTGATCTTGAGTTCTTAACTATATAATGAAGGGAGGAAATGTGGCCCAGTATAAGTAATTAGAGTTGGTGTTTATAGAGCAATTTAATGTTGCAAAGTACTTCACATTTGTTGCCTTATTTGATTCATAGGCTCTGGTTTCAGAGGACTTGGGTTCAAATTTCATCTCCAAAGTGGTAACTTAAAGCAAGTCACCAAAAGTTCTCTGGACCTCAGTCTTCCCATTTGTAAAATGGAAGGGTTGAAAGAGACAGCCTCTGATATCCCTTCTAGCCTAAACCAGATGACCTCCGGTCCCCTCTAGTTTTCAGTCTAGCACCCTATCTCCCCTTATTGAGGTAAGTCCCTTTGCTAATAAGACGGGGACTGGGGTGTTATGGAACAAGAGTTCTGGAACACAGAAGACCTGAGTTTGAATTCTGGATTTTAATTGTTACTTGCCTACATTGACTACCTGTGTGACCTTAAATAAATAACTTTCTATCTTGAGACCTCAGGATCCTTCTCTATAAAATGGCACTAGATGGTCATTGAGGTCCCTTTTTGCTCTATAGCCATGGTCCTATCCGGCTGCTGCCATGACCCCCCCTATTATTATTGTTGTTCAGTCATTTGGCCATGTATGAGTCTTCATGACCCCATGGCCCTTCCATCCTCCACTATCTCTCAGAGTCTGTACAAATTTATGTTGGTTGTTTCCATGACACTTTTCGTCCATCTCATTCTCTGCCGATTCCCCTTCTCATTTTACCTTTGATCTTTCCCAATATCAGAGTATTTCTTTTCCAATGAGTCCTATCTTATTATGTGGCCAAAGTATTTAAGCTTCAGTTTCAGTATTTGACCTTAAATTGAATGTTGTTCAGTCACTTCTTGCTTCTGTCTGACTCTTTGTGCCCTTTTTGGGGGTTTTCTCAGGAAAAATATTGGAGAGGTTTGCCATTTCTGAACTAATTTCTTTACGTATTGATACAATATGATCCCTAACCCAAGGACTAAATCCACCAAAAGATTCTGGCCTCATTTTTAGATTCAGAGTGCCAGAGTTAAAAGGAACAGTGGGGATAAGCCAATATGGTCCCCTACTTAAGTATGGATTAATATTTATAAAATGTTATCTCCCATGATTTTCTTATTCCATGGTGGCTAGCCAGTCAGTCAACAATCATTTATCAAGTTCTCCCTATGTGACAGATGGTTTAAAAGCTAATTATAGCTCAGGCCCTCTCCTGGTTAAAAAAAAATCCACATCAGTAAAGTTTGTCCTTGACACCCTAACATCTGCCCATTCAGTTGCTCTCCAGCCACCTTCCCAATGCCCCTTGCCATTGTCTGTCTCCTCGTAAAGCTCCCCAGGCTCCCAAGGTAACTCCTTCCTTATAGGTAAGGGCTTCCTCTAGGACTTTTCAAAGATTATCCTCCCCCATCCCCACCTTGTATATGCCCTTTCATAACAACTCATTGTATCTCCTAAGTTTTAATTGCTTGACAAGTCAAGGCAGGAGGTGGCTCAGGCACCAAGCCTGGAGCCAGGAAGACTTGAGATCAAAACCAGCCTCAGATACTCATCAACTATGTAAGCTTGGGGAACACACTCAAACTCTGTTTGCCTCAATTTCCTCATCTGTAAAATGAGCTGAAGAAGGAAATGGCAAAGCACTCTAGTATCTTTACCACAAAAACCTCATGGACAATATTGATGTCCTATGGTCCACAGGGGCAGGAAGGGGTGGACACAACTGAACAATGAGAACAACACTATTTGCCGAGCAAATAAAATATCCCCTTAAAGCTAGGGATTCGAAGAAAGGCAAAAAGAGTCATTGCCCTGCCCTCAGGGAGTTCACAGATGACACACACACACACAAATCTATACATACGTGATAAACACAGGATAAACTGAGAAGGTGCTAGCATTGAGAGGGACCAGGAAGGGCTGCCTGAATACAAACATTAATGTCTGAACTCATAGGCTGTATTTGGGAAGATGGCATTCCTGGATGTGTGGTAGGGATTTAGTGAATATTGTTATCCATTCATATAATAATTATAACAGCTAGCATTTATATAATGCTTAAGGTTTGCAAAGCTCTTTCCACGTGTAATCTCATTTCATCCTCACTACTAGCCTGGCAGGTGAGTGATCCTGTCATGATCCCCATCTTACAGATGAGGAAACTGAGACTGAGAAAGACAAAGTGACTTGCCTAGGATTGCACACCTGAACTCAGGCCTTCCCAACTCCGAGTCCAGCCCTCTCCACCATCTCCCATAACTGCCTCTCATGGCTACTGCCTTTATGTGATTTCTACACATGTCGTCTTTCTGTGCCATTTATTTTTATATCGGCCTTACATTTTATTTGCTATGCATTCATTCTAGGCAACGATTACTCACTGTTGGCATTATTTGTTGGCTGAATACAAATTTATTTTACAATGACTTGAAAAAACGAATACTTCGTGTTAAAATTTATTATATATGTTCAAAGAGGATATTTGGCATGGCAACTCTTGAAAGAAAGAAGAATAAATTTCTTTTAAAAATGGTTCACATTTATATAATATGTGAAGTCATTTAACCCATCTAAGCCTAGGCTTCCTCATCTGTAAAACAGGAAATTCCTGCATCGTCATCATCATCATCTTCTTTTCTTCTTCTTCTTCTTCTTCTTCTTCTTCTTCTTCTTCTTCTTCTTCTTCTTCTTCTTCTCATTCTTCTTCTTTTTCTTCTTCTTCCTTTTCTTCTTCTTCTTCTTCTTCTTTCTTCTTCATCATCATCTTCATCATCATCATCATCATCATTGTCGTCATGTCCTTCTTCATCATCATCATCCAGAACTGTCATCATTGAGGGAAGTTCCATAGAGATAAATTCTTATTCTAATGTAGCCCAACACCCAGTCTATAACTTCTAGGTTTAGAGAATTGCCTGGAGCCCTGAGACTTGTCAGAATCACAATGTCACACTGTCTGTATACCTCCGAGGCAGAGTTCACCCAGATCTTCTTAATTTTAAGGCTGACTCTCTATCCATCAGGCCATGCTTCTTGGCAGTAGTAGCATGGCAGAATAATTTTTGGTAGGAAGGTAACAATAACAATAATATTTAGCATTGATATAGTGCTTTAAGGTTTGCAAAGTGCTTTACAAATATCTCATTTGATCTTCACAACAACCCCAGGAGGTAAGCTTATTATCATTCCCGTTTTACAGATGAGGAAACTGAGGGAAATAGTGGGAAAGTTACTTGCCCAGGGTCGCACATGGAGTAAGTGCCTGAGGCTGGATTGGAATTCAGGTCTTCCTGGCTCTAGGGCCACAGGTCTATCCTCTACACCACATGCTCTGGCTTAGTGGGTAGAATGTTAGACTTTGCGTCAGGGAGAGTTTCTGACACTTATCAGTGATGTGCCCACAGGCAGGTTCCTTAGTGTTTGTTCATTCTGCTTTACAAGCAGTTTCACTCATCCATGGAAGAAGCTTTCCTCTCCTCTCCATCTCACTATCCCCCTCATTCAGTCACTTGCTAAGTCTTGTTGATTCCGCCTCCTTAACATCTTGGGCATTTTTCTCTTTATCTCTTCTTATACAGCCACCACCCAAATCCACACCCATTATCTCTCACCTCCACCATTGGAACAAGATCCAAATTGGATTCTGGGCTGCCAGTCTCTCCCTACTCCAATCCATTCTTCACAATGAGGCAAAAGTCATCTTCCTTAGGCAAAAGGCTGACCATGTCACTCCCCTCTTCAAGAATCCTTAGTGGCTCTCTATTACCTCTAAGAGCAAATAACCCATTTAAAGGTCTCTAAACCTGCTTCTCACCAACCTTCTTAGATTTATTTCAATTGTAACTTAGTAACTTAGTAGTGGATGGAGTGCCAAGCCTGAAGTAGGAAACCTGGCCTCAGACACTTACTAGCTGTGTGACCTTGGACAGGTCCCTTAACTCTCTGTTTCCTCATTGGTATAATAAGCTGAAGAAGGAAATAGCAAACCACTCCAATATCTTTGCCAAGAAAATCCCAAATGAGGCCACCAAGACTCATATGTGACTAAAAAACAACAACTTAGCATAGTGGATAGAGTATTGAACTTGGAATCGGGGAGACCCAAGTTTGAATCCTGCCTTTGACACTTAATATGATCCTGGGCAGGTCACTTAAACTCTGTCCACCTCAATTTCTTTATCTGTAAAAAGGGTATAATAATAGCATGTACATTACCAGAGTGTTTTGAAGATTAAGTTTTATATATGTATACATATGTATATATGTAAATGTATATATACATATATGTGTACACACATACATACGCACATACATATATTGGTTGCTTGCTTGGTTGTTCTCTTTCATTCTCAAAGAGAACCAAAATGACATCACTATGTTAGAGTCAAGTTACAGTACATCTGTAATGACTGACCAGACCAGTACAAGCTCAGAATGCTCTACCACAGGATGGGCACAAACAGTCCACATGAACGTTTGGGGTGGATTCTCTAAATTTGCACATCCTGAGTTTCCTTTGAGTTACTTCAATTCTGCTTTGCTCACAGAGCACAGCATCTTCTCTGATGTGGGCACGTCATATTAAGCGGTCCTATGCCAGTGTCTCCCACATCATACAATAAATTTCATGTATGTATTTACACATATATGTATATAAGCATATATGTGTATATAGATACACATATGTACAATGTTCTGCAAACTGCATAGAGCTACATGAATTTTAAATAGTATTGTTATTTTAGCCAAACTGATCTACAAACTATTTTCTGAATGCAGTATTTCACCTCAAATGTCTATGTCATTGCACAAGTTGTCATCAATGCCAGAAATAGAATCCCTCCTCACCTTGAGGGTCAGCTAGATGCCACCTCATACAGGGAGTCTTCTCTGATTCCCTCTAAGATGACCTTTTATTGACTTCTCTGTGCACATGCCACATGTCCCACTACCCTCAATCACAGCCCTGGTAGAAGTAAATCCTTGAGGAAAGGACCCTTTTCATTTCTGTCTTTGTCCCACCAGCACTGAACATAGTGCCTAGGTGCCAAAGAACAGCTGATGTGTGTCAATGGAGACACTAATAACACCTACCTCCTAGAGTTGTTGTGAGGATAATATTTGTGAAAGCGCTTTGTAAACCTATGAATGCTAGTTGTTATTATTACCATTACAATTCTTATTGTTATAATCATTAGTCATCTATCCCCTACTCATGGCACAAAAGTATGTCTTGGAACAAAACTCAAGGTGGCTCCACTGTGTAACATTATATCATTGATCTACTGGTCAGAATCACCACCTTTAAGTCTGACTATGACTCTAAGCATGATCTTTGACTAACAATCCTTCCAGTTCCATATACTCATAAAGATTAAGTGTGCAGATGACTAAGCCTCCTGCTTAGTGAGACCCTTCTGCTCTTGGTCTCCTCTACGGCTTATTGTTGCCTACCTATCTAAGCAACAAACTTTCCCTGTGCCAAGAGAGATATCAGGCAGGGCTTTGAAGGTCCCATCACATTGGGGCCACTCAATGGTTCTTATGGGTTCTCATAGGTTCTATGGGTTCTTACCTCCAGAGGCACCACTTGCATAAGAATAGCAAAGTTGGTCAGGTGATTACAGTGGCAGATGGAGTAGTTGAGGTTCCCTTCTGTGAGGATACAGCCTTCGTTTGACCAAATGCCTTCTCCGGAGCTAAAGATCAAAGCCAAGCAGAAACATAAATTGGTTGGCATATCCTAATTAACTAAAGAATAACACCTAGAAGCTAGATTATTTTAGAAAGATTAAGTAATAATACAGTGATATCCCCCTCGGGGCCAACCATGAGGAAAGGGGTCCTATTGATGACAAAATATTCATAGCATCACTCTTTGTGGTAGCCAAAAGAAAAAAATGTATACAAAGAAGGTGACCATTGATTTGGAAATGGTTGGAAAAAAAGCAGTAAATAAATGTGATGTAATATCATTGCACTCTAACAAATGAGAGTCAAAGTGTCAGAGCAATCATGGATAAAAAGCTGACCCAAGCAGAAAGAAGAACTGAGTTCAAATCCCACCCCTGACATATGCTGACTACATGATCCTAGATAAGTCATTTAACTACTTTGTGTTTCAAGCAACAATCTAGGACTGTTAAGTTATAGAATAAGTGCAATCTACAATGGTAAAGGAAGTTTCCTTCCCATAAGGTCCCTATACCAGTGAAACCACAGTTGTAAGGAAGGAAGGAAAGAAGGAAGGAAGGAAGGAAGGAAGGAAGGAAGGAAGGAAGGATGGAAGGAAGGAAGGAAAGAAGGGAGGGAGGGAGGGAGGAAGGAAGGGAGGAAGGGAGGAAGGAAAGAAAGATTTGAGTTGTTAGGGTTATCCTTATTATCAACCCTGAAATTACTATGCCTATATTGTGAATTTCTTTATCTGCATAGATGCTGCATCTCCCAGTAGAAAATACCCTCCTTCACTTGGTACTGGCTAAAAAACAGAGGGGTGGATCAGTGGAATAAGTTAGGTACACAAGACACAGTAGTCAATGATTATAGCAATCTACTGTTTGTTAAACCCAAAGACCCCAGCTTCCAGGATACGAACTCACTGTTTGACAAAAAATGCTGGGAAAACTGGAAAATCGTATGGCAGAAACTGGGCACAGACCAACATCTGACACTGTATACCAGAATAAAGTCTAAATGGGTACACGGTCTAGGTATAAAGGCTGATATTATAAACAAATTAGGGGAGCAAAAAATAGTTCATCTATCAGATTTATGGAGGATGGAGGAATTTATGACAAAATAAGAGATAGAGAACATTATGAAATGCAAAATGGATAATTTTATTACATTAAATTGAAAACTTTTTGCACAAACAAAGCAAATGCAATCAAGATTAGGAGGGAAGCAGAGAACTGGGAAAGAATTTTTACAACCAGTATCTCTGATAGAGGCCTCATTTCTAAAATATATAGAGAACTGAGTCAAATTGACAAGAATACAAGTCATTCCCCAATTGATAAATGGTCAAAGGATAGGAACAGACAGTTTTCAGAGGAAGAAATTAAAGCTATCATCATATGAAAAAATGCTCTAAATCACTATTGATTAGAGAGATGCAAATCAAAACAACTCTGAGGTACCACATCGCACTTATCAGACTGGCTAACATGGCAAAATAGGAAAATGATAAATGTTGGAGAGGATGTGGGAAAGTTGGAACACTAACGCATTGTTGGTGGGGCTGTGAGCTGATCTAACCATTCTGGAGAGCAATTTGGAACTACGCTCAAAAGGGCTATAAAAATGTGTTTGACCCAGCAATACCACTTCTAAGGCTGTATCCCAAAGAGATCATAAAAATGGGAAAAGTACCCACACATACAAAAAATATTTATAGCAACTCTTTTTGTGGTGGCCAAGAACTGGAAATAGAGGGGATGTCCATCAATTAGGGAATGGCTAGACAAATTGTGGTATATGAATGTAATAGAATACTATTGTGCTGTAAGAAATGATAAAGGCAGACTTCAGAGAAACCTGGAAAGACTTATATGAACTGATGCTGAGTGAAGTGAGCAGAACCAGGAGAATATTGTACACAATTACATCCACAGTATGCGAGGACTGATTTTGACAGACTTAACCCTTCTCAGCAATGCGAGGATCTAAAACAATTCCAAAGCACATGTGATGGAAAATACCAGCCACATGCAAAGAAAGAACTATGGAGTCAGAATGCAAAACAAAGCAGACTATTTTCTTTTTGTTTCATTTTATTTTGATTTTTTTCTCTTTCTCATGGTGTTTTCCACTTGTTATAATTCTTCTATGCAACATGACTAATGTGAAAATGTGTTTAATAGGTGTGTATGCGTAGAGCCCATATCAGATTGCAAACCATCTTGGGGAGAAAGGTGGAAGGGAGGGGGAGAAAATTTAAAACTTATGGAAGTGAATATTGAAAACTAAAAATAAATTATTTAATTTAAGAAAAAAGAAAATAACCCTCCTTCATGGCAGGGACTGTCTTCTTTTTCTCTTTTTATTCCTAAGTACTAGCAACTTCTAATGCATGGATGGGAATTTTATTGGTATAGAGAACGTCCAATTAGGATACTTCCTTTACCAATACAGATCTGTACCAGCTCAGCCATTTATAGTCTTAAAGAGTTGCCTTGGGCATTGGTAGGATAAATGGTTTGACCAGTATCACACAGAGTCTTTCAACTAGGGGGCACTTAATAAATGCTTATTGAAAATTCAATTGAGTAGATGTGGGAAGTATAACAAGTGAGGCACAGCCAGGAAAGCCAAACCAAGAGTCTGTGAGAGCACACACGCACATACACGCATGCACACACACACACACACACACACACACACACACACAGTGACAGTTATGGAAGCAGTAACAACACTAAAAGACTGTCAAATGTCAATAAATGGTCATCACCAATCTGGGTATCAGATTCCTGGTCAAAGAAATCACCTTCCTTCTCTCAATCTAGTGATGGGCGCTACAGACATCAAGTGTTGCTTACAGTGTTAGAACCAGTCTGCACATCAACAGATTCTGCTTAAATGTGTTTTTTCTTTCTTTCTGGATTACAAAGGAAGTTTCAATAGAGGAAGGCATAATTAAGAGGAAATGGCTATAGTGCGAGGGAGGGAGAAGGGAAACTAAAGCTTTTGAAAATAAATTAATGTGGATTTTTTGAATAAACAAATTAGCTAAGAAGAAGGATCTCTATAAGCCCAAGGCATAGGGGAGCGCATACCTTGGAGATATCATTTTTGTTAACTTAAATAAACTAATTGGCTTCAGTTGTTCCTTGCTGAATATTCAACTTGAATTGTAACGTCAGCTATAAATTTAACCAGCTAGAAATCTGTTAATTCTGATGACTAACTGATAAAGACATGATCCCACACCATTTTCATTAGTGTACAATGAATGGAGCACATTCTAGCCAATCTTAAGATAAGAATGTCCCTGAGACAAAATAGCAAGAGCGGAAGCAGGTGACGGGTGCTATTGTACTCCTGGGTGAGTCTGGATAGGCTGCTGGGATCTGAGTGATGAAGCTGGAAAGGAATAATTTAGAGTCTGTTCAATGATGGGTTAGCCTAATGACTTTGAAACGCAATTACAGCCGTTGCAAAGCACAGGTTTTCATGATGAATGGTCTGATTTTGGCAGACAGACCAGGATCGGTTCAGCATATTATAGCAGAGTCCGAGGAGAGCAAATCAGTCTGAGGTTGACTCCAATAATAATACCAGAAGGAGAGCTATTTGAAGAGGGCTGCCTCCTACCAAGATGGTTCCACTCTGTAGCACTCAACATGATGTGGAAAACAAACAATTATTGACTCATGTTGAAGACTATTGTAAAATAAACTGCTTGTGTCCATTGAGTATAGTAATTTTGTAAATCTATAAACAAATTATCAATAATTTTAGGAATTCCTAGATCAATAAACTATTTGATGTATTATTTTCATAATCCACTTTATATATGACAACTGAAAATTTAAGATTATTAAATTTAAATGAGACAAATTCCAGCGGTTCTCAGTCATGAATATTTGTTATTGTTCGGTCATGTGTGACTCTTCGAGACCCTATTTGGGATTTTCTTGGCAGAAATAGTGGAGTGGTTTGCTATTTTCTTCTCCAGCTTATTTGATAAATGAGGAAACTGAGGCAAATAAGGTTAGGGGACTTCCACCAGGTCACTCAGCTAATATAGGTTTGAGGTCAAATATGAAAACATCTCTTGGCATTCAAAGCCCTTCATAATTGAACCCCTCTCCAGGCAGGACTGGACCTGGATTCTAGATTACGTGAACTGAGACAAGCCTCTTAACCTCTCAGTGACATCAGATAGTTCTCCAAAACTTTATAAACTGGAGAACAAGTACCCATCTTCATTTTATTCTGAAAGGGGGAAGCAACCCATCTTCTTTAATAGAAGGAGTTTCTTTCCTGAGAGTTCCTCATGCCAATGAAATGACAGGTCTAGCGCATAGAAAAAATAGTTGTCATAAAGGAAAATGCTACGACCTTGTGATCCAAAGGTCTAGATTCAAATCCCAGTTTGCCACTAATTAGCTCGGTGACCTTGAGCTAATCATTTAACCCCCCTGGTCATCAGTTTCCCTCTCTGAAATAATGGAGTTGGTCAAACCAGACAATATCTAAAACCAATTCCAGCTCAAAATCTTAGGGTACTTTTACAAGATAGAAAATATGACAAATTGATTTCTTTCTGGTATGTAGCAGATGATTAGGAAATTCTCTATTTTCAAATGTGGTCCATAATACCATCCACTCCTAAAGATGTAAATTATGTTTTTTATCAACCCAAGAAGATTAGGACCCCTAATTCAGAGCCAAAATAGAATTACTAACATGATTTAAGTGGCACCTTCTACAACAAGCCTTCCCTTCAGCTGTTAATGTTCTTCCACTCCCTACCGGCAATTACTCTTTATTTATAATATAGAGGGTATTCCAAAAGCCTTAGGTCAGTTCTAAAATATTATTGTTTAAAACTGCACTGAAGTTTCTGAGACATCCCCCATTTTGTATTTAATATTCTGTTTTTGCATTTTCATTGAATGTAAGCCCATCAAAGTCAGTCTTGTTTTCATCCCTGCTTGCCCAGTGTGCGGCACATAGTAGGTCTTTAACAAATCCTTGTAGAGCAACTGAACTGGACCAAGGTCCTGTTGAATGGAAACCCATGTTGGAGGAATCTTTTACAAAGATTGTCTGTGTTGGGAATTGTCCACATAGATTACATCAGCCTACGTTTCACTAGTTCCAGGAAGATATACTCTCAGATTATTAAAATATGCAAAAAATCAAAGGAGTCCTTCCTTCCACCCCCTAGCTACCAACAACTGGAATTTTATCACATGACTGCCACGAAAGGGAAATGTGGGTCTTATGTTCATCCTGAATGTGTTTCAGAGGCTGGTGTTGTGCAGAATAGAGGATCCCTTTGCCTCTCAGTCAGCAAAGAAAAGTACGAATTCACAGAAACACAGACTTAGCACTGAAAGAGATCTTAGAGATCACGTAGCCCATTTTACAGATAAGGAAACTGAGTCCTAAATAAAAGTAACTTGCTCGAGGACATACAAGTTGTAAGTTGTATGAAGTAGAAGGATGTTTTGAAAGAAGGTGCTCTAATTCCAGATGAAGCGCTCTTTCCATATACCACATCACCTCCTGAATTCAATTAAACAATTATTAAACAATTACTATGTAAACAATTATTGTGCGTATAATTTAATAATTATATTATTTTTAAGCAATGTTTTAAGCATTTGTGTGCATAATTGTTATTAAGAACAATTATTAAATACCTATTATGTACACAACGGTGTTCTAAGTGTTGGAGATGTTGTTCACTTGTTTCATTCATGTCAAACTCTTCATGATCCCATTCCATGACCCCAATCTCCTTCACAGAAGCATTTGTTTTGTAAAACTTGGGCTTAGTCAAAAAATCTCACTTGAGGACCATGAAGGCCACATGTGGCCTCGAGACCCCAGCTTCCCCCCACAACTGTAGGAGAGGTCAGTCAAATAAATAGTCATCTGGGAAAGGGAAACAGCTGGGAAGTTAGCCACGAAATATTAAGCACCTACTGTATGCCAAAAACTGTGATAAGCTCTGGGAAGGCAAAGAAAAGCAAAAGACAAGACCAACCCTAGAGGAACTCCCAATCTAATGGAAGCATAGGGAAGACCAAGTTAGCTAAGCCAGGTGTGGGGTAACACCCTTGCAGAGACTTTAAAGTTATCAGACTTGATGCTATGGGCATTGGGGAGCCATTGTGGGCTCTTCACCAGGAAAGAAACAGAATAAAATTGGGTTTTATAAAGTATAGCAGATAGAGAATGTGCAGGAAGAGGGTAGAAGGAGCGTTAGGGGAAGGAGGTTAACTCCAGCCACTGAGACCAGCGAGGATGCTAATACAATGGTCTGTGAGGTGATGAATGGCCTATAACAAGTGACAAGGGAGGGCCTGGAGGATTTTCTGGGAATGGAAAGGAAGGAATTGCTGTGAAAGACATTATGAAGAAGGATTTGATGACTAACTTGGTGAGAAGGCAAAGGAGACAAAGGAGGAAATAAGCACTTGGTGTGCCCTGGTCTTTTCCATCTTTAAAAAATAATTTCCCAGCAGCCTCTTGTAACAATTGCTCTTGTCCTATTTCTCAAGAATCTCAGAGTCTCTGAGATGGAGGGGACTTCAGAGGTCATTGACGTAACTGAAGAACGCCAAGGACTCACTGAGGATGGGACGCAATGAGAAAATTATTGACTTACTGACTGACAGCTGTTGGCGACAAAGGATCCACCTCCTCATCTCTGCCTCTTAGAATCCCAAGATTCATCTCACATGTGCTACAGTCCTTTCCCTGTCCCTGTGGCTGCTGGGGTCATGTCTTCCCCTCTTAGATTTGTTGTTGTCATTGTGGTTGTGGTGGTGGTGGTTGGCATTGTTCAGTCATGTACAACTTTTCATGACCCCATTTGGGGGGTTTTCTTGGCAGAGATAGTGGAGCAATTTGCCATTTCCTTCTCCAGCTCGTTCTACAGATGAGGAAACTGAGGCAAACAGGGCTAAGTGCCCTCCCCAGAATCACACAGCTAGTCCACGTCTAAGGTCAAATTTGAACTCGGGTCTTGCCAACTCGAGGCCTGGTGTTGTATACACTGTGCCCCCAAGATTACCATCTATCTACTCTGAATGTGTTTTAGAGTATCCCAAATTTCTTAGTGCAGTTTTAAGCTTTACTAACTTCTGAAGTGTAAATACCTCAAACTTAACAAAAACAATGTTTGAAAGGTTGATTACTTAAAATTTTAAAATACTGAGTATTTCTTATTAAAATTCAACATAACAGCCGTCTTTTGCTATTCTTCATTGTTCCAGTCAATTTTTGAACTTCATGAAACCTTTCACCAGCTGCTACTCAGCGACTGAAAAAATTGGCTTGGTAATCCCAGTCTTAAAACTATCCCCAAAATGAGGCTTTTGATGCAGACATGACAGCTTTGATGTGACCCTCAACTGGAAAAAAAGCTAATGAAAATAGGTCAGGTATCCAAGCTGGCCAGCAGGAAGACCTCCTCCATGGAGCAGCCAATCTGAGCATGTGTCATCCAAAAAATTCAAAGAAAATTTAAAATATATTATTCAAAATTTACAAAACTAAATAAATGGGGGAAATTGGGAAAAATAAGCTTTTAAAGGACATTTGTTGTAAATCTGTAGCATTTCTCTGCCTGATTTTATTAAAGCTTAAAACTAAATTAAGACTTTGGGGACACCCTCTGTACACCTATATAAAGCATAGGTTGTGTGTTCCTTTTCCCTCCTCCCCATCGGAATGGAAGC
>CM053580.1:555050004-555085758 GCA_028627135.1 Pseudochirops cupreus
CAAGTATTGGCTTAGGGAAACCAATCTAGAATGATGCTGAAACAAGCCAGGAAGATGTAGCCTGCACGAGGAATGGGCTGGCGTGACGGCTTCCTCATTACATTGATCTCAGTATTACAAATTTACCCCAAGCCTCCCAGGAATCCCAGTGACACTTGTGAAGACTTCGCTCACCTGCAGGTAATACAGGCACAGCTTGGGGAAGTGGAAGAAAATTGAGAAATATGGCGGTCTTACTGAACAGCGGCAATTAGCTGTGGGTCGAGAACACAAGAGTCATTCATCTTGATGGGAGGGAAGCCGGCCAAGGCCTGAAGCACAGTGACAAGGCTGAGAGGGTCAGACCAGATTTCTCCTCTTTTATTTTCTTTCATCTGATCATTATGATGAGAACACCAGGGTGGTCATTTAGAAAGTTGTCTCTTTGTTATTTCTAGCTGCCTTGTTTCTGTAATTTGGATTGTGGCCTAGCCTTTCCCAGTAGTGACCAAAGCAAATTTCCCAGAGCATCTAGTTGGATGGGCGGAAAATGGTAACTTTTAGATACACTCACCCCTTGAAATTTAACTACTATCTTTCTACCATGAATATTTCTGTTCCATGGGGAGCCTTTCACTTCAGCAAACAAAAAGGCAGTAAAATTCTGGGATGGGCCCAATTACTCACTGCTCCTAAAGCCATCTTTTTTTTTTCTTTTTTAAAAATCAGTACTGAGAGCGGCGGTATGTCTAGTGGCTAGAGAGCCATCCTCAGAGTTAGGAAGACCTTGGTTCAGACCCCACTTCTGACACACGCTGGCAGTATGGCCATGGGAGAAAGTCCCTTGACCTCTGAATTCTCTGGTCAACTCTCTAAGACTCTTAAGTTGCAGAAGTGTCCCCCTGAATTGGTAGAGGGAATTCCTCACCTGGAAATGGCTTACCATCCCCCTTCTAGGCCCTGTGATTCATCACCTTTCTGCTTTAGCTCGTGTCATTCCATCAGCCCGAAATGCCATTTATGTCCCATTTACTACTTTTTTCAATCTGTTGAATTCCCACCTACCCTTTAAAGATCAACTCAAACACCAGCTCTTTCAGGAAGTCCTGCTTGATACTTCCTCTGCTTCCCATATCTGCCCCACAGTTACCACCTTCTTCCTAGTTCTTCCCTTTGTGATCCATTAGACTTTGAGCATCATTTTTCTGGGTCTCAGTTTCCTCATCTGACTCTTGCGCAAACATCTGCATCTTATTTTCCCATTAGACTGTAAGCTCCTTGAGGGAAGGTGCTGTGTTTTAAACCCTTTCTTTTGTATCCCCAGTAGTTATCACAGTGCCTGGACCATAGTAAGAACTTAAGAAATTCTTGGTGACTTGACTCAACAAATGATCTCAAATCCATTAATGACTGGAATGCTCAGTTTGCATTATCCCACCTAAAGCTAATGAAAAATTAAAAACAAAACAAAACCTGCACTGTAGGCAAGGCCAATGGTTTTATTCCACTGTTAGAGACTATAAATCTGGAGATGTTGCGACATGCTTCCAGTAACAGGATTAATAAGTATCAGGATTGGAACTTGAACCCCCTCATCCTCAAAGTTAGCATCCTTGACTCTACACTAGATGGCCCTAGCTTTGTGACCCTAGGTGGGTGATTTCACTTTTCTCTGCCTCAGTCTCTTCTACTGTAAAATATTGCTGTTGTTGTTGAGTTGTTTTCAGTCATGTCTCTCCCTTCATGACCCTACGTGGGGTTTTCTTGACAGAGACATTGAGGTGGTTTGCCATTTCTTTCTCCAGCTCATGTTATGAGGAGGAAACTGAGGCCAACAGGGCTAAGTGACTTGCCCAGGGTCACACAGCTAGTGAGTGTCTGAGGCTGGATTTGAACTCACAAAGATGTGCGCTCCTGATTCCAAGCACAGTGCTTTATGCACTATGGTGCCCCCTAGCTGTACCAGCTGTAAAATATTAATGTTCATAACATCAGCAATAATCCCTACCTCCCAAGGTTGTTCTGAAGATCAAAGAGCAGTGTTTCAGGTTGCAAGGCAGAAGTAATGGATCTGTGATTTCATATGTACAAGAAATTCCTAGTGAGCAGATGCCCTTTGCCAATGTAACTTGGAAAGCTGTATGGAACAATGAGAGGTTAAGTGAGTTCTCTCTGGTCACCCAGCCCATGTGCATCCGAGGTAAGAATGTCTGGAACCCAGGTCTTTGCAGCTCTGGGGCTGGCTTTCTGTCTACTGTGGGCAAGATCGATACACCTTGCTGAGGAGGAAGTCCAGAATCATAGGATTTCAGCTGGATGGGGTCTTAAATATTGCCTAGTCCAGTGGTTCTCAACCTTCCTAATGCTGCAACCCTTTAATACTCATATGTGGGCATATCTGCATGTGGGCGGACCTGCCTAGAGACCGATAGAGGAGCGGTGTCTCAGTTCCTAAAACCATCGGAAATATGTGTTTTCCAATGGTCTTAGGTGACCCCCAACCCACAGGTTGAGAACTGCCGGTCCAACCCAAATCTGTTACTGAGGACCTTAAAAGAAGCAATGATTGTCCAAGATAACAGCATTAGCAAATAAGAGGACCAGATTGAATATAAGTTCTCTGACTCCAGGTGCTATGGCTCTTTATACCTACACCTACTCCTACATTTAAACTGATATCTATATCTACACTTACAGTTACAGCTACATATACATATATATGTATACCCTATAACTACATCTACACCTATACTTATACCTACACCTACATAGATGAGCTATTCTGTATGTTAATATTTATCCAAATAGAACATAGAATCTTTAACTAGAATGGGACCTTAAAGGCCATAGAGTCCAACTCTCTCATGGTAGTGTGATAAGAGGCAACTTGGTATAATGAATAGCAAGCTGGCCTCAAACCCAGAATGATCTGGGTTCAAGGCTTTCCTCTGACACTTGATAGGGCAACTGATCAGTGATAGAAGCAACTCTCCAAGTCTGTCAGTTGCAAAGGAGATGCTGACCTGATTCAGTAGCAGGAATTTCCTCACCTGGGAGTTCCCTATACCAATGAATTCACAGATTGAGTCTCTCGCCTACATAAGCAGCAAGTGACCAAGGCAGGCTTTGAACCTAGGTTTCCCAGATGGTGCCCTTCCCATTATACCACAATGGCTTACCCAATCTCAGATTTCCCTGGGGATTTTTGGGGGAGAAGGTTAAGATCTACGTTGGAATGCCACTGAAAAACCACAGACAATCCATCTCTCAGCTTTAGGCATTTTCTCTGCCTGGAATACTCTTCCTCCTCCTCCTCTATGACTACTGACCTCCCTAGTTTCCTTTATATCTCACCTAAAATCCCACATTCCATAGGAAGCCTTCCCCACCCCTCTTAATTCTTGTACCTTCCCTCTCTTAAATACCTGAGAGATAAATAGGAAATACTTCCTATTTATCCTTTATATAATTTTCTCTGTATATATTTGTTTGCACGTTGCCTCCCATAAGATTGTGAGCTCCTTGAGGGCAGGGACTATCTTTTGCCTCTTTTTGACTCCTCAGCATGTAGTACATGTAGTACCAGCACACAGTAGTACTCAATAAATGTTTATTAATTAATTGTTTGATTGAGAAATCAAATTATGCTATTCGGAAAGTCCTTGAAGAAAAACCCATCAGGTGTGACATCCTGACTCCAGGCCTGAGTAGCCTCCATTTCCTTATCCTTCAGTTCTTCCCTGTTGCCTCAGAGAAGTTATGGTTAAATTTCACAGGAAATACTAAGACATTCCTTTCACTGGCCTGCTCTGGGGTCTGATTCAGAGTCTGTTTCTCAGTCTTTGCAGAGAATGGAATTTAACTCCAGGTTATATTTCTTTCTCAGATAAATCTCTTCTGTGAAACATTATTAAGAGACAACTTTCAGAGAAACATAGGGCCCGAGGTTCCTGGTTCATGTTTTCACAATTTCAATTCAGCATGTTAAAAATCACAAGTCTAGGTAAGAGAAACAATACCCCAAGATGAGATTGCTTGATGTTCAGCAAAGAACAGAATGAAAAAAAGGAAATGAAATATTTGAAACTACATGGACATCTGGAATTAAAACAGCTTGCTTCAAAATTGAACATACAGTATTTTCAAATCTCCCTTTGCCTGAGGTAACAATGAGTCAACACATCAAGTCTTCAGTGGGAAATTTGCTAATAAAATGCGAGATCAGAATTCTCCTTAAGTTTCCTACACTTAGCTTGAACAGCTGTTGCATCTTAAAAGAAGCACATAGAGAGGCAGAGTCTACTGTGGGAAAGGTAGAGAGCAGAATAGCAAACATATCATCAGCTCTTTGTATGGGTCAGAGGCTCCAGCAGAGGAAGCGATAAGCTAGAAATGGAAGACAGGCATGCATGTGGAGTTACTCTAGTTGGCATCCAAAGTCAAAAGAAAGTGGTGGTACCTGCAGTAAGAAATGTATTCTGACTGCACACAATTATTAATCGTCTTCTCAGCCCACACTCCTTCCAGAGCTTCCCTAAAATACTCTCAGACTAGTCTTCAGAATGAAAGAGCTGCCATTCCATGCACAGTCTAATCACTTTTCCTACTGTTTACAATCATATTTGTGTTTAAGTAGAGGAGTCATGTTTGAAACTCCAAGTCACAGAAGAGCTCACAAAATAGCAAGTTGAAAAAGAGTCATTTCAGCCAGAAAAACAAGAACAACAACCTGGCCAGTCACAAGTAGTTGTTTTCCACCAAAGACTAAGGACCAAATAAGAGGAAATGATCTAATGTACAACACAAAGAGCCTAAGCTAGATCACAAGCAGAACTTCTTCCTAACAAGGGAACGATGGAAATTTTTAGGCACTAATGGGTGAACAGAGACAGTTGTGTCATCCTTATCTCTAAACAACTTCAAAACCAGTGTCACAAATAGAAAGGGTGTTACACAAACTCAGTGCAACTAAAATTAGAAGAGAAACAGATAACTGGAAAATCTTCGCAATATGTTTCTCTGATAAAGGTCTCATTTCTAATACATTTAAAGAATTGATTCAAATTAAAAAGAATAAGAGCCATTTCCCAGTTGATAAATGGTCAAAGGAAAAGAACAGTCAGTTTTCTAAGGAAGAAATCTAATCTATCAATAACCACAAGGGGAAAAAAATTCTCTAAATTGCTAATAATTAGAGAGATACAGATTAAAGCAATTCTAAGGTTCCACTTTACACTCATAAAATTGACAAAAACAAAATGTTAGAGGGGTTTCAGGAAAATGAGTCTATTAATACACTGTTGGTGAAGTTCTGAATTGATATATTGTTGTTTGTTGTTGTTCAGGCATTTCAGTTGTATCTGATTCTTCATGACCCCGTTTAGAATTCCTTTGGCAAAGATGCTAGAGTGGTTTGCCATTTCCTTCTCCAGCTCTTTTTGCAGACAAGAAAACTGAGGTAAGCGAGGTTAAGTGACTTGCCCAAGGTCACGCAGCTAGTGTCTAAGGTCACATTTGAACTCAGGAAGATGAGTTTTCCTGTCTCCAAGAGAATCATTCCATCCATTGTGTGACTTAGAGGCCAGGATAAATTGGTACAGCCATTCTAGGAAAACAGTTTGGAACTTGGAAGTAAAAACTCTACTAAACTACATACCCTTTGTCCCAGAAATAGCACCACTAGGCCATACCCTAAAGAGATCAAAGAAAGAAGAAAATGTCTATATGCACACAAGTAATTATAGCAGCAATGAACTGCAAGCTATAGGGTTGCCTATGAGTTTGAGGAATGTCTGAACAAATTATAGCATATAAATATAATGGAATACTATCATGCTGTAAGAAATGATGAAAAAGATGGTTTTAGAAAAACCCAAAAAGACTGATATGAACCAATCCATAGTGATTCAAACAGAACCAAGAGAACAATTTATACTATAATGTCAATACTATAAAAACAGTTTTGAAAGACTTAAGAATTCCGATCACCTCAATGCATCCACAATTTGCGAAGCAGTTCTAAAGGATGCTACCTAGTTCTTACAGAGAGTTGAGAGATTCATGATGCAAAATGAGATGTGCATTTTTGGACATGGCCAATATGGGAATTTGTTTGTTTTTTTTTAACTATGCTTCTGTGGCAAAATAATTTTCTTTTTTTCTTTTCTTTATGTTGTGGAGGGAAATAGATGGAAGGAAAACAAAGTGCTTGACAACTGAAAAATAAACTTAATTTTTACTAAGAGTATCATAGAAAATCAGAGGGACCACAGAAGCGATTCAGAATTCCAATGGAAGTAGTTTCCATCTATAAAGGTTCCTCCATACAACTACCAGGGCAACCCAGAGTTAAGAGCATGAGAACAATACTAGTCTTTCTACTTGCCTGCTTGTCCATGGATTGCTTGGAAATATCATATTTCAGCAAAGAGAAAAATGAAATGTGACTAGCCTCATCGGTAGGTGGGGAGGGGCACAGATGAGTGTCTGGGCTGCCAAAAGTTCTTGCTCTCTATTAGCCTCCTTCACCCCATTGGTCCTGAGGTAATGAGGCAAGGCCTCATGCCAAATATGCTTTGGCCATAAGCTCACTGGGGAAGAGACAGCCTTACAAGCAGCCCATGGACAGTAGTCCCACGCAGCAGGAACAGACCCAACGTGTTGACAAGCTGGGTGATGGTGAACAGAACTACCATGGCTCTGGAAGGGTTTCTAAAGCCCCAGGTGGCCAGGCACCACAGAGAACCCTGACTATTAGAAATATTTGTTCAATTAGTCCATGTTTCCATTGGCCTCCATCTGCAAAGCAGATCTATTATGGAAAACTCTGGGTTGGGTGTGTTGTTGTTGTTGCTAACATTTTGTTTTCGTTGAGGTAAGACAACTGGTAGCTCAGAGGTAGAGCATTGGGCCTGAAATCAGGAAGACCTGAGTTCAAATCAAACCTCAAAAATTTAGTAAACATGACTTATAAGTGTCATTCTACTTCTGTTTGCCTCAGTTTCCTCAACTGTAAAATGTGAATAATAATAGCAACCACCTCCCAGGGTTGTTGTGAGGTAGGATTGGAATTCAGGCTTTCCAGACAATCCCCAAATAGTTGTCCAGCCTTTGCTCAAAGATGTCCCATGAGTACATTATCATTAAACTCACCAAACAGCCAATTCAGCCTTTGCTCAAAGATTTCTCATTAAAAAGAACTCACTATTTTCTGATGCAGCCCATTTAATTTTGCTCTAATTGTCACAAAGTTTCTTGTTATTATTGTTGTTTTTATGATATCAAGGCTAAATCACGCTCACTAGGAATTCTGTTTACTTTTCCTGCTCCTGCCCACTTAGGCCATGCCCACCATGAAATTCTTGAAGCTTTCATCATATGCCCCTTAAGTCTTCTCCAGACTCAAGATCTCCAATTCCTTCAAAGTATCCTTATATAATACCAACGTAAGGACCCTCAGCATCTTGGTTATTCTCCTCTTTATATCACCTGGATTTATTAATATCCTGCTCTATTTATCAATGTAAAAGGCAGTGTAGCATAGTAGTTAGAATACTGGACTTGGAGTCAGAAATACCTAGGGTCAAATTCTGACTCAGACACTTTCTAGCTGTGTGATCCTAGGAAAGACACTTAACTCCATTCTGCCTCAGTTTCCTTATCTGTAAAATCAGGACAATAAAGTACCTGCCTCACACAAAGTTGTTATGGTCAAATGTAATCTTACATGTAAGCATCTCACTATACCCCCCACACACACTCACAAACACATTATGTATATAAAATGTGCATAACTTTTTTATATGTGTATGTACATGTATCTAAAAGTATATGAGTATATATATGAAAGTATGTGTGTGTGTGTATTTCTTAAAATATGACCCCTAGAACTGAACAGAATTGGTGAAACTATGAATTCTCATCTTCTGGACTTTAATGCACCCTAATAGATTTTTGTCTACTATATCACATTACGTAGAACTTACAGTCCACTAAGCTCTGCCAGGTCTTTCTCAAGCAGACCACATTGTAGCCGTTCCTGATGCCATCTTATACACATGAAGTTGATTGTTTAAATCCATATAAGACCTTACATTTGTCCCTATGAAAAATCATCTTATTATGTGAAATCTGATCAGCTGCACAATGCCTGTCAATAAAAATCTCAGATGCCTCTCCTAAATGAGAAGCATCCATCCCCTACTAGCTTTTTCTAAAATTCCAAACAAGGACATTGCCAAGATCACTAAAAGAAGGTACTGGTCCTTTCTGATCCTCATTGAACATTCATTCACTTCAGTCATGATCTTGAATAATCCAGCAAATAGAATTTAAACCAGAGAATTTTTTTTAATCTGAGTTATATGGTAACTATTTCCCTCTTCTTGCTTCCATAAACCCTTTTTTTCTTAAAATAAAGGAAGAGAACTCACTAGATTGGCTTCTATGCTCTTTCAGATCTGGAGGTAGAAAAAGAAAAACAGATATAGCAGAATACAAACTTTGTGACTTCAGTAGACCATTCCTTTGAGTTTTAAAAGATGATCTACCTTGATGGAACAACAGGTCAACCAAAGGTTGTAGGCTCCCTAGTGGCCAGAGGATGGGTGGGACCACCAGGCAGAGAGAGCCACACAGTATAAACGATGACAGAATGTCATAAACATCCTATCTCCAAAACCCCACAATGTTTTTTTAGAAGTGACAAAAATTGGATCAACAGAAAAACTACATAGACAGACACCTTCAGCATGAGAGAAATTTTACATATGTAAACTGTGTTCTCATCACTGCCTCCAGAAAGTCACATCTGAAACTAGCTCTGAATTTTTTTTTTAATTTGTTATTATTGACTTTTTTCCCAGTCGTGTCTGGCCCTTTGTGACCCTATTTGGGGTTTTCTTGGCAAAGTGGTTTGCCATTTCCTTCTCCAGCTCACTTTACAGTTAAGGAAACTAAGGCAAACAGAGTTTAAGTGACTTGCCCAGGGTCACACAGCTAGTAAGTGTCTGAGGCCAGATTTGGCCCTCTCTACTACACCACCTAATTAACCTTTTTAAAAAAAATACTTTTTTTTAATACAGATTTTTGATTTGGCTTTTAAACTTTTTCTGTCAGAAATCTCCCTTAGCGTCCACATTATACTTTTCCTTCTGTTTGCTCTCCTTGACTTTTCATCTCACCAAGTTCAATGTAATTCCACAGGCCTCCGTCCATTAATATTTGTTAAGTGCTCAGAAATTTGCAAGTGAAATATTTACTCTGTACTCCTCAGAATGAAGCCATTCTGCAGAGGTCAGAGTGTTTGGGGTGTTAAATCTTACTGAAAACAGAAAAGAAAGCCCAATATAGAGACTAGTGCTCAAAAGGAATTGATTTAGTCAATGTGTCATTTTGCCAACTCTTACAAAAGTCCTTTCCTCATTCCCCCAGTTATGAGTACTTCCCTCGACCCAGAAATCACATTGCATTAATTTTACCTTACCTTATCTTTATGCGTGTGTCTCCCCACCTCCCCTGCCTTTTTCCAACTGAATGGAAGCTCTTTGAGAGAGCTCAGTGCCTGGTGCTAAATAAATGCTTATTGAAGTTCATTGCATTGCATCCCTATGGCTTCATAACCCTCATTTATCTCAACATTAACTTCCCCAACTTATTTGGATGAGAGAAGAACCCTCTCTGTTTCCTAGGAGCACATCCTGAATTTCAGCCGTAACCAATGAAGTGTTAGAGGCAGAGAACAAACCAAAAAGCCCAGGGTCATTGGTTTAAAAATGAAAAAACAAAAAATTTCCCCAAAACAATTGGATATGATTGTTCTCTGGTCGATATCTCGTCATGTACACAATCTCCAGACAACACACAAACACAGTCTTTAAACAATGAATAGTCACTAATGTGTCCAGAATGACTCAACACCACCCAATACCAACACCTCCCTTGGAGGTTTGTCCACAGCTCAAATTTTCCATGTGATTCCTGAAATCAGCATCAGGTCCCTCTGGAAACTGATCTAATGGCTTCAGGAATGTGGCGATGGTAATTAAGGCCTGGCGATGTTTTTTTCCGTGAAATCTCCAGACTCTCCTGTTGGATGACTTAGCACAGCAATTTGAAATAGGAAAGGATGGGGAGGGCTTTTGTGTTCATCCTTAGCTAGGAAGTGTGCCATCGTATGCCCTATGGAATCCTACATTCATCTCACAGTCAGAATGCTGTTCAACTCTTTTTACATATGAGAGGCTCTGGTAAAGCTATGGAAACAGCCAGTATAAGTCAACTGCATCTCTTGGAAAGCTGTTTGTATGACTTAAGACCCCACTAACCCCCTCCCTTTTTTCTTTTTTTCTTTTTTCTGGTGGGGATTTGAAAGGATAATTTATAAAACACATCTTAACTGGGACAGCAGCCAGTGAGAAGGGTGACTTGGTCCTTTTTGGTTTTCCAATAAAGGACTGATTTATTTCCTAATGATTAGAGCTATTCAAAAAGATAGTGGGCTTCTGAGAGGCAGTGATTTCACCTTCACTGAAGAGCTCCAAGGAGAGGCTTAATGACCATTTCCTTGAGATCTTGTAGAAGAGATTTCCATTAATGTAGAGATGTGAATAAATGGCTTCCAAAGTCCCTTCCATCTTAGAAAGTCAATAAGCACTTATTAAACTCTTACTGTTTGCCAGGGGCTATGCTAACTACTAGGAATACAAGACAAGAGATAGTCCTTGCCCTCAAAAAGGTCATGATCCAGTGGGGGAGACAGAATCCAAACAATTATGTCCAAATAAGCTATATCCAGAATAAATAGGAAATAATTAACAAAGGGACAGCACCAGATTTAAGAGAGGTTGGGAAAGGTTTCCTGTAGAGTATGGGATTTTAGCTGAGACTCGAAGGAAGCCAGGGAAGTTCATAGGGAGAGATGAGGAGGAAGAGCATCCCAGGGATGGGAGACAGCCAGAGAAAATGCCCAGAGCCAAGAGATGAAGGGTCTTGTTTCTTGAACAACCAAGAGGCCAGTGTCACTGGATCAAACAGTACCTATTGGGGAGTAGAATATAAGAAGCCTGGCAAAGTGTGAGAGGGCTAGGTTATGAAGAGCATTGAATACCAAACAGAGGATTTTGTATTTGATGCTCAAGGTGATAGGGAGCCACTGGAGTTTATTGAGGCAGGGAGGGATTGACATGATCAGACCTGAGCTTTAGGAAGATCACTTTGGAGAATGAATTAGAGTGGGGGCACTAGAGACAGCAGAACCACCAGCAGTAATTGCAATAGTCCAGGTGTGAGGCGATAAGGCCTTACACTAGATGGTGGTAGCATCAAATGAGAGAAAGGAGCATATTGGAGAGATATTGAAGATGTGAAAATGGCAGACCTTGCTAAAAGCTTGACTAAGTGGATTGAGAGATAGTGAGGAATCCAGTATGGCTCCTAGGTTTCAAGCGAGAGGGATGGGGATTATGATGATGCTCTCTAGAGTAATTGGGAAGGTGGGAATTGGAGAATTGAGAAGGAAAGATAGTTCTGTTTTGGACATATTGAGTTTAAGATGTCTACAGGACATCCAGTCTGAGATGCCTAAAAGGCATTTGTAGGTGAGAGACTGGAGATCAGCCAAGTGACTGGGGCATACATTTGAGAATCATAAACATAGTGATGCTGTTCCTCTATGAAGAGAAAGGTTTTCCCTACCAATGAAATAAAAAAGCAAGCATCTATTATGTGCCAGGCACAGTGCTAAACACTGGGGATCCAAAAATAAAGAGAAATAACAAGCAAAGATCATTAGAGACAAAATGAAATAACTCTAAGATACCAGAGTCCTATGGTTCTACCACACAGTTGACTTGGGGCATGCAGACATCAGAGACCTGGATCTAGAGTAAGGAAGGTCTGAGTTCAAATCCAGGGAGGTGACTGACTCTCTAGCTACATGACTCTTGTCAAGTCACCTAATCTCTGTTTGCCTCTCTTTCCTCCTCTGAAAAACAGGTAATAATAGCACCTACTTCCCAGAATTGTTGTGAGGATAAAATAATGGATATGTAGTGTTTTGTAAACCTTGAAGGACTATGCAAATGCTGGCTCTTGTTATTCCTGGATTTGGGGTAAGATATTCACTCCATCTCTGACCTAGATTTTCCACTCACCAAATGGTCAGATCCCATAAAGCTATTGGAATAGCTCACACTTAGACCGCACTTTAGGGTTTACTAAATGCTGTCTTTATACAGTTTTCTTTGTTACTCACATGAGAGTTGGGGGTGAGGGTATTATTTGCCCAGGTTTATAGATGAGAAAATTTTAGACAGGAGGAGGCCAAGGTCCTCTTGGTGCTTGTAGTCTACTGGGGAATATGACATACACACAGACAAGCACAATGCCTGATAATTAAATTAGAGATGCAAGTCAAGTTGCCTTGCAAGTCTGAGAGATGGAAAGTCAAAAATGAGCTGGGTGGGTAGAAAAGGAGCCTTCTTAGATGAAGTAACATTTGATTTAGACTTTAAAGGATGGATATGAATTGAAGGGGGAGATTTTGAATTGGAGAGGAGGGACAAGCTGCCTCCTTTCCCATCATGCTCTTAGAGGGGGATATGATTTGTTGTTGACTGGTTGCAGTTGTGTTTGACTCTGTGACCCCATTTGGGTTTTTCTTGGTAAAGATACTTGAGTGGTTCTCCATTTCTTTCTCCAGCTCATTTTACAGATGAAGAACAGAGGCAAACAGGGTTAAGTGACTTGCGCAGGGTCATTCGGCTAGTAAGTGTCTGAGGCCAGATTTGAATTCAGGAATTCCTGGCTCCAGGCCCAGTGCTCTCTCCACCAGCTGCCCTGGGGGGCATGATTATAAGATAACTGATGTAGAGCTGGAAGAGAGCTTAATCATTGAGTCCAGCCTTGTCATGTTACACATAGCACTCCCTTAGGGTTGCATGAGGGAGGCTCTCCCCCACCACCACCACTTCAGAGCACACACAGATATCCTCACATTGCTTCCTGTCTGTCACTTGAGCACTTTTAATTGATTACTGATCCAGAACTCTGTGGATATACTGAAGGTGTGACCTTTGATCCTCAGGCCTGTGACCCACTGGCCTGGAGGTCTAAGCAACCAGTGGTGGAATACACTTCCCATCACTGGGCAAGCTCACAAGCACCAGGCCTTCTAGGCAAGCCTGGTTCTAGAATAGGGTCACTTCCTCTTTGTGTGTGTTTTTTCACTTTGGTGTAGGAGACTTGTGAGATCTCTTTCCCTTCTCCAAGGGTCCGTGAGCAGTGAATGGGGTTTTAGCTCCCAGAACAAGTAGGAGAGAGGGAGGGAGAGAGAGATACAGAGACAGAGACAGAGAAAGAGAGAGAAACAGAGAGAAAGACAGAGAGAGAGAGACAGAGACAGGGACAGGGACAGAGAAAGATAGAGACAGAGAGAGATAGAGAGGGAAGGGGGAAAGTGGTAAGAGAGAAAGAAGGAGGAGAGAAAAGAGGGAGAGAAGGAAGAAAGACAAGAGAGGAGGGAGAGAAAAAAGAGAGGAGAAGGAGAGACCGACAGAGAGAGAAATGAAATCGACTGTCATTCTGTGATTCTTTACTGCTTAACCTTCCCTTTCTTGTGTAGCAAAAAATCTGCATATCTCATATCTGATTCAGGCAAGGACAAATCCAGAGGACAGATGAAGGACAGAGACTGATGCAGGTCCTGGGGACCCAGAAGAACCTGGTACGATGGTATGCTAACTGTTGGCAATCATGCCACTTTTGAGGGAGCTGATTCCAGACATCCACAAATGCTAGACAAAGGAACTGAGACCCAGTGAGGTGAGTCACCTAGGTAGGAGGTGATGGAGCCAGCATCTAAACCAAGGTCCACTAACCACAACAAAAACCCAATATTCTTCCTGCTTTCCCTCCACGCTAGAAATAAGTTCTTAATTCTGGAATTTGTGTTCTTGTTCGCTAGAGATTTCTACCACCATGGTACTTCATATATCTTTCAACCCTTTTCGCACATCAAAATTCCATCCAAAATGGATGACTACATATTTCCAACCTCCAGATTCCACCTTTGATCTCCGTGCATTTGCATAAGTCGTCCCTCATGCCAGGAACACACTTCTTAATCATTTCCACCTCTCAGAATAACTTATCTTCTTTCAAGGCTCAGATCAGGAACCACCTTCTCCATGAAGTTTTCCATGATTCTGGGTGTTTGTGGTTTCTTTCACAGAATGACTTAAATGGAAATGTGTTTTGCATGACTACACACATATATCCTGTGTTAAAGAGCTTGTCTTCCCAATGGGGAGGGGAGGAAAGGTAGGGAGAGAGTTTGGAAATCAAAATTTTGGGGAGGTGTTTGAATTGTTTTTACGTGTAATTGGGAAAAATAGAGTATTAAATGATTTTTTTAAAAAAAACAGATCTAAGAAATTTTCTGATTATACAAGGCAATAGAAAAAAGTCCTAAGCTCAGAGTTCCAGGACCTGACTTCTAAGGATGGCCCTAAGCCTTATCGAGGTTTTAGATTCAGAACTTGGGTTCAAATCCCTCTTCAGACTTAATACAAGTCCCTTTACTCAATCAGGTCTCAGTTTCCTGAACTATTAAACAAGGGAATTAGATTAAATGCCTTCTGACTCTATGAATCAGATGGAGAAACTCTATCTCTCTATTCTACCAGGATTGTTTCTGTGACTCTAGGAGGGAAGTGGGAATTTGGACAACGACTCCAATCAAAAAAAGCAGAAGGAAAAAAATAGGGATTTGTGGGGACTGCACAAACCAGAGAAGCTGGCTTTCTTTGCTGATCTAATCACACTTGAAAACTTGCTTGAGTGACACCATTTTCATCCAAATAACAGCCCAGCCCTACTCAGAGCAACTGCTGCCAAGTGAGTGCCATCTTGTTCTTTAATTAAAGTATTAGGTTACTTGAAGCTGATTACAAGGTGACTGACTTTGCAGCACAGATGTGTTCCTGAAAAGCTGACTGAAACTCATTTCATATTATGAATGCATGGAGGGAACTTATCAAGTGAAGGAATCCTAGGATTCCTATTTGCAAAAGGAAGAGCTCTTTTGTAAAACAAATAATCATGGGTGGGGAAGGGAGGGAAGAAACTCACAACTGAAAATAAACTTGAGTAAAATAGGTAATCACAACCAAAACAGGGGATCACACAATTAAGAGTTGGAAAGGACCACAGAGGTCAGCCCAGGAATACATTCTCTCATCATGACTATTTCCCAGAATCCCTAGCTTCCTTTAAACCACTGTGCACTATGCTGAAGAAGGCATGAGGCCTTCTGATCCCCTCCAGTTATAAGCTTTCCCTCCTTTGAATTACTTTATTTTGTTTCCCATATATGTTGTATTTACATATATGTATATCTATGCACATATATCTATATAATATATGTAATACATAACATAATATATAACATATATATGTGACATATTATATCATATATAATATACAGTTATCCCTTCCACATCATTACTTTCACCATTGCAGTTTCAATATATCGCAGTTTGCAATATATCGATATATTGGCATAAGAAATTAAATGGGAAAATTGAAGGATTTTTTGGAAGCTGTAGATGACACACAAAGGCCAGAAGATGACAGAAGGAAAAGTTTAGAAATTCAGAAATGCATAAAATATATGTATAGTATTGTATAATATCAACATATTTTATAATTTGATAGCATAATCATTCAGACTTCTTCTCTGGTACGAAGGGAGGGTGAAAAAATTTGACGCAGGTTTTCAAGATCACAGAGGTACTGCATCCCCTAACTTTCACTGTGTGGAAGGGATAATTGTATAGGTAGTATATGCTTTATAGGTAATATATAATATATAGATATATAATACAATGTTATATAATATATGGGTAATATATAATATAATAATGCTATATCGTGTTTTATTACATTATACGAGAGAGAGAAGATACATGTTCCTTTAAGACAATGTCAGTTTCCAGGTTTTTTTTTTTGCCTGTATTCAACAGTGGTAAACACAAAGCATTAAATTTCATGGTGCCATGAAATTTTGAGCTGGAAGAGGCCTTAGAAGGCCATCTTGTCCAATTCTGTTTTACAAATGAGAAGACAAAAGATTCAATAAGCAACAGTCTAGTTCCATCACTTGCTACCTGTTTGACCCCAGGGAGGTCCCTGAAACACCTGTTTCTTTAATCTTAATTAGAAAAAGAAAAAAAAGGGGTGTAGGATAGATAACTTCTACATTCTCTTCCTACTCTTAAGCCTTTTGAGCTAAATCACAATGTGATGTGAAGACAAACCCAATGTTCCTTTTCCCTACACTTCATTTCCTTCCATAGCTTTTCCATAAAACTGAATTATTTTTTGTCAGACTTGCTTAAAAGAAGGCAAACTTGTCATGCAGAGTGGGTTTTGCTTCCCAGTATCTCATTCAACCTGGCTTCATATACATGAATAATTCCTCCCCTTTGCACTTCTTGGCACAGTGGATAGAGTAGTGTCAAGGACTGGAGTCAGGAAGACTCGTCTTCCCAAGATCAAATCTGACCTCAGACACTTACTAGATGCATGACCCTGTTTGCCTCAGTTTCCTCATCTGTAAAGTGAACTAGAGAAGGACATGGCAAACCACTCTAGTATCTTTGCCAAGAAAATCCAAATAGTATCAGGAAGAGTCGGACGCGGATGAAATCACTGAGCAATACCAGCAACAAAAGTGTTTCTCTAACTATAGGCACCAGCCAGATCCCAGTGATGCATAGGAAAACTTCTCCTGTGCTGATTGCCGAAGGGAATCTAAGCCCCCAGAAAAGTCCCCGTCGGGGAGAACTCCACTCATTTGTACCCCATCCAATTTTGTCAACAACTCAAGAGTTATTAACTCAAGGAAGCCACACCTTTCCCAAGGCCCACTAATATGCCTTAAATACAGGCACGCTTACATGTCATACACGTACACATGCATGCACATCCCATTTTAAGGCCAAGAGAATATATGTGAAATGTATTCTCCCACTAACACGATTATTATTGATGTTATTTTTAGTTTTAAAGAATTAGGCCTGTCCCACAGCCAGGAAATCCCTGGAATTAAAGACACAGACAATGATTAGAAGAATCCAAGCCAGCTTCCTAGGGGCCTATGAATGGAATTGCTTCAATAACTTTTAAGGCTCCCCTGACCAGGCTTGAACCTTTCTAACTATCATAAAATCTGACCCTTTTTTTGTTTATGGTCCTTCAAGTAAACACAGATAGATCTACAGTCATTTCTCTAAATATCATAGTCATTATGTGTGCCCCACCCTACCACTCACCCCATTTCCCCATTCACTCCTTTCTTACTCATTTTTTTTTACTGGTTTGTTAGATAAAAGCTTAGAACACATTGTTAAATCTCCTCACATCCTAGGCGTGTGAAGGATGGAGCAGACAGAGGGTAGGCAAACCTAAAAAAAATTACCTCTTTCTAGGACTACAAAAATGGGAGCGAAGGGGTTCCTCCTTCCCTGACTTATTACTAAAGACCTGACTTCTATTATTTTAAAATTGTCTTTACCTTTTCCATCACTCTCAAACAACAAGCGTATCATTGTCTGTCGGGTGCTAGATACTGTGCTGGGTGCCAGGGAAACTAAAAAAGAATTAAGTCCCTGACCTCAAAGAACTTATATTCTATTAGTGAGAATAATGTTTACTTATATAAGTAGATTTTTAATGGGTATTTTCAGATGAGGAGAAACCATAGAAGCTAAGGAGTTCAGAAAAGGCCTCCTGGAGGAGGTGGTTTTTGAACTGAGCTTTAAAGAAAGCTAGGATTCTAAGAGGAAAAGTATTCTAAGAGATATTGTGGAGTGGGGGAAAGAGGAGAAAAAAAAGCTTGTACAAATGCATAAAGAAGAGTGATGGAATAGCGTATAAGAGAAACAGGAAATAAGTCAGTCTGTCTATTTGGTTTTCATTCAGTCTTTTCAGTCCTGTCCAACTCATCATGACCCCATTTTGTGTTAGTGTTGTTGTTGTTGTTTTGGCAAAGATACTAGAGTAGTTTACCATTCCCTTCTCTGGCTCATTTTACAGATGAGGAAACTAAGGCAGACAGGGTTAAGTGACTTGCCCAGGGTCACACAGCTAGTAACTGTCTGAGGCTAGATTTGAATTCAGGAAGATGAATCTTCCTTGGCACTCTATGCACTATGGTGCCACCTACCTGCTTTTCTTTGTTCCAAGCCTAACTCCAATACCTTGAAGATCCTCCCAGTAGTAATATGTTGAAATTGTTTTCCATGGCCCCTAATCACAGGAACAGCAACAGGCTTTGAAGTCAAAGGATTTGGGTTTGGATCCTTGTTCTGCTCATGTTACATGATTGATCTTAGAAAAACCATTGGGTATCAGTTACCATCTCTGTAAAATAAAAGAATTAGACCAGATGTTCTTTCAAGGTCCATTCCAGCTACGAATCAATGATCCCAAGAGACTGCACACTTAAAGCAGAAAAAGGAGAAATTCCTCCAGAGAAGCAGCTTGGAAAGAACGCTGGCCTGAGGGTCCAGAAGACCAGGTTCAGGCCCTGCCTCTACACATTCTCACTATATGATCCTAAGCAAGTAATGTAACTTGTCATCACTCCAGGTTAACTCTTTAGGACTACAAGTGGAAGGAAAACATTTCTGTGCTGAGTGTTCCCCCACATGGTTCAAACACAAGCCCATACTCTGCCATAAAACTTGTTCCTATTTCCCATCTCCCTCCAACTCAGCCTTCTGCTCAAATCCCCTTCCAGTCAAAGGTCCCTAAAGGCTACAGACTTCCTGTGACCTTCACTCAATACCATTGGCCAAAGAAGTTAAGATGTAGCTGCCTATCCTGTTCTATCCCCTGTCCATCTACCCTAAGAAACAGGAAAAAGTAACTTCATAGGATCAGACCTCTAGAGCCAGAAGAAACCTTGTTATCTCATTTAACAGATGAAGAAACTAAGGACAGAAGAGGCAAAGTCATTTGGCTAAAGTTACATTGGTAGTAAATGACAGAACCTGGACATGAATTTAGGTCCTATGACAACAAATTAAATGTTCTTTTCTCTCCACCACACTGAGTTGACTTGCCTGAGGTCACTTAGATAGCAAGTGGCCATGGTGGGATGGAAGCCAGACACCACGATGCACATGGATAAGCTTACCCCTTCAAAGCCTGCAAGTCAAATACATTTTAAAAATTGCTCATTCAGAGGCTGCGCTAGCCATGGAGAATTTCTCATTGAACATATTAGGAAGGCCCTGTCTGCTGGTAACTGCTTTCAAATCATCTTTTGTTTTGCATTTGATCAGGGTGTTTAGATGGAAAGGTACTCCCTGAATCAGGATTGCTAGCAGACAGACACAGAGAAGAAGACAGAGTGATGTATAGACAGAAAGACTGGCAGAATGAAAGACAGAAAGAATGTAAGGAGGCACTGACAGAGACAGAGAGGTGGGCAATAGGGATAGAGAGAGAGAAGAGGAAGAGAGAGAAGAGACGAACAAAAATCAAACAGAAATTGTGAGGAGGGAGGCGGAAGAGACAGAGAGAAGGAAGAGAGAGGAGGGAGAAAGAGACAGAAATGAAGAGGGGAGGAGGGGAAGAGAAATGGGGGAGGTGGAGGACAGAAGAAGTAGAATGGAGGTGGAGGGGGTGGGGAGAGTGATACTGCCCAGAGCTGCAGCATCTCTCATCGCCTGTAGGTTTCCAAGCTTATTTTGTCTGCATCTTTTCATGTGGGGGTGCTGATTTTTTATCTCAGATATGTTCTTGTTCAAATGAAATCCTGAATGCCAGACCCTGAGCTCAGGAATGACTCACATCTTTATAAGTTCATTTTCTATCTGTGGTTCTTTTTCTCCATCCCTCTGACAATCTCTTACCTGTTTGCAGACAGATTGGGGAAAATGATAAAAGATCATTCTGGTCCTCATAAACTGAGCAAAGCCAGTTGGTTTTGTCTCACCTGGGACCACTATGCTCAGATGGCAGCAAGCCTCTGATAAAATCTTTAGAATCATGATGGGAATCTACACTAAAGTAGAATGCTAGATTTGAAATCAAAACATCAAGGTTCAAATCCTGATTATATTCCTTGCTATTGAGATCTTGTACATATATTTTAACTTGTGTGGGCCTCTTTTCTGCTCTATAAAATAAGGGGCTTGAGATATCAGCTTCCCTCCATCAGAACAGCAAACATGACGACATATGAAAATGTTAAATGCTGGTAGGGCTGTGGGAAGAAGGCACTGAATTGGTCTAGAACAGTTGGACAAATTCATAGCTCTACCAACATTAAATTAGGTTACTTTTATGGAAAACAATTCAAAATTATATTAGAATAGTTATTAAACTGTGTGACCCAGAAATGTCATTACTAAAATAAATGCTTGTTGAATGACTGACTAGAACAACAGATCCTTAGGGGTTCAAAGGCAAGGGAAAGGTTAAGTGTGCATGTATGTCTGTGTGTTTTATATACATATATGTGTGTGTATACATAGAGAGATAGAGATAGAGAGACAGAGAGAGAGAGAGAGAGAGAGAGAGAGAGAGAGAGAGAGAGAGAGATTTCAGCGCTTTCTGTAGTAGCTTAGCTCAGTGTCAGGTACATAAAGGGGCTTAATAAGTATGTATTGATTAATTACAAGAAGCAAAAGGAAAGTAAGAACCAAGCTGCGATATATAAATGGAATGGAATGTTACTATGTATAAGAAATGATGAACATAAAGAATTCAGAGATACTTGGGGTGGGAAAAAAACTTATGTGAATTGATACAGAAAGAATTAAGTAGAACTAGGAAAACTATTTGTTCTATAAAATCTGGATTCAGTGAAAAGGCCACACTTACGTGTTTAGAAGGCCACGTGTGGCTTTAAGGCCACAGGTTTCCCACTCCTGATTTAGATCAATTCTACTCTAAGGTAAAGGACGATAATATTAAAAGTCTCCAGAACTCCGATCAATGCAATGATCTGTCGTGAGTTCAGAGGACTGTTAGTGAAGTATGCCTCCCAAATTAAGAGGTGGTGGGCTACAGATGCAGAATGAGGCATACTCTATCAGACATAATCACGCATTAATTTACTTTCTTGAACTGTCCTTTCTTTTTTGTAAAAAGAGAGGGTTCTATTGAGGAGTTTGAGAAAGGGGAGGGAGTGATATGATTTTTTTTTAAAGAAAGGCAATTATTAAAACATTTAATTATGAGGAGGCTGGTCTCTACCAGCCCTAAACACTATAATCCTATAATTGCCACTGAGGTCATTCCTTTCTCTAGTATCTACATCAGTCTGGTCTCATTCAATGTTTAACAGAAAGAGATAAAAAGCCTCAAAGATAAACAAAAATCTGTAGTCACTGCACCTCTTGTGGAAAACAGACAGACAATAACTGGGTTTCTCTCTATTCTGCAGAGTCAACTAAGCCGCTGGGGATGGATTATCGAGTTCTGCCGGGGAGAGGGGGCCCATGCAACACTGGAACTTCACTGTATCCAAGCTTAAGAGTAGAAACAATTAGAAGGCCAGGTTCAGTGTACCAGGTCGACTGAATGGCCCGCAGAGACACTAAGAAAGGTCCTCCCCTGTCCCCCAATATCACAACCCTGCTTCCCGCCCTATGTAAAATACGCCATTAACTCACTTTTTAGAAACTAAGACAGAAGAATCATAAGTGATCTTCACATTTATATAGCATTTTCAAAGGGGCTTCACATCATAGATGGAGCATGAAGCCCATTTTAGAGATGGGGAAACTGTGCAGAAAAGTTGAATTACTTGACAAGTCACATAACTTGTAAAGCTAGAACTTGAATCCAGGTTTTTCGATGCTAAAATTGAATATATTCTTAGTGAAAATAGAAATTATGGTAACTACGTTGATGGTGGTGATGATGGTAGCTAACACTACGTACAGCACCATTTGCACGGGCAGCTAGGTGGTGCAGTGGGTAGCACATTGGGCTTGGAAGCAGGAAGATTCATGGTCATGAGTTCAGATCCAGCCTCAGATACTTACTAGCTGTATGACCCTGGCTAAGTCCCTTAACTCTGTTTGCCTCAGTTTCTTCACCTATAACATGAGCTAAAGAAGGAAATGGCAAGCCACTCCAGTATCTCCACCCAGAAAACCCAAATGGGGTCACAAAGTGTTGGGTATGACTGAACAACAACAACAAAATTAAGCATGTTAACTCATTTGACCCTCATAACAACTCTTAGAAGTAGATTAAATTATTATCCCCACTTAAGATAAGGGAAATGAGGCAGGGAATTTAAGGGATTTGCCCAGTAAGTGGGCAAAGTTACTGTAAGTGACTGAGGAGGGATTTCAGGTATTTCTGACTCTAAGGTCAGTGCTCTAACCACTGCACTACCTGATACCTTAATCTCAGTATCTACACCAGGAACATAAATGAATGTATCATCATCGTCATCAATTTGTCTACTGTGAACGAAAGTGATTTAACTCTGGAAGGTACACACAAAACAGTTAAGATTAAAGAGTGGAATCCAAAGGCTTCTTAGAGCCAACATCTACATCAACACAACCAATAATGCATTACAAGGAAGCATCAAATATGTGGCCAAATCATTTAGATTTGTTTTCAGAAACAGAGAGGTTTGGAATGCCAAGTCAGGATTGGGCTGTTCCCACCAGAAATTATAGAAGAGTTATCTTTTTTTCTTTTTTTTTTTTTGAGGGGAGAAGGCAGGGCAATTGCGGCTAAGTGACTTGCCCAAGGTCTCATGGCTTAAGTGTCTGAGACCGAATTTGAACTCAGGTCCTCCTGACTCCAGGGCTGGTGCTCTATTTAATGCGCAACCTAGCCACCCCTAAAAGGGTTATCTTTAAAGAACCTTAGAGGACCCTCGGGGATCATTGCAGAGCAAACAAGGAAATGGTAGAAACCATGGAATACAGACAATTGCAAAAAGTTAGCATCTGCCAAATAACTAGTCCAACATAGCATTGTGTCTAGAATGATCCAGCAAAAGTCTGCTGGCTTTCACACACTAACAGATAACAAACTCTTATGCTACAAATACAGAATTCCAAATGTCCTTACGAATTTCACCATTAAACAAAGAATTGAAAATTAAGGGGATACCCATCAATTGGGGGATGGTTGAACAAGCTCTGGTACATCACTGTGATGGAATACTATTATGCTGTGGGAAATGATGAGCAGGATGATTTCAGAAAAACCTGGAAAGACTCATGAACTGATGCAGAGTGAAGTGAGAACATCGTACACAGTAACAGCAATATTTTACAATGATCAACTGTGAATGACTTAGCTATTCTCACCAATACAGTGATCTAAGACAATGCCAAAATCTCATGATAAAAAATGCTGTCTACCTCCAGAGAAAGAATTAATGGAGTCCAAATGCAGATCAAAGTTCACTATTTTTCACTTTGCTTTTCTACATGGGTTGTTGGAGGGTGTTTTCTTTCATAACATGACTAATATGGAAATATACTTTGCATGATTACACATATATAACCTATATCAAATTGTTTACCAGCTCAGGGAGGGTGGGGAAAGGAGAGAACTGTAACTCAAATATTTTTAAATTAATGTTAAAAATGATTTTATATGCAATTGGGAAAAAATAAAATATTACTCAAAAACTTTCATCATTAAATTTTATTGAAATTCGCCATTATCACAGATGGAACTGTTGCCTACAATCATTGGGACATAACACTCATCCATAAAAATTTAAGAACAACATGTTTTAAACAGATTTTGCTAGTACATATATCAAAATCCTTGGACTCCATGGAATGAAAGTCTTTTAAAATACAGAAACCTAGCAGATAAAAGCAAAGCAATGGGTGAATAAGATGAAGTCCGCGTCCCTATCATCTTATCCACTAGAGAATCAGCACCAGGAGATGCTCTTACATCCCAATTCTCTTATTTGATTACCAAAAAATAGCCATTTTATCTACTTGTTCAATAATCCATAAAATGTTAAATATAAGAAAATTGTAGCAAGATAGCAACTTGTCCCCGGATCATTTCTATCAGCTCCACTAAATCAGAGGTAAACAAAGTAATCACAATGACAACTTACACAAATCATATTTTAACATTCACAAAGTGTTTTACATACACAATCTCATTTGCTCCTCACAATAGTCATGTGCCATACGTATTATTTTCTCCATTGTGTAGATATGGAAATGCATGTTGAAAGATTTAGTGTCCATGGTTGTGAAGATAGTGTTAAAATCCAGACTGGAACCCAGGACTGCCCTAATTCCAAATCCATCACTACTTCACATGAAGGAATGGGACTCAGGGCAGAGAGGAGGCAAAGATTCAAAGGAGGGGCAATGTAATGGAAAACGCAGGTAAAGTCTGAGGACCATGGGAAAAGCAACAGCAAGAGACAGAGAAAGAGACAGCGACAGAGATAGAGAGAGAGAGACAGAGAGCAAGAGAGAGAGGGAGGGATAGGAGAGAGTGAAACAAAGAGAGACCAAGACAGAGCGAGAGACGAAGACTTTCCCAATTTCCCAGTTTTTCCAGGAACATCACTAGACAGTCAATATTAGCTTAAGTGTATTCTGTACCAATAATTATCACCATGGCTCAAAAGAGAACCAGCCAGCAGGATACCACTCAGTCTTAGCAATGATTCTGAAGAGCTGCATGCAGAGCAGACAGCCCACCATGTTGGAACCACAATCAAACAGCCATCTTGGAATGAAGCCTAACAAAACGTTGGAACACAGCCTAACTCCGAGAGCTAATTTATACCATCTGATTCTATGCTACACAAGCGGGTAAGTGGCATGTCAGTCACCACCATGGTAAGGTTTGAGGGGAAGATAAAAATGACCAAGAAACAATCCTGACTTTGCTGATGTTCCCAAATTAAAATCAGTGGTTTTTCTCCTCATTTTGACTTAATTTATAACTGCTTTTCCTTTCTATATAAAATTAAGAGGCAAAAAAAAAAATCCTGCTGTAGAATTTGTCATCTGTCCAGCAGACTCTTTGCTAGTGAATGCAATAGAGCCACAGCAGAGTTCTGGGACTTGACTCAGGAAGACCTAGGTTCAAATCTCACTTTTGACACTTACTTGCTGTCTAATCTTGGACAAGTCACTTAAGCTTTCTAAATGCCAGTTTCCTCACCTGTAAAATGGGATTGTTCATAGCATGTTCTGCACTACTGGTTCAACTCCGGATTAAACTAACCATTTTGGAAAGCAATCTGAAAAGTTAGTAAGCTAGGCCTATCCTTTGACCAAGAAAAAGTACTCTAAGGTCTACCCCAAAGAGGCCAAAAACAGTGAAAGGACTCATATTCGCAAAGATATTTCTATCAGTTCCTATTGTTGTAACAAAGAACTGGAAACAAAATGGGCACCTATCAGTTAAAGATGGTTTTTTATTACATTGTTTATTTGGTTTTTTGGTTCGATCATTTCAATTGTGTCCACTTCTTCATGACCCCATAAGGTGTTTTCTTGGTAGAGATACTGAAGTGGTTTGCCATTTCCTTCTCCAGCTCATTTTATGGATGAGGTAACTGAGACAAACAGGGTGAAGTGAATTGCCCAGTGTCACACAGCTACTAAATTTCTGAAGCCAGATTTGAGCTCAGAAATATGAATGTTCCTGACTTCAGGCTCAACACTTTATCCACTGTGCCACCTAGCTAACCTTTATTGCACTGTAGGATATACCAAATAAGATGGATTCAGAGAAACCTGGAAGACCTATGTGAATTGATGCAGAGTTAAGTGAACAGAACAAGGAGAATTTACACAAATTTACACAACGATCACAATAATATAATAAAAAAAAAAAAAGAAGAAGCAAAACAGAAAAATTTCCGAACTTCAGTTCATACAATGGCCCAGCATGGCTTTATAAGAATAACAATGAAATGTATTTCTCATCTTTTGATAGAAAGGAGTGGACTAGAAGCACGAAATAAGCCATATTTTCAGACGTGGCCAATGTGCTGAGTTATTTTGTTTTCCTACAAAGTAAGTCTTCTGTTGGAGAGTGAGAGGATATTAGTGAGTGATGATAGAGATGAAAAAATGAGAAAAGAAAACACAGAGCTTCAAGGAAAAAAATTTAATACACAAAAGAGAATGGAAGGAAACTCAGATGGGGATGGAGACAACAAGCAAGGTAGTTTTGATACTCTCCAGCTAAATTTAATATGCTTTAAATGAAATAATCTTCATGTAACAGAAATTCCCATCTTCATATACGACTCTCTTTGCAGTCATTTATATATTAAAACATTCATGTTTGTTAATATTTGTGAGATTAATAATAATTAATTATAATAATAATAAAGAAACAGACTAAATAGTACCTACTTTATTCTGCCTCTGTGTGACTCAGACAGCTCCCCAGGATTTATCTTCAAGGTTGTGTATGTGTTGCAACATGCATTGGTGGAGGGAATGCCTACAGTAAGAATTCCCCATTTGGCAAAATCACTAATCCTTTGAATATTCTTGTAAATTTAGTTCTGGTATCTATATAAGGACCCTTACCACTGAAGATCCTATATTGCAAATCAAAATTCCAGAATCAAACTGTCCCCATGATAGATAGATAGATAGATAGATAGATAGATAGATAGATAGATGGATAGATGGATGGATGGATAGATGGATGGATAGATAGATAGATAGATAGATAGATAGATAGATAGATAGATAGATAGACAGACAGACAGGATAGATAGACAGACAGACAGACAGACAGACAGACAGACAGACAGACAGACAGATAGATAGATAGATAGACAGGATAGACAAAATAGATAGATAGACAGACAGACAGACAGACAGATAGATAGAGAGATAGACAGGATAGACAAGATAGATAGATAGATAGATAGATAGATAGATAGATAGATAGACAGGATGGATATAGATAAATAGATAGATAGAGATACAAATAGATATAAATATGCATGTGTGTTATATGTGCATACACATACATATACACAATGTCCCAAAAGTATTATTGCAAATTTCTGCAATAAGACTTTTGAGACACCTTATACATACACCCTTATACATAATGCCCTAGTCTGTTGCAGTGACCAGATGGGTAAAACATAGGCTTGTTGAATGAGTGAAGAAATGAATGTGAATGCCAGATCAAAGGATGAGCACAAAAGAATAGGGCAGTAATATTTTAAAATAAAGTGACAGGAATGCCACCATTCAAAATGATCAAAGGTTGAAGAGAAGTGAGAAAAAGAGTTAGGAGAATTTTGTTTTGTCTTGCTTTGCTTTGCTTTGCTTTTAGCTACAGTGGACTCCAGTGACTCTGGAGGAGAGAGTGAGGCTGGTGACTTTGCCCAGCTCTGCCTCACTTAAATCCAGTTCACTTGCAAGTCAAGACATGGCCCTGTTGACGTCATTGGTCGTCTCCTCTTCAGAAGGACAAATGACAACCAACAACAGCGACACCAGCTGCATTGGAGCAAGAAGAAAATCAAAGATAGTGCCCAGGGATACGCTGGAGCTGGTTCATTAAGGCTCAAGAGTCTGCCAAATTTTCAGGGAGAGCAAACGCTATAAATCAGGGCTTGATTTATTATGTTGTTAATTTTGCAGAGTTAAGAAAATGATGGGGAAAATAACAATGATACAGATTAATCTTAAAAGTGGGAAGCCGGTTGTTAAACATTTGTCAACACACTGTTGGACAGAACTGGAATGATGAAACCCCAACATTGGGGGAGAAGCAGGGCTGCTCAACCATTATTTTACCTCTGTTTCCTTTGCCAAGGAAAATGGTCTTTGGATTCAAAAAGACCTGGGGGAAATGGTTGATGGCATATCTATACCTATTGGAGAGCTAGATGTAACATTTCTATAAAGCACTTCAAACACATTATCTCACTGGATCCTCATAACAACCCTTTGAGGTAGGAACTACTGTGATCCCAGTTTACAGATAAAGGCTGAGAGAGATTGAGTGACTTGCCCACAGCGACACAGCAAGCAAGTATCTGAGGTAGCATTTGAACTCAGGTCTTCCTGATTCAGAGTCCAGCACTCTATCTAGCTGCCCTTTCCCCTCAAGATAGTAGGGAATCACTTAGCTTGCTTTTAATGAGTTTAAGTCACTGGGGCCTCAGTGAGCTGAGTTGCTGGGGGAAAAAATTTTTTTTAAACCACCTAAGAGTCCCACCTCTGACCCATCCTTACTGTGTAACTCTAGACAAGTCATTTAATTTGACACCCTGAACAACTCTTTAGGGCTATAAGGTACAGACAAAGTTCTTTAGCAAGATGTCTTTGCACTGAGAAAATAACAGATCCAGTTCAAAAATTTAAAAATAACATGTTCTAGAATCTAAACTCTGATGTTTCTCATGAGTTGAAGGACCGCAAGCAATGTTAGCCCCCTTTGATTTTAAGTGTCCTTAGGTGAAGCCTTGTTTGCTCCATCCTAGTTACAGTTTCTGGGCAGCTTTCCTGAGAGTGCTTTGGCCCATCAGCTAATAGTTAATAATGATAGCTTTTGTGTCATATCTAAAGGTTTAGTGAGCACTTTATGAATATTGTCAACCCTAGGATTCTAGTCTTATCTCCATTTTACAGATGGGGAAACTGTGGCAGATAGTGGCTAAGTGACTTGCCCAGAATCATGTAATTAGTTAAAGTGTCTGAAGCTATATTTGAACTCAAGGACTTTCTGAGTCTAGCATTCAATATCCATTGCACAACCTGGGTCTCAAAATAAGCTCATTACTATTCTCATGGGGATGTTGTTTATTTCACAGGATCTCAGATTTAGAATAGAAATGATTCCCAGAGCTGATTTAATCGATTATCTCATTTTGCAAATAAGGAGATTAAAGCCAAAGTAGTCTACAGACTTGCCCAAAATTACGCAGGCAGTAAGATTCAGAGACAGGGTTCAAATCCAGATCCTTTGACTCCAGACACAATGCTCCTTCAAACAGCACAGAGTAAAGTGTTGTAGAAATGTGGTCTCTCATTACTGGCATGGCTGGTGCCACAATGGAGCTACACAACATGTCAATTTTAGCAGACAGAGGAAAGAGAACCTGAATATCTCAGAGCCAAACCAGCCACTACTAAGACCAGAAACTGTGACAGGCAACTCTGTCAGCAAAAATCGGCCAGGCTGAGCTTCCAATCGATAGGCCTGTCAAGGTTTGCTGTGTCTTCTGGAGGAATCACTCTGGCCAGATAAGCCGGTCGCTCACTCACAACTGTGGTCTAAGATGAGCATTATGAAATACCTGTCTCCAGACACATGTTTTTCAGTGGTTTCTGCAACCATTCATTTTCTCTTTGTGATTCCCACCCCTCAACCCCCAAGTGATTACTCTGGTGTCCACAGGACATCAGTTGAAAAGAAAATAAGTCATAAATTTGACATTTGGAAGAAAAAGTTCACTTGGAGTAACTGGCCTACATCTATCTCCCACCTCCAGGCTTTTCAGTGTCCTAGACTGCATGCCTGGAATGTACTCTGCCCTTACCTCTGTTTCTTTGAATTTCTAGCTTGCATTAAGGCTCAAGGGCCACCTTCTAATCTCCCTCTACTTTTGCCTTGTGTTGTTCACTTGTTTTTCAGTCATGTCAGTCAGACTGTTCATGATCCCATTTGGGGTTTTCTTGGCAGGGATTCTGGAAAGGTTTGCCATTTCCTTCTCCAGCTCATTTTACAGATGAGGAAACTGAGGCAAACAGGGCCAAATGACTTGCCCAGGGTCACACAGCTAGTAAGTATCTGAGGCCAAATTTGAACTCAGGTCTTTTCTTCCTGACTCCAAGCCTAGCATTTTATCCACTGCATTACCTAGCTGATCACTTATTCCTGAGAATCTCTCAAAAATGTGATATGAATTCATGTTGCATATATCTTGTTTTAATCTATCTGTATAATTTACCCCCAGGGGTACAACACACCTTGGCTGGAGAATTGCCATTGGCACTTTTCTTTCCACTAAGAACTCTCAGGAGAAGAACCATGGCTAATGCTCACTCCAGGAAGTTCAGACGGAACTCGACCAAGGTTCCTGCATCTTCCCCCTACACACCCAATGATAATGGCTAGCATTTATGCAGTAATTTAAAGTTTAGAGAGTGCTTTTCCTATGCTAACTCATTTGACCCTTATAACAACCCCATGAAGCAAGTGCTAATTATTATCCCCATTTTACAGATTGGGAAACTAAGGCAGACAGTGATCCCACAATTTGCCAAGGATTATGCAACCAGGTAGCATTTGAGGAAAGATTTTAATTCAGTTCTTCTCTTTTCTAAGCCTACACTCCATCCCCTGCATCACCTAGATGCTTCTAACTAGAGATGTTCAGCTGGGAGGGAGGTCATCTAACCCAATTCCTTTCTTTTACAGATGAGGAAAATTAAGTTCCAGAAAGTTAAATGAGTTGCCCAAAGTCACACAAGTTGCTAAAGATAGAGGCAGGATTTGAAGCCGGATCCTCTTAACTCCGGACAGCTAGGTGGTGCAGCAGATAGAGCACCAGGTCTGGAGTCACTCTGAGTTCAAATCCAGCCTCAGACACTTACTATCTATGTGACCCTGGGCAAGTCACTTAACCCTGTTTGCCTCAGTTTCCTCATCTGTAAAATGAGCTGGAGAAAAAAATGGCAAACTATCCCAGTGTCTCTGCCAAGAAAACCCCAAATGGGATCACAAAGAATCACACACAACTCAAAAGTCCTGAACTGCAACAAGCTCTTAACTCCAGAGTCAGTCCTTTTTCTACAATGCCTTGCTGCCTCCCCATGCATGTAAACTGTCTGGTCTTTTTCTTCAGAAGGTATTCAGCATTATATGAGTCTAATGTGCTGAAGGAAGCCACTTCATCCCATCAGCCATCTCTCCCACAATCCCACAGCACAGGGCACACAGTTAACCAGTCAGCGTCTAATAAATGCAGAGCCAATAACCAAATATGTCTGTGCATCAGAAGGGCCTGGGCTCTGGGGCTGTGTCCTGTGTGTTTATCTGTACCAGTGATACCGCAGCCCTTGAGTACCAACACAGCTCCCTGAACACATGCTCTCAACATGTGCGAAGCATCTTGATAAAATGCTCATGAGGGGTGGAGGGAGAGCGAGAAAACAGGATGACAAGCAAGGATGCACTCCAACCAAAATGTGTCGGGTTTTCTGGGCATTTCAGGGAATACCCCAAGATGCTCATTTGTATCTTAGAACAATGTGCTACAAAAATTCTAGTATAAAAAAAAAAACAACACAGCTTGTTATTGTGCTGTGGGCATGTGACAGAGGGTTGGGCGCCAGTAACATCTTTTATTTACTTGCAATTTCATGACCCCAAAGCTGTCAAACAGATTCAAGTCCAATTTGGTTGAAATAAGGAAAGAAAAACTGTCCTGGCTTGGTTCCTGGGGCTCCAACTTTTAACCCAAGAATTGAGTTAATGCACCCTACCTTTTCTAAGTCAAGATCAGGATAGAGACAACTAACATCCTGGGCTGTTCACAAAAAATGCTGACCTATTCAGGGCTCTGATCATAGTGGCCATGACAAGGAAAAATCCAGGAAGACTTTAAGAAAGACAGAGCAGGAATTTAACTCAGTCTCTTTCAGCCTCTATCAATCAGCAAGCATTTATCAAACACTTACTGTATACCAGACACTGGCAACAATCAGTCAATCCATCAATAGTATGTAAGTGGTTCCTCTGTGCCTCGCACTGTTCTAGACACTGGGGAGTAAAGAACAATGAATGAAGGAAGTAATCCCTATTCACAATGCATTATATTTAAATAGAGAGATAGACAGATAGATAGATGGATGGATGGATGGATGGATGGATGGATGGATGGGTGGATGGATGGATGGGTGGATGGATGGATGGATGGGTGGATGGATGGATGGGTGGATGGATGGATGGATGGGTGGATGGATGGATGGATGGATGGATGGATGGATAGATGGATAGATAGATAGATAGATAGATAGATAGATAGATAGATAGTCACATATATGTATGTATATATACATATATGTAATGTATTGATGTACATTGCTGTATATATTAACTTGTTCAGTAGTCTCTGTCATGTCTGACTCTTCATGACCCCATCTGAGGTTTTATTGGCAAAGATACTGGAGGGGTTTGCCATTTCCAACTCACATGACTTGCCCAGGGTCACACGGCTAGTAAGTGTCTGAGGTCAGATTTGCCACCTAGCTGCCCTCATATTTAACTACCTCAGTGACATTTGCGTTTAGTAACTATACATTTATTCTCTAAACATTTCTTCTAGGAACAAATGATCTCTCCAATCAGAAGGTAATTCAAAAAGGAGAAAGTCTGTAGATTAGGGAAGCCTTCAGGTAAAAAAAAAAAATGGTGCTTGATCGTCACTTCGAAGAAAGTGAGGAAATCAATGAGGCAAAGGTGAAAAAGGAGGAGGGATGAGAACTGTATCCCAGGCATACAGAATGGTTGATGCAAAGGCTGAGAGATGGAGAGTCCTGTGTGAGGAGCAGAGAGCACTGGGCCATAGAGTTGAAAAAAGAATGATGTATAATTAAACTGGAAAGACTAATTGGGGCCAAATTGTGAAGGCACAACAAAGACGATTTAGACTTGATGTAAGGAACAAAAAGTTCCTAGCAATTACATTGATCCAATGGGGCTGTCTTAGGTAATGGATTGGACTCCTTTGGAGATCTCCAAGCAAAGGCTGGACGGAGGCTCATCAGGTATACAGAAGAGGGGATTCTTGTTCCATTTGGACTAAATGAACACAAAGCTCCCTTCCCAAGTGATTTTGTGACCTTTGGGGTTCCAGGACCCAAAGATCATCAGTCATCCAGGACTTCCCCATCAGCTCCCCATCATGGTGGGGTTGTGAGGAAAGAGCTTTTTTGTAAAGTACTTTCATTTAAATGTGAGATCTTATTACCCATATCAAGAAAATCCAGACCTGATCTCAGAACCTCCACCCTTTCTGAGATATTTGTCTATGATTGTGAAAGCCCTGCTAGAAATTTCTCAATCTCAGAGTCCCAGGAGGGAGCTGGATCACCTGTCATCACATAATTTCATTCAGTTGATGGATCCCATAGCAAAGAGAAATTGTGCTCCAATGTATCAGTTTCCATGGCCTCTTTATCAAATCCCCATCAGTCAGACTAATAACAACAGGACAATTCAGATCCAGGATGAGAAATACACACACACACACACACACACACCACAGAATTAAAACCTCAAAAAAAAATTATGGGGTGGTTAGTACAGTGAATAGAGCACAGGCCCTGGAGTCAGGAGGACCTGAGTTGAAATCTGGCCTCAGACACTTAACACTTAGTAGTCATGTGACCTTGGACAAGTCACTTAACTCCATTGCCCCTCAAAAAAAAAAAAGAATTGAAAGCTCAAGATGACTAAACTTGGGTTCCCTCATCACTTTCATTACAACTGGTAAGGCCAAGATACAAAATAAAGAGAAGTGGACTTTGGTATCAGGGGAGCCTGGATTCTAATCCTGTGAGATGCTTGTGAGATCAAGACAGCTAGGGGACACAATGGATAGAGCACTGGCCTTGGAGGCAGGAAAACCTGAGCTCCAATCCTGCCTTAGACATCTACTAGTGGTATGACTCTGGGGCAGTCACTTATCTGCTATCTGCCTCAGTTTCCTCATCTGTAAAATTTGGACAGTAATAGCAGCTACCTCACAGGTCTGTTGTGAGTTTGCCAAATTTAATTGTTGGGTTTTTTTTAGTTGTTTCAGTCATGTTCAACTCTTCAGGACCCCATTTGGGATTTTCTTGGCAGAGACATTAGAGTGGTTTGCCATTTCATTCTCCAGATCATTTTACAAATGAGGAAACTGAGGCATTCAGGGTTAAGTGACCTACCCAGGGTCACACAGGTAGGAAGTGTCTGAGGCCAGATTTGAACTCAGGTTTTCCTGGCTCCAGGTCCAGTGATCTCTATCCACCGAGCCACCTAGTCCAATTAGATGCTAGACTCAAAGCACTAAGTCAGTGCCGTCTATGATTATCTTAAACAAAGCATTTCTCCCCTCTAGGCTTCAGTTTCCTCAGTTATAAAGGGAGGCCTTGGACTGGGTGATATTTAAGATTCCTAAACAGCTCAAGAGCTTTAATCCAATTTGGGCTTTTTAATTAAAAAATTGATCAATAAGATGCCTTCAGCATCTCATTGCTCCTCTGGACAGCATGGTTACTTATTACTGTTTTGGGTGAAGTAATTCCAGCTCTGACATTTACTAGCTATGAGATCCTGGACAAGTCACTTACCTTGTCTACATCTCAGATTCCTCATCTTTAAAATGGTGATACAACCCATCCGTGTTCATTAGAATTTGAGCACTATTAGAGGAGATACCGGAGGGTTAGGTTTTTTTTGCTTTCCTTTTTATTTCTGCGGTTTACCACAGTGCTCAGCGCACAGTAGGAACTTAATAAATGACCTGTTGACTTGAATAGAGAGCCTACCTCAGAGTGAGGAAGACCACAGTTCAAGTCTTACCTCTGACACATCCTGGATGTGTGACTCTGAGCAAATCACTTTACACCTTGGTGCTCTAGGCAACTCTTTAAAGAGTTCCTCAGGCAGAGTCAAGATGGAGGCATAGAAGCAGGAGAACTCCATGAGCTTCCCCCATAACCACCTGAAATACCTATAAAATATGACTCTAAACAAATTTTAGAGCTCCAGAACCCACAACATCACAGAGAAATAAAGCTCCCGCTGAAGGCAGCCAGGTAGGCAGACAGGAAGGGTTCATCACAGCACACTGGGTCTCAGGTCCCAGGCTCATATGAACCCACAGCTTTAGCCCCACAGTGGCCAGGACAAGCCATCATTGGAGTTTTCAGGAGAAGGGATCACCCGCAGGAATGGTAGTTTCCAGAATTGTCAACCCATAAGAGCCAAGGACAAAGGGAAAGGTAAGTAGAACTCAGCTAAATTTGGGGGAGAGGGTCCAGCCATCTGCCTCCAGAGATAGAAGAGACCTGAAGCAGTGGCCCTGCAGCCACCTTCCACATGGCTGCTTCAGAGCTCCCGGCCTGCATATTGCAGGGGGGCCAAGCTATCATTCAGAGGCTAAGTGCTCTTGCCTTGACCTGCCTGGATCAGAATCATGGTCTTGGGTGGTGGACCTGAAATGCGTGACCAGTGAGCCAAAGCTGGTGGGGGCTGCAGAGATGGTGGCCTCCTAACAGCTCCAGCAGCTGTGAAAACCCCAGCGATTTGGGACAAAGCTCTCCCATCTGGAAGCAGAGTTCTAAGGAGCCCAAAAGTCAAGTAATGACTGGCAACATGAGCAGGTAAAGAAAGCAAGTAAGAACAGCAATCCAACTTTAAATTCCTTTTTTGGGGACAAAAAGGATCAAAGGATGGAATGGAAGGAAGACAACAAAGTCAAAACTCCTGCACCAAAAGCTTCCAAGAAAAACATAAACTGCTTATAGGCCATGGAGGAGCTTATGAAGGATTTTGAAAACCAAATAAGAGAAGTGGAGGAAAAATTGGGAAGAGAAATGAGAATGATGCAAGAAAATCATGAAAAGAGAGTCAACAACCTGACTGAAGAAAATAACACCTTAAAAAATAGATTAACTCAAATGGCAAAAGAGGCCCAAAAAGCCAATGAAGAGAAGAATGCCTTAAAAAGTCGAATTTGCCAGATGGAAAAAG
>CM053580.1:555094840-555125140 GCA_028627135.1 Pseudochirops cupreus
TATTTATAATCAGGGGCATCTAATAAAACTTCCTACTGTAAGACCAATCAGGCTGGACAATAGGAATCTGAAATCCTAATTTTCAAGCTATATAACCATTCTGCAGATCACTTACAATCTACCTCCAGTCCATCTGACTAGTCTTGCTTTTTTTTTTTTGGAGGGCAATTGGGGTTAAGTGACTTGCTCAAGGTCACACAGCTAGTTTTTGTGTTAAGTGTTTGAGACCAGATTTGAACTCAGGTCCTCTTGACTCCAGGGCCAGTGCTCTCTATTCACTGCACCACCTTGCCACCCTGCCATCTGAGTAGTCTTAACATCATCTTCTTTCATGAACCCTAGACCCCAGCCCAGCTGTCCTGTTTGCAGGATTCTGACTTCAGTATTCCATCTCCATCTTCATCTCTAGTCCAGCCCAATCAACAGTTTAAAAAAGAGTCCCACTTTGTATAAACTTACCCTTAAACCTAGAGTGCAATCCATCCCCTCCTTAGCCCCTTACATTAACACTTCCTTAAAGGCTCAGCTCATGCTCCTCCTACCAGAAGCTTTCCAGATCCCCTTAGCTCTCTGCTTTATTTCCTTCCTCAACTAGTTATGTATACATGCTTATCTGTTGACATACTGTACCATCTTCTACCAGTAGAATGTAAAGTACTTGAGGGCAAGAAACTATTTTTCATTTTCTTTGTAACTCCAGATGCTGCAAAGTGGCTTGTGCGTGATAGGTACTTAAGAAAGGTTTGTTATAATAAGTTGGATTGTTATCACTGTCTTTTTAATTTATGTGACAAGCATTTATTAAGCACCATACTAAACACTAAGGGGAATTACCTATCAACAGAGAAACAAACAAAACCCCACAATTCCTTTATATGCTTGTCTATATTTTTGTAAATGTTGTCTCCTCTAACAGAATAAAAACTTCTTGAGGGCGAGGATAATTCACACTGTGGCTGGCATACAGTAGGTGACTGATAAATGCTCATTTGCCTGTTGGATTGATTTAATCTTTTGTCATCTCCATTGCAGGGCATCAGAAGTGAAGCTGATGAAGGGCCTTGGACATTCATAGGTTCATAGATTTAGATCCGGAATGGATTCTAGAAGTCACCAAGCCCAAATCCATTATTTTACAGATGAGGAAACCAAAGCCCAGAGAAAGTAAGTGATTTGTCCAAGATGACATAAGTGACAGGGGTAGGATTTGAACTCAGGTCCTTCGACTTCAAAGACGGCACTTTATCCACTCTACTGTCTTCGGAGGAGGAGTCAAGTCCATATGATGGTTTATTCATCTTTGATATCACAGGCAGGGAGATACTTGAGTCTGTGAATAGATGTGGAGGTGTCCAGCTAGGTATAGAGAATTCCAGACTAGGGCAGGAAATGGTATGGTAAGAGCAGAGCAGCCCAGTCCAATGAAGATTTGGCTTCCAAAAGAAATCATTGGAGTCATCATAGTTGCAATCCAAAACCCATTTTTTATTACTGGCAATATGAAAATAAGCATCTTCAGGCAGCTAGGTAAATTCAGAGTGGGGCCTAGAGTCCTGAAGACTCATCTTCCTGAGTTCAAATCTGGCCTTGGACATTTACTAGCTGTGTGACCCTGGGCAAGTCACTTAATCCCACTTGCCTCAGTTTCCTTGTCTGTAAAATGAGCTGGAGAAGGAAATGGAGAACCACTCCAGTTTCTCTGCCAAGAAAACCCCAAACGGGCTCATGGAGAGTCAGATATGACTGAAAAAGACTAACCAACAACAAATAAACACCTCAGATTTGACACAGATTGACCTAATCTGGCTATCCCGACTGTCACTGTCTCTCCATCATGTCTTGACTTGGTAAGGTGTGGCTTCTTAGACATTCCTGTCTTCCCCAGTTATTACCTAATCCCTTGCATATTTCAGGGGTCATCCATTCTATTTGCAGGGGAGAGGTAAAGCTCACAGTCCTCTATCAAATTCTCCCCAACCAAACCACGACATTTCAGCCCCGAAGGGAGCTTCAGAGGTCACTGATCCAACCACTAACAGGAATCCTTTCTATAGAATACCCCAATAAGTGGCCATCCAACTTGCTTGAAAACCATCAATGAGGAAAAGCTCACTACCTCTCCCCTTTGAGGCTATCTTGTCAGACAATTTTTCACATCATATCTAAACATTCCTCTCAGTCACATAGGCCCATTGCTCTTAGCTCTGCCTTTGAGAGCCAAGCATCAAAAGTCTGAACCCTTTTCCACATCTTCAAATACATGAAGGACAGTTATACTGCTCCATCCCTCAAATTCTCTTTTGTCTCCAGTTTCTTTAACAATGCTCAGTGGGCAAGAACTCAAGTAACTTCACCATCCACTAAGGTTTACAGATGGATCCACCATGATTCTTTAATTCCCAGGTGGAAACTTATCCTGTTTTTGTTGTTGTTCAGTCTTTTCAGTTATGTCTGACTCTCTCTGACCTCATTTGTGTTTTCTTGGCAGAGATACTGGAGCAGTTTGCCATTTCCGTCTCCAACTCATTTTACAGATGAGGAAACTGAGGCAAACAAGGTTAAGAGACTTTCCCAGGGTCACACAACTAGTAAGTGTCTGAGGCTGGATTTGAACTCATGAAGATGAGTGTTTCTGATTCTAAGCCCAGCTCTTTATTCACTATGGCACCACCTAGCTGCCCCTATCCTGTTTTACAATGCTCTTTATAGCAACAAGTGTGCTATATCATTTTTAGCAATAGATGTATTGTGCCAAATGATAAAACTTCCATAACTCCCCAAATGCCACCTATTTTGCTCCCATAAAATTGTCTCTTCATTTCATTCCATTTCTCCAAATAAGAACACAATACTCCCTCTTCTCTAGCTCTGCAATTACGTACCCTCCTCAGTGTTTCGAATTTCAAGTATCTGTCAATTGTGAATACAACTTTGCTTCACGTTGAGCTGTGACTTTGCCTAGACAGCCACCAAGGTGACTTTTTGATCATCCTAAAACAGCTCAGTCTCTCTAGATCTTCCATCACAACAATTTTGGGTAGTTTGCTTTTTTAAAAAAATTATTAACCTCTAGTGACTCCTTTTGTATCTTTGTTTGCATACTGAAGTTTTGTGTTTTTATATATATTTCTTTTTAAACACAGGTGTTCCGTGTGTGGTCTGGGTTAGAATAATATGGAATGATGGTTTCCTTTCAAATACATGAAGGGATCTCTCCTTCCCTCCCTACCCCTGGCCTCTGCCTTGTCACTGATCCTTTTGTCAGAGTACATTAAAAACTCACGTTTATGTCACTGTCCATTCTCATCCTGTAGGTCTCTTTGTGGGTGACTTTCTGGGTGACCCCAATTTTTCCTGCCCACAAAATAAGTGTTAGGAAATATTTTTCCTCAGACTACCTAGTTTGATTTTTCCCACGTCAACCCCATTCTAGTTACGACTAACATTTATATAATGGTGTAAGACACTTAGTAGCTGTGCGACCCTGGACAAGTCACTTCACCCTGTTTGCCTCAGTTTCCTCATCTGTACCTTTGCTAAGAAAATCCCAAATGGGGTCGCAAAGGATCAGACATGACTGAAAAATGACTAAAAAACTCAACAACAACTCTTCAGTGCTCTTGTAAATAAACTCAAAAAAGCCCTTTAAACGGGTCATGATGGTAATTGGGTCTCTTTAGCGGGTGCAGACTGTGGGACACAGTTTTATGATCCAGAAAAAAAAAAACAAGCAAACAAACCAAAAAAACCAGTTCAAGCATAGGACAAAACTGGGTTATTTTTTTTTCTTTTTCTGAAAAGGAATCTTTGTTGGTGTGGGTAGGAAGATTGTGTTTTCCCAGAATCCCAGAATCTGAGGGTTGGAAGGGACCGCAGAAGTCACCGAGTTCAAGTTACATCTGAACTGGAATCCTTCAACAAATGGTCATCCAGGTTTCCCTGGGAGCCCAGCAGTGATCAGAAACCCCACTACTTTGTGACGTAACCCACTCCACTTTGGGACAGCTCTAATTGTTAGGTTCTTCCCTCCACCTCCCAAAGTTCACCTCTTTATTAGCTAAAAAGGCTTTTATTCATTTCTCCTGGTTCTGCTCTCTAGAGCCTAGCAGAACAAGATTAATCTCTTTTCCAAATGACACCTTTGAAAACTTGCTACATCTGCGAGCTGAGATATCACTTCTTTCTCAGCCTCCTTCCGTAAAGTAGAGGTAAAAGTCACACTTATCTTCTGGGGTTGCTGTGAGAATCAAATGAGTGACTACTTATAAAGTTCTCAGCACAGTGCCGGGCATACAGGAGGTGCTTAATAAATGCTTATTATTCTTCCTTACTTTTTTCCTCTGCATCAACTTACCTACCTACTCTGGTACAAAGTAGGATCGCCATCATTGGAGAGCTTTAAACAAAGACCAGATGACTGCCGGTTGGGGGTGTTATACCAAGGCTATTTTTTCAGATGTGGTTACTGAGGTTATTTCCAACTGTAGAATCGTGTAATTTGCAAACCCTGATGTTGCTGTTCAATCATGTACACTTGTGTCTGACTCTTCACTCCATTTGGGTTTTTCTTGATTTTCTGTTTCTTTCTCCAGCTCATTTTAAAAATGAGGAAACTGAGTCAGAGTTAAGTGACTTGCCCAGGGTCACACAGCTAGTAAATGTCTGAGGACAGATTCATACTCTGGAAGATGAGTCGTTGTGACTCCAGGCCTGGAGCCCTACGCATTACAGCACTGCCTAGCTGCTCTAACTGCTCTCCAAATGTATGGGTGTTTTTCCTTGTACTATAGTTCAAATACTGATCCATTCAAAACTTGTATTTATATGCTAACTTCGAGACAAGTCCCAGTTAGTGGAGGTTTTAAATGCACATGAATGGTTGTCTCAATACTGACTTCCCCAGCATTGCCCGGCTTCAAGCAAAGAAGGACTGGATGGCCACTTGTCAGGGATGCTGAGGAAGGATTTACCAACTCTGTATAGGTTGGAGGAGTGAACTCTGCTTGATTCCCAGATTCTACAAATCCCTATGGATACACATTACTATACAAGATCTACACTGAGGTTTTTTTAGACTTTTTCTAATGGATGCTGCCTTTTAAGTTATATGCTGTGAGTAGAATGAGAACTCCTCCTCGAGGGCAAGGACTATCTTACATTTCAATCAATCAATCAACATTTATTAAGCACCTACCATGGACCACAGTGCTAGGGATACAAATAAACACAAAAAGGGATACAAAAGGGGCAAAATCGTTTACATCACCACTATTTAAATCAGAGCATCAAGAGTCTGAAGGGGGATTCCCCACCTCCATTTAGACCAATCCCTTTATTTTGCAGATGAAAAAAACTGAAGTCCAGAGGGATTAAGTGATTTGCCCCAAACTATAATGAGAGGAAGCATCAAAGATGTGATTTGAACCCAGGACCTCAGATTTCAGGCCTGGCATTCTTCAAACAGTGCTACTATACCAAGTGCCTAGGAAACAGTAGGCACTTAATAAATGCTTGATGGTTGACTGATTGATGTTAATTACTCTATTACAAGGGCTCTTAACATTTCATGTGTCATGGACCCTTCTGGCAGTCAAAGCGGTGAAGCCTGTGGACCACTCCTCAAAATCATGTTTTTAAATGCATAAAACAAAATACAGAGCATCACAAAAGAAACTAATTATATTAAAAATGCACTTAGCGCTGTGCCTGGTACATTGGAGTTGCTTAATGTTTATTGAATTGAATTAAAAATAGTTATGACTTTTTTTAATGTGTAGCTCCCGTGTAAAGTACCATTGGATTATTGAATGAAGTAGATGCTTCCCCAGGTTTTCCCTTGGCTTTCCCTCTAATTCTACTTTTCCTCAGTCATTGGAACACAAATAAAAGCTTTTCCTTGAATTTGTCCCACTATAGTAAATGTCATTTTGAATCCTGAAGCTAATTAACTAGCTGCACATCCTTTTCATTCCTTAACCACTCCAATTTGTCAAACCTAATCAAGGCAAGTTACTAGAACAGAAACCTGGATTTTTCTCACTGTGGTCTGGAAAAAAATGCCTTCGAGTCTTGTCATTTTCAATGAATACATGAGGGAAATGACACAGTGAATGCTCAGGTAATCCTGGATGGTTTTGAAGGGCTAGGAATAGAGTACTCTTATTAATCAAATATTTTATCCAAAATATAATTGAATCATCCATTGATGACTGAAAGCACTCCAGCATCTTGCAGTGCCCTGATGCCAACTCTCTGGACGTCAACAGTTACTGTACTGAGAGCAGACGTAAGTCCTGCTTAATAGAGAGGTCCACTTAAAAGTACTCTAGAGCTCCACTGGGGCCATGAGTTCATCCACATGGATGGTGAATGTGGCCCATTCATACTTGACTTTTTTTTATGACTTGCTTATGTTCTATTATGTAAGTTGCCCACAGGGAGTCTACAAGGATCTCAGTGGTCATCCACCAATTGTGCTGCAATTTCAATGTATGGCCAATCCACAAGTCACAGTTATGGTTAGGTTTTTCCTCTGATGACACCTCCTTGCCATTACTTGTTTGCATTCTGTTTGCTCAGCCTTTGCCCATTATGGGCAAAGTTCTCTTTGTTTGACCCTCAGTTATAATCTTTCAGAAACAGGGGAGTTATCTAAGGTTTCACAACCTAACAAAAACACTTAGGGGTATCGAGAGGCATCAGGGCATCATGACTAGGACACTGGACTTGGAGGCAAGAGACTCAAGTTAGAAATCTGTCTCTGACAATAGCCAGCTATGTGACTTTCGGCAAGGCACTCAAGTATGACTTCTTAGACTCTCAGTCTCTTCATCTGTAAAATCTAGATGACAATCGTGTCTCTCCCACGAGGTCAATGATTAGATCAAATGAGATAGTAACTGGAAAAGGTTTTGCAAACTTTAAACCTTAATATAGATATGAGCTATAATGATGACATTAGGACCTCAGTTTCTCTATCTGTAAAATATTGATCATAGTGCCCACACCCTCTACTGCACAGGATTGTTGTAAGCAATGTTCTGTTAATGTGAGTTATTGTGATTCCCTGATGGGATTCCATTTTGAAATTCTCATGACCACCACTAGAGAGGCAATGGGCCATTGTGGATAGAAAACTGGCTTCTGGACTAAGACTTGGTTTCAAGTCCTGCCCTGATGCACAATTGCTGTGTGACCTAGGACAAATCATTTAACCTCTCAGTGCTCTGGGTAACTCTCCAATTACTGTTGGTTCCAAAGGAAGGTACAGAATTCTATTGATAGAGGATGCTTTTTTATGTGGTAATTTGTTATTTCAGGGAAATTACAGGCATAGACCCTGCCCTATAAAATTACAATCCCTTGAGGGCAGGAACTGTCTGTCTTTTGCCTCTTTTTGTATCCCAACAGAACAGTCCCTGGCACATACTTAATAAAGGTTGATCGATTGATTGGTTGATCAGCTGGATCGGTGGGTGTCATGATCAGATTAACACAGGGTCCACTAATCTATGGGCCACCTATTGACTTAATTTTAAAATGTAACATTATCTTTGCTTCGTTGCATTTTTATTTTGATAAATGCTTCCCAATTACAATTTAGGACAAACTTGGTCTGCCACATATTTGACTCCTCTGATAATCCAGGCCACTGTCCCCTAAAATTGTAATTGAATCTCACACAATATAAATGCTTCCCTAGGGAAACTGGGAGAAGGTATCCAGAGTCCATCAAAGTAAAGAGAGAACAAAGTAGTCATTGGTCTGGTTGCTAACACAATCAAAGGATGTCCCAAGTTCCCAATCAGACAACAGATACCAAAAATCTAATACTGAATACTAAATACTGAGATTTAAATATGTGTCCCTACCCTCACATTTCCCAGGTATGTCTACTTGCCTTGCTGATAGTCTGGATTTATGGGAAAGTGTGCCCCAGGTTCACTATGTGTATATGTGGAGACAATGTTCTAATGCTATTTTTCTAGCCATTCTATTTTATTAAATTCCTTTTCTTTGAACAAATTGCACCCACTGGCTCACTATAAAAGTGAATACCTTGGTAGAAGTTCATAAACTATGGCTTTTGGGTAGATGTCAACCCACAAAGTATTTTGAATCTAAGATAGTTTTGTGTTGTTTTGTTTCTGGGAGCACTAAGGGTCAGAGGAGGTGTCTCCAAAGTGGCATAATGTTCTGAAAGTCTCAGAGGTCTTTAATCCAGTTTTTGGTGGACCCAATAGCATCTGACTACAGCAAAAGATGACGAAATCACAAATCTTCCCTCTCCCCAACCCCAAACTGTCGAGTTAATTCGTGAATTGGGAACATTAGCAGCTCTGAGCTAAGAACCTGAATCATCCATCAATAAAACCTTTCTGCTCCCCTTAGAGATGGCATTTAGATGTTGCCCAGCAACCAGATGTTTTCCCAATATCCAGATGTTGGGTATCATGAAGATAAAATAACAAGAAGGCTGAAGATTTCTCTTTTCATCCAGATGCTCTAGGGTCATGGCCATAATCAGAAGTAAATGTTTGGCTCTAAGGGAACCTGGCCTCCACTGTATAGTGGGGACAGATATGTGATTTCTTTTCATGTAAAGATCTCTTATTATGGAAACTCCACCAAAGAATTGAACTAGATGGTCACTAAGATGGTCACCCTTCCAACTCTCAGATCCTGTGACTCTAAAACACTTGCCCTGCAAGACCTTGGAACAGTCACTTCATTCTCTTTGAACCTCAGTTGGCCTGTAAAATGGGGGCTAGTAACAGCTTCCCTGCCTATGCTATAGGACCACTTAGGGGACCTGACAAAATGATGCCTAGGAAATTATTTGTAAACTGTCAAGCTCCATGCAGCTACATGATTATCATCATTATTAAGGGAGAGAGGAAAAGAAGTCAGACCACCCCACTCTGCCCAAATTACCCACCTTGAGAGAGAACTGGAAGGGTAATAGGCTACAAAAGTTAAAAGCCCAGTGAGCTCTAATGAATAGCTTGCTTTTGTAAGGAAACATCTCATATCCCCAGGGTAGAAAATACCAGTTATAGTGCCATATGGACTGAAGAGCTCAGGAGTCCCAAGTACAAAGAAGGATGAAGCAAGAAGCCAGAAGATGCAAGGTTAAAAAAAAAAAGGTAATTTATTTTATCCAAACAATTAGCTCTTTCTTCTCCTTTGTGCTCAGTCTGGAAAGCCAGCTGCTGAGAAAATAATCTTAACTCAATGGGGTACTGGTGTCCTGCATCCCAGAACAAGGTCAGAAGTTTAATTTCAAGAGCTGATTCTCCACAAAACCAGCCATAATCCTCCACCCAATCTGCCGTCCTCTCCACCAGCACCGACATGAGACTCACACATGGGTGTGCTGGTAAGTGTTTAACAACCAGCTGGGGGAGAAGGATGTACCCATGACATACTTTGAAGTTTAATCTTCATTATAAACATTTTTCCAAAATTTTCTAAAGTCTAAACAATCAACAAAATAATAAAATCAAGCCCTGATTGTACTGTTTTCTGATTTCCAAGGTGTAAAAGCTCACACTGAAAATTTATCAATGCATTCTCTCTCTCTCTCTCTTTCTCTCTCTCTCTCTCTCTCTTTCTCTCTTTCTCTCTCTCTCCTCTCTCTCTCTCTCTGACTGTCTCTCTTCCTCTGTGTCTCTTTCTCTCTTTCTGTCTTTCTCTCTCTTCTTTCTCTCTCTCTCTCTCACTCTGTCTCCGTCTCTGTCTGTCTCTCCCTCCCCCCCCTCTCATTTTTTAAGGCAGCCCATTCCATTTAGGGGAATTTTTTTTTTATTCTAAACCTAAATCTGCCTCTCTGAAACTGTCATCCATATGCTCTTTGGAACCAGGAAGTCTGATCCATCTTCCATGTGACAACACTTTAAATGCTTTAAGAGTGTGCTGAGGATTTGTCCTCCATTGAACGTTCTCTGTACTAGGCTAAACATCACCAGTTACTTCAATGGATACATGAATTGGAAATACTTTCCCCACTCTGGTTGCCTTCCTCTGGACCCTCCCCAGCTCACTGATACCTTCCTATAATGTGCCATCCAGAACCAAACACAGTATTCTAGTTGTGATCTGAGCAGTCAGAGTACATAAGGATTTTCACTTCCCAACATCTAGAAACAATGACTTTCTCCAAATAGCTTACAATGACACTAGCTTTCTTATGCAGTTGACAAGTCTTGAGCTACCTATACCCTCAGCCTGGTCCAGGTTACTACAGGTAATAAAGACTGTAGAAGATCTGGCAGTTCAAGTGAATGGCTGATGTCTAGAGTTATGATGCAATAGAAAAGAATTAGAGACAGATTTGGGTTCCATTCTTAGCTCTGTTCCTTCCCAGATAAGTGTGTTTGGGCAATTTCTTTAGGCTTCAATCTCTTTATTTGTTAAATAATATAATAATTTATAAATTGAATAATAAAATATATTAACTATATTATTTATTATGTTATATATTATATTTAATTTAATATAATTAATATTACATAATAAAACATATTATATGTAATAAAATATTAAATAATATCATAATAATGGTACTAGTTATACTAATAATACTAGCACTTCCATGGCACGTTAAGGATCACACTATGCTTTACGTATATTGTTCCATTTGATCCTCACTACAACCCTAGGAGGGAAGTACTATTATTATTCTCATTTTACAGATGAGGAAACTGAGGCTGAGAGAAGTTGTGTCTTTTGTTGTTGTTGTTCAGTAGTTTTGGTCTAAGTTTCAGTTCAGTTTAAGTATCTGAAGCTGGATTTGAACTCAGGAAGATGAGTCTTCCTCATTCCAGGCCTGGCACTCTATCCACAGTACCACCTAACTGTCCTGTTAAGTGTCTTACACAGGGTCAGATAGCTAGTGTCTGAGACAGGATTAGAACTAAAGCAAAGGAATCCAAGTCCAAGACAAAGCACTATTAAATGAGGAGGTTAGAGTGGATGACCTATGTAATACCTCCCCACTCCAAATCTGTGATCTTATTACTCCATGTATTTGATGCACACAAACTTGCTCTGGGCTTAGCCCTTCATCTTTTTGAGGAGGGCAGAGACTCTTCAACTTCCAGTTGGCTCTAGAGCAGCAGTTCTCAACCTGTGGGTTATGTTCAATTTGTAACAATGAAAATACATCCTGCATATCAGATAGATTCATAACAGTAGCAAAATTACAGTTATGAAGCAGCAATGAAAATAATTTTATGGTTGGGGGTCACCACAACATGAGGAACTGTATTAAAGGGTCGCAGCATTAAGAAGACTGAGAACCACTTCTCTAGAGGGAGATCATCTTTTGAAGCCAGGAGGAGCCCCTGCAGTGCTGTAGAAAGGGGGAATGGCTTTGGCCAAGAATAAAACACCTCACTGAATGAATGGAGGGTCCTGGCAAGAAGACTCTATTTGCCAGCCCTCTGCTACCCCAACTATAATATTTCCCAGCTTTCCTTAACAATCACAGGGAGAGTGAAAAGTTAAGCAAAAGGCTGTTTTCTACCTTGTTCCAAACCACAGTTATATCTGAATAATAGTTCCTAAAATGTCAATGTAGTCAAGTGTGTCTGAGAGATGACCAACCACCCACGATTTGCAGACTTTGGATCCTGACAACCTACCCCCTGTTTTGTTATAGAAATGCTCACAACTGATGATGTGCTATAGCCTTGATTTAGAAAATCAATGCAACATGATCAAGGTGCCTGAAGAAAGGTTTCCAAGAAAGAAACATTTAGCATTTGTAATGCTCTAAAGCTATTTGCGCCTCCAAAATGGGGGGGGGGGGGTGGAAGTTGAGCTGATTTTTGAACGTGGGAAATACAGAAGAAACTAATAAAGAACAGAAGAAATGTGTTTTCATAGATCATGAGCCACACAGATGGCCCCAGAATAATTGGTACTCGATAATACAGTCTATCTGGGGTGGTTAGGTGGTGCCATAGTGCATACAGTGCTGGGCCTGGGAGTCAGGACTCATCTCCTTGAGTTCAACTCTGGTCTCAAACCCTTACTAACTGTGTGACCCTGGGCAAGTCACTTAACCCTGTTTGCCTCAGTTTCCTCATCTATAAAATGAACTGGAGAAGGAAATAGCAAACTGAGCCAGGATCTTTGCCAAGAAAATCCCAAATGGGATCACAAAGAGTTGGATACAACTGAACAACAACAGTCTATCTGCCACCTTGGCACAGTGCCCCTCCTCACCTCTGCCTCTGGGATGATGAGTCTCCAGTGCTACTTCTTACATGAGGCCTTTCTTAATCTACCTTTCCTTCCCCCACAAGTTCTTGGTGATTTTTCTTCCCACAAAATTGCTTTATATATACACATTTTGTATTCACTTATTTGTGTATATATTTCATTACTGCTTATGAAAAGCTTTTCAACAGATATTGAGAGACAGCCTGGTTAAGCAGATAGAGTTAGATTTGGAGACAGGAAAACCTGGCCTCAAATCCTGCCTTATCTACATGACCCTACAGAAGTTACTTCACCCTCTAGGTCTCAATCTCCTCACCTGCAAAACAGATACTAAGAGTGCCTAGCCCATAGGGTCCACTTTTTTCCTTATTTTTGACTGGATCTATGATTTTGCTGCCATAGAGCACGTCAGTGGAGGAAACTGCCTCTCTACCGATGTATATAGAAGGTAGCTCTGAAAAATAATGCTAATAATAAATTGTGTTGTTGTGTCATTTCTGTCATGTCCAGCTCTTCATGACCCAATCTGGGGGTTTTTTGGCAAAGATACTGGAGTAGTTTGCCATTTCCTCCCCCAGGTCATTTTACAGATGAGGAAACTGAGGCAAACAGGGTGAAGGGACTTGCCCCGGGTCACACAGCTAGTAAGTGTCTGAAGCCAGATTTGAACTCAGGAAGATGAATCTTTCTGACTCCAGGCCCAGAACTCTATGCACCATGGATTGCAGCCACCTAGCTGCCTAATAATGATAGTGATAATAATAATAATAAATTGCAATAATATATTTTATTTTATATATATGTTATATATAATATATATTATAGCAATAATAACATTATAAACAACTCGTTTTTATAGTTCCTACTATGCATCAGGCACTATGCTAAGTGGTTTACAGATATTATTTCATTTGATCCTCACAACAACCCTGGGATATAAGTGCTATTATGGTTTCTATTTTATGGAAGAAGAAACTGAAACAAACAGAGGTAAAGTGACTTGCCCAAGGTCACGCAGCTTCTAAGTATGTGAGGCTGGATTTGAACTGACTCCAGGCCCAGAGCCCTATCCACTGAGTCATCGAGCTGTTGGGTTGGCTGGAGCCATGTTCAAATTTTAACTGCCATTTATACATAACCTTCAGCGAGTCATTTTGGGCCTCTCTTGGCCTTAGTTTCTCCATATGTAAAAAGAAGAAATTGGATAAAATGGTCCTTGCAGCTCCAATTCTATGATTCATGTTTGTTGAATAGAATTAAATCAAATTACTGTCAGTCACTGCCTTTGGTTCCTTGGTCCTCTCATCTCAGAGGCAGGTGCTGATTTCAGTCAAATTAAATGCCAAAAAAAGAATGTTAACTATGACAGCTTGAAGGACCAGGACATTATCGTGTACTACTTGGGAGATCTGAAGGAATTAAACAGAAAGAAAAGAGTCCCAGGCTTTCCACCAAATGAGAGAGGCCATTTGGCATGGTTTCATTGGGTCTGGTGAAGTCATGCTATCCAGGGGCCGGTAGAGTTCCACAGATGTGCTCTGTGTTATAAACAAACCACGGAGGGGCCTTGGGAACAGACTCTTTAATGCACGGAGCAGATTGGGCTCTGCTCTGCTACAAAGAGATAGCACGGGAAAGAGGAGAGAATGGCCACCTTTATTGGGCTCATCTCTGCCATCCCCTTCTTCCCAACAGGTTCCTCGCACCTTTAGAGCAGCCTGGTGTTAAAAAGGGACCAGACAAGAAGAGTAAGGCTGGACCAGGGGAAGAGGAGAAAGATGGTAATATATCACCAAGGTCCCTTTAATGACAACAAAAAAAAAAAAAAAGGAAAAAAACACATCATAATCTGCAGAAAAATAAAATAAGGCATCTCGACAGCTTTTGACAGTTACAGAACACAGCTGTCAGGCTCTTGGCCATATCATTAGAAGGCAAGAGAACAGGGGGTGTCCTTAAATTCTTAGGTTACCACAATACAGCAGCTATTGCTCTGCCTTCAAGACAAGACAACCATGTCTCTGAAGATGCCATGAGTACTGGTAAACAGCTAACTTGATGGTGACACAGGCTAAGTAGAACAGAAGCTCCTTGAGGACAAGGACAAAGGCAAATTTTGATTTTGTATCACAAGTGTCTAGCAAGCACATCACCTTAAACAGAGTAGTCATTTTGCATAAATATTTGTTGGATTGCATTGCATTGCTTATAGTGACTTCATTCATAGCATTTCATTGGGCTGGGTGACATTGCTCAGAGAATACACTGATCGCAAGTGATTGTGTCAGTCACTTCAATTGTGTTGCTTTGGTTGCATTGAATTCACTGCAGTGGGTAGAGTTGCATTGCCCTGATTTCATTGATTCCCATGTTGTATTGCACTTGTCAAATGATTGTGTTGATTACTTTGGATTACATTACACTGATTCCATCAATAGCATTGATTATATTCATTGGCTACATTGTATTAGGATGCATCGGATCAGATGGGATTGAATTTGAATAAGTTGGAGGAAAGCTCAGGAAGCAACAAGATAAAGAAAATGAAATTGGATCCAATTTATAAAGTTTGAGATTTGCATCACTTAGAGTTTACTCTCTCAAATGGCCAAATGCCAAGGGGCACCAGTCAGGGCTGAAAAGCACCTTATTTCCTTGAACAATTGGAAGGAGAGGATGTTCTTGACTAAGTCTGATGTCATATGGAAGCTAGTCCAAGATATGCTCCCATTACCACTGTCTATCCCTTAAGAGCCATTCACCACCCCCATAAATCAAAAGCCAGACTAACCACCAATCAGGAGTGACAAAGGAGGCCTCATTGTTGCTTTAGAGGGGAAATGACATTCATGGGCCCAGGGAGACCCAAGTGTTAGCTCACTAATCATGCATAGAGCTTTCAAATCTGTTGCATAGGCAGCAGTCAGCCTTCCGCTTTTATTTAGAGAAAGCCTTCTCTCCCTCACTACCCTCTTTCTTGGACTATTAAAAAATGTAATTTGGGGGAGACTGCTATGTTTAGAGTTTCCCTGGGTAATCTGAGAAAACTAAGACCACGCCTTTGCAATTAAAATGTTAAAGTGGCTTCTTATAGCAGGAAGAAGGCAGATCATCAATGCATATATTTTGTTTTTTTAAGGGGAGGTAACAGAATGGAAATTTAAAAAATAAGTTTTATTGATGCTTTATAGACATTTCCGGAAATAACACAGACACACAGACACACACACACACACACACACACACACACACACACACACACAGGCATTGAACCCTCCCTTATATTAAACAGTAACAAGTCAAAACATCCAAGACAGTGAGTGTAGCTGAAAAACACATGCAACCTTCATTGTTCCCAGCAGCTCTGCCAAGCACAGGAACCTGAATTTTATAATATTTTCTCCAGGACCCCGTTTTTCATTTTATAAACATTTTTGAAGGAATAAGATTTAGACCCTTGAAAGCATCTGGAATATTGGGTAAAGTTCTGGGCACAACTTTCTGGAAGGCCATAGATAAGCTAGAGCGTGACCAGTGGAGAGTAACCAAGATGATGAATGATATTGAGTCTATGGCAGATAAGCATGACTTTAAAGAACCGGGAGTGTTTAACATGAAGAGGAGAACATGGCAGGGGAGCAGTGAGGTGGGAGAGGGGGGGTGACAGAGAGAATGAGGATGTGATAGCTATTGCTGCATTTAAGCACTTGTAAGTCCTTCATGTGGAAAATGGCTTTGCTTACTCTTCTCGCTTCCAAAGGGCAGAGAAGAAGATCTAGTCTTGATATAAGGAACAAAGCCTTGAAAACCAGAGTTGTCTCTATGCCCAAAGGGCTATGAACTATGTTCAAAGGGCTATAAAACCGTGCTTACCCTTTGATCCAGCACTACCACTGCTATCCCAAAGAGATAAAAAGGAGGAGAGGGTACCTATTTCCACAAAAATATTTATAGCAGCTCTTTTTGTGGTGGCCAAGAATTGGAAATTGAGGGGAAGTCCATCAATTGGGGAATGATCAGACAAGTTGTGCTATATGAATGCAATGGAATACTATTGTGCTGTAAGAAATGACGAGTAAGAGGTGTTCTGAAAAACCTGGAAAGACTTACATGAACTGATACAAAGTGAAGTAAGCAAAACCAGGAGAATGTTATACACAGTAACAGCAACATTGTAAGATAAAGAATTGTAAATGACTTAGCTATTCTCAACAATACAATGATCCAAGTCAGTCCCAAAGGACTCACATGCTATCTGCCTCCAAAGAACTGATACTGTCTGAATACAGACTGAAGCCACTATTTTTCTCTATCTTTCTTCCTTCCTTTCTTTCCTTCTTTCTTTTTTTTGTTCAAGATTTCTTGCACAAGATGACTAATATGAAAATGTTTTACATGGTCGCATATGTAAAAAAAAAATTATTCACCAGCATTTTTCCTACACCAGAATAAATGAATCTTCAAGCATCTTTAGAGAAAAGAGAAAGAAAAAAGAAAACTAGAATTGTCCCAAAGAAGAACAGGTTGCTTTGGTTGCCCCTTACTAGAGTCTTCAAGAAATGTTAGATGACTGTTTGTCAAATACATTGTGCTGGAGATTTTTTCTTTGTTCATTATAAGTTGAATGAGATGGCCTTTGATATAAACTCCAACTCTGAAATTCTATGATCCTGTAGAAGGAGTTTCTAAATCCACAAAGGGTGAAATTGTGTGAGCCCTCACTATAAAAGACCCACCTACTTACTGAGCCTCCTTAAAATAACTTGAGAGAGGAAGATGATGCCCAGGGCTGTCACTCAGATTTTTATCATCCAGAAAATCGTCCTCTGTTATAAAGTTTTCTTGATTTATTTAAACAGAGGAGCTGAGCTGGAAGTATGCCATTTTGAAACTAAAAACCACATACACATTCTGGTTTACATCAGAGTTGAGAAAGTATGAAAAAACTGCCTCTGTTGTCTGTTATTCAAAGGAAAGGGAACATTTATGCTGTTCCTTGGGGCTTCACAGGAACCAAAACTTTATAAAACTTCACAAGAAAATATTGTTCTACTTTTGACTTCTCCCCTTTCTTTTTCCAGAAATACCCCTAAGACAATGCTGTTTGCTTATTACTAAAGTTGAATGTAGATTATAATACAATTACAAAGGTGTCAAAAATTTATTCCACGAACCCTGGTAATACAGACAAGGCAAATATAGGTCAGCCTTGGGAAATTGTCCAACCTTACTGTCATCTCCTTCAAACATTTCTCTGAACCTGCATCCTATCCAACAATGAACAGATTTGATATTCACCTCTTATATGCCAATCAAGTAGCAGAGGAGTTGGTGATGGCATTATTTTTTTCTTTCCTATATGTTAAAGTTCATGAAAATGGGTTACAAAAGACAAGAAAGGGGATGTCACAAATGAGATTGAAACTGGAGAATGTTTTCATCCCTAGATTCATACTCAAATGGACTACATCATCATCATGTATTCATGGAATTTCTTCAAGCACTTTACAGATGGAGCATCATTGTGCTGATATTTCACAAGAAGAGAACAGGTCCAAAGGAAAAATCAGAAGGAAGGAACCATGGCAGAGAGGACATAATGTTGAACTCAGTCAATAAGCCTTGTGTTCAAATCCTGAACCCAAATCTCTGAAGCTCAAGATGCCCATCCCATGTGAGGTTTTTTCCTAACCTCACCCCCACGCACTACTGCTTTTTGGAAAATAAAAACCAGCAGCACCAGCCAGTTCCCCTGGAGTTCATTGCATCCCACAAATGCTGTCTGAGATAAGATAAAAGAAAAGGGAAAGTTCCACTGACAGGTTCTTCTCTCTATTTCTCAAAATTAGGACAATCAAAGAGTAAGAGAATACACACCCAAGAAGGTGCAAGGGGGAAAGGACAACTGGGTCATATTTTCCCCAACCCTACCCATTTTGACCTGGTGCCCAGGAATTCTGGTCCCTTTAATATACATTTCACCACATAATCTATAGGAAGGCCACACTCACATCTGAAAATGATCACCATCCAGACCACAGTCAAGGAATGCTTTTCCAGAGGACGGAGAAGCTTTATGGGTTCTATAAAAAGTTACTGGCACTGCAACATACTATCATCGTGGGATAAATTACTGATCTGCATGTCATCTCTGGACCAGCTGGGACAGAAGCCAAGCACAATCCTCTGCACTGTACACCCAGACCAGGGATGCCAATTTAACGTCACCTCCTTTTGCCATGCATTTCCATTCTTCCTGGCATTGTGGGTTCAAATTCTTAAAAATAACTTTTTAAAGGAACTTCCATACATCAGTCTTCCAGTGATCAGGACTAGTTATAGCTAAAAATAAGTAGGTGAGAATTGAGTATAAAGATGGTACCAGGCTCTTGAATATCAGGGCGGGGAGGCAGTACAGTAAACTGGAACTTGGATTGAGATGACCTGAATTCAAATCTTGCCTATTCTTCCTACTACGTGTATATCTTTGGAAAAGTCTCCTTACCTCCTACGTCTGTTTCTTCCTCTTACCACATCACTTCTACAAGCCTATTTATCTCCTCTTGTTAAAAGGCTTGAATTAGAGGCCTCTTAGTAAGGTACCTCCGTACAGTATCATAGAACTATAAAGGACCTCAGAGGCCATTTAGTATAACCTCCTAATTTAACTAATAAGGAAACTGAGACTTGAGAAATTTAAATTATTTGCCCAAAGTTATATAGGTTGGTAAGCACAGAAATAGGATTTAAAGCTTGGCTCTCTGACTCCAGAGTCATTTAATTATATTGTCATCATCTTTCTTCTTCCTCCTCCTCTTCTTGTTTTTTTTTTCTAAATTCTTTATCCTCCTGTTCTGCTCATTTTTTCCCTTCTGTCCCACTATAAGCATGCCAACATGAATTCCTTTTCAAAGTGGTTGCCCAATCCTCATACATTCATCAGTCCACTTTTTAAGGAAAAAATCAATGGCACAGGAAAGTTGAGGAAGGTAGCAAGTCTCTGTTCAGTACAATACAGACTCAAAGAATCTCAGAATTGGAGGGGACCTCATAGACCATCTAGCCCAACTCACCAATCTCACCAATCATCCCCTTTGCATGTTACATACCCAGAAAGTGACTACACAACTTTGCCTTGTAAATTTACACTGGTGTCCAGCTCTAATTGTTAGAAAGTTGTTCCTGGCATCAAGCCTAAATATGCCTCTCTGAAACTTCCACTGATTGGTGTTATTCCTGCCCTCTGGGGCCAAACAGAATAAATTGAATTTCTCTGGTACATGGCAGTTCTTCAAATACTTGAAGAAAGCAATCATGGAAATCACTAAAGCTCTTCTACAAGCTTTACAACTCAAGTCCTTTCAAGCAAGGCACAGGAAAAACAAAATGATAGCATGGCCAGGTTGAAAACTGAAAAGAATAATGTTCTAACACTGGAGAACCAGGGCTGGAATCTTGATTCTGCTATTTACTATCCATGAGACCTTGGTCAAGTGACTTCCTCTCTTTAGGTGTCAGTTTCCTCATCTGAAAATGAGAGGTTTTGAATAAGGGCCCTTCCAACCACCAATTCATGACCTACACTGATGAGTAAAGGATTCTTGATTTTGTTGATAGAATATTAAAGATCACAAGTCATATTATAGAAATTAGCAGCTAAGAGACTTTACCTAGGAAGTTGCCCATTGGTCTCTCAGTTAGTAAGTGGGCAGTCAGTATTTCACAAAATTAGAGAATCCTAGAATCCCTAAGGGCAGTTAGGTGGCTCAGTGGGTAGAGCACCCTGCCTGGAGTCAGAAAGATTCACCTTCCTGAGTTCAAATCTGGCCTAAGACACTTAATAGCTGTGTGACCCTGGGCAAGTCACTTAATCCTGTTTGTCTCAGTTTCCTCATCCGTAAAACAAAAGCTGGAGAAGGAAACCGCAAACCACTCCAGTATCTTTATCAATGGGGTCACAAAGAGTTGGACATGACTGAACAAATAGAGTCTCCAAATTAGAAGGGACCCAGAAACCATCTCGTCCAACTCATACCTGAAGACAAGTCCCTCCTCCCTTGAGGAATTTATGAAGGAAGTTTTAATGTGGGTCACAGGTTGACTTTCCCTATCACTTAATGCCTAAGTCCTATGGTGAAGTGAAGCTGCTATGGCTAAGGAATCCTTCAAGGCTCCAAGAATTTTAATTTCATGCATTCCCTTTCCTTCCCCCACCCAAAAAACCCAGAAATCTCATGTCTAGGGCCTGTGAATAGTCACCCAGCTCACATCCAGGAAGTCCCACTGGCCATGCGCAGCCTTGGTTCTCATTGACATGAACCCAAGCACCTGACCCTCTCTTCCTAGCCCAAGCAGCACAGTAGGCAAAGAATTCATGTGGTAAAGCAGGAATGGGAAAAGTAAGCGTGTAGCCCTGCAACTTTTCCCATTTCCATTATCTTCTATTAGTTTGTAAGCTACTTGCTTCTGTCAAATGGCTTGTCTCCATTCCTGTTTTCCAGCTGTTCCGAGCCCCAGGCTAAAGCTTCACAGCTGAGGTGTATTCTAAATATATGAATGTCTACATTCGTACATTGAGGAAACGGGATTTCTTCCATGTGAGAACGCCCCACCACCGCTGCCATGCCCATCATCGAAACAAATTACAGTCTGTCTGCAGCTAACAGAGTTCTTAGCCAGTTGTCTCAGAATCGGAGAAGACACTTATCTATTTGCATATACTAATGCCAGAGACAAAATAGGGACCAGGCCTTCCAATATTGTATCGATTATACATGTTAGTTCAGATAGGCATGTGATTAATTTACGTATTATACATGTGCATGTGGGGCATTGATGCTGTGCTAGATACTGAGAAAGCCTGGGTTCAAATCCTGCCTCAGATGTTCACTAGCTCTACGACGCTGGACAATTCACTTTAGCTCTCTCCAACTCAGTTTCTTCATCTGTAAAATACAGATAATAAGAGTACCTGCCCCACAGGATTAGGAGGATCAAATGAGATAATGTCTGATTGCTTTGTGGACCTTAAGGCCATATAGATATTATAACTGTTTTTTTATTAGTCAGTCATTAAGTGTTTATTCTGGGCCAAAATGCTGGGGATACAATGAAAGGCAGAAACATAGTCTCCACCCTCCGGCAGCTCCCAGTCTGTTGAGGGAACCAACATGGAAACAACTAAATAAAAACCACCTATGTCGTTGTTCTTGTTCAGTCATTTAGTCATGTCCAGCTCTTTGGGGCCCCACAGACCATAGCCTGCCAGATCCTTCTACCCTCCACTGTCTCTTGAAGTGCGTCCAAGCTCATGTTCATTGCTTCCGTGATACTACCTAGCCATAGCATCTTTTCTACACAGTGCAAATGGAAGGTTGTCTTCGAGAGGAAGGTACTAACAGCTAAGGAGACCAGAAGAAGCCTCCTACAGAAGAATTGGGTCTTCAAGGAAGCCAGGGGAAACCAGGAGACGAGGCGAGGAAGGAAAGAATTCTAGAACTAGTGTCTACCATTGGTTGATGGTTCTAAATCATGGAACCTTGAAGGTGCAGAAGAATGAATGATAACTTTGAGGGTAATGGAGAGGCATATGGTGGGTATGAGTGTGATACACTCACAAAGAAGTACATAATACATAACAGATGAGGAACAACAAAAGAATTAGAAGATAAGAAATTATTTTTTTAATTGATTAAAGAAGATGAACTGATTACAAGGTTAGAACACTGAATAACCATGGGATAGTCCACACGATGACATGCTCTAAGGCAGTGGTTCTCAACCTGTGGGTTATGTTCAATTTAAATACATCCTGCATATCAGATATTTACATTATGGTTCATAACAGTAGCAAAATTACAGTTATGAAGTAGCAATGAAAATAATTTTATGGTTGGGGGTCACCACAACATGAAGAACTGTATCAAAGGGTCGTGGCATTAGGAAGGTTGAAAACCACTGCCCTAATAGTATCCTTGAGATGTCAATAGAACCATGGCACAGATCAGCATTCCTCGATGGATCTGTATCCATTTCAAGTTTTCCAGCAATATATCTATAACAAGTGATGAGGAAAAGGAGGAGAAGGAGGAAGAGGAGGAGGAGGAGGTTAGCTAGCACATATATACACATATATTTCATATACACACGTCACTTTAAGTTTTACAAAACACTTTACACATGTTTTCTCATTTGATCCTCACAATAATCCTAGGAGGTAGATGTTATTTCTTTTTTGGAGGGGGGAAGCCAAGGCAATTGGGGTTAAGTGACTTGCCCAAGGTCACACAGCTAATAAGTATGTTAAATGTCTGAGGCTGGATTTGAACTCAGGTGCTTCTGACTCCAGGGTCCATGCTCTATTCACTGAGCCACCTAGCTGCCCCAAGGTAGATGCTATTTTTATCCCCACTTTACAGATGAGGAAACTGAGGTTGAGGAGGGGTTAAATGCCTTAGATTCCTTTGAATTTCTTTTTGCCAGATAAGAAGCCTTAGAAAAGAAGATCTCTGCTTTCCTAAAGTCCACAATATCCAGAGGACTTAATCGTCAATCCTGCTGGCCTTCATAAAGTGCAGAGTGTGTGAGAGAGTAGAACTTGGGAAAAGTCACTGGCAAAGGGAGAGGTTGACATGGGTAAGTCTTCCAAGCCACAAAAACATTCTCAAGTCTTAGCGGTGGTAAACAGGCCACATCTGGACAATCCCTCCCAGCAGAAGGGCCACCACTGAACCACCAGACCATCTGCAGAAAGGCAGCACAGAATAGGGGAGCAGATAGGGCACTGCACTTGGGATGAAGAGGACAAAGTTTCGAACCCTGCCTCAGATCACATAGCTATGTGATGCCAAGTAACTCATTTCCCTTCTGCAGGACTCAGTTTCCTTATCTGTAAAATGACGGGGTTTGACTAGAAGGTCTCCAAGGTCTCTTCCAGCTCTCCATCTATGACTCACAGATGACCCCAATTAGAAATGTTGGGTGTGGATTCCCACTAGGTCATCTGGGCTCTGGGAGCCTCCTAAGAGCAGACATGATGCCACCTCCCCCTGTTGGGAGTCAGCCCATTGTTTCAGGAGGAGAACGTATAAAACTACCCTTCTCACTGTGAGAACTCGCATGCCAAACCATTAACCCACTTGATCCCTCAACTTTAAGGCCAAACCTTATTTCTCTGACCCCAGAGGAGTGATTTGCTGTCTGGGATGATGGCTCTGCATCCCTTCCTTCCCCTCTCCCCGCATCCTCTGCTAATACTGACAAGATCAATACCAGGCCTTCAGGATGGAGGAGTAGGAGGAAATGAAGCTGCGTCCAGCCCTCCTGAGGACTGTCACCATGACAAAGGGGGGATGTTACAAAACGATTACAGACTGAACACACAGTAAATAAATCTGCCATGACCTGGAGACACAGCTGCCTCCTACTCCTCTCAAAATGGTGGAGCTCAGCAAGAAGGCATGAGAGGAGGTGGACGGCTTTGGGCTCAACACCATTGGCAAATTCATCAAGTTTTTCAGGGTTGGGAGGAGTTGTTCTGGTTGCTGAGCAAGTGTGTGTGTGTGTGTGTGTGTGTGTGTGTGTGTGTGTGTGTGTGTCTCTGTGTGTGTCTTTGTGTCTCTGTGTGTATGTATGTCTTTGTGTCTATGTGTGTCTGTATCTATGTGTTAGGGGGAGTAACAATCAAACCACGAGGGCATAATAGTGATTCTGAAGGCCCTGATGCCTTAAGTGGAATATATTTAGACTATTCAGGACCTGCCTTCTACATGGGAGACAGCTAGGTGGTATGGTGGATAGAGCACTGGGCCTGGAGTCATGAAGACCTGAGTTCAAATGTGATCTCAGATACTTAATAACTGTGTGACCCTGGGCAAGTCACTTAACCCATTTGCCTCAGTTTCCTCATCTTATAAAATGATTTGGAGAAGGAAATGGAAAACCATACCAGTATCTTTGCCAAGAAAACCCCAAATGGGGCCACGAAGAGTCAGACATCACTGAAAATCAACTGAACAGCAAATAATATCACATGAGATCTTCCCAGATTTCTCTGTTGCTAACATGCTTACCCATAAACACGCTTACCTATTGCAACAAAAAGTCATAGATTTCAAGCTAGAAAGGACCTCAGAGGTGGTCCAATCCAAGTCCCTCACTTTACAGATCAGAAAACTGACAGCAAGTGACTTGCCCAGGATCATACAACCAGTAAGTGTCTGAGGAAGGATTTGAACTCAGCACTTCCCAACTCTGGGTGTGGTGCCCATCCGCTTTTCCACTTCGCATTACTCTGAATGCTCCTTGCATTTGCCAGGTTGTATCCTCTGGGGAGATGATATGACAGCACAAAGTAAGCTAACTGTGGAGACAGGGGGCTCTACAAAGTCTAATTGATGAGCATTTATTAAACGCTCAGAAGCTGCCAGGTGCTGTGCTAAGGACTGGGAATACAAACCGCCAAGGAAGGTCAAGTTGTCGAGCATTTACTAAATGCATTTTCTCTGGCCATCCGCCATGCCTGGAATGCTCTTCCTTCTCATCCCATCCAGGCTTCCATGGCTTCCTTTAAGTCCCAAATAAAATCCTACCCTCTCCAGGAGGCCTTCCCCAACCTCTCTTAATTCTAGTGCTTCCCCTCTCTTACTTACTTCCTATTTATCCTGTCTATAGCTTTTTTATATTTACATATATATACATGTATACACACACACACACACACACACATGTTTGTGTTTTGTCTCCCCCATTAGATTGTTAGCTCCTTGAGGGCAGGGGCTGTCTCATGGCTCTTTCTTGTATCCCTAGCACTTAGTATAGGGCCTGACACATAGTAGGTGCTTACTAAATGCATACTGACCAACCACTGACTGACTGACATAGTACATATCACTCTGAACTTGGAGAGGAAATCCCGAGTTTGATAATAATTGACTTGGCTTCAGCCTCAATTTTCTTATCTGTAAAAATGGCAGTTAATGATAGCACCTGCCTCACAGATTTATCATGAGAATCAGATGAGATTCCTTAAGCAAAGCCCTTTGCAAACCTTAAAGCACTGTGCCTGGCTAGCTCACAACAATAAACGCTGGGTAAATTGCATTGAATGAGTCCAAAGGTTTGTCTTTCTTCCTATTCCCCTTTAAATGTGGCAATGCTAACAACAGTCAGTGTGTCTAAGGTGCCTTAAAGTTTACAAACTGCTTTTATACATGTTAGCCCATCTGATACTCAAAACAGCCCCATGACCTCAACACGATTACTTTTTAAAATGTATTTTATTCTGAACTTAAGAAGAAAACATTATCGTCTCCTTGTTACAAAGCAGGAAATCAAAGTATAGAGACACGAAATGATCTGCCCATAACTAGTGAATATTTGAGGTAAGACTTAATCTTAGGTCTCCCTCACTCCAAAACCAGGGCTCCATCCATTACTCCATACTGTTTCTAACAGTTTTACATTTACATTTCCAGTGCCTTCCAATAGTAGGCACTTAATCTTGTTTATTGAATTGAATAAAGAGCTTTTAAAGTTTCACAAAGTGCCAATGAGCAGGAAATATTAAAGGTTTTTCATATTTGTAACCCCAACACTTAATACAGGGTCTTATACACAGCAAGGTCTTAAGCTAATAGGGTCGTATATTTAGAGCCAGAAGGGACTTCAGAGGTCCCCTCTACCAACTTTGTCATGAAAAAATAAGTAACTTGCCAGGATTTGAACCCAGGTCCTCTGACTCTAAATCCAGTGTTCTTTTCATTGTATGACTTGATGATAGGGAAAGAGACCTGGGTTAGGGAATTCCTCTCCCTATTATTTCATTGGTATGGTGAGAGAAATGATTATTATGCTTTTATATTAAGAACTAGTTTTTAAATTATCTCCTCATTCTGGCTCTTGTTAAAGTCAGTCTATGAACATTGAACACAGTGACAGCAACGTTGTGAGATGTCCAGTTAGGATAGACTCAGCTCTTTTCGGTAATACAATGATCTAAGACAATTCCAAAAAACTTACAAAGGAAAATGCCATCCATATCCAGAGAGAGAACTACAGAGTCTGAATGCAGATAGAAGCATAGTATTTTCACTTCCCTCATTTTCGGTAGGTTTTTTTTTGTTCTGTTTCATCTTATACAACATGACTCATATGAAAATGTGTTTTACACGAATGCACATATATAACCCATATCAAATTGTTTATTGTCTTAGGGAGGAGGGACAGAAAGGAGTAAGGGAGAAAATTTGGAACTCAAATTTTTATTTAAAAAGTTAATGTTTACAATTGTCTTTATATATAATTGGAAAAAATAAAATACTATTTAAAAGGAAAAAAAATGAATGAATTGAGCAATCTGAAAATAAAATAAAGTCAGTCTGGGAAAGACAGAATAATTGATGAGATTACTCCTAACCCTCAAGTAACAAGCAATGTCAATCTTGGGCAGGACCCTACCCATCTAGGAGACCTAATTTCTGTTTAGAGTATATACAGAATCCAGTCTGAATGAGTGGTTACCCTGGGGAAAGGAGGCCCTGTCCTGGTACCCCTCAATTAGGGTTTATTGGTAACCCAGCTCATGAAGGAGAAAACCAGCCACAGATAGAGGTCTGGATGGAGATAGAATCCGCTACCCGGATTGCTAGAGTCTCATGATCAAGCCACATTCTTAGCAAAAGGAGCTAAAGACTTCTAGCCCACCTCCTCATCAGATGTCCACCAATCAGGGCTGATTTTCACTTTTGGGGACATTCCCTTTCAGATAGGTATTTAAGGTTCTTCAGGTCTCCACTGGGGATCTTTGGTTACTAAGAGAAACCACTGACCATAAATTTATTCATTGCCAGCTAGCCTAATTAATAAATTAATAATTAATTACCCAGAAACTCTGTCTTTCAGGGTTTTTCATTCATCACAGTGAAGAACTCCCAGGTAAGGAAATATTCCCAGTTCAATTCAACACCTTCTTAGCAACCTAGAATCCTTGAGAGTTGGCTGGGGCACTGAGAGGTTAAGTAATCTGTCCAGGGTCACACAGCCAATAGCTAAAAGTGTCAACTTGAACCTGGGCCCAAGGGCAGCTTTATACTAGGCAAAACTGGTTATAAACAAGTCTTAATTTAATTTAACTTAATTTGGTTGGTCTGAAATTGATGATTTTTCATATGCCCCACTGAGATGAAACAGCAGAAGGTGTGTAGAGGTGTTTTTCGTTTTGAGTTGACAAGCCTGAGCTACACAGACCATCAATGGAAGCCACAGACTATCAGCATGAGAGGGAGACCTGCTTGGAGCCCCTTCAGCTAGCATTTCTCAGCAGAACTCCCCAACCATAACTAGAAGCTTTAGAAGTTTTGTTGATGGCAGAAAACCAAGAGAACCAGAAAAGATACTGCCTACTTAATGCAGATAAAGCCATCATCCATCAGTATTGAGTGTCTGGCCCTAAGGGTTCATTTATTAAGTGCATAGACTCCAGGAGTATGATACTTCATGACCACAGACCTTGTAAACGCATCCATCCCAGGCAGAGAGATGACTTCTCTAAGTGGAAGGTGGCAAGATGAATGGGTTACATTTCCCACAGATACATTGAATGGCTGCTTAGATCCTATTCATCTTTATTTGAAAAACCATCTCACTCTCTCTGCTTCTTCTTCTTCTCTCCCCACCCTTTTTTTTCTGTTCATTGTCTAAACCCTGACAGTCTGCTAGAGCCATCAGTTTTGTTCTCTCTGGAGCCCTTCATGAAAACGCAACCTGACTTTCTATAAGGAAGAGGATTGCACAATCCAATCTCCTCACTGGTTCCTTGGTGATAAGTACATAAGAGTTGTTGGCTCTGACTGGACACTGTTGGACAGGCTCCTGATAATAAAGCATTTTCCTCATGCAGTAATATGATAAGAGTCACAGACTGGGAAAAAAAAACCATACAGAACATTGGTCATGTCATCAGAGAATCTCAGAGTTGGAAGGGATTACAAAAGCCATCTAGGTCATGGGCCTCCTGAACAACACATCAGACAAGTGACCATCCAAGTTTTGTTTGGTTTTTTTTTTAATGGCCTCCAGTGAGGATGAGTAAATTACCTCTTGAGGCACCCACTTTGGATTGTTTTAATTTTTTTCCTAGTATTTGCTTTTGTAAATATAGGACTTTTGAGGTTATCCCGCTTGTTTAATAATAATTACTTTTGTTAGGTAAGAACACTCCTTAATTGTATAAATCAGAACTGGGTGTGAACAGGACCTGTACACCTCCTTGATTCAAGCAAAGCCATTTTGGGAGAGGCTCAGGCATACCCTGAGAAACTTAAGAGAGATTATCTCAGAATCCAGTATTCTAGTTCTAAGAGTCTAGAAGTAGAGACAAAGAAGTAGGTTCACACTGAACTGAGATGGCAAGGACCAGCAGCTCAGAGACAACTTTTTTTTTTTATTATACTATATTCTGGAAATGCTTGTTTTGTTCCATAAATAATTTTTTTTTAAATAGAGAAAGTTGGAGCTGTGGCAGAAAAGGGAGATATCAAAGAAAGCCACTAGCTTACAAGCATCTTACAGAAGACTGGACTGATGCCACCATTAATGCCTACCTCCTCAAGGACTAGGGGAAGTTAAAAAAAAATGTGTGTTCTTTACCCAGCTTCCAGTGTACTGCTTATCTATCCCCAAATTTTATATTTTTCATGCAATGCTGCTTCATTACTCAAATGTTTCTGAGAAATTGAATTTTGCCTCAACCACAGAGAGGCAGAGGTTAAAAGAGATACATGCTTATGTAGGTGGCGAAGTGGTTAGAGCGCTAGGCCTGGAGTCAGGAAGACTCCATGTTCCTGAGTTCAAATTCGGCCTCAGACACTTACTAGCTGGTTGACCCTGTGCAATTCACTTAACCATTTGCCTCAGTTTCTCATCTATAAAATGATATGGAGAAGAAAATGGCAAACCATGCCAGTGTCTCTGCCGAGAAAACCCCAAATGAGGTCATGAAGAGTTGGACAAGACTGAAAATGACTAAATAACAACCCCCTAAAAAAAGACAAAGAGCCAAACTACAGTCCAAATGTTAGGAACTTTCCTTTTGGGACTCAGAGCAATTGTGACTGTCCTCTTAAGATTTCATCTAAAATAAATACCGCAAAATTGTTGAGGAGAGAACCATATGAACTTTAGGTGCCATCATATGGCTAATAGGCTTAAATACATAATTATTTCTAATAATATACTTATATTTAACCTAAATCTATCTTTTATCAACTCCCAATGAGTATTTATAGTCCTTCCTTCTTAAAAATCAAACTTAAGTCTAATCTTTTTTCTAGTGACAGGTCTTTAAATGCTTGAAAACAGCTACCACACTTCCTTTAAGACTTCTCTTTCCAGGTAAAGTAACCTTAGTTCTTTCAGCTGGTGATGATATAACAGAAACTTAATGTTTTTCATCACCCTGGATGCCTTTCAGTAACTACTCTAGCTGATCAATATTCTAAAATTCAGGGTCCAGAACTGAACGCAATACTCCAGAAGGACTCAAAAAGGGAGAAAACCCTGGGATCATCACCTCCCTCATCCCTGACTCCCTCTCAATATTGCACTAGTTTTCCTGGCTTTCTATCACACAATTTACTCATTAAGATTTCAGTCCACTAAAATCCCCAGATCTTTTTTTGCAGAAAAATTGCTATAAAATTTCTTAAATGTACAGAAAACAGAGGCCCAGAGAGGTTAAATTATTTGACTACCCCAAAAAAAATTTTTTTAATGCAAAAAAAATTATTTGCCCAGGGTTACCCAATATGTAGGTGATCCATCCAGGATTTCTCCATAGGAGGCACTGTAGCAAAGTGAAATATTTGTATTCTTATAATGGAATACTATTGTGCTATAAGAAACAGGAAGGAGATGGACTTCATATTTACCGGGAGAGGCTTATACAAATTGATGCTAAGTGAGAAGAGCAGAACCAGGAGAAATTTGTACACAATCACAGACACATCGTATGTGTGACAACCAACCTTGATAAACTGGACTCTTCTCAGCAACACACGGGTATAAGACAACTCT
>CM053580.1:555125240-555142457 GCA_028627135.1 Pseudochirops cupreus
ATTGGTTACAACCCTTCTATACAACCAGACTATTGTACAATGTGAAAGTATTTGCAGATCCTATACATGACTGCAAGCTGCCATGGGGGTGGGGGTGGGGGGGAAGAGAAGGGAGAAAATTTGAAACCCAAGGGATTGTGCAACTGAATCTTGTGAACTAAAAGTAAATTAACAAGTCAATGAAAAAAAAAGAAATATTTGTATTCTGGAAGACTTAGGTTTGAATCCTGCTTTAGACTTAGCTCTGTGATCTTGAGTAGTGTTTTAACATCTCTGGGCCTCTGCTTTCATTTACGAAATAAGGGGATGGACTCCACAACTTCAAAAGTCCCTTCCAATTCTAAGTATGTGATCCTATGATTCTAACTCAATTCTCCTTGTCTCCCAGGCTACTACTCCTCATCTACAAAATGGAGATAATAATACTAGAACTAGCTACTTCCCAGGGTTGTGCTTAGGAAAATGCCTTGAAAATCTTATATTGCTGTAGAAATTAGAGCTCTAACTAGAATGTAAACTCCCTGAGGGCAGGAACTACCTTGCTTCCCTCTGCTTGTCTCTCCAACACTCAGCACAATGCTTGGCACATAGCGGCTTCTAATAAATGCTCTATCTGCCTAGCTCTCTGTCTAGGTTTCTTTCATTTTACCTCTCTGTTAAAGGAGTAAAGTCCAGAGGGGGACTAATCATGGAAGAATGCTGGAAACAGATATACAGCATGAGCACAATCACAAATATTGTTTCTCTGCAGGCTAAATCTTATAAAGTCTTTTTTTTTGTATCCAAACTACTTGGCCCTCTGTTGATATTATTAACTCCTTCCCCAACCTACCCACCAAACCCTTACCTGTACAAGCCTTGCTTTGGGAACAGTGACGGTTTTTGGAGACCATGGGCTTTTCTCTCTTCTCTAAGACCTGAATTGTGTTTGGGTATTATTTTCCAAGTTGGGAATTGACCTGGAAAATCTCTAACATCCCTTCCCACTCTGAGAGGCCACAATTTGCTAAGTTCAAGTCAAGGCCCCTCTGGCCTTCAGCACTAAGCATATTCACTGACATTGTAACCAAACCCACTTGAGTCCTTTCTTCAGAAAGGCCAATCCTCCTCCTTAGAGACAAGCAATCTTTTATTTTCATGACTGGTCAGGCGGTGAGTATGGCTATAGACTGTGGAAGTCTGTTTAAAGGAGGGCCCAAACACAAGAGCCCCCTGGGCATTGACCTCCACCCGATAAACAGAAGCAACTCCTGCTGCTGGCCTGGGAGTTTACATCCCCACCATCTTGGCCCAAACTGTTTTCCCATTGCCTGGAATACATACGCTCCTCCCTTCTGTCTCTTAGAATCTCCATTTTCCTTCAAAACTCAGTGGAAGTGCCATGATCTACATGAATCCTGTCCCAATTCTGATCAAATGAGATCATAATTTTTGTAAAGGGTTTAGCAGAGGGTTAGCGCACATAGTATGCGTTTAATAAGTGCTTATTCCTCCTGCCCTCACCGTCCCCTACCTGTTAGCTCTCTTTCAATTGCCTATTATCATTATTATCATATTTTATTATTATTTTGAACTTATTTTACATATGTACATACCTATACACAATAGCTCTATAGGGGACCTCTGTAAGAGACCCCAGAGGCCATATAGTCCAAACTCTTCAGTTTACTGATGAGGAAAGTAGGGCCCCCAGAGATGAAGTGAATTGCCCAAGATTATACGATCAATAAACTTCAAAGGTGGGATTCAAACCCAGGGCCTTTGCCTTCAAAGCCAAAGTCTTTCCTCCACGCCTCCTTGCTTCCTGTGAGATGTGAGGAAAAGACTAAAAAAAACCAAAAGAGATCATTCAAAACTGACTAATCAGATCATTTAGGCATATTCCCATTAAAATGGAAGCTCTTTATAAGTGCAGAGATTATTTTTACCTTCCTTTGTATCCTCTGCTCTTAGTACAGTGCCTTTCACAGAGTAAGCATTTAATAAATGCTTTTACTAACTCCGGGTTAACCAGGTAATTAAGCAACTCGGTATTTTGCTTTGTCTGCACACACACACACAAAAAAAATGCAGGACCATCCAGAAAAAAATCAGGGAGACTGCTTAGTAAGGAGCCAAGAGAAGGGAATCTACGTCAATGGAAGACGTGCCCACCGAGAAAATCTCATATCCTTGGAAACCACCAAAGAAGGATGGAGATCTGAAAAGTGAAGATGGACAGGCTGAAATGATTCTGAGGACAGTGATGCTTTTCTGGGGGATTGAATCATGAACACCAGCATCTATGACAAGTGGAGAAAGATCTATGAGCCAGAGAGAAAGGAAGGGCACATTCATAGCTTCTTCTGGATTTCCTCTTGGCTTCTCTGGATCACAGAATGAGACTTCAAAGGGGCTTTAGAGGCCATCTAGTTCAAGCCCCTCTCAATTTGAGATGAGAAAACTAAGCCCCAAAGAAGTAATGACTTACCCAAGGTCCCACAGAGAGTGACAGCTTAGGAATTCAAATCTGCTTTTGTCTCTACCTCAAGAATGCCCTGGCTCCCTTCAATATAAGCTAAATACCACCTGCCACAAGAAGCCATTTCCAATCCCTCACAAAGCCAGTGTCTGAGATCTCTAAGATAACCTCCAGTTTAATCACATATATAATTATATACATGTACATAAGCATGTGTGCACATATACAAACATATAGAGACATGTATAGGTACAGATGTAGATTGTGTACATGCATGCAGATGGATAAATAAATGAATGAATGCATAGATTATTGAGTGAATAGATAGATGATAGATGATGGATGGATGGATGGATAGAAAAATAGATGATGGACAGATGATAGATAGATAATAGATAGATGGATAGACAGATAGATGGATAGATAATAGATAGATAGATAGATAGATAGATAGATAGATAGATGATAGGTCTTATTTATACATAGTTGTTTGTGCATAGTCTCCCCCATTAGACTGAGTCCCTTGAGACAGGAAATGCTTTGGCCTTTCTTTGTATCCCTAGTGATTTGCAGCTAGCACGTAGTAGGTGCTCAACAAATATGTATTGGCTGACATTTGACTGATTCTGATTCCTGATCCACCATTGTTTCTCCACTACACCGTCTGCTTCTGTGGGCCCAGTGTAGGAGCAGAGTCTACCCGTGGGGAGGGGGGAAGAGTGGGTCAGAGAGAGGGAGAATGTCTCTCTGAGAGGTTCCTGTTCTGCCTCCCCACTCCTCACACCTAGGCACAACTTCCTTGCCCTTTGCCCCACCAGGCCCTTCTAAAAAGGAGCCACGCTGTATAGGGGAGGTGTTTGATAAATGTGCATTGATAGATTTGCCAGAAAGAAAGTTGAACATACACTGATGGAAGGACAAAAATTTTCCTGTTCACTCTATGCATGGCACACATTAAGACTTATTTGAACAGCCATTTTTCTAAACCATCCAAGGGAGTTGAGAGAGATGCCACCTGGAAAACTCTGCTCAATAACTTCTCTGTTATTTTTATTGATCCTTTTTAAATAAAATAAGAGAGTTCAATTGATTTAATACAACAGGGCTCACAGATACCTTCTTGGTTTGCTTGGCACATTTTAAGGAAGGAATTGATTTTCTAAGGGATGTAAATCCCTGACATATAACATTTAACAAAGATTAGACTTGTGTCAGAAACATGTAATAAATGGCACAAGATCATAGGCCCATGACCTAGAGTTCTGCCTGAAATTCAGAACAAAAAAAAACCCAGATCATAACAAGGAGGGTGACAATTCATAACACTAGAAGTGATGTGATAAAAGGTGTCAGAGAATCACAGAATTGGAAAGGACTTTCTGAGGCAGCCAGTCCAACCACACCTGACCCAAAATCCCTTCTATGTCTTTGCTGACAAGAGACTGCCTAATGTTGGCTTGAGGATTCCCAAGTAAGAGGAACCACCACCTACCTCCCAAGGCAGCCTATTGCCCTGTTAGATGATTCTTGTTGTTAGGAAGTTTTGTTATTTTAATTGCTGCTGTTTCCTCGTATCGAGCCTAAATCTGCCTCTTTGCATCTCAATTATAGCTAGCACTTATACTTTACAAATATTATATCATTTGATCCTCCCAGCAACCCTATCCCCATTTTACAGGTAAGGGAACTGAAGCAAATAAAGGTTAAGTGACTTGCCCAGGATCACACATCTAATAGATGTCTGAGGCCGTTTTGAACTCAGATCTTCCTGACTCCATGCAGAGAGCTCTATTCACTGTGCCACCTAGCTGCCAAGAAGACTTGAGAAGATATAAGATAACTATCTTCAAGGATTTAAAGATGTATCATATAAAAGAGGGCTTAGGATTTTTTCTGCTTTGGCCCTAAAGGACAGACCGGGAGCAAAAAGTAGAGGCTGAAAAGGGACAAACGTAAGCTTGAGGTCACTAGAAGTTTTCCTAAGAGTTAGAATTGTCCAGAAATGGTATGGGCTGTCTTGGGTAGAGGGAGACCTTCAAATGAAGGTAGGATGACCCTTACTGGGGTGTGATGCAAATAGGATTTATTTTCAAGTATGTGTTTATAGTTCATAAGTATTTATATTCAAGGATTGATTCAAGTAGGGAAGGCTTCCAAGGTTCCTTCCAAATCTGAGCCCTATGATACTGAAAAAGCATTTTGTTTATCTTTTCATTCAGTTCCTAAATGTAAACCTCAATGAATAAAGTCCTGATGGTGTCCAGGGACTAAGGTTATAAGCCCCTTTCCTTCTAGTCTCTGGAAAAAGGAGATCTATTCCTACCTCACGGGGTCATCAGCTGTCATCACTGTGCCTTTGGGCTGCTGAAGGAAAAGCATGGGGAGCATAGTATTTCCTCATAAAAGCAGTCCTTCAAGATATTCCATAGGGATCCAGAACTGGAAGGAACCTCAGAGGCCAGCTGGCCCAACTCCTTCATTTAATAGGTGAGGAAACTGAGGCCCACAGATGTTAGCTGACTTTGTCCAAGGTCACACAGGTAGGAAGTATTATGGTGTCACAAAATATCAGAGCCAAATACACACTCAGGGACCATCTAGTACAACCTGTAACTGAACAATTATCTCTCCAATATCTCTAAAAAATGGTCATACCCTTTTCTGAAAGGATTAAGGGAGGGAGTACAGAACTGTGATTCCAATATTGGGAGAGGACTCCCAGTGTGGAAACTCCCTCTAACCAGGCAGACCAACAATGCAATTGTGCCTTCTATTTTGAGTTGCATAAAACACCTGAAGAAACATTTAACTAGTATGTGTCAGTGGTAAGACTTGAACCTTGGTCCTCCTGGCTCAAAGACTCTCTTTTCATCCACCACACCATACTACCCTTCTCACATGTCAACAAATCAAATCAAGAGATATTTATTAAACATTTTTATGTTCTGAGAAACTACTAAGTACTGGAGATAGAAATACAAGCCAAAACAAAACCCTTACCACATTCAAAGAGCTTCCACTCTAATGAGGGAAGATATTATCTATAAAGCAGGTAAAAGAGGCAATGGGGCAGAAGGAGATACCTGTGGTGGGGCCATCGTGATGAAGTCCAGGGGGTCAACTGTAGGCGTCACCAATTTTTAATACAAAAAATTATTGTATTATCTCTCTACCAAAAACCCATGACTTATCCATGTCCAACAGGACCGCAAAGGCCCCATGTATGGATGACTGCCTCGTCTTGTGAGTATGAGAGCATAATCATACTCTATTCAATCATCATCAAATGATCCTCAATCTATTTTCCTCATATCTATATATCTCAGTGCCTACACACATAAAAGTCATCAGGCCAAGAGGAAAATGTTTTATTAGTGTTCTTTCTGTACCCCTCCAGAGGTTTGCAAAGATGAGGCTGTTTCTGTAGAATACAAACTAGCCTCCTGATTTCTTGATGGTGAGGTGTTACTTGGCACACACCCTGTTTTCAGACATCGTAGAATTTTCTTACATTGCTTCGGTAGCAGAGGGAATTGTAGATGTCAATTCTACAGAGTTTTATTAAGTTTATGGAACAAGTCGGAGGCATGGTCTGAGGTAGAAGGCAAACTAGGTTAGAATAGGGAGAGTCTTGTCCTGTTTAGCCAAGAACCTCCCTTCCCTGGCCACCCACAACTCCTGCAGTTGCTGTATCCCACAAATAGAATGCAAGCCTCTTGAGGACAGAGGCTATTCATTTTTGCATGTGCATCCCCAGAACCCAGCACTAGGCTGGCATCAGATAAAAGCTCGTTGATTAATTGATCTGGATCTATCCACAGACCCCTAGTTAAAAACTCCTAATCCTCTCATTTTACAGATGAGAAAACTGAGACCCAGACAGGTCAGGTAGCTTTCCTGAGGTCATACAGGGAGTCAGGACTTGAGTCCAGATCTCAAGACTCCAAATCCAGAGGGCACTTTCTACTATTAACATTTCCTCATCTATGCAATGGGGATAATTTCTACTATCTCTGCAAGACTTAGTGGGGTTGTAAAGACCACAATATCAGAATGCCCTTTGGAAACCAAATGGCTATAGCTGAGCAGAAGAGATATGTACCCAAATAAATACATGCATCTGCTAGTATTTCTCTTGTTCATGCCTCCAGCCCCATCTCTGACGCTGAACATCTCCAAATTCCTTCAGGAATAGCTATTTACAGGATCACTCTGGAAACCTGTGAATCAATCTGTGTCTTCTAGGCTACATCCCCAGCCAAGGTTAACCAAACTTTCCAAGAAACAATAGATTCATTCAAAGGACTTTAAAGTATCATTCCCTTCCAGGCCAGCCTTGCACACAGATGGGAAGGCCAGCTGCCCACTCATGTGATTGAAGAAGAGATGAAAGAGTGCTGGCTAACCATAAAGATCTGCTGCATAGACCTACCACAGGCCTGCTCTACTTTCCCATAGAATATACAATGAGATAATATTTATAAAGCGCTTAGCACATACTAATCCTGACACTTAAAAAATTATTTTCCCCCTTCTCCCCATATAGTATCATAGAAGGTTAACTGGAACTGGAAGGATCTGGCTTGCCTCAAGTCTCAGTTAAAATTCCACGTTCTGTGAGAAACCTTTCCTGATCCCCTTAAAAATCTCCTTGAGATTATTACCTCCAAATTACCCTGACTATACCTTGTATATGCATATATAATATGTATATTCTTAGATATGAACATACACACACACATATATACATACATTAATATATAGCTATTTAATATTATAGCTTTCATTAGATTATGAGCTTCTTGGGACCAAGGACTATTTTTGCTTTTTTTTCTTGGAAGGGTAATTGGAGTTAAGTGACCCACCCAAGGTCACACAGCTAGTAAGTGTTAAGTGTCTGAGGCACTCAGGTCCTCCTGACTCCAGGGCCAGTGCTCTAGTCACTGTGCCACCTAGCCACCCCTATTTTGGCTTTTCATTGTAACCCCAACACTTAGCAAGTACCTGACCCATTGTAGGATTTCAATGAATGCTTATTGACTTAATTTATTGTCTTGAAAGGGTAGACCTTATTAAAGGAGAAATAGAACACACAAAACAGGGTGGGAAGCAACCTTATGGTATAAGAAACTATGGGTTTAGGAGGACTATATGAGCTAGAAGGAGGAAGAGTGGCTTTAAAAATTGCATGAGGATCAATGGAGGGAGAAAGAAAGAGATCTTCTTGATTGCAGTAAATTGACATTATTATTATTATGGTCAATTGACAGTCACTGTCAGTTTACTACAAATAATTGCAGTAAATTGACATGTACTACAAACCACCTAGACAGCAGAAGGAAATAGATGAATACGTCAGGAAACTGATCACAAACAAAGCAGAGAGACAAATTATAGTAGTGATGGGAGGGGGGGGGATTCAATCACTCAAACATTTACGAGAACACCAAGCCTCTACAAAATCAAAGGAGCTAATTAATTCTTGTCTTGACAATGATCATTTCAGTCTTCAAAATGTAAAGGAAATGATGAAAAGAGCTGATTTCCTGGACCTGATTCTTACCCAAAAAAAAAGGATTTATTTATGAAGTAGAAATATTGGGAATCTTGGGAAGAAGTGACAATCTTAGAATTAATGATAAAGCACTCACCCATCAGAGGAAAAATACTCATAATAATGGTCAGCTTATGCTGATATACAGGAGAAGCAAACGAAGCTTCCAGCTACCATCAATAGACATTCCATGAGAATTGTGTTGCTGGAAAGCAAGAAGGGTAGTAGTAATTGGGCTGAGGATCTTCAGGCTGTGGGGTCATTTCTCGTATCCTTTCTAGAAGCATTCTGTACTTTTGAAAATGATAATAAAATGGAGTGCCAAAGAAGAAACTATTTTCTACATTCATGACCTTGTCCTAATGTGAAATGAGTGTGAGGTTGCTGGTCTAGACCCCTCTGACAGGTGACTTTGTACCTCTAAGAAAATGTGTGAGCACTTTCTTTGAAGCACTGAACTGAAAAGAAGTTAGGAGTTATCCAAAAAATAAGAAAGAAAAAAAATTAAAAAAAAAACATATAGGTAATCACTGGAGTTAACCCAATTCCAAAAGACTAATAACAGCATGATAAGGGAGTGGGAAGGTTTTTAATAAAATAGCCACAATTTGTAGAAATGCGAAAGGAGGCACTTTGAGATTTCACAAAGTGTGTGGGTGGAGGAATGTTTATGAAAACATCTTTCAGAGCTTTGGTCTCTTTTATTTAAAGTATTCAAATTAAGCTTTGGTTTCCAGTTCTCATAACCTATTCACCGGTAGCATATTAATTTCAGTGGGAACTGAATCCGTAACAGGAATAGTGAATATTCACAGCTGAGCATGGAAAAATAACCTCTTGAAAAATTATCCCCCAGGGCACCAATATCAGAGAGACGAGAAGTTGTTTGATGTTATTCATGAGTAAGGACTCTTCAGCTCTCCAGTGGATGGCCACACCTTAGACTTCACCATCACCTGGAACTACACCACCTCCAAGATCCTGACCTCTGAAATGAACCTGTCTGACCACAACCTCCTGTCCTTCCACCTCTCCCACAGCCTGACTCCTACTCAAACTACTCTCTGTCCTCAGCATAACCTCATGTCCCTCCACTGCTCTCAGATCTTCCAGTTTTTCGGTCTCTTTTCTGGCATCCATCCCCTTCCAACCGAGCTTGAATACTGCACATAGTCAGCCACTCCAAGGAGTCGCTCTCCATTGGCTTAGACTCCCTCATTCTTTTGACCATCCACCATTTTTACCTCACCACATGTCAGGTGATTAATAAATGTTTGTGGATTTGATTTGATTTGAGTATACTTCATTGGATACACATCCACTGTTCTTGCCTCTGGGCTTCTTTGAGTCTCCAGAGAAACTCACAAGTCAATGACTGGATCCATAATTAACTCACAGAAACTCAGTGCAAGAATGGATCTCAATGGGCATCTCATTCAACTTGCCCTTGAATAAATGTGTATTTCCATTATATTTAACAGTTATTTGAATGTATCTATGATTTTATCCTTTCCTGAATTCCCTTTACATACATTCATGCCTATATATCCTATGCAACCTGAATCTGTGTTCTCCCCCAAAATTTACCACATGCGGCCCACTCAAAATACTCAGGGTCTTTCTTTCTCTCAACAATGTGAGGATACCAGTGAATGACTCAAGTCACCCATCCATTGTCCCCTACTGTAGCCATGGGACTAGTCCATCATCTCTTTCTATCATTTCTTTATGCCCTTCAGAGTTCCTTACTCACTATGTGTTGCAGCTAATGCCAACTCACCACGCATCTCTCTATTGCCCTCTGTGGGATACTTATCTTTGGCTCTTCAGAGGCAGTAGGAGTCCAGTTGTAGATGCTATAGAGCAAAACCAGTATATGTTTCCTATTCCATGCATGTTACATATTGTGAATTTGCATACATGTGACTACAGCTTCAGGGAATTCATTACTTGCACTGATCAGGACCTGTCTACCTAATAAGAATATACAATATTATATATAATATGCAACATATACTATTGTATTGTTGATAATATGATATTAACCTCAAAACAGGTATATTGGCAGAGAGAGTTTCCTCATTTAGAGTTCCCTTCACCAATAAAATCATAGGTCTGGCCCAAGAAAAAAGTTGTAATTATGCATTATTAAATCACACAGGGGTCAGCTAGGTGGCATAGTAGATAGAGGGCCAGGTCTGAAGTCAGGAAGACTTGAGTTCAAAACTGTTTGACCCTGGGCAAGTCATTTGATACTGTTTGCCTCAGTTTTCTCATCTGGAAAATGAGCCAGAGAAAGAAATGACAAACCATTCCAGCATCTTTGTTAAGGAAATCCCAAATGGGGTCACAGAGAGTTGGACATAACTGAAATGACTGAACAACAAAAAGACTCAGATAGCCTAGACCTTAATGTAGGGAACTTCCAGGTGAGAAAATTCCCTCTTTAATGTAGATTGGCACCCCTCTGCAACTTATAGTCTTAGAGAGTCACTTATAGCATCCCATCCTACTTGACCAGTGACCATCCAGCTTTTGCTCAAAGCCATCCCAAAACAGCCATTCTACTTTTGGTCACATCTCTCGTTAGAATGTCCTTAGGTCAAGATTAAATCTGATTCTTTGCATTTCCTATACATTGTGCCTGGTTGGGCTCTCCCCTGGTCAAGCAGAACACAGCTAATCCTGTTTTGTTTTTGCTTTTTCCATGTGATAGTCAAATGCTTTCTACAGTTGAAAACAACAATCTCACCTCTACCTATGTCTTCTCTATTCTATTATAACTTCACAATACTGTCATCCAAAGATCAAAGGCTATGACTTTAAGGTCCTTTACCATCCCCTGGACACTTCTTCGAAGCTTATTAATATCCTTCTTAAATGCCCCACCCAGCACTGTACACAATACTGTAGGTGTGTTCTGACCAAGGCAAAGCACCATGGGATTACATCACCCTGAATCCTGAGCCTTTTAAAAAATACAAATCCTTTTGTTATTCTGACCTTGACAAATAAACAACATGGCTAGCTATTTCCATATACAAAGAAGACAGAAAAGAGAGTATTGCACATGAAACCACGAGTCTTGATTATGCAAGCAAAGAGTTCCAAACTGATAGCTTGGGTATCAGTTAGATATTTGAGATACAAAGATGACAGAAAATAGTCCCTGCTTTCAGTGAGCTTGGGTGGCTCTATTGGTGGGGGGAGGGGAGAGAAAAGGAGGGGAGGAAGAGAGATTTAACAGTAAAACAGACATAATAATTCAGGGAACATCTAAGAGGCTAGTTTGGCGGAACACAGAGTGTGCAAAAAGGAATAATATACAATAATGGCAGCATACAGTAAGAGAGTGTGTAAAAAGGAATAATATACAAAAATAAGTCTAGAAAGGTGGGCTAGAACGAGACTATGAAGAACTTTAAATGCCAAACTGGGAAGGACAAATTGGAGCCATAGGAGTCCCTTGAGCATGGAAGTGACATATTCAGACTTGCTCTTGAGGAACATTATTTTGATGTGAAGAGCTGTGAAGAGAATGGATTGAAGGTGGGGGAGCTTGGAAGCCTGACTTGGTTCTCAAGTAAGATTTCATAATGTCAGAGCTTTCCATGGAAATCTAAACCTTTTCCCATTGGCCATCTGAGAGTCATAGAATGTCAAAGCCCATGTAAGGCAACCCAAACCTGACCAAGATGACTCTCAACCACAGGGATTCCCAACCTGAGGTGTATGCATCCCTGGAGGCTATAAGCTTATCAAGAGGGTATGGTATATTTGGTAATTAACTATATTATCTTATTAACATGAATTAATCTCTTCAGTTTATTTCCTATGTGCATAGGCAGGACAACATGATGGATTTATTTTAAGGAGTCCAGACATCCATATGCAGACCAAGTGCATATTAATTTCTATTTGGCTTCAACAATATGTGCATCATCCTTCATTGTATTAAGGAAACAAATAAACAAGTATATCTTCTATAGAATGAAGAAACAATACATATATATGCATCTATTTCTATGAATCATTTTTATTATATTATTTCATTATCTTAATTATTAAGTAATATATTAAATATTAAAGACATTATTAGATATTTCATTATTTACATTATTATGTGATTTTTTTTTTAATTTTGGACCAGTGATTTCGTTATGGAATTCCCAATGGGTAAACTCCCTTTGTCGATGTAGTTCAGTAATTCATCTGTAACTTCATAGTCCTAGCATTGAGAAGGAACTTAATGACCACCTAGCCCAATACATTCATTTTAAATAGATGAAGGAACAGAGGTCCAGAGAGGTTAGCTGACCTGTTTGTCAGGATCACAAAGCAGGTAAAAAAATGGCAGTGCTAAGATTCGAACTCAAGTTCAAAGGGCTCCAAATTCAACTCCCACACCCTGTCCTATGCTATCTATCAATCTGGAGTCTTTGAGAATATTCTAGGATTAATTCAAGGTTGCCAATGGTCACACAGGCTAATACGTATCAGAGCTTGGATTTGAACTCCAAGTTCAACCCCTCTATCCATCGTGTCACTCTGATATTTTTCTAAACCACCAGTCACTAATAGTAGAAGGACTTTATGCAGGGTACCATGACCTTTGTTTTTTAATATGAAGCACATATTCAACAATATTGAAAACCACTGTCTTAGGTCATATTGTCCAATGTCCTCTGCCAAAACACTCTGGAAATTCGACCCAGAAATATGACAAAGACAATAGACTAACCCACAAAGCCAAAAGAAACATTCTGTGCTAGGAGACTGTCTACCTGGATTACACCAGTAGAACCATGTCATCTTTTCTCAGTAATGGAATAATTACTTATGAAGTGAGGCAACCAGAGGGACATGTCCTGGTAAAATAGAACAAAAATAGATCCCCTACAACTAAGTTCAAAGTAATTCGTTCCCCTGTGGATCCTGCAGACGACATCAGCCTGCCTCTCTCTCTGCCCACAAACCCAAGGAGTTATCCAGGAAATAACTGACAATTCTTAAGATGTACTAGATTCTTGTTAGCTGTCTTCTCTGCCCTTGGCTTGCCCAGGGAGCTCAGCAACTTTCAAACTTCTTCCATCATTCACATTAAATGTTAATTCACAGCCTCTCAGTGTAGAAAAGACCCGAGGCCATCCAATCCAAGGTCTGCGCAGCCAAGAATACTCTGGTCATCCATCCTCCACTTGAAGACCTTGAGTGAAGAGGAACCCCTTGACTCCAGAGGCAGCCCATTCCAATTGGTAACAGCTTTCATTGTTAGGAAGTCTTTCCCTACTTCAAGTCAAAAGTTGCCTCTATATAACTTCCACCTATTTCTCCCTGTTCTATCTCCTTGGGCTAAACAGAAAACCTTCCTAATGCCATGACCCTTTAATACAATTCCTCATGCTGTGGTGACCCCCAACCATAAAATTATTTTTGTTGCTACTTCATAACTGTAATTTTGCTACTGCTATGAATCATAATGTAAATATCTGATGGGCAGGATGTATTTAAATTGAACATAACCCATAGGTTGAGAACAGAATTCCTCTCTTAATTGACAATGATTATGACTTCCTGTCTTCTCTTCTCTAGGCTAAACTGTGGTCCCTAATCACCACCAGCTTCTTCAATTCACATACACATGGCATGCATATAAGACCCTTGACCATTCTGGTCATCCTCCTCTGGACACTCTCCAGCTTATCAATGTGCTTCCTTAAAATATGTATCCCCAAAATAATTAGAGCCCTTAACTTGAGGTTGGACCAAAGCAGATGTGACAATAGCACCATCACTTCCCTAGTCTTTTCACTGCAGTATTTTTCTTTTGAACACTCAATATATCCTTGTATCATTATGCCCTTCAGTCATCCTTGGCAGGAGCCTTTTAGCAGTTTGGGGACCTTCTTGCCTATTGCTAGTATCTGTGGCATTCTTTTTCTATCTGGTGGTACTGACCAATCATACCCGAGTCTTAACTTGTTTCTGTCAAGAGCCTCTAAATATTCCTTTCAAGCACCCAATATATCCATAGAGGAAAAAAAAATGTTCTCTACATTGAATAGAGTTGATACCTATCCTTTGTTTCTCAAGAAATGAAAGCATATATTCAAAGAGAGAAAAGCTGCTTATATACCAAAATATTCACAGAAGCTCTCTTTGTGATAGAAAAAAACTAGAAAGAAAGTGAGGATAATGACAAAACCAGTTATGTGACATGAAGGTCATGATAATTGTTGCATCATAAGAGACAATGAAAATGAAAGATTCAGAGAATCAGGGGAAGACTTACAGAGTCATAGACCTAGAGCTGGAAGGGGCATCAGAGGCAACTGAGTCAACCCCCCCCCTTTTGTATTTGTGGAAACTGAGATCCAGTGACTTGCCAAAAGGAGAATTGTGACAGAGAGAGAGAGAGAGAGAGAGAGAGAGAGAGAGAGAGACAGAGAGAGAGAGACAGAGACAGAGAGAGGAGAGAGAGAAAAGAGAGAGAGAGGAGAGAAGGAAAAGGAGAGAGAAAGAGAGGAGGGGGAGAGAGAGAGAGAGAAAGAGAGAGAGAGAGAGAGAGAGAGAGAGAGAGAGAGAGAGAGGAGGGGGGAGAGAGAGAGAGAGAATTCTCTTACAGGAGAAGCACAATTTGAATCCAGGTCCTCAAACTCCAAAACCAGAGTTTTTCATCCATGTCACCTGGCCTCCTTGTACACCAGTTTGTGTAAGCTGATGCAGGGTGAAGAAAGCAGAACCGGGAGAATTATATACATAATGAAAACAATGGAAATGAAAAGATCTCTAAAGAGCAACTGAATGTTGATCAGTCATAATAACCAGCGCTGGTCCTATACAATGGACGATGAAATACACCTGTACTTCCCTCCTTTTGATGGAGAGGTAAAGGATTACCGTTGCAGAAAACGGTAGACACTGTTGGTTCACTTTGTCAGTCAATTCTTCTTAATTGTTTATTTTGTCCCAATGAAGAGTTAGATATATGATAGACAGATAGATAGATACATAGATAGATAGATACATAGATAGATAGAAAGATAGATAGATAGATAGAGATGGAGATAGATTTGTTTATTAGGAGAGATAGATTTGTTTATTAGGAGAAGAGAGGAGAAGAAGAAGAGAGGAGAGGGAGAAGAAGAGAGGACAGGACAGGACAGGAGAGGACAGGAGAGGAAAAGAGAATGAAAGAGAAGAGAATGGAAGAGAAGAGAAGGAAGAGGGAAGTACAAGAAAGGAGAAGAGGGAGGAGAGGAGAGGAGAAAGAGATTAGGAATTGATGGCTATATAAAAAATGAGATATCGATAAAACATTTTTTTAAACATGGGCAACCAATTCTCCATATTCTTCTTATAGAGGTCACTTCTCATCTATAGGTGGAGAAAGGGAGACTGCTGCTAACTTAGAATAAAATCAACAGTTGCATTTATTTACCTTACACAATAAGATGCATCATACTGGAAAGGAATTGTTGTGTGGGCTGCTGTCTTGTGAGTTTGGGGTCTGTTTAATCTACCCTTAAAAACATGATTATCCGGTCACGGTGATTTCACTCCTGCGTCTTGTTGGCTGTTTCTGCCTTTCACATCTCCCTGACAGGATTCTGCTTTCATCAACTTTCAAGCAGTCTCTGTGTATCCCTTTATATCTTAACTACTCCTCTCCCAGCACATCTCCCCTTCGTCAGAATTTCTGACTCTGGTCCTTTGATTCCATTCAAAAGCATTTATTAAGCTTTTACTGTGTACTAGGCACTATCTTAGAGAGACAAAAGTGAAAAGAGCCCCTGTGCTCAAAAAGCCTACATTCTGAAGGGGAAAAATAACATGTGCACAAAAGAAGAAATATTGTATATGTATATGTTTATATGGATGGATGTATATCTATATCTATCTATATGTGTGTATGTTGTGTATATGTATGCGTGTGTGTGTGTGTGTGTGTGTGTACACACACAGAGTAGTATTCCAAGTTACCTTATAGTGGTAAGGAGAGAAAACACTTCATGCACCGGGCAAGGTGTGATGTAAAGAGTATTTGCTACACTGTTCAAGGACTTGGGATATCTCATTTTAAATCTGATACCTAAATTGTATTGCCTGAGTGACCTTGGAAAAGTCATTTAGGCTCTTGGGGCCTCAGTTCTTTCATCTGTACAATGAAGAGGCCACTATGGCCTCTCTTAGTCTTTTCCAGTTCTAGCCCCATGATTCTATGACCTGGGTCCAAGTCTTAGTTGTGCCGATAAATAGTTGTGTAAGTTTGAATAAATAGTTTCCTGGCCCTGGGCCAATGTTTCATGGAAGGAGGTAAGGCCCAGAGTTATGAAATAATCTTTCAAAGTCACACAGCTAGCTTTTAAGGGATGGGAGACAAATCTCTCCATCTTCCATTTCCCATTGTCACCTGCCAAAAAGGCTTGTTGTAAGACCCAAGTGACATAATGCAGATGTGTCATCACCATCATCATCATCAATTCTGGTTTTGCCTCCTGTTTCCTTTCCCCATTTTTTCCCGTGCCTAAACAATCTCTGGGCATCAGAGAATTCAGTTATTGCTTTTTATATAAGTGGGTCTCCTGGCATTTCCCTCCAAAGTGGCCCCACCTCCTCCGCAAGGCATCCTGTCTTCGAGGTCTGCGGAATGCCCCCCCAGGAGACTGATGTCAGGCTGGCTGCCAGTTGACAGAATGCAGAGGGCATCGAATAGGGAACACTTGTCATTTCTATGGCTCTTTCCATCCAAGGTTAGGAAACGTGCGTTCATGTTGCCAAGACAGCTTTCCATATTTATACCCACTGCATGGTGGGGTATCCTCTTTTTTTTCTCCAACTAGTTTTGTCATTTGATTATATATTATTCTGGTGTGATATTTACATGATCCATTTCTCAAGCTGTAAATGTCATTCTGGTTTCCCTACCCCTGGTTCTCTGCCTGAATCCTCCCTCCCTTCCTCCCTTTCTCTCTCTCTCTCTCTCTCTTTCTCTCTCTCTTTCTCTCTCTCTCTCTCTCTCTCTCTCTCTCTCTCTCTCTCTCTCTCTCTCGTCTTTCCCCCTCCTCTCTCTCTCTCCTTTTCCTTCTTTCTCTCTCTTTCTCTTTCCCTCCCTCCTCTCTCTCCTTTTCCTTCTCTCTCTCTCTCTCCTCTCCTCTTCTCTTTCTCTCCTCTCTCTTCTCTTTCTTTTCTTCTCCCTCTC
>CM053580.1:555142557-555166821 GCA_028627135.1 Pseudochirops cupreus
TCTCTCTCTCTCTCTCTTTCTCTCTCTCTCCCTCCCTCTCTCCTCCATCTCCTTCTCTCTTTCTCCTCCTCTCTTTCTTTCCCTCTCTTCTCTTTCTCTCTTTCTCCTTTCTCTTCTCTCTTTCCCCTCTCTCTCCTCTTTCACTATTTGTCTCTCCTTTTTTCACTTCCTTCTCTCTCTTTCTCCTCTTTTCTCTTCTCTCTCTCCCTCCCTATCTCTCTCTCCCCCCTCCTCTCTACTCTCTCTTCTCTTTCTCTTTTTCTCCTCTCTCTTTTCTTTCTCTCTCCTCTCTCTCTCCCTCTGTTCCATCCTCCCTGCCCCCTCTCATCTCTCCCCGTGTGTACCTTCCCTTCCTTCTCTGCTTCTTTTCTCAACACACTATCCCTGCTCCCTCTCCCATTTTCTGCTCTCTAATTTCCTCTTCTTGCAACAGTCCTCATGGGCTGTTTAAAAATAATACTGCAGATTTCACTGGTAAACACACTGTGTAACCCGACCTCGGCAGAGTCTGACACAAGAAATGGTTTTTAATGCACCAATCTTCCCCTGTGGAGCTTGACAAACTAACAAAAAGCCAGAAACCATCTAGACAAAGTAGGAGAATGGAGACTTGAGACTGCAAAGTGGAGCTGTTTGAATGAAATCCCAGAATGGGATGCCTCTATCCATAGATACATGTTACTCATTAAGCATCTTTGCAGAAAATCTTGGGTCCTGAGGCTCATAGAGCCCTGAGTCCAAAAAGGAAGGTGTATAGCCATGAGAAGGATGAATCACTGAAAAATAGTTCCTGTTGGCCATAGGCCTCTGGATTCTTGACCCAGCTGGTGTTGTGGTTACAAATAGAGCAGCCTATTATATAATAACCTCACAAAGAGACCTGCATTTCTCTTCACCGACTGCACATGTGCAGCAGACAAAACATCTCTCAGTGACCGTTAGCGTTACCAATCACAAAAAGCAATGGTCCCTCCCAGCGCCCTGGAAGAGTAGGAGAATTTCAGCTACAGCAGCCAGGGGACCAACCAGAGACCAGAGACAGAGCAGAGAGCCACAGGATAAAGACAGAATCAGCACCAAAACATAGAAAAGCTTGCACTAAGGATGGATCCTTGATCTCAGATGAATGCTGTTCTCTGTGCCAAAGCATTCCCTTTCTTGGGTTTGGTCTGAACTGGGGACAACCCTGATTTTTGACAGAAACTCACATAGCAAGGAAGCCCCAGCTAATCAGTGCTTCTCCCTCGTCACAAAGGCGAAACCAACCACCACCCCAGGCCTAATGATCCATGGTGTCCCTTGTTCAAACCTCTGCTGAGAAAAAGATTTATTTACTGTGTTGCTATTTTTTTGTTTTGTTTGGGGTTTTTTCAGGCCTAGCACAACAAATCCAGGAAAAAGGAAAGGGAAAGCTTTCCGGGCCCCCAGTCCCTACAGGGGAGATTCAAGAACAACAAATTCCCCAAAGTTTAATGAGGACAAGCTGTTTCCTCTTTGTCTCCCCACACCCACCCCTTCCGCTCAAGGCTGGAAATAAGAATGAGTCCCATTAAGCTTCACATGACAGACAGCAGAGGAGAGGATAGAAACTAACCTGGGAGTCAAAGAGACCTGAATTCAAATCCTACCCCAGACCCACATGAGCTGTGTGACTCGAAGTGAATTACTCAACCTCTCAATGCCCTAGGCATCTCTCTGATCCTCTGAGTTACAGACAAGTGGTTAGGTCCTGCCTCTGACACAGATGACCAGGTGACCCTAGGCAAGTCTCTCAGCTTTTCAGTGTGCCAGGTATCTCTTTAAAAGTTACTGAATGTGGGAAGGGGGCACTAGGTGGTGTAGTGAATGAATGGTTAGGGAACCTGCAACCTTGAGACCACATGCAACCGTCTAGGTACCCGGGCACAGCCTTTTGACTGAATCCAAGTTTGACAGAACAAATCCTCTCATTAAGGGGATTTGTTCTGTGAAGTTTGGATTCAGTCAAAGGGCCACACTTGAGGACCTAGAGGGCCAGTTACCTTAAGGCTACAGGTTCCCCAACCCTGATTAGAGCATCAGCCCTGAAGACAAACGGATTGAAAAAAAGTCTGAGAACCACTGTTCTGGAGATATGAATGGCTAATAAAATGTTTTGAAGGTTAAAAAAAAAAGAGGGGGCAGCTAGGTGGTGCTGTGGATAGAGTACTAGGCTTGGAATCAGGAAGACTCATCTTCATGAGTTCAAATATGACCTCAGACACTTACTAGCTTTGTGACCCTGGGCAAGTCACTTAACCTCGATTGCCTTAAAAAAATTAAATTTTTCAAAATGCAATCCAGTCCCAGATACTTACTAGCTATGTGATCCTGGGCAAGTAACTTAACCCCATTGCCTTAACAAAAAACAAAACAAAACAAAACAAAAAAACAACCAACTTGCTGAATAGTGACTGACCCCCATTGATAGAGGGAGTTTCCCACCAGGAGCCCAGACATACAAAGTCACACATCAGTATAAAAAAAATTATCAAATCCAATCAAAGGTTTTACATAGTGATTTCTCCACACCAAACTTGGAAAGGAAAGGAGAAATACTGAATACAATTTCTCTTTCTGGAAGATGTTGCTTGTGCAGCTCCTGGTTTTATTGGCATCCTGAAGTGAGTGTGTGCCAGTGGCTAGAGAGCCTTGTTGGAAAAACACACCCCCTCCTCATACCCCTCCTGTGTTAGAGTTTAAGTGGTAAAGTAGACAGGCTGTTGAATTTGACTTCAGAAAGACCGGGCTTCCAGGCCTATTTCTGACCCTTTATTAGCTATGTGACCATAGGCAAGTCGCATTCCATCTGGGAGCTTCAGAAAAAAAAAAATCCAACCCCCTCATTTTACAGACAAAGAAACTAGGGCCCATTGATTATAAGTGACTTGCCCAACATCACACAGAAAACAAGTAGTGGAACCGGGATTTGAACTCAGATGCCCTAACATGAAATCAGGAGCTCATTCCACTGTATTTGGCTGCTAATTCTCCCCATACTTTCCCACTTCAACAGCTTTTAATTCAATCCTGCAACTGAATGACAAAACCAAGACATCCTGAATGCAACAATCAGCATTGTTTAAGCTCTTTCTATACTGCCCGCACCTACAGACAACAATTCCTTGGTATTCAGACAGAGAAAGGAGGAAGGGAGACAAAGCCATTTGTTGCTTGGTGAGAACTCGCCTGTTGATTCTGATAAAGGTCAGGGATGATGGCTGGGACTCTGGGCTCTGGCTCCCTGAACAGAGCAGTACTTCTCACGCTGGGACGGATTCCACCTAGCTACCGTTTAACTGCAAAGAGCCGTTTGGGGCTCTCCAGAAAAGGGCTGAGCACCGCTCTTGGGGTGGGAGGAGTGGTTGGCGCCATATTTTGTCATTTCATCTCGTGCTTTCACGCCTCTGCGCAGACTGTCTGGGATGCCTGGAATGTTCTCCCTCCTCACCCTCTCTTACTAGAATCCTAAGCTTCCTTCAAGGCTCTGCCCAGGTGTGCCTTACTCCTGGAGGAGACACACCCGACACCCTTCTTTGTGACTGTTCTCTTCTGCCCCACAACATCTCAGATTTGTTCATCTGTTTATATGTAGACTCTTACAGTCTTAAAGTCACAGACTGATCTCTCTTTCCTTCCTTCCTTTCCTTCTTTCTTCCTATATTTCTCTTCCTTTCTACTTTTCTTCTTTTCCTTTTTCCTTCTTTTCTTCCTTCTTTGTTCTTTCTTCTATCTTTTCTTTCTCTTTCCTTCTTTCTTTCTCTTTTTCCTTCTTCCTTTTCTCCTTCCTTTCTTCCTCCCTTTTCCATCCTTTCTCCCTCCTTCTCTTCTTTCCTTTTTCCTTCCTTCTTTCCTCCCTTCCTTTTCCCCTTCCTTCATTCCTTCCATTCTTCCTTCTTTTCTTTCTTTCATTCTTTCTTTCTCTCTTTCCTTCTTCTTTTTATCCTTCCTTCCTTTTGTCATCCTTCTTTCCTGCCTCTCCTCTTCCTTTTTCCTTCCTTCCTTCCTTCATTACTTCCTTTCTTTTTCTCTTTCCTTCTTCCCTTTCTCCTTCCTTTCTTCCTTCTTTTTTCATCCTCCCTTCCTTCCTTCTTTCCTTTTTTCCCTTCCTTCCCTCCTTCTTTCCCAGACCTTAACTATCGTACATGATAGGTGTTTCATCAGAGCACATTGTCAAAATCAAGCCATCTCAGTGTAGATCCCATAGAATGTAAGCTCCTTGAAGGTAGAACTTATTTCATTCATCTTTATAGCCCAGTGCCTAGCATAAACTCCTAAGAAATGTTTTATGAATGTTGTTGAACTTGGTCACTAATTAAGAAATGATACAATCACATTGATTTCTTCATTGCCATCAATTTCCCTATTGAAGTCATTTCAACTACAGATTTTCATCTCCCTTTAGGACTAGAAACCCTGCCTGTTCTTTACTCCACCTAGCATTTCAATCACAAGCCCTATCTTGTCTGTCTATAAATATGGATAAATATAAAAGTATTCTCATCCTGGGGAGTGTGAATCATGGCAAGTCAGAGAATGACACCAAGCTTATTAACTGCTCATTCCCGCCTTCACCTCAGCATTCATCTCCTCCAAGTTTCTTGTAAAGCCCTCATTCTCATCACATTCTGGAGACAGCCGGTTCATGTTTTATCAGTTGCAGGCAGTGCTGGAACCGGCAGCGGGAGAGATAAATCTCCATCCTTTCCAGAGACCAGTCTTATCACTGAGACTATGTGTCTGCTCTCCCAAGCGGAGGCACCCGAGTTGACCTGGCTTCTTCTCCTTCCCAGGGCTGACTCACTGTCACCATAAACCCCTCCTCCCTTTCCCCAAACACTGCTAAGAACTGTGGAGCCCTGACTGAAAAATTTCAGGAGCTTCCAAGTCTTCTTCCTTAGCATGAGGGATCTACTATAGAGTTGGAAGAGTCCTCAAAAACCATCTAGTGCAATGTCTACATTTTTACAGATAAGACAGTGGAGGCAGAGAGAACTTATGTGATTTGCTCATGGTCATCCACGTACTATGCCCGCATACCTGGAACTTGAACTCAGGTCCTCTGACTCCAGAGCCTTAAGTCCTCCCTGCCTATCTAGGTGGCATAACAGATTCATAGTAGGGCAGCTAGGTAGTACAGTGGATAGAGCACCAGGATTGGAGATAGGAAAACCTCAGTTCCAATCTGGCCACAGACACTTAGTAGCTGTATGACTCTGAGCAAGTCACTACATCCTGTTTGCTTCAGTTTCTCATCTGTAAAATAAGCTGGAGAAGGAAATGGTAAACCACTCTAGCATCTTTGCCAAGAAAACCCCAAATGGAGTCATGAAGAATCAGACATGACTAATCAAGTGAAGCAGCAACAACATAGTAGATAGAATGTTAACCTTGGTGTCAAGGAAGACCTGAGTTAGAATCCTCCCTCAGATACTAGCTGCTTGCAACCCTACATAAGTCATTTCATTTTTCCCATTAGTTTCTTCATCTGTCAAATTCATGGAATTACAATAATGGCATCTGCCCCCACAAGACAGCTGGATCAAACAAGGTAACAAATGTAAGGCATTCTGCAAACTTTAAGACATTATCTGAATCTTAGCTATTTAATTCATTTCAGCAAAATCTCTTCATATATGAGAAAAGCCACTAAGTAAACTAAAAAACTAAAGCCACAACAACCTAATGAGACAGACGTTATTATTCTCTCCCATTTTACAGATGGGGAAACTAAGGCTGAGAAAATTGAAATGATCTGGCGAAGGTCACATAGCTATCAAGCGTCTATGATGGAATTTGAACTGAAGTCTTCCTGATTCCAAGCCCAGTACTCCATCTGCCACACTGTTTGCTGCAATGGGTAGGAAACAGCTGAGTAAACTGGTAACAATTGCCGTAGAATATTACTGCATTATAAGAAATAATTTAATATGAGGAATTCAGAGAAACACGGGAAAACTTGTGTGAACTGATGCAGAGTACAGTAAAGAGAACCAGGCAAGCAAAATACATACTTCCACAGTTCCAAAAAAAGGGCTTTAAATGGCCCCATTGCTTTCGGAATTGATCAGTCTATCTTTATTTTGTGAGTTTCTTGGTCTTGGTCTTCTTCTTTCTTCCTGGGCAGATTTATTCAAAGAACCCCAGGCACTAGACTATGACTTCAATAATGTACACAAATGGGACATCAAAACAAAGTTAGACCCTGAGTAATTGTAATAATCACTGACACTGATCCTAGAGGAGAGGAAATGTGCCTTCCTTCTTTCATCGAAGAAGGGGAAGACCGCGGCTGTATAAGATTGAATGTGTAGTCAAATGGTTCTGATCAACTGTTTTTTGCTGCAAGAGAAAATTTGTTTGGATAGATTGGAGGGGAAAAGCTAGAAATGACAGTGATATAAAAAAGACAACAATAAAACTTTCATCTTAAAAAATGTGTTCTTATGATTCCAGATTTTCAGTTAAAAGGAGGAACTTCACAGATCAGCTGATCTGGTGGTCTTCAAACTTTTTTAGTCATGCATCTTTTTCAGGAAAACATTTTTGGGCATGAAGCCCTCTCTTGGTCTTGCAGTATATTTATATGTAGTGTATTATATTTATAAATGTAGTATATTTACAAATCATGTACATGTGCCACCATACTAAAATTATAAGCATTCCAAAATGTAAACAAAAACAAATGTTCTAAAAGAAATAATGCTTGATCTTACATGTAATAGGGAGCTACTGGAGTTTATTGAGTGAGGGGGTGACGCAATCCAATAGATCTGCACTTTCAAAAAATCATTTTGTCAGCTCTGTGGAGGATAGATTGCAGCTGGAAGGGACTTAAGGGAGGGAGTTCAATTAAGAGACTCTTGCAGTGGTCTTGGTGAGAGGTGCTAAGGGCTGAGATAGGGCAGTAGCTATGTAAGTAGAGAGAAGGTGGTGAAAACGAGAGATGTTGTGGGGGTAGAAATGACAAAATTTGTCAATTCATTGGATGTCGATGAGTTAGAATGAGGACTCAAAATGGCATTGAGGTTTTGAAGGATGCTGGTGTCCTTGATGATAATACGGAAATTCAGAATGAGGGTGAGTTTGGGAGCAAAGGTAATGTAATGAGATTTGCAATGCATATTGCAAACTATTCATATCTGTTCGTTTGGCATGACTTACTCTGTACCACTCAAGATGAAAAAGAGAAAGAGGAGGGGAGGCTCTTGCCAGGCACCGCCCACCCAGAGCTACAGCCAGCTCTCTGAGGAGTACCTGACACAGCCATGAGGTGATCTGGGCAGCAGAGGATAAGTGTGGGGGGAGAGGAAAATTTTCACAGTGATATTTGGTGTCCATTGGTGCCTAAGTAATGCTTAGGTATAATTACTCAGAGGACTAGATTGTAGATGTAGAAGGGAGGAGGTTAAGAGCTGGCATAATAGAGGGAGAAGGCAGGGTGGAGAAATACTAGAGGACAAATATAGGAATGATATTAATAGTAGTAAGCATCTGCATGACATTTTAAAGCTTACAAAGTAGCTTATAAATATTATCTCCACAACAACCCTGGGAGATATTATCCCTATTGTACAAATGAAAAGACTAAGGCAAAGTTGAAGTGACTTACCCAAGGTCACACTGCTAGTAAGTGCCTGAGGTTGGACTGTCCTGACTTTGGGTTCAACACTTTGTCCTCTTCACTACCTATCTGGCGTAGTCATATTAGAGAGAAATATCATGACTGGCTATTACATGAAGGATGGATTGTGTCCCCTCCTCCCATACTCTAACTCAGTGGTTCTCAACCTTCCTAACGCCACAACCCTTTAATACTCGTATGTGGGCATATCTGCATGTGGGCAGACCCGCCTGGACACAGATAGAGGAGCTGTGTCTTAGTTCCTAAGACCATCGGAAATATGTGTTTTCCGATGGTCTTAGGCGACCCCGGCGACCCCTGTGAAAGGGTCATTCGACCCCCAAAGGGGTTGTGACCCACAGGTTGAGAACTGCTGCTCCAACTGCTTGACCACACACACACTCCTTGGAGTCAGATCCTGGAACCCAATTTGGAGACAACTAATACAGTCTCTAAATTTTTTAGAGGAAAAATTGAAGGCCAGAAAAATAAAGGTATATTCTAATCAGTATAACATCTCTGATATCTGTTTATTATCTGCTTCAATAAATGGGTTTATTTGCCATTTCACTATTTGTGATGGTCTTTTGTGTAACGAACATTTAGTGATGTAGGAGTCAAAGTCCTCAGATATAAATTTGGAGTCCTTCTTTACTTTTAAGTGATAATGACAAATGAAGTAGATTAAATATATAAGTAATTTCCCCTGGACTAACAATATTTAGTAGAGCAGAAAAATCTAATTCTAGTCCAGTACCCCGACTCTGAGGAAAGAAGTGTTAACAGTTTCATGGTCCCAATCTGCTGTTCTCCTCTAGGCAAAAACTAAAGTATCTTTCTGAGATGTCCTTGTAAGATTTCAGAGTTATCTATTCATACCTTCCCATAAGCCACAATTTCAACAATGCATATGGATGTACATATAACTGAAAAAGTCAACACTTATACTTTACATAAGGCAAAGCTTCCTGATCATTGGAGGTAGCCAAAAGGGGAAAACAGGCGCTTTGGAGGGGGTAATTTCCTCCTGATTTGAGGACTTCCAACAAAAGCTAAATGACCACAGTCCCTCAAGCACAGGGAGATCAAAGGTTCAACCCTGAACGCTTGGCCACAACAAATTAGCCACAAAGATGAGTCTAGACTCCTAGGTAGGCTGACTCTAGTCTAGGGAATGTCTCATGGGAGATGCAACCCCTGAGCTAAGTCAGGAAAGATAACTAATGCTGAAAGGCAGAGGTAAGGGGAAAGGAAGCTCATGGTCTGGTTCTCATAGAGGTGTGAGGTGGCCCGTATTACCGGAGGTTCACAAACACCTTCCCATACAGTCCCCCTTTTGATCCGTAAAACAACCACATAAATTGAGACTTGGCTAGATTATCAAGCACCTTAGATGAAGGACTGTTTAGCCCTCATATCTGAATCCTCCAGTTCCAATAAGCAATCTTAGAGGAGAAACAACTTTTTTTTTTGTTTTCGTAGACCTAGCCCTTAGCCCAGTGCCTGGCACACAGTAAGATCATGGTAGACACTAGCTGTCATTATTATTCTAATAAACTATAAGCTTCTTGAGGGCAGGATCTACTTTCTTTTTTTTTTTCTGTTAGCATTCCCAATATTGAGTATAGTTCTTAGAATATAGTAAATAGCAGTTGACTGGTTGATTAATTAGTTGAGACTGACTCCAAAATTAGTGCTGTCTCTACCTCATCAGAAGATCTTTGTCTTCCCCCTGTTCTCCAATAAGGATATGCATCGACCCAAAATTACTCGTAAAGTGTCTGCAGGTCATCCCAGGACATCCTCCACACTGGGTCAGCACCGAGCAGACACAAAAAGGAATGGCCCTTGAAAATAGAGCTGGAGGGAAATCTGGAATTTCAAAGCTGGCCATCGTGGTACCATCCAAAGTCCACAAGGAAAAAATGCTCTTACGGCTGTACACCCTTCTCCTCCATTCCTAGGAGTAGCTGAGTCCAGCTGCTGTTTTCCCGTGTCAAAGAAAAGCACTTCTAGCTAGAAACTGGATAAATAGTATTTATAAGGATGACTGAGCATTTTTATAGGCATCTGTCTGACTCCAGCCTTCCTAGATTTTGGGAAGGAGGGAGACACCCTTTGTTCTTAAATCTGTTTAGTGGGGTGTGTCGTAGGATCATTGATCTGAAGAAGCTTGAGGGGACCTGAGAGACCACCTGAGTTTCCCATCTTATTTTATAGAGGAAGAAACTGAGGCCCAGATAGGTTAAGCAACCTGCCAAGGGTCCCATAGCTAGTAGGTGTCAGAGGTGGGATTTAAACCGAGATCTTCCTGATCCCAGGTCTAGCCCTCCATGCACACTAGACTATTCCCACCTGCCAGTTAGTTTGAAGTTCCTTGTATTTATTTGCATGTGGTCTCCCCCATTAGAAGTAAAGCTTCTTGAGGACAGGGGCTGGTTTTTACCCTTCTTTGTATGCCCATTGCTTATCCCAGGGCTTGGAATATAGTAAGAATTTAATAAAAAGGGCAACTAGATGGAACAGTGCATATAGCACCAAGCCTGGAATCAGGAAGACTCACTTCCCTGAGTTCAAATCTGGCCTCAGACACCTATTAGCTGTGTGAGCCTGGGCAAGTTACTTAACCATCTTTGCTTCATCTTCCTCACCTAGAAAATGAGCTGAAGAAGAAAATGGCACAGCATACCAGTATCTTTAACAAGAAAATCTAAATGGGGTCATGAAGTGTCAGACACAACTGGAACAACTCAACGACAATTTAGTAAATGCTTGTTCATAGCCCCATGAGGTCAGTCATGCAAATAGGATTGTCCCCTTGCCGCGGAGAAAGAAAGTGAGACTCAAAGACCTTCAGGGGCTTGTGGGTAAGTATCCCAGCCTGGCCCTGAAACCAGGTCTCCATTGGCTCAGTCACAGCTCTTGTCATGATTATTAACTTGCACCATTGTGAAATAGCGGGGAGCTACTGTGAAATCTAGAGACAAAACACACCTCCCTCCTTCTCTGATGGAGAGGTGGTGGACTAGGAGTATAGAATAAGGCATACATTAACTGACATGGTCAATGTCTTAGCTTATTTTATTAAACTGTACTTTTTGTTTCAAGAAAAGGTTCTATGGTGGCAGTTCTCAACCTGTGGGTTGTATTCAATTTGTAACAACAAAAATACATCCTGCATATCAGATAGATTCATAACAGTGGCAGAATTACAGTTATGAAGTAGCAATGAAAATAATTTTATGGTTGGGGGTCACCACAACATGAGGAACCATATTAAAGGGTCATGGCATCAGGAAGGTTGAGAACCACTGTTCTATGGGATTCCTTTGAAGTGATACTTATAAAAAAGAATCAATAAAACATTTTAAAGATGAATAAATAAATGAAATTAAGGGGTAACTTGCTGTAGTTTCATAGATTTAGACCTGCAAGGGAACACAGAGGTCATTTGACCCATCCCCCTCATTTTACAGATGAGGAAACCGAGGCCCATGGAAATGAATCGATTTACCCAAAATCACACAGGTAGTGTCAGAGGTGAGATTTGAACAAAGGACCTTTGACAATAAAGCCGGGGCTATTTCTAATTCATCACAATTTTTACATTTTACAGATGAGGAAACTGACTCCAGACCTGTCTATACTCACATAAATAGTGAGTAGAAGCATCAGAACTTGAACTCAGGTCCTTTGACTCCAAACCCAAAACTGAGCCATCTTGCCCACAGAGCTCGCAGAAGCAAGCCCAACCTAACCCAGCAGAAGAAAGCAAAGAATCATTACAATAGCTCGCATTTCTATAGGACTTGAGGTTTTCAGAACATTGTTCATACATGATCTCCCTTGATATTCTCAGTGACTCATCTTTAGACAAATGGGGAAACCAAGATTCAGAAAGGCTGGTTTCTGATATTGCCTGAGAGCCAGGTTCCTTCTGATAACTTCAAAGTCAGCATAACCCTTCCTCCCTCTCAAATATGGGGGGAGTCTTGCATTGGCCTTCCTTCTGCTGGAGATCAGCACAGATACAGCCACTCTTCAGAGACAGGGACCAGTGCCAGACAGTGGCCTCCCTCCACACTCTCAGCCTCAAGGAAGCACCCTGCCCAGTCACCAAGTCACCAGTGGACAGACGTGTCAGACATTTTTTCCAAAAGTATACCTGGCCCAGGCACCTCACATCTCTAGCCTCAAAACATGGCTTTGAGTTGCCAGTGGTTGAAGGTTGAACTTAAAGAGTATGGTTGGAGGGGGATTGTCAACATTCCTTTTGCCAAAAGATCTCCACTACATGTGTTAAGGGCCAAATTTCATAGGCAACACAAAGTTAAGGCCCAGTCCACAAAGTCCTCCAGAGAGACCTAATTTCAAACAAAAACAGAATATGGATCCATAGAATGTCCCAGCTAGAAAGGACTTTAAGAAGTTATCATCAGGGGCGGCTAGGAGGCATGGTGAATAGAGCACCAGCCCTGGAGTCAGGAGGACCTGAGTTCAAATCCAGCCTCAGACACTTAACACTTAGCCGTGTGACCTTGGGAACATCACTTAACCCCAATTGCCCTCCAAAAGGCAAAGAAGAAGAAGAAGAAGAAGAAGAAGAAGAAGAAGAAGAAGAAGAAGAAGAAGAAGAAGAAGTTATCATCAATTAACTATAATGGTTCTCTATTACTTCCAGAATCAGATACAAACTCTTTTATTTGGCATGCAAAGTCCTTCATACCTAGGTGGCACAGTGGATAGAGTACTGGTTCTGGAGTCACCTCCAAACAGGATTACTGGTTCTTTGACCTTGGACTAGTAACTTACACTCTTTCGACCTGTTTCCTCACCTATAAAACCAAGGGAACTTGACTCAATGACAATTAAAGTCCCTTTGAACTTCAAATTTATGATCCAATGGCTCCCACATAACATTTCAGTCTTACAATAGAGAGAGAGAGAGACAGAGAGACAGAGAGAAAGATAGAGAGATAGATATAGACAGATAGAACTAGGTAGATAAATACCTGAAAAGGTTCATGGGAGCCATTGGGTCATGAATTATATATTATGTATATATATATATATACATACACACACATATATACATATATATATGCACACATATATATGTATATATATGCACATACATATATACTTACTATATATCAGCTATATACACACACACATATATATATATACAAAATGCTTACAGTATCTTGTCTTACAAATTCTTTGATTCCCACAAAACTAGCCTTCCTACTATGTTTGATATTATTCCTATTTTACAAATGAGGAAGCCAAAATGACTAGCCCAGGGTCATTTAGTCAACAAGTTAATAAGAGTCTACAGTAGGATTTGAAAATCTGGTCTTCCTGACTCAAGGCCAGCGTGCTGTTGATTCCTGGACATTATCTCTCAGATCTTTAACTGATCAAAAAACAGAAATCTGTCGGCAGTCCCAGAAGCAAGGAGGAGAAACATTTGCTACAAAGCTTTCCATTCAATGGAACCAACCAATGGCTACAAATATTTTGTGGGACTTACTTCCCACCTCCAAGAAAAAGGAAAAACAGCTGTTCCCCTTGTTCTGAACCCCTGAGCATAAGCACATCAAAAAAAAGTTGATTGTGTGAAGGGCTCTTATAGTTCATAATTCCTGTCTCTTTCAGGAGTGCTGTTACCTTTAAGAATTCACAGTAGGCAAAAATGACAGCCCCTCGTGGCTGTAGCTTTGGCCTTCCATGAATTGCTGCCAGCAATAAAGCTGCCCGGGATGAGAAACAGTTCTCTGCTTTCAGGGTTTGTGTAGCCAGAGTATTTTCCCCAGCAGGACATGCAATACTGCTGTCCATAAGAGAAAATGCCAACATGTTCCCTATAATGGAACCTCTCTTAAAAGCCAACACTGAAAGGCAGCTCTTACAGCTGCATCCTCAGCTAACCATGTTATGCCCTGCTGGTAGCCATGTTATATTTGAGGGGAAATTATGTGATTGTTGGTGTGTTTCAACCCCTGCAATAATTACTTGTGATATAAGAAGGGCCTGAACAGCAGAAGCAAAAAGCTCACGTGAACACAGCTCATTCCAGTTAATGCATGTGCTTTTTGACCCAAGGACAGAAAATCCAAGTCAAACTTACATGTTGTTTTTGTTGTTCAGTCCTGTCTGACCCTTCATGGCCCTCTCTTGGGGTTTTATTGGCAGAGATACTGGAGTAGTTTGCCATTTCTGTCTCCAACTCATTTTACAGATGAGGAAACTGAGGCAAGTAGGGTTAAGTGACTTACCCAGGGTCATGCAATAATTATCTGAGTACCTAGTAATTATCTGAGGCATCATCATCATTATCTATTGTTCTGAATTTAGGAAATGAGCCTTCCTGACTTCAGGCCTGGCACTCTATCCACTGAGCCACCTAGCTGCCCATGAGGACCCCAATACATGATGACCACAATGATGTGAAGGAAAATGCCATCCAAAGACTTCGTAACTCTGATAAATGAAGTTACCAGTTGTGACTCCCGAGAACTTGATGGTGAAACATGCCTCCCACCTTTTGGCACATTGACATATGTTTTCACGCATGGCCCATGTGCTAATTTGTTTTGATTGATTGTATTTATATATCAGAGAGGAGGGGGGAAAGTCACTGGAAAATGATTATGTTGTTTTAAAAAAAGTCAAAAAGAGCAAAGTCAAAGGACCTCACTTCAAATCCAGATACCTCACGACTGTATCTGTAAAATGAGAGGTTTGGACTGTAAGACATCTGAAGTTCATTCTGTCTCTAAATCTATATTCCTATGGTCCTATGGCATTTTGTACGGCCGTGGATGAACCATTTCTCCCCTACAGGTTTCAGTTTTCTCAGTGAAATATTAAAGTTTAATTAAATGGTCTCTGGAGGCCTTTTTTTTTTGTAGCTCTAAGTCTGTGATTCTACTTTGTATGGCCTTGGGAAAGCCACATAACTCCATGCGAGTCAGTTTCCTTACTTATGAAATAAGGTTAGACGAAATGGCTGCTAAGGTCCCTTTCAGCACTAAAACTATGATCTTAACTTGTGTAATCTTGCTCAGTCTTCCTCGACCTCAGTTTCCTTATCTAGGAAAATGTCTGATGGTTGACTAGATGGCTTTTGAGGTCCCTTCCAGTTATATCCATGATGCAGAAGTGAACAGATTCCAAGACAGATGCTTTAAATAAAGGAATATTCCACCCTGAAGTCTCTTTGGCTTGCCTTCACTTTTGGATAAAAGCTGCAAGTTTGAATCAAACCATTTGTGGAAAGACTGGGCTCTTGATTCAATATCTCAAAAACACTTGCCAGGGCCCATTTTCTCCAGTTACATGTCTGTCTGGATAAAGTTCTGAAGTTGGTGGTGTATTGGAAGCTTCTCTTTCTATCAAGAAAGAGAAGATCAACAAATTCTCTTCTGGAAAATAAATTTCTCTTGTGAGCATTGTTGAACTGTCTATGTTACCCTATCCATGTCAAAACTTCCCCATTAGTTAAGAGGCAAAAGATTCCATCACATGTGATTCTCTCTAAAAAGGTAAATTCAAAAAGCTTCCATTACTAACCAAAGCTTCCCCAACATGGTCTACTCTATAGGTTCTGAAAGTGGGCAATATTGCCTACTGTGTGGCACAAGAATGAGCCAGGGGAGCAGTAGTACCCTTGGGTGCAATTCGGGGGCATTGAATAAAAATAACGTAGTGGTGAAAGTATAAGGAAAGAAGAGAAGAGGAGAAATTTTTGAAAAACCATTCATAGATGTTTCATCTTTTGTGTAACAGAGTCAAAGTCCTAGTGATTGTACTATTTTCCAAATAAATAGACAAAATGCAAGTTACAACCAATCAGTGGTCAAGTCTACTGACAGGTCTTAACAAGCAAGTGTTTGCAGGCAAGCATGTCACCCATTTTCAGGAAGTCCAGCATGTGTCAGCAGAGATATGTGTGTGCAATTAGTTGTTTATAATATGATACTATACAGTTACATGACACAATATTGCATCATCAAAATTTCAATGCAAGGGAAAAAAACACAAATTTACAATAAATCTTTAAATTTAAGATGTCATTTTTTAAAAGTTCGTGTTTTGTAAATGACACAAATTTCAAAAAAGAAAATTAAAGGGTTAAAGAAAGTAGATTTCCGGGGAGGACACTGAGGAATTTTTTTTTAAAGGGAGAGGTAGGCCAAATAAGTTTGGGAACCTCTGGTCTAGATCAAGAATGTATTACCCGGAATAGGATTAAAAACTATTCCATAAATTCTCCACCTCTGTGCTTGTGTCCAAGATGGTTCCTGTCTGCCTGAAATGCCCTTTCTCCCACACATTCTTCAAATACCAGGGGAAATGGTCCCTCCTCCAAAAAATCTTCCCTGACCCCTCTCCACCTCCTCCAACCAGAAATCATTTCTCTGTCAGAAATCTCAGAGTCCCTTGTGATAACAATAGTTCACATTTATGTTTTGCTTTCAATTGTATAAGCCCCTTTCTTCACAACAACCTCCAAGGCAGATACTATAGGTATGATTAGCACCCTTTTACAAATTAGGGAAATAAGACTTTTGAGATTGGGTCATTTACTCACAGTATCTGTTAGTACGAATCATAGTAGGTACCAGAACAGGTGCCGGGTGGCAGTGCTACAATGGAATAGAGCTCTGGGTCTGGAGTCAGGAAGACCTGAGTTCAAATCTAGCCTTATACACTTACTAGCTGTGTGATCCTGGGCAAGTCACTCAACCTGTTTGCCTCAGTTTCTTCATCTGTAAAAAGAGGAAAATAACAGTACCTACCTCCCAAGGTTGTTGTGAAAATCAAATGAGATAGAGGCACATTGCCTAGCAAGTAGTAGGCACTATATAAATGTAAGACACCAATTTTTATTATTACCATTATTATTATTACTACTACTATATTATTATTACTATTATTAAGGTATTATTATTATTATTATTGCTATTATCATAGTACTTCAAACCCAGGGCTACCTATTCTGCCTTGGACTACAGGCATCCTACCCCCCGAATAGACTGCAAGCATCTTGAGGGCTGGACCATTGCCCTGAAAGGCAACTCCAGTGCTAAATAAAGTTGGAGCCAAGAAAACCTGGGTTGGAATCCCACCTCAGACAGACTCTCCTAGCGGCTGAATCCAATTAAAGCTACTTCCCTTTTCTGACCCTCAGTTTCCTTACCTATAAAAATAATCATGATAACCTGTATTTTTTTCTTCCCAAGGTTTTTTCCCAAGGATGAAATTGTTATAGTTCAATCATTTTGGTCATACCTCCCTCTTTGTCACCCCATTTAGGATTTTCTTAGTGAAGATACTGGAGCGGTTTGCCATTTCCTTCTCTGGTTCATGTTATAGATGAGGAAACTGAGACAGAAAGGGTTGAGTGACTTGCCCAGGGTCACACAGTTAGGAAGTGTCTGAGGCCAGATTTGAACTCAGGTGTTCTTTACTCCAGGCCCTGCACTAAGCCACCTACCTCCCCCAAGGATGAAATGAGATAGCGTATAAAAGGTACTTTTCAAACCTTAAAGTGCTATGTCAATGTCAGTTATTATTAAATAACATCTTTGTTTCCCACTCGAAGATGGGTTATGGGTGAACACCTGCCACTTTGCATTGGATTGTTGAATGGCCTCCCTAATTGTCCAAGGAGCTCTTTTTCTCTCATCAGGGCAGACAGTCATTCAATCAGGCCACAATCCTTCCTTTCATCTTCATGGAGCTGGTAGAAGTCGACAACAAAGCTCTCCTTGATGCTTACACAATTCTGACAAAGGACTTGGAATCGCCTGTTGCTTCTGGAAGTGGTTGTATTAGAGTGGTCAGTCCAGCATGCTGTTTTGTAAGCTCCTTTGACAAGGCACTAGACAAATTCGTTAAAAAGAATGTCAAGCCCTGACAGAGCCAGTTAGTTTAATAGAGAAGAACCTAGCATCCTGACTTGAGGTGGCTTCCCCTCTTACTCAGATACTGGCATTCACAAGGATCTGAGCGTTTCCCCAGGGTCTTGTAGTTGTTCGATGCAATTAATAGTACTGACTGTCCTCTGTGTCTGGCATGCTCTCCCTCCTTGACCTCTGCCTCCTGGAATCCCTATGTCTCTTCAAAGTTCATCTCAAGGGCTGTCTCCTGTATGAAGCCTTTCCTTATCTTCCCCTTTTTTACAACCACCCTCCTCAAGTTGCCTTCTATCAAATACGTAAATATTTGTACGTATGAGTACGTGTGTGCAAATATGCAGGCACTGTTTCCTCTTACTGAACATAAGCATCTTGAGAACAAGGATATTTCATTTTTGTCTATATCCCAGACCTCTAGAACAGTGCCTGGTACATATCAGGGCCAGAAAAGGACACAGAGGCCAACCTCCTCATTTTACAGATGAGTAAACTGAGGCCTGGGCAGCCGGATGGCACAGTGGATAAAGAGCTGGGCCTAAAATCAGAGAGACTCATCTTCCTGAGTTTGAATCCAGCCTCAGACATTTATTAGCTGTGTGATCCTGGGCAAGTCACTTTATCCTGTCTGCCTCAGTTTCCTCATCTGTAAAATGAGCTAGGGAAGGAAATGGCAAATCATTCCAGTATCTTTGCCACCTCCCCAAAATAACATTCAAACGTGGCCATGAAGAGTCAAATACAACAGAAAGGACTGAACAACAACAACAATAAACCGAAGTCTAGAGTTGAATGACTGGCCCAAGGTCACACAAATAACAAGCAGCAGGTGTTTAATAGATTGTTGTTGATTACTTGTTTGGTTGGACTACTGAGTACCAGGCAAAAAAAAAAAAAGGATATAAAAAAATGAACAAGACAAAGTCATGGGATTATAAATCCACATAATTCCAAATGTAGAAGAAACCCTCGGCAATGCCTAGCTGTTTAATCCTGGGTAATTCATGCATTCCCCTGTCTGGTCCTCAGTTTCTTCATATGAAAAATGGGAGAGTAGATATAAGGACCTTAATGGGGCTTTTAAGCTTTAAATGTATAAATCCATGTACAAAGTGGTCTTGTCCAAGCCTCTTGTCATACAGAGAATAGCTGAGGACCCAAGCCTGGAATTACACACTTAGAACTGGATGGAACCCCTAGACCATGTAGCCAAGCCCTTCATTAATTTACTGAGGGGGACACTGAAGCTCACTTAACTCAGGTTAAATGATTTGCCAGTGACCAGACTGCTATTAAATATTGGTGCAATGGATCACTCAGAGCCTAAGGGTTTGAATAAATAATCCTTTTACTAAAATCATATTTCCAGAAACCTCAGATAGAAGCCGTTTTCAAGGTGGTTTTAAATCAGTCCTAAAGATTTTTTTTTAAACAAAAATTTAAAACCCAGATGAGGAGGCTGAAAAAGTTACTAGTGAGGGGGTTCTTTGCAGTCTTGGGAGCTCCTCACCAAAGTCCTATCATCGTCCCCTTGCCCAAAGGGTCCACAGATGGGTCCTGGATCAATCTTCTGAGGGGCAAAGTTAACCCCCGATTGTCCAAGGTCCTCACCAAAGCTTTGTTGCATGCAACAGTCCTGGCTGATGTTGTGGGAGGTTAACTAACATCTCCCCAGCTATACCAACATCCAGACCCACAGCACCCAAGATCCACAAGGAGGAAGCATTAGAAGCAGGATTTGAATCCATATTCTCTAACTCCAGAGTCAATGCTGCCTCCATTGAATTACCCTGTCTCCCATTTCTCACTGCCCCCCAACTCCCCTGTGGCTGCAGAATGAGTTTGGGGCAAAGGCAGGTCTAAAACATAGCCTCGGCTCAAGTTTACAGTAGGGGGAATAGGGGCATTAGGGAGAGAGAGAGAGAGAGAGAGAGAGAGAGAGAGAGAGAGAGAGAGAGAGAGAGAGAGAGAGAGAAAGTGAGAGCTAGGATATTCCCAAGATCCTCAGAAAAATTACATGTAAGCAAGAGAAATGGGCTCCACATGTGGTAAGGATGCCGTCCTAGTGTGGCTCAAAGGAAAGCACCATAAACATCTCTGACCTCTCCTCCCTCCACCCTTCTCCAAGGGAGACTTCCACTCATGCCAGGAGGGGAAGCAGGAGGTTGAGGTCAGAAGCCATTCTCTTCTCAGTGAGAGAGGGTACTACTGAGTTGGAAATATATCTATCTGCTCCAATATTTAAGAATATTGTTTGATTAGATAATTTGATTGGATTCATTGCTTTGTCATTTCTAGGAGGAAGAGAGATCCTAAGCTCTATATGTAAGGCTTGACTCCCTTCTCACCAAATACCAGTTCCCTATAGAAAATATCAAAGAAACTCATTTATCCAAATCTGTAACAAAACAGAAATCAGAGAAGGTTTACATAGAAGAATATATACCAGGCAATACAGAGTGAAGGAGCTCTCCCATCGGGAGTGAGGTAACTCAGTTCAACCAAGAGAGATGTCCTAGGTCTCATCCAAGGGGAAACTCTGTGAAGTCTCTAGAGTAGCAAACTGGGACAGAGACATGATGGAGACCACTTTTTTCACTCATGTCTTCCCAGAGTCTTTTCCTTCAGCAAACTCTTCCATCTTTTCTCTCTTGACCCTAGAAATTAAGAATGCCCAAGGCAATGCTCAAAGAGTCAAGAAGACTCAAAGTTCAATGAGTCTCAAAGGGCTGCAGTGGGGGGACCTGTGAAAGCTTGAGCTCTTGAATCAATTCCACTAGCCCTTTGTGAAGGACAGGGCATTCATCTCCACCAATACAGAGAGAGTCCCATGCCAGAGAGCTTTGGAACAGGAATTCCAAATAAACAAAGTGAGACCTTATTTAGGGTGACTCCATTACCTGCTAAGGGATCCTGTTCTCGCATTCTGCTCTCCACCTCTGTCATTCTTCTGAAAGGGTTTTCTCTAAGACAGAAGTGTGATACAAATCCATGCCCTTCAACTTCTAATATCCTCTCCCCAGTGATACCCTGTGGACTTTCTACCTCAATATCCTATAGGCAACTCAAAATCAACATGACCAAAAACGAGATCCAAATTGGTGAGAATAATGAATCCCCTGAAGTAGTCTAATTTTTTGAATTCTAACTGTAAATTTCCTTTGGGCTGGAATCAATTACCATATTTTACATAATTATAACTTCAGAGAAAGCCAATTGGAATGCTTACAACCACTCTATGGGATTCATTATTTGAACTAAACAGGACTTAGCTATAACCAATATCACCCTCACCCCAGCCCACCCCCTAAAAAAAATCCCTCTGGAAAACTTTCCTGTAGCTACTAAGCATATAACTTTTCTGCCAGTCAACCAATTTTACAATTTTACAACAATTGTTAATTGTTAATTCTTCCCTTTCTCTCACTCCCCATGTGAAATTAATTGCCAAAAATGTTTATTCTCTCTCTGCAACATTTCTCTCTCTCCTCTCCTCTCTCCCTTATGCCCTTTCCATCTCTCTTTCTCCCTTTCCCTCTCATTCTCTCTCAAGAATGACCCTTTTTCTCCACTCATACAGCTTCTCTTCAACAACAAGAACTCATCACCTCTTTCCCAGATTGTTGTAATAGCCTCCTAATTGGCCTCTCTGCTTCCAGCCCCTCCTTTCTCCAATCTCATTTGCCTCCATTCATTTGCCAAGTCAATATTCCTAAAATACAGACCTGACCATGTCACTGTTCTATTCGGAATTCTTCAATGGATCCCTATCTATGATAAAATATAAAATTCTGATCCTGACATGTAAAACCTTCCACAATGTACTTCCCACTTACCTTTCCAATCTTATTTCCCATCACTTCCTTTCATGTACTCCTCATTCCAGTCAAACTGATCTCTGGCTGTTCCCCATACATATTTCATCGACCACCACCATGTCTTTGCACAGATTATACCTGCTACCCGAAATCCATATCATTCCCTCACAGAGTACCTTTAAAAGTATACCTCAGGTGCAAGCCCATACACCAGGCTTTTCCTGTTCTTGTTAAAGCCCCCTTCCTCCACAAATTATTTTCTATTCTAATGACCTGTGTGTAAATTTCATCACTCCAGTAGAAAGAATTCTTCTTGAGAACAAAGACTGTTTTCAGTTTTGTGTTCATATCCCTAGCTCTAGATGTGAAGCCTGGTGCATAGTAGATGGGTTATTAATATTTGCTCAATGGAATTTAATTGAAAGCTATTCCTATTGAAAACCTAAGTTTGGGGGCCTTTCCTGTGGATGACAAAGGACCAGCATCAAAGATAAATCGCCCTTGGGCATTACGCACTTTTCTGTAGGTAGAAGAACCAACATGGAATTATAAAATCTCAGAGCTGAAAGAGACCCTAAAAGTCATTTAATCCAATGGTGTCAAACTCAGACAGAAACAGGGGGCACTGAACTAAAAGGATCCCTGTGGGCTGCAGAGCGACTTAGAAAACCACATGTTAACATTATCTATCTTCTACTGTATTTTGTTTATTTTATTATTTACATTCTAATCACGATTACATTGTAAATGAATTTTGTTTAGTCATTTTTCAGTCATGCCTGACTCTTCTTGATACCATCTAGGGTTCTCTTGGGAAAGATACTGGTTTACTATTTCCTTCTCCAGCTCCTTTTACAGATGAGGAAACTGAGGCAAACAGGGTTAAAAGACTTGCCCAGGGTCACATAGCTGGCAAGTATCTAAGGCTAGGTTTGAAATCAGCTCTTTCTGACCTGGCGCTCTATCCACTATGCCACCTAGTTGCCCTATTAAATAAATTACATTTTAATTACAGTTTAATCTGATTCAAGAAAGCTCTGAGCTAATTCAACCACCCTCCCCATGCAATGATCTCCTCTATAATTCCCCAAATCAACCTTGGAAACCCTTCCCACAAAGTAGGAAGATCGTTTCAGGGGCAGAAGAAGATTATTAAGGGGTGATGGGAACTTCCTTGAAAGGATAGAAACCTTGAAATAATAAATTAGGCTGCCTCTCCAAAATCTTCATAAGAATTAAGAAGAAGAACTAATATTTATATAGTGTCTACTACGTCAGGCACTGTGTCAGTGTTTGACAAATATTGTCTCATTTGATGCTCACAATTGCTATTGTTAGCCCCATTTTTTGAAAGAGGCCCAGAGACCATTTCTCGGGAATATTGAATAGGACATACTTTCCCAGGTATGAGTTGAACCAGATGGTCTACGAGAAGCCTTCCAGTTCTGAGATTCTATGAGCCTCTTTGAGAAAGGAAGAGCACCAAGATATGCACCGATACATTGGCCAAAGGTTTTCTCATGCTCCAGATGCTCCAAATCAGTCCAGTAATCATTTATGAATATTCTCCAGGGTTCAAGACACTGTTTTCCTCCTTGACCCAGCATTTATGGTATCAGCTATGTAGAGACAGCCAGTAGTGGGTGTGGGTGCAGGGGAAAAAAATCACGCTCATTCCCGCAAGGCTTTAGCCATAGTCCAGGAACTAATATATTTATAACCTTATCCATTAGCCATTCTCTAGACAGCTTCATCTTGATGCTATGTATTTTCCAGCCATTGCCTGCCTCTAAATGCCCACCAACTATGACTAAGACATCATCATTCCAGTAGAGACACATAGCCGATCAAAACAGCTCCATAGGCAGGGATGATGGAAAACTCAGAACAAAAAAATGCTCTCTAATGATGATGGGATCACAGAGTATTCCCACCAGGGACCGTATACTAGGAACTTCCACTAAACACAGAAATTTAATAACAGGTCAGCATGAGTCTATAGGAAAAGCCTCAGAGTCACGGAATCACAGGATCTAAGACTTAGACAGAATTGCAGTGGCCATTGTGCCATCCATACACCAAAGGAATCCCTACTGCTGTGGTTTAGTTGTTTTTCAATCACATTCAGCACTTTGTGAGTCCTTTGGCAGAGTTACTGGAATGGTTTGCCATTTCCTTTTCTAGCTCATTTTCCATATGAGGAAACTGAGGCAAACAGGGTTAAGTGACTTACACAGGGTCCCACAGCTAGTAAGCATCTAAGGCTAGATTTAAACTCAAGAAGATGAGTCTTCCTGCCTCCAGGTCCTGCAGTCTAGGCACAACTGTGCCACCAGCCTGTCCTACAAGGAATGAATCCTCATTATAACATACTCACCGAGTGGTCTGTCTAGCTTCTGCTCAATGACCTCTAAGGAGTGGGAGCCTACTGCTTCTCCAGGAAGTCTATTCCACTTTCTGACAGCTTTCCTTGTGAATAAGCTTTTCCTGACATCAAGTCTAAACTAGCCCCTTTATAAATTCCTCCCTTTGCTATTGATTCTGCCCTCTTGGGCTAAACAAATCCAATCTATTCAATCTTCAAATCTCCAGAACAGCTTTCATGTCCTCCCTTCATCCTCTCTTTTCCAGCATAAATACATCCAGTTCCTTCAACCAGTCCTCATAGGACAAGAATTCAAGGCCCATAATATCACAGATTTAGAGCTGAAAGGGAAAGTAGACACTATTGAGGCCAACCTCCTCTTTTCACAACTGGGGAAACTGAGGCTTAGAGAATTGGGGTGACTTGCCCAGGATCACAAAGCTAGTGTCTGAGGCAAGATTTGAATTCAGGTCCTCCTGACTTTAAGCCCAGTTCTCTATATACTGTACCACCCAG
>CM053580.1:555175332-555209397 GCA_028627135.1 Pseudochirops cupreus
TGTTTTTCTGTTTGTTTGTAACTTCTGTTTGTATTCTCTGAAGTTCAGGGTGCCGACTTTTCCCCCTGAACTAGTTAAATGATATGCTTGATTAAAGTAAGATTGTTAACCCATTTTGAGTTGCTTTCCTTTAGAAAAGCAGATCTAAGAACCTGTGCTAGTAGCCGCCCTAGGTATGCTAGGGTGCTTGCCGATACAACAAGGAGAGAGAATATCTCATTCCTTTGAAAGTATGACCGAGGCCTCCATGGTATGGCTGATTATTTCCCCCCTTCCCCTGTACCCAGAATGAGGTGAGTAAGGATACCAAAGGGAGATGGTGGAGGGGGTTGACAGGCCCCTGAAAAGAGGACAGAAATCCTCTAGGGCAATACAATGCCCCATGGAGTCAGCAGAGGATTACAAGACAGAGAGCAGGCCCACACAGAACGAAGTGTACCTCTAGATATCAGCACCCTGGGATGATGCTCTGATCTCCCCATCCTAGCTACGACTCTGCCTAAAGTTCTATAGAAATGTGCATTGCTGCCCTTATTAATAGTCTAGACACATTGTAAGCCAGTTCTTATTGATAAAAAGTCCCAGTCACATGGTAACTAGCTAGGTGCTCTGGAGGGGGCAAGTTATTAGCTTGAGAATCCAGAGGAAGGTACATTATTCAAATGGTGGTCCAAAGAATCACTTGATCTCCATTGCTATACTGACGCTATAATCAGTGACATTCGTTTCTATGGAACTTCAGGGTTTGTGAAGAGTTCTTCTTACAACAGCCCTGAAAGATACATAGCGGACGCTCTAATTTTCACATTTGACAGATTTGGAAATCAAGGCTGGGAGAAGTGAAGCCTCTTGTTGAAGATTACATGCTAAGGGTCAAAGCCCAGATTCAATCCCAGGTTCCTCCTAACTCCCAAAGCTGTGCTTTCTCCACAACATTCCAGGCTGCCCAAACTCAATCAACCCAACACATTAATTTAATAATTAAGCCCTCTGAGAGAAGGAAGAATGCATTCAGTCAACAACCATTCCTGTTAGTGATTTCCCTGTTGACCTTCTTTCAGGGACTGAATTAACAAGCCACCAGGACCAGTACTTGATATGACTTCTTCCCTTTCCTGCACTCTATGGGCCAAACTGTCCTCTTTAAAGTTCTTCATGGATGCTACCACTGCCCATATCTGTAACTTTGCATTGCTTCTTCCCTAAACCTAGAACATACCTCCTTCCTATCATCATCATCATCCCTTAGATTCCCTTGTGATCTTCAAGGCTCAGTTCAAGGACCATGTACATGAAGTCTTTCCTGATTCTCTCCACTGCTATGACCTTTCCTCCAAATTACCTTGTCTCCACTATGTATTTATTCTGTAGATAAATATGCACATGTTTACATGCATACATACGTATATTCATGTCATCTGGATGGGCTCAGTGGATAGAACACTGGACTTGGAGTCAGGAAAACCTGAGTTCAGATCTGCTGTCAGATACTTACCGGATATGTGGCCCTGAGCAAGTCATTTAACCTATTTTACCTTAACCTACTGGGGAAAGAAATGGCAAACTACCCTGGTATCTTTGCCAAGAAGGTCCCATGGACCATATTGGCACGCTATGATCCACAGAGTCAAGAAGAATCAGACACAACTGAGCAACAACAATAGATATATATTTCTATAAATACATGTGCATACATGTGTAATACATAAAGTGTGTATACTGCCCAATGTGCATATAGATGTGTGTGCATACACATACATGTTTATCACATGCATGTGTGCATTAGTTTCTGTGTATGTATGTATATGTGTACAGGTATACAATATATGAATATATACATGTAGAATCTATTTGGAATTAATATTAAAGTAATGTCCATTTGTTTCCAAACCTGTAATTGTCATATTGTGAAGAAAGAAGTTGGACCAAAGGGACCTAACGTATGTATTGTGTATATATAACATGTGTGTGTATATATATACACACATGTGTACATATGTGACTATATGCATGTGCATGTATATACACCATGTGCGTGTGTGTGTGTGTGTCTAAAACACCTCCCTCGAAAATATTGCCACAGAAATTTGTGGAGTGGGAATATTAGGACACAGGCTTTACCAGAATTCTCCAAGTTTCTGGGGCTTTTTTGACCTTATAGGCCACAAAGAAGCCACATGGCCAAGATGAAGAGAAGCCGCATAAAGAGACTAAGGAGAGTGGGGACTTGGAGCCACACTGGCCCCTCATGCTTCTCCCACCAAGGCAGCAGGGAATGGGGTAGATGGGGTAAGGGAGATGGGACATTGTCCTTGTGACAGAAAGTGAAGGCACACAGAGCTGGGACCTCAGAGTGCTGAAGATTATACAAGAAGGCAGCCAAAGACACAATCAAGTGAGCCAGTCAGAGCAGATCAGAATAGAGAGCTCAACATGAGCCAGTAGATCAGAGTTGGGGAGACTTCCAGAATCCAAGTCACCGCACCTGGCTTCCTCTTTCTTTTCCTTTCCTGGATCACTGCCCAGGGAAAAACCATGTCCCCTTTATCCATCTAACCCAGAGGTGGGGAACCTGTAGCCTCAGGTCCCCAAGTGTGGCCCTTTGATTAAATCCAAATGAAGGGCTGCACTTAAGGACCTAGAGGGCCACATGTAACCTGGAGGCTGCAGATTCCACACCCCTGTTCTAATCACTTCACTTCCTACTTCTCTTCTAACAGAGAAAGTGGAAGTGCAGTGGGGAAAAAAGAGATTCAATCACCCACACCCACCCCCAGCTGTCACCATCATGACTTAGATATACAAACCTGTTGGTTTAAATGCTTGCTTACATTCCTAATCTATTTGGAATTGATATTAAAGTGTCTGCCCATTAACTATGATTTGTTTCCAAAGCTATAAGTGTGCAATTTGGGATTAAGAAAGGGGGAGTTAACCCAAAAGAAGAGCAGCTTTTCAAATGAGATGGAAACAAGTCAATTAGAGAGAGAGAATTTCCTAAATTGATTGAGGTCAAAGGTTATGGGCAGATGAGTAACTTTCTGGGCACGGTTCCAAATTGATTTCCAGAAAGAATGAACTAATTCATAGCTCCTCCAACAGCCCGTCAATGGAATATTATTCTGCCATAAGCAATAATGAAAGAGAGGGTTTCAGAAAAACCTAAGAAGACTTGTATGAACTGATGCAGAATAAGGTCAACAGAACCAGAAAAACTATTTATGCTATAACAACACTGAAAAAATGAACAACTGAGGTGCAAAGTGACTTGTGCAGCATCTCCCAGTGGCACAGCTGAGATTCAAACCAGGGTCCCCTGATTCCAAATGCAGCGTTCTTTGTGCTTCACTGAGTGGCACTGTGGATAGAGTGTGGCCCTGGAGTCAGAGGACCTGAGTTCAAACCTAGCCTCAGATGCCTACTAGTTGGGTGACCCTGGGCAAGTCACTTTATCCTGTTTGCCTCAGTTCCCTCATCTGTAAAATGAGCTGGAGAAGGAAATGGCAAACCACTCCAGTGTCTTTGCCAAGAAAATCCCAAATGGGGTCACAGAGAGTCCTGATTTTGCCTTTGAATCATACAATCTTAGAACTGGAAAATCCATGACAGGTCATCAACCTTTGCTCAAACTTCTTGTATGATACAAGAATCCCTTCTACAATATCCCTGACAGGTTATCATTCTGCTTCTGTTTGAATATTTCCAGACAGGGAGCTCCCTTCTTTACAAGGGCATTTATACGCTAGATTTATAGTCTGTGATGTAGCATCACAGAAATGTCCCCAGGGCTTCTGCTCCCTTTTTCCCTTAGTATAAAGTGTATAGTCATAGTTCAAATCTGCAAAGCCCCTGGTCTACAACACCCCACCTAGAAGCCATTCATGAGACAGACTGCATTTGGAGGCTGGCTCCTTCCACCCCTTAGGAGACCCAGGGTGAACAGTCCTGCAAGTAAATCAGGGTGGCTAAAACCACTTCCCTTGGCACTCCGATTCATTTCAATAGGCATTCATTAGACACCTACTGTGTATGGCCTTGCACTAGAAACTTGGGAAAAATAGTCCATGCTTTCAAGGAGATTACATTCTCCTGGGGTGTGGAGGGCAAGAAGCGATGAATACAACATGTTCACAGTTAAGTAAATACAAGACTTATGTTCCAGTCATTTTTCAGGGCATTCAATTCTTCGTGACCCCATATGCAGTTTTGGGAGGGGGTGAGAAGAGAAAGCGTTCCAGGAATGGGGGACAAGTGGACAGTTTGTGCAAAAGAACAGAAGCAACAAATGAAATGCCGCCAACAGGGAATAGAATGTATGCCCTGCCTAGGACAGAGACTAAACAATTGGAGTGATATGAGTTCCATCTGGTCTGGAGATCCTTCACCCTTTGTGAGTATGGTGAAGGCTGTTGGTTCCTTCTGAGAAGAATGTTTTAAATGTGTTAAAAACAGGATTACAGAGGAAGAAAACCATATTTTAAAATGTTCCTCTTTTTTTTTAATTCACAGGTCTCAAATTTAAGAACCTACAGAAAAACAGATTGCAGCCAGATTGTGAAGGACTTGAAAAGCCAAATAAAAACATTTGCATTTGATCCAAGGGCAAGTGGGAGCCATTGATGTTGCTAGAACAAGACAGTGATGTGATTTGACAAGTGTTCAAGGAATATTAATATGTCAACTGTATGAAAGACAGACGCTTTCTCTCGTTTAATTATTTGCCATTTATCCTGCATATGACTCACTTTGCATATATTTGTTTCATGTAGTATTCCCTTTTAGATTTGCAAGCTCCTTGAGGGCAGGGACTATCTTTTGCCTCTTTTCATATGCTCATTGTTTAGTACAGTGTCTAGCATATAGTAGGCACTTAATAAATGTTTTTTGATTGATCGAGATGGGGCAAGGAAGGTAAAAGGGTATGTGGGAAAAGAGAAAAGAACAGAGTCAAGAAGATCAATTCTTATTGGAAAAAGGCAGAATCTCCTTTCTGGACTTATACTGGACTCACCCAGAGCCACACCCAGTCCAGGAGAGTATGCCTCCCTATACAACCAATTCCCATCAAACAAAATCACTTCAGCTCACTAAAGCCCATGTTTCCAAAAATTCCCTCAGAAATGTGAAAGCAACGTTCAGAAGAAAAACCCCAAAAACCCTAGAGGACCTTGGCTCAGGCAAGCTTTAATTACCATCTTCTTCTGGAACAATAACAAGGCGGCCTCTCCTCAAGGTTCTGTTTCTGGTTCAAGGATTTTTTTTTAATAGCTACTATAACCATCTCTTAAAATAGGGCCTACATTTTATCCACCCTGTCTTTTTTCCCTGCCCACACCCCTAAACCGGCACACTTCCAATAACATCCCAAAAGGCAAAATATAAAGACTTCCCTGGAACTTCTATCAATAGCCTTGAGCCAGGAGACCTATAAGTTTAGTTCCAGTAAGGAAAAGAAGACATTTTAGCCAATGGGGACTTCATCTCTCCAGCCTATGACATTCCTCCCTCCCTGCCTATTATATGAATCTCCAAGTGAAGGACAAACATGGATGGAACCCTTGAACACAGGATCCTCACAAGATCCAGCTGGAATGGTGTCTTCCCCTGTTAGAATGTAAGCTCCTTGAGGGCAGGGATGGTCTTTTGATTCATATTTGTACCCTCAGCATTTAACACAATAATCACTTAATAGATGCTTCTTGACTTGGAAAGGACATGACCTTTCTTTTCAATAGTCTTCAGACTCTCCTCACTCTTGCTCTAACCATCTCAAATTCTGGTATTTTCATATCATTTTCCAGAGCTATTCCTTCCCAGTGGGGTTCATTTGAAAGAAATATCCATGTACAGTTTTATCTGTTCATGAGTTTCCATTGGTAGATTAAGATCCACTTGTTTCAAGCACCACTAGAAGCTAATACATGTCCTTCCTACCTACAGAGGTAGTAATGAATGGAGATCCCTACTAGTGAGGGGGGGGAAGTGCCTTAAATTTCAATAGGAAATATCAGTTCAGGCAACTCAGAGGAGGCACCTGGATAATTTTATCCATAATCACACATCAAGTATCTTTCCCTAGTGGACCAGAACTCTCTTTCATGTTGGTCTTTCTTATCTCCATTTTTGGAACCTCAAAATTATTCAACTATTCAAATAATTTGGACTATTCTCCTGGTGAGAGGTTTGATGCATGGAAGAATGATGCTAAGTTACCAAGGGTAACTCAGTTCCTCTTTCTCCCCTAACGATCTGCCCGTAAGGCCATCTGTTGATGTTGAAGTGATCTGTGTTCTCTAAGATGAGCACACAAGTTCTAACAGGGACCTCGGAGGAGAATTAGTCCAAATGTCTCATTTTACAGATGAGGAAACTGAGGAGCAGAGAAACTAAGTGACTTACCCAAGGCCATATAGGTAGTAAGCAGGATTTGAATCTGTGTCTTCTGATGCCAGAAATAAGTGCTTTACCCACCCCACCCCCATTGTGTCCTGCTTCCTCTTTATGAAAGGCCAGCCTCGTTAAGTTGGGGGAGGCTCCTCAAAAGGCAGACAATTAATGTTAGTCTATTTACACAATAGGGGTGAATTAATGGAAAGTCATTAATCTGTCAACTAAGGTATAAAGGAGTCAGAATCCATGATAATGGAGGAAGAAACTGACAATGAGAAAATGACATCTTTCAGAATAAAATGTAGCATCTGAGTGGAGCAATGGATAAAGTTCCAGGCCTGGATCCAGGAAGACCTGAGTTCAAATTCAGATGAATGACCCTGGGCAAGTCACTTAACCTCTGTCTGTCTCAGTCTCCACAACTGTAAAAATGGTACAAAAATAGCACCTCCCTCCAAGAGTTGTTGTGAAGATCAAATAAGATAATATCTGTAAAGTGCTTAGAAGAGTATCTGGAACATAACAGAACATGGGGCATAGTAGTAACTATGTAAATGCAAAATATAGTAGCTAAATTAATAGATATTCAATATTGAATAAGTAACAAAAAAATATAATAAACAAATAATTAAAAGGGAAAAATCATAGCTATTGTCATCATGATTAAATGCCAAGGAAGCTGTATGCACCACAAATATTTATCACACATCTATTCAAGCAAGGTGCAGAGTTATAGGAGATAGACAGCAAAAATGCACAGAAGACCCTGCCTTCAAGGAGTTTACATTCTTCTTGAGAGATGGGGGGAGATAAAAAAGTTCACAGAGAAGTAAATGTACAATATTTACTTACGAAATACAAAACACAAAAATAGCCGGTAATTTCAGGAGGGAGATGGCAGTCACACCGCTGAGTACAGAACTTTGAAGAAGGGGAGGGGTGCTGGAGGGAAAAGTGAGGAGCACGTGGCACATGCCCTCGATAGGCCCTGCCAAGGCTCAAGGCCCAAGATGAATGCTGTGCAAATAGACTAACTTGGGTAGGATATAAAACCCAATGAAGACAAATAATGTGAAATCGGTATCGAAAGTTGGACGATAGCCAGATTTTGAAGGGTTTTAAACGAAAAACTGAGGAGTTGGTATTTTATTCTAGAGTCAATAAGGAATCCCTGAATCACAGTATTTGCTTTTGGAAAGAATCTGGGCAGCCATCCAACCCAACCCATACCTGACAAGACATCTCTCCCCGATAGCACACTAAGCAAATGGTCGGCCAGCCTCTTCTTGAAAAACAACGGTCCCATTCCACTGTGGGTTGTCATTGCTACTGCTGTTACTGATGATTGGATGATGATGATGATGATGATGATGATGATGATGACGGTGATGATGATGATGATGATGGTGATGATGATGATGATTATGACAATGATGATGATGATGATGACAATGATGATGGTGATGATGATGATGATGATGATGGTGATGATGGTGTTGAGGAGGAGGATGTGAGAGATAGCAAAGGATTAAGTTTCCAATTTAAAGAAAATAACACTAGCCTTCTTCTCAATGGTTGCTCCCTAAATTTGGTGTGTAAATATGCATAAGTATGGGATTGAAGGATGTTTCCTTCTGATTGGGTAGAACAGTCAAATGAATAATTATGATTATAAAGGACTGTCAACTGTAATTCTCATTGGCTGTCTCCAAATTTGGTACATAATGAAGGATTGGAAAACACCACCCTCTGATAGGATATTAATTCACAAATAATCATGGTAATGAAGGATTGAGATTGCTTCGTGCCAATTAGCTTGATATTGTGAGCCTACCTCACCAATCAATGGTGAGAAGGATAGGGGAGTGGGCCAGGTTAAGATTAGGATAACAGAAACCCGCACTCCAAGGCTAATGGCCCTTAAGCAACCAGGGCTGTGCCCTTTATCATGAGAAAGAAGAGAGGACTCTTTCTGCTTCCTGACTCAGACTCCAGTTTTTAAAATCTGCCCTCTGGGACTAAAGGGAACAAATTTAATCTTGTTTTCATATAATAATCCTTTAAACACTTAAAGACAAGCTATTGTGCTTTCTGAATCTTCTCTAAGCTCAACATCCTGAGTTCCTTCAACCCTATGGTATAATTCTGTTGTTTCAGTCTTGTCCTGCTTTTCACGACCCCATTTGTGGTTTTCTTGGCAGAGATACTGGAGTGGTTTGCCATTTCCTTCTCCAGTTTATTTTACAGATGAAGAAACTGAGGTAAACAGGGTTAAGTGACTTGCCAAGGGTCATACAACTAGTGTCTGAGGTCAAATTTGAACTCAGATGTTCCTGAGCCCCAGTGCTCTATCCACTGCACCACCTAGCTACCCCTATAGCTTTGCTAAAATCAGGGCAAACTATCTATCGCATTCCTTGTACTAGGGAAGTAATCCTGTTACAAAAGGAAATAGGGTTGGTCAGGCCTCACTTGCTCTTAACAAAGTCACGAAGGCTTTTAGTGATCACTGCTTCCTTTTCTACATTTCCATTAACCATCTCTTTAATGATATGTCCTAGAATTTTCTCAGCGACCTTGGTTTTCAATCTCAGGGTCCTCAACTCCTCACTCTCATAAACTCCATATACCCAGTCGGTCACCAGATCTTGTTATTGCTACCTTCCCATCTTTCACATTTGTCTTCTCTCCATTTCATACAGCCACCACCCTAATTCATCACCTCTTACCTGAACTATTGTAATTTCTCCTGTTATCCCTACCTCGTGTCTCTCTCCCCCTCCAAACCATCTTCCATAAAGCCACCCAAGTATTTTTCTTTCTTTTTTTTTTAACTCTGAAGTTAGTAAATACAAGGTAAAAATCATTAGTGATTTGGAGCATTTTTTTTTATAAAATTGTTGTTAGCTTGGATTTCCTTTTAAAACTGCCTATTCACAGCCTTTAACCTTTTATCTACTGAATAATCAAAGTGATTTTCTGATAGCACTGATCTAACCATCTTAATTCCTATTTCATCTCAATTCCTATTCCATTAATTCCAGTGGTTCCCTATTGTCTCTAGAATCAGATAGAAATCCCTCTGTTTGGCATTCAAAGCTCTTGACAACCTGGCCTTAATCTACATTTCCAAATTTATTAAACATTACTCCTCTTTTCACACTCTATGGTGAGGCCAAAATAGCTTTCTTAACATTACTCATATCCGGCCCTCCATTTCCTTTCTCTCTCACTCTCTCTCTCTCTCTCTCTCTCTCTCTCTCTCTCTCTCTCTCTCTCTCTCCCCCATTCTCTCTCTCTTTCCTCCTTCTCTCTCTTCTGTCTCTCTCTCTCCCTCTCTCTCTCTCTCTTTCGCATGCACACACACACATACAAACACACACACACACACACACACACACACACACACGTCTTGTTACTGTTGAGTTTTTTCAGTCAGACTGTCCAACTCTCTATGACCCCATTTGGGGTTTTCTTGGCAAAGTTACTGGAGTGGTTTGCCATTTACTTCTCCAGTGGATTAAGGCAAATGGGGTTAAGTGATTTGACCAGGGTCACACAGATAGTAAGTGTCTGAGGCTGCATTTGAACCCAGGTTATCCTGATTCCAGGCCTAGTGCTCTATCAACTGAGCTACCTAGCTACCTCAAAGGACTGGCATAGAAAATACTAGGTACTTAATAAATGCTTGTTGCTTAATTGCTTCCTCAGTGACTGGGTTCCAGAATGCCCCTCCTTTCCCATGACTGGACTCTGATACCTTTAGCCAGACTTCTCAGAATGACTTCCTGTGTGCCTGGATCCTGGCTGACTACCTGTCAGAGTGACCCCTGTGCATTGCCCTTCTAAGGCAGACATGCTGGATTTTAGACCTCTCTGTACACATTTCTCTTTTTTTTTTTTTACCTTTCCCCTCCTTTCTGAATGGAGTTTACAGTCTTGAACCTGCCTAGAGCTGACCATTGACCTTCCCCTGCTCCTTCAAATTGACCTGAACCAGTGGTCCCCAACTTCTCTAGCCATTAACTTAGCTCATGTGATGACCTACTATGGGGAGGAAAATAGTGAGGGCAGGCTGAAAACACACATGTACATATGTGTGTTTATGTGTACATGTTTATATGTGTGTGCATATACATGTGTGTATACTCTCATTGTCAGCACGTTTTCCCCACATTCCATGATGCCCATATCCCAACCTGGGTGTGTTCAGCACTTACCTAATGGTCCTTAAAAAACATTTGAGGTGTGTGGGGGTTAGGATTGTGTGGATAGGAGAGTCTGAAAGAAGGTTCTGAGATTATCTATGAATTTTAAGAATTTGTGGCATGTGCCGAACTTATCTCTCTTTACTCCCTAACATTCCCCTCTTTTACTCAAGCCAATTTCATAGAATCACAGATTTAGATGAAAACTAAAGAAACCTAGAAGCCATCCAGTTCAGCTCCCCCATTTTACAGAGACGGAAACTGAGGTCCAGAAGCTTGAAATAACTTAACCCAAAAGCACAGAAATGGTCATCCCATGTGCTCTCCACTTCTCCATCCATATACCAGGCCCATTCCTCCCTCCCAGATTCCATGCAGGGAAAACAAACATACACACACACAAAAGAAAGAAAAGAAAAACCACCAGCCATTTACCTGTTGCTCAAGGACTAGCTTATGTTTCTCTTTCTCAGTTAAGCCTCACCACTGCACGCTGATTTCTACCTTCCTGGAGTTTGTACTTCTCTTCCAGACTTTTCTTTCTTTCATATCTGTTGTGGTCTTCCTAAGATATGCTGTTTGGTTTTTTTTTAAGATTCAAGAAAATACCTCCTGTTTATCGTGTGAGTCTTCTGTGAAGGACTTTTTGAAAGGCATAGTCAAAAATAACACATGCTGAAAAAAGCATCTAGAGGTTGGGATCCATGGCAGGGAATGGAAAATGGCATTAGCTCGTATATAGCTAAGAAAGAGATGGAGACAGAGAGAGGAGAAGAAGGGAGGGAAGCGGAGGGGAAAGGAGAGGAGAGGAGGGGAAAGGGAGGACTGGAGGGAGAGAGGAGAAAGATATTAGATGGAGAGATAGAAAATTTGATGGATAGAGATAGATGATGAATAGATAGATGGATAGATAGATAGACAGATGGATAGATAGATGGATAGATAGATAGATAGATAGATAGATAGATAGATAGATAGATAGATAGATGGATGGATGGATGGATGGATGGATAGATTTAGATAGATTTAGATAGATGGATAGATAGATAGATCGACCATTTATTAAGTGCCAGGCACTGTGCTAAGCACTGGGGGATACACTTTCAAACAAGTAAGACAGTCCCTCTCCTTAAGGAGCTTACATTCTAATGGAGAAGATACATGAAGGGAGGACTAGGACACACAGTGGAACAGTTCAGAAATGGTGGCCAGGAAGTACCATCCCCTCCCCCTTGACTTTCTAGCAGCTCCCCTTTATGTGTCTTCCCCTTTCTAATATAAGCTCATTGAGGAAAGGGTCTGTCTTGCCTTGCTTGTCTGAAAATACCTCCCCAATGCCTATCACAGAGTAAGTGCTTAATAAATGTTCAATCTGTCTCTTTATCTCTCTAATCTACATGTCTATCATGTCTACTTATCTGTCAGCATGTCTCTATCTTTCTATCCATCCATTTCTCCATTTTTCTACCAATCCATTTATCTCTATCTTTCCATCTATCCATTTATCTCTATCTTTCTATGTATCTATCCATTTCTCTAGCTTTCTATCAGTCAATTTTTTTTATCTATCCAGGCAAGACAAGACAAAACTTCACCTATGATAGATGAGGATAGTTCTATTGTCGGGGAAGAGGATGGTGAGGGATGGGAGGAAGGTGATATGAAGATGATGCCCGAAGCTCAAGAATCATGGCTTGGAAATGATGGCCAGGAACAGTACTTTAAGCTTTTCCAAGCACTACACAGCATCTCTTTTGATCCTGACAATAGCCCTGTAAGACAGCTCTTGTCCCCATCTTACAGTTAAGGACACTGAGGCTCAGAGAGGTTAGATGGTTTTCCCCTAGTGATACAGCTAGTAAGTGGTAGAGGGGGAATCTAAAGCCAAGTCTCTCTTGACTGTAGGTTCAGAACACTTGCACTAGAGCGCGGTCCCTGCAAGTACCAAAGTAGTAGGGCATGACATTTTGTACAATCCCTTCCCCTGTGCATAGCATGGACCACAGGCATTCAGCAAAGACCTGACTGTATCAGTATCAGCTCAGTGTAGTAGACAAGGCACGGGGCTTGTTTGGGGTCAGGAAGACCTTGGTTCAAAACCTTCCACAGAAAAACAGCATTGCCAGTGCTAGCAATGGCCCTTGAGGCCAGCTACTTATGTCCCTTCCAATGAGAAGTGGGTTCAAATCCCAATTTTGTCACCTATTACCCATGTGATACAAGTCATTTAAACCCTCTGGGCATCAGTTTCTTTATCTGTTCAAGGAAGAATTGAATGGATTCTAATATCTCTTATGGGTCTAAATTGATTAGCCTTTGAGTAGGGTTTCCTTAGAAGAAGCTAAGTGGATAAGGGAAGAGTGTTGACATCAAGAAATGACAGATGGGAGCATGCTGGTTAAGTGTTTAACAATCAGATCCCCCTTGTCCCTCCCAAAAAGTATGTCTGACACACTTTTAAATATAATTTGCATTGTTAGCATTTTCTCAATTACTTCCTAAAGTTAAAACAATCAACAAAGCAACCCATTAAATCCAGATTTAGGTATAAATATCCACATGGAAAATTTTGCAATTGGCACTTGTCAGTCTGTACAACTCCAGTGCATCACTGAGGAGATCTGGGTTTGAATCCTGACTCAGAGTCAGCTATATGAGCCTAGATAAATTATTTTGTCTCTCTCAGCCTGTCTCCTCATCTGCGAAATTAGATTAGTAATAGCACCCATCTCACAATGTTGTTGTGAGGATAGAATAAGATAATGTACATGAAACACTGTGTAAACATTAACTGCTATTATAATCATTATTCAACTAGAAATTTCTCTCTTGATTTGGCTGACTTCATTCAGTGATCATTTCATTGTCCAGGGGCCAAATTCTGGTGTTAGCTGTTGTGCCCAGATCCAAGCCAGACTCAGATACATTTCCTATGACTTCCAATTTGCAGATAACACCATTTTTTCTTTTCTGCTCAGCAAACAGGACGCTGTATGGTACCCAATGAGGCATAGTCCTTTGTGTTCCAGTTGGCAACAAGCTATGCCTTCCACATGGGCACACAGCTTTGGGCCTGGCTTGTGAGCTTTCCAAGCTTGAGTTTAGGGGCCATCTTGGAAAAATACCAAAGAAAAGAAGCTATGAGCCTCTACCAGTTTTTCAGGAAGCCCAGTCAGAAAGGGCACAAAGCATCTTGGGAAGCCACACTGTGAGATATCCTGGAGATATTCATTTGTAAATCATGGAACGTGAAGCATTCTCTGTTTGGTGAGCAGAAACTCATTATTTAGGGATGGAGAATGGCAAATCATCTAAGGAGCAAACTTCAAACTGGTAAAAAAAAAAAAAATCCTAGCTAAGCATGTCTAATGCCTCTTTTTTCTGGCCTTAACCTAATTTCTCAGTTTTATCTCTGACTACTGCCCTCATGCTTCTAAGACTCCAACCACAGCAAATTTACTCATAGTTCCTCAAATATATTCTATCTATGCCTCCCTGCCCCTACACCTTTCTTCTTGTTTATCCCTCTACAACTAGAATTGGAATTCCAATTGAAATTGGAAGTAGAATTCTCTCTTCCACTCCCTCTCCATCACCTCCTGCCCACATTCTATCCATCCTTAAAGGGCCAGTCCAAAGACCACCTTGTCCATGAAGCTTTCCTTGATTTCTCCACCCAAGTACACACAACCTTAACCAGAAGTTATCTGTCCCTCTTCTGGAGTCCTACAGAATTCTCTTTATGCCCTTTTCTGATGCCTTTCATGCTCAGTTGTATATTCATTCTTGATCGTTGCAATCCATCCTACTTCAATTAATCAACAGTATGAGGCACTGAGAGGACAAATACAAATAATCCCTGATTGCAAAGGACTTACATGCTAGCCAGACTGTAAGCTCCCTGAGGGCAGGGATTATGTCATGTTCTTCAAATTCTCCCCAGCCCCCTAACACATAATTGATGCCCAATAGTTTGAGTGATGAATGAATGAACCTCACTCACTAATATCTACTTATAATTGTAATCTACAAAATAATTCAGTTCAATTCAAGATGCATTTGTTAAGCAACTACCATGACCAGACACTGGAGATACAAAAAGCTACTACCTTCAAGGAACGTACATTATATCGTGAGGGGAAGAGAAGAAATATAGAGGAGAGGATTTGAGATAGGAGACGGCACTAACCATAGGGAGCATCAGGAGAGAGTTCTAGCAGGAGGTGGTACCTCAGCTAAGGTATAAAAGGAAGCTCAAGAGTCTGAGTTCAGCAAAAGAAAATCATCCCAGACACATGGCCCAGCCTGTCCAATGTATGGATGTTGCAGGTGGAATACTGAGCTTGGGGAACAGTCATATAGGTGAGTTTGTCTGATACATGTAAGGGAATAATGTGAAATATCTAGAAAAGTAGATTAAAGCCAGATTGTGAAGGACATTAAAGGTCATGCTGAAGAATTGGTATTTTATTCAAGAAGGAATAGGAGCCATGGATGAGCTGGACATGATCAGACCTGTGCTTTAGGAAAATTATTTTGGCAGCTGTATGGAGGAAGAATGGAAGAGGGGAGAGATGGGGAACGAGGTAGGCCTATTGGGAAGTTATTGCAATAATTCCAGGGAGAAACGATGAGGGTCTGAACCTGGGGGATGGAGATGTCAGTGGAGAGAAAGTGACAGGTGGGAGAAATGCCATGAAGAGAGAATCACTGGCTGGGGAAAGTGGGTCAGTCTGGTCCCTAGTGCACCACTCACCACACCTGTAACTTCCAAACCAAAATAACCTTCCCTGGCCACATGCGTCCATGTTGTCTGCCCCATTAGAGCCTGTGCATATTGAGGACCAGAGCTATCTTTTGTGCTTGTATCCTCAGAACCTAACATAATTCTTGATACCTTGTAAGTGCTTAATTTTTTTTTCATTGTTCATTCCTTCCTATTACTGTGTCCTGGCTTTGTATGTACCCTAAATTTACATAATAATAATAACAGCTAACATTTATATAGCACCTACTATGTGCAAGGCACTATGAGAAGTGCTTTACAAATATTGCCTCATATTAACCCTTGGATATTGTTGTTCTTATTTAGAACATTTTAGGAAACTAAGGCAGATAGAGGTAGAATGTCTTGCCAAGGGTCAATACAGCTAATACACTGTTGAAGCCATATTGGAACTCGGGTCTTTCTGACTTCTGACCCAGCACTCTGTCCACTGGTTGTATCCCTCTAATCTAATACAATGAAGCTTCTTGAGCCCAGAGGATTGTACTTGTATCTCCAGCACCTAGTGCAATGCCTGGAGCATAGAAGCTGTTTCTCTCCCAATTGGCTCCTGATCTTCTTTTTCATTATCTTTCCTTAGCTCTTGTCTCAACTTGGAACTTTCTTCAACATCTGGAACCATCTTACCCTGGAACATCCCTCTCCCATGCCCGTCACCTTCTTCTACTAGTGAGCTCCTTCCAAGGCCTCCATCTTGTAAAGATGCCCAAGTCAACCAACCTCTATTCCCCTCCCATTTCTACTCCTGACTTTCTGGATTTTCCCATCATGCCTAAGCAATCATTTAACCTCAGATCTTCCCCCAGCATCTGTGGGCTCCTGCTCCCTCAGCTTCTAATCTTCCAGACTTTGAGAGCATCCCCCAGGCAGGTACCTGTCCCTCCTCTTCCACATCGCCTTCTCCCTGCCCCCTTCAGCTCCCGTTCATGCACTGTAGTCTGTCTTTTTGCTAGTATTCACATCCCCAGAGCTCATAGTGAGTGTTTAATAAATGCCTGCTGCTTGCCGCCTCTCAGCCAGCTGACTGATTGATTGATTTAAACATAACTGCTAAGACAAAGTCTAAACACCTCCCTTGTTTCCAAACTGGCCCAGCATAGACAATGTCACTCACTCCCCAAACTATGGTGTAGAAATCAATCAACAAGCATTTATTGGGGATCTGCTATGTGCTAGACACTGGGGAATAGATGAACAAATGGGCTTGTCCTCAGGGAGTTCATATCCTACCGTGGAGCATTTATGGGATATTTTATACACATGCACACACACGCGCATGCGCGCACACACACACACACACACACACACACACCCCTATATGTACACACATATGTGTGTATATTATCTATACGTGTGTATATATACATATATGTATTGTGAATCTACATATATATGAATTCAAGGCAATTTTGTGGGGGAAAGATACAAGCAGAAAATGACAGAAAGAGATAAGATCCCACCCAACTCAACACTGTCATCATGAATCCACGTCAGTTCCCCACATTCTGGACTGCCTTCATCACCAGACGGTGAGTTTCCGCTCTAATTGAATCACTCCAACACAATATATATATGACAACTGAGAGTGTACTTCTCAGAGCCACCCACTCATGGCCCTGCTGCCAAATGGTCAGCTCCTCTGTCAGTGACAGAAAAAAATGGAACCTTCTGTGCTCGGAGAGAGCCTTCCAAATGCCTGATTCCTGAGATCTGACTAATAATAGCACTGGTTCTTTTCACTCTTCAAACCATTTCTCAACATGAAAATAATAACACCCAAAGATGTTGCTTCATCTCGAGAATGAAAGTGGGAGGATGAAAGTTGACTTTCTCTAGGTTTACAGAAAACTTATTTAGGGTACCTATTAGTTCTACCTTCAAAAAAAGCATCTGCCTCCAAAAAATGAGGGGCAGGGGAGGATGTCAACTAGGTACTGCGGTGCATAGAATACTGGCCCTGGAGGTAGGAGGATCTGAATTCAAATCTGGCTTCAAACACTTACTAGCTGTGTGACCCTGGGCAAGTCACTTAACCCCAGTTGCCTCTCCACCAAATATATACAGATATAGATAGATAGGTAGATAGACAGATAGATACACGCACATATATATATATGTATATGTATGTTTGTATATATACATATATACACACACACACGTATTGTATGTATGTATGTATCTTCACCTTTTGTGATGAAGGTTAGATAGAAATGATCCTGGGACAAGTTACTATACTGCTCTTATTCTTTTATATTAAATATTCCACATACTATTGCACAACCTGGCCTATTATTCTTCTCTACTTAATACTCTATGATCTGTTAAGAGACAACTGATGTTCTATGAATTGTTGAGAGATGATGAAGTGGTTTGAGTAATGGACCTGAAGGCAAGAAGATCTGAATTAAAATCCAGCCTCTGCCACTTACTAGCTGTGTGACTCTGGGTAATTCACTTAACCTCTGTTTATCTCCATGTCCTCAAATGTAAAATTAGAGATCATAATAACATCTACCTCCCTGAGCTATTCTAAGAATAAAATTAATTAATAGTCATATATTGTTTAGCCAATCTTAAATTACTATTTAACTATGTTGTTGTTATTCAATTATTTTTCAATCATGTCTGACTCTGTGAGCCCATTTAGGGTTTTCTAGGCGAAGATATTAGAGAGATTTGTCATTTCCATCTCCAGTTCATTTTACAGATGAGGAGACTGAGGCAAACAGGGTTAAGTGACTTGTCCAGGGTCACACAGCTAGGATGTATCTGAGGCTGGATTTGAACTCAGCTCTTTCTGACTTCAGGCCTGGCACTCTATCCACTGTACCATCTACCTGCCTTTCTATTGTATGGCAGCTAAGTGATGCAGTAGATAGAGCACTGAACCTGAAAAAGTTCAAATCAGTCCTCAGACACTTGCTAGCTGTGTGACCCTGGGCAAGTCACTTAACCTCTGTCTTTTTCTTTGACTGTGAAATGATGTTAATAAATAGCACCTACTTCCCAGGACTGTCATGAGGATCAAATGAGATAACATTTGTAAAGCATTTAGCTCAGCACCTGAGTGTTTAACAAATGCTTGTTTCCTTCCCCTTTCTCTATTACCCAGGTGGATAAGATAAGTGGTTTTTGTAGTTATAAGGACATAAGCTCTTCCTCTGGAGGCTCACTGACAGCATCCTCTGGACAGCTCCAGGAGCACAAAGGATGATGGAGGTGATAGAATTTGGAGCTCCTCTGATACGTCTACATGTGGTTTGCAATTAAAATTATTGGGTAAGACAATATCTATTAAAAGTGTTCTTGTTAAGTTTTTAATTGGCCAATGTTAAGTCTGGACTTCAGTGGGCAACAGTTTCCCAGTGATAATCGGCTCACTTCCAGCACAATTTGTTGGTTGAGTTCCCCAGGATGCTATGAGACCTGTATTGTAGTGTGGGGATTTGTCATCTGCCAGTCCATAAAACATAGAGAGTTTCTGATGTATAATTCTAGCCACCAGGTCATACCTTGATAGGTATTCGGTAGGTGCTAAATTTTTACAGCCTGCAGTGAAGTGTTATACCATTTCTGACATTTTCTTGTATAATTTTCTTTGAACAAAACGTCTGGAGTCCTTAAAGATAGAATTTCTGGTGGCAAGAACCTCGCCCTGAATTAAAATCATAAATCTCTCCATTCCCGTGAACAAAACTATATTGCTATTGTCATTATAATTATTAGGAGAATTTTTTGGCTACAATAATGTAAATGAGAAGAATGCTAAATGGAAACTAAGTGGGATGTACTTGTAATGACCAAACTAAAGAAAAGAAGAAACATATTTCCCTCCTCTCAATAGGCAGGTGGGGAACTATGGGGGCAGAATGTTGCATATGTTGCCAGAAATGATCATGTGTGCCAGTTGATTTTGTTTATCTGCTTTTCTTTTATTACAAAGAAGGGCTCAACTAATGCAATGGGGCTAGAATTAGTGGAAATCACTGGGAACAGAAAATATCACTAAAATATATTTAATATGTATATAATATAAAATACATTTTATTGTTGTTTGTCCTTCACCTTTCAAAAAGGACCGATGACATCATTAGGGTGATGGCTTTACTTACCCATGAATTAGATTTTAAGACAAAAAAACAAGGAAGCTATTTCAACTGAAAGCAACTACTACAACCTCTCCATTTCTCTTTCACTTTCAGAGAAGGATGCCCTTCCACAGCGAAGAGATTGGAGGGGATGGTGCCCCACCCCCATCTGGAAAATCTATGTAAAAATTTTTGACCCTCCCTTCATACCAGAGAAGTCTGAATTTTTTCTTTTATGGTATGTTTACAGTATTTTATTGTAAAATTTAGGTTAGGTGTTTGGTCATAGACTCTATGCAGCTTCCACGAAATTCCCATTTAATATCTTATGCCAACTAGTGATATATCAAAACCACAATGGGGAAAGTGATGATGTGGAAGGGATAACTGTACTTTGTGGAGAGAAGAAGGGAAGTAGAGCATTCCAGGGAATTTCATCAGGACTATGCTAATTTTCTTTGTGTCCATTCCATTTAGTATTCTTACTGGCAGGGTAAATCCTGGGGAATTTTTTAAAATATTCCCTCCTACCTCTAAACTTCAAATTGAACTTTTCCTTTTTTGTTCTGGGGATATCCACTAGGTAATGACCCGGAAGAAGAAGGAACAGGATAATTTCCTAAATTAGGAAGTTTTTTCTCAAGTTCGAGTACAATTATAGGATGGAATTTCAATTGTAACCATAGACAGATACACTGGAAACTGCTTGAAACTAAAAGCTCTTGAAATTCGACATGACCATCAAAAGGCTGTTTCAGTCAATTGAACTGGGGACCGGAAGTAAGGTGGGGATGCTGGGCCTTGGTTGTCAGCCAAGAAAGCTGCTTCTGTGCATCATCTGATCATTGCAGCAATGAGATTTTGCAGACCGGCTCCTCTCAGATACTGGTGCAGCTGGAAGGAGGCACTGGGTTGGGGTTTACTTCTTTTGTGGGGTTGGGAATCTTCTGCTGCCTTGTAATACAGAACAAGGGGGAAACAGAGATGAAGGGGGGAGGAGAGCAGCTTGGGTATTCTTTTACCACTTGGAAACATTTTATTAGAGAAAATTATTTTAAAATTCTGAGTAAGTGGAATGTGAAAGTGACTGATCTGCTTTATCCTATAGGAGGATATTTGAATTTTCAGAGAAACCAACTAGAAAGTATATTGTAGAATGATGTTGTAGGATTTATCAGTCACTCAACAAGCATTTGTGAAGTATTTCCTATGTATCAGGTACTGTGTTAAGTTTGGGGTATTTTGTATTGTTCACTTGTTTTTCTGTCATGTCTGAGTTTTTGTGACCACCACCACCCCCCATTTGAAGTTTTCTTGGCAAAGATATGGGAATTGTTTGCCATTTCCTTCTCCAACTCATTTTCCAGATGAGGAAACTGAGGTAAGCAGGGTTAAGTGACTTGTCCAAGGTCACACTGCCATTAAGTATCTGAGGTCAGATTTGAACTCAAGAAGATGAGTCTTCCCGACTCCAAGTGGTATGTTCTCTCCACTGTGCCTGCCATCTAGCTGCCCACAAAGAAAGCAAAAATGGCCTCTGTTCTCCAGGAGCCCACATTCTAATGCTATGTATATAGCTATTTGCAAGTTGTCTGATCCATTAGAATGGAAGTTCCTTGACAACAGGGGCTGTGTTTTTACCTACTGTTGTATTGTGGGAACTTAGCACAGTGCCTGGTTGTAGTGGTAATGTGATTTGAATTTGATGATCCCTTTGTATTGGCAAAGGTAACAGGTACTTAACACTTAGTAATTAATCAAGTCCCTGTTAAAGAAACAGAAGGTATTAATAAAGACAAAAAAAGAAAAAAAAAGAAACAGAAGGTATGAATCCCTGTTGCTGATGTAACAGGAAGGGGTTGGCTGAAACAGGAAGCTAATATTCTCTGTATTTAAGGAAAGACCCTGACTGAGAAAGTCAGATCTTCTTGGAGCAAGCTTAGTGGAGGCAGAAGCTACTGCCACTGGGGAAGCTGAGGAGAAGAGGCCCCCCCCCAGGCTGGAGAGAATGATTTTGATTTGGAGAACCTGGATGAAGTGATTTTGATTTTGGGAACCAGCTGAAACTTTTGCTGAGTCTGAGGGCCAGCTGAAGCTGCTGAGGATTTCTGAGAGCCAGTCAGAGCTAAGGGCCAGCTGGAGCTGCTGAGGCTGCTGAGGATCTTTGCAGGCCAGCTGGAGCTGCCGAAGACTGAGGAAGCATGACTGTGATGCTGGTACTTTGTATGAACCTGTTGGTGCCTTTGTTAAGCCTTGTCTTCCCAGGAACAGAGACTGTGAAGGATTTGAGATGGACTGGACACTGTGAGTTCCAATGTGGAGCAGGAATTTCACAAAAAGCTGGACAAGGACCTGAAAGCTGTCTGCCTTTGAACCCAGGTGACAGTTTGGTGAATCCAGGTAGGAGCTGGGACCATGGAAGGGGATCCATGGAATCTGAGAGACCACCCCAAGTCAAGCTGAAAGAAAACTTTACTTGGATACTGTGTACTGACTGAGAAATTGTAACGTATTATAGTGATCTAGGAGTGGAGGGCTTGTGTATTTTCTGATGATTGAATAGTGAATGATGAAGGATGATTGAATGATTGAGTTGATTGAATGATTGATTGACTAAATGGTTGTATTTAGTGATTGATGACTGAATAAGTAATTGATTTGTAACTTAGTGTGCCCCATGAATGGAGAACTTTCACTATTGTACTTTGTATCCCTTAAGGAGGAAAACCTCCTTAAGGATGATTTAATGATTGAGATCATTGAATGATTGAGTTACTAAATGATTGTTCTTTGTTCAAAGCTCTGTGACTGCTGTGGGGGAAACTGTGTGGCCATTTTCTGTGATAAGTTGTTGTGAATGCTGTATTTTGATTTTCTGTGATAAGTTGTAACATTGTGAATGCTGCACCTTGATTTACTGGGATTATTTTGCTCTGATTTGTTATGGAATAAATAGAGTGTTCACTATACTGTGTGATCAGAACCTTAAAAACTATTCACAGCAGCCATCCTCTGGAAAGCTGCTCATGCTTGGCTTTACACTGGTACACAGGAAGCACTAATAAATGCTTGTTTTATTGACTAATTGAAGATAGAGAGTGTGTGTGTAATTGAAAGGAATCAGTCATTTTATTAGCTCTGTGATTTGGAGGGAATCACATCACTTATCTGGCCCTCAGTTTCCTTATCCAGAGCTTCACATAGTACTTGACACATAGTAGGCACTTAGTGAAAGCTTTTTGATAGACTAATTGACCTCCTAGATGGGAAGATAGATTTCCGACCTGCCTGCTACTCAAGGTTGACAAGATACAATGCAAGGGAAAATGTTCCGAGGTTACAAAGAACTTTCCCAGTACACTCCCCACCCCAAGTCTTTCCAGGATAGAATCACCTGAAGAGAATAAAAATAAAATCAAGTTGCAAGAAAACGCTATCGGAGTTTCCCAATCCCTTCCTGTCCTTGGATTCATTATGAGGTGATGAGCAGATTTGTCCCCTAGAACTACCAAAGGGAGGAATCTCCCCACTATGAAGAAAGCATGCTCAGGAACAGATTTGGTTTAATTGTTTAATTATAGGTTCTTACTTCTGAATTCAGTTAAGGGCACCCAGACTCCAAACAGTAGCCCTAGAGATTGGGATACAGCAGAAGCCAGCCAGGAGATCTTCCTTCAAGGGAGTAAGAGGAGGATCAAGGCTGAGAAAGCTCCAGAAAGAATCTTTGAGATGAAAGAATTAAGTACTTGACCCAGGGTCTGGAGCTCAGAGAAACCTTAGATATAATTTAATCCATCCCTTCACTTTACTTTTCATTACAGTCTTATCTCTTATTGTTCTGGGTAGCTGATCAGAATATCTTCCCATCCCATCTTCCTTCTCCTTCACACCACCTAAAGCTGGTCTCCAAACTGGAGACGCCTAGGTGGTGCAGTGGATAGAGCCCTGGGCTGGAGTCAAGAAGACCTGAGTTCATATTCCACAGCAGTCACATATTAGCTGTGTGACCATGGGTGAGTCACTTTACTTCTGCCTGCCTCAGTTTCCTCAACTATAAAATGGAGTTAATAATAGCACCTCCCTCTAAGGGTTGTAAAGGACAGCTAGTTGACACTATGGATAGACTGCCAGGCCTTAAATAGGAAAGACCTGAGTTCAAATCCAGTCTTAGACACTGTGATCCTAGGTAAATCACTTAACCCTGTTTGCCTCAGTTTCCTCACATGTAAAATGTGGAGAAAGAAATGACAAAACACTCTAGTTTCTTTGCCAAAAAAAAAAAACCAAAATGGTGTCACAAAGAGTTGGACAAGACTGAAGGACCAAACAATAACTCTGGGTTGTCACGGGGTCAAATGAGATAACATTTGTAAGGCCTTAGCACAGTGCCTGGCAGGTGTTTGACAAATGTTTATTCCTTTCACTTTAGCCTCTTTTTTAACTGAAGGATTGGACTTGACAACCTCTTGGGAAAAAAGGCATTTTTAGGAACCTAAGATCACAGAACAAGAACTGACTAGAAGGGGACATCTACCCCAACGCTCTCATTTTTTTGTTCTTTTTTCATGTTTAATATTTTATTTCTTAATTAACATTTTAATTATTTTTATTTTAATATTTTAATTTTCATATTTTAATATTTAATTTGATATTTTAATTTTAATAATTTTTTAATTAACAAAAACCTATTTTTTCTCCCTCCCATCTCCTTGAAAAGGACAAAAAGGCCTTGTGATGACTACTCATAATAAAGCAAAACAAATTTCAGCATTGTCTGCACCAGAGATGTCTCTGTCCTTCACCTCTCTGTAAGGAGGTGGGTAGTAGGCCTCATCCTCAGTTGTTTGGAAATGATGCTGGTCATTGCATCCAACCACTACCTCCCATTTTGCAGATGAGGAAACTGAGGCCAAGGAGGTTAAGTGATTTGTCTAAAAGAGAAAGGGAAGGTAACATTTATATGGCACCTACTATGTGCCAGGCACTGTGCCTGGATAGGATCTCAAATAGGATCTCATTTAATCCTCACAACAACCCCAGGAAATAGGTGCTAATATTATGCCCATTTTACAGAGGAGGAAAATGAGGCAAACAGGGGTGAGTGACTTGTCCAGGATCACACAGCTAGTAAGTGTCTGAGGTCACATTTGAATTCAGGACTTTCTGACTCCAAGCCTAGTGCTCTGTCTCTTGCTTCACCAGTTGCCTCTTGGTCACAAAGGCAGTAAGGAGCCAAAGTGGGATTTGAACCCGTGCCCTCTGAGAGGAGATTCAGTATTTTTTTGGAAGATATTTGAATGGGGTTAAGCAAAGGGTAAGCTTTCACATCTGGTTCTGTTGTGTTTTGGATTCCAGAGTTTAAAAAAATATGAAGTGGGATGTTTGAATCACATAAGCTCTCTTCTCCCAGCACCCTGGGCCAGGCTCTCGTTACCACCTGCCTGAGCAAGCAGAGTAGCCTCCTTACAATCCTTCCTGCTTGCACTCTCACTGACTCTCAGAGCTCACGGGAACCTCAGCAGCCATCTCGTCCTACCCACTGGAGAAAAGGTCATCCAGTCTTTGCCTGAAAACCTACAGTGAGAAGGAGCCCACTGCTTCCCCAAGCAACACACTTCACTTTTGAAGAGCTCCCACCTTGCTTCAGTCCATCCTTCATACCACTACTAAAATAATCTTCCTCCTTCAGGGACCTGATTGTACCATTCCTTTACTCAACAATCATCTCCTCCTCCTCCTCTTCTTCTTCTTTCTAACAAGCCACAAATATTTCCCAAATTCCCCTTCTTTTCAGCAATAGAAAAAAGAAGTAATGGGTGGCTAGAGAATATTTTAGAACTGAATTGTCAAGGTCTTACTGTCAGTACAACTGGAGAAGATGAAAAGATCACAGATGGGTGAGAGGTGATGCATATTACACATAAGAATTTCCCTCAAGTCACACTGCTCTGAGCATAGGAATTCAGAGATAGCTCCAGATCTGTTTTCCATAAAGTTGACCTTTCTGGATCTGACCCTGGCTCCATTTTGTAGAAGGGTTTGTTGGATCTTCCTTAAGCACTGGGTCATTCCTGAATTTTTCTAGTATGGCTCAATTTTAGCCTTACCCCAGCTGTTCTGAAACAAGAAGAGAACTGGGACTGGGGGAGCCTGTTGTGGTAAGAAACTACTAACGTCAGGGCGGGAGGACAGAAGAGGCTTGAGTTCTAGCTCTAGCTCTGTCTCTATTTTGTGTGATTTTAAGCAGATCATAGAACACCATCCTCTTTCCAGTCCCAAGTCCATATTACTTTCCTCAATATTCCAACTAAAGTCATCTCTTGATCATATTTGGCCATCTCCCACCTCTTTGCCTTTAATCACACTGTTCCCAATGCTTGTGATGCCTTCCCTCTTGTTTTTTGGTCTGTTAAGTTGCTACTTATCTTTAAAATACATTTCAAGTGCTCCCTCCCCCATGAAGCTTCCCCAAATAACTCTTGTCAGTCATAGAGTTCTCAGTAAGAACCCACATAGCACTTTGCTTGGACCTCTCTAATTCTCTTAATACAGATGTTGGGGGGAGAGAAAAGAGAGATTCAAAACTATGCAGGGAACTTCATTTATGAAAACATCCTTCACTATTGCAGATTGGAAACTCACCTGTAACTTTGAGTCCAAGGCCCTGGAAGGTCAAGAGACTTGCCCATGTTCATACAGCCAGGACTTCAAAGAATTTGAGTTTGTCGAGGCCTCAAACCAAATAAGAAGGAATCTTTCCTCCAACATATTCAGACCAGACCCTTCTTGAAGACCTCCAAGGAGGGAGCACCTACCACCTTTCACAGCAAAGCATTCCACTTTAAACAGCTCCCATTGTCAGGAAGATCATCAAGACATTGATTGACCGGTCTTTCTGTAACTTCCCCCCACTTCCTCCTTGTTTGGTCCTCTGGGGCCAAGCAGAATACAGCAGCCTTATGATATTTAAAGACAACTATCCCGTGTCCCCTAAGTCATCTCCAGCCTAAACTCTCTCAGTTCTTTTGATTGATTCTCACATGTCACAAACTCAAAGATTTCCACCATCTTGGGCATTCTCCTCTGGGCACTGTCCAGCTTCCTCACACTCTTCTTAAACTGTGTTGGTCAGAACTAAACACAAGATCCCAGGCAAGGCTGAATGAGCACCATCCATAAACATTCATTAAAAGTCTGCCATGGGCCAGGCACTGTGTGATGAACAAAGTATAGGACTTGAACCCAGGCTTTCCTGCCTCTCCACTCAGTCATTTTTCAGTTGTTTCTGACTCTCTGTAACCTCATTTGAGGTTTTCTTGGGAAAGAGACTGGAGTGGTTTGCCATTTCCTTCTTCAGATCATTTGACAGATGAGGAAACTGAGGCAAACAGGGTTAAGTGACTTGCCCAGGATCACACAGCTAATAACTGTCTGAGGTCACATTTGAACTCAAAAAGATGAATCTTCCCAGTTCCAAGCCCAGAACTCTATCTACAGTACCACCAACCTGCCCTACCACACTACCTTTCTTTCATGTAATACTGTCTTTTAAAGTCCTACCTGTTTGTGCCTTATTCTCTTACTAGACTGTGGACTCCATAAAAGCAGGGACTGTGTCTTATCTAAACTCTGCGCCTCCTTTAACCCCCCAACAGAGTCCTCTGTCCGAGACAGGCGCTGGATAACACTTGCCGAATGTTTGCTTAATTGCTGACCCATAGAATCTTTATTCTGTTTGGACTGTTCTGAGGAATTCTGCACATAGAGATCTTCAAGGCCCAGCTCCACCCAAAACAAACTCATAATCTGTCCAGCAGCCCCCCTCCTCCTCCCTCCCCTCCTCCTGTCCCACCCACTAAATCACATTGAATCTGTAATAAAGAATTTTAGTTCAAAGCCAAAAGGCAAACCCATGAATGCAGTTGGACTGATCTCATTCTTTGCTGGTGTTGGCTTTGTCTTTTTTTTCAAGTAACTGACCTAGATTAGTTTCCAAAATGATGATATGTGAGAGGTTTCTCTGGTTTGTTTTTTTTTAATAGTCTAAAGACTGTGGGTAGTTAGTATATAGAATAATGTAAAAAGAGGCTGAAATTGATAGCACACTGGAGTTGGAGTCAGAAAGACCTGAGTTAAAAGCTTCCCTTAGATAATTAGTAGCTGTATAACCCTAGGAAAGTCACTCAGCCTCAGTTTCCTCATCTGTAAAAAGGGGTTGTACTCAATAGCCTCTTGGATCCATTCTAGCTCTAAATCTATGATCTTATAAATATGCTGAATAGGAAGGAAAGGCAGAGGACTGAGTGAGCTTATGATTGAAATCATTTTCACCCAGGGTTCGTTATGGAGGTATGATTTTGGAAGGTGTTCTGATTCACAAACTCCTGAAATGCCCCGGCAGGGTGGAGTCCAAAACTGATCTTCACCACTAGGGCCAAGGTTCTGAGAAGTTAAGTAGGTGGGAGCTTTCAGATATTTCAAGATACCTTGGGGAGGAAAAAAAAACCCTACCCCACCATTAGCCTATCACAGCCCTGGAAATTGCACCATTAAAAATGTGTTCCTTTGGCTAACTTCCCAAAGTTAAATTAGGTATTGTCTGGCCTTGTTGAGTATTAATTTTTTATTGGTCACTAACGACTTAAGTTTTATCAGAGGAATGTGGATTTAGAGAATCAGTAGAATATAAGCCTTTAGATCAGTGGTTCTCAACCTGTGGGTCGCGATCCCTTTGAGGGTCGAACGACCCTTTCACAGGGGTCACAGGGGTCGCCTAAGACCATCAGAAAACACATATTTCCAATGGTCTTAGGAACCGAGACACCACTCCTCTATCTGTCTCCAGGTGAGTCAGCCCACTTGCAGATACGCCCATATACGAGTATTAAAGGGTTGCAGCATTAGGAAGGTTGAGAACCACTGCTTTAGATGGTAAGGATTACTTCTTTTTATTTCCTATATCTCCAGCACACAATGGGCCCCCTAGATTACAGTCATGGATACTTTGGCATCTTAGAGGTTACCTAGGCCAAGGACCCACTTTAAAGATAAAGAATCCGTGGCCCAAGGTAGCTAAGGGACTATACCAAGAGCTCAGGTATGGGCAGCAAGCTCAGAGGTGAAATTTTAACCCAAATGCTTGGCTACCAGAGTCAATGATCTTTCCAATGAACTACATTGCTTCCATGATGCTTTTTATATTGAAAATTAAAAGAAGCTGGAGGGCTATCAAGCTCAGCCTTCTCATTTTTTTTTTCAGAATTACCTTAGAACACCAGCTAGGTGGTATAGTGAATAGAGCACAGGCCCTGGAATCGAGAGGACCAAAGTTCAAATCCAGCCTCAGACACTTAGTAGCTGTGTGACCCTGGGCAAGTCACTTAATCTCAATTGCCTCAAAAAAAATGGGGAGGGGGTTTGCAAAGACCTAAGTATATACAGCAGAGATGTGAGCCCCAGCTCTCTGGAACTAGAGCCAACACTTTCTCCCCTACTGGGACAGAAGCATTGAAAGACAGAATAACTTCTGGTCATAGGAAAGGTTTAAGGGGAATGTCGGGTTGAGGGGCCAGCATGGAAGAAGATGCCAAAGATATGCTTCGTGTATTTTGCAACTTCTCCATGGCCCAGCCTTCTTCAGGGGTCTGCCATTTTTTCCTGGAAGGCAGGAGGGGGTCATGAAAAGAATATGTTCAAATCCTGACTTGGTCATTTAGCAACTACGAGACCTTCAGCAAGTATCCCCTTTGAAGTCAAGCCCAGACCACTTGGGATCATGCCATGGCTCCCCAAGTGGCCGCTGTCCCAACTTTGCAGACCAATCAAATAGAAAAGAGGCCACCAGTATATGGCAATGGTAACAGTGATGTGAGTATATTTGTTAAATCATTAAAAATATGACTAGAAATTACCTTTCCACCCAGGAAGGTTGATCTGTGTTTCTAAGACGATGCCTCTCATCCACAGAGGCTGATTTCTAAGACATTCATCCCTCAGAGGGACCCATTGGGCACTTCATCTTCAGATGCTTTCATTGAGATGATGCTGGTTCAATGAAATTTCCTTTCTTAGCCCTGGGACTCTCCTCCCTGGAAGAATGACCTTCTCCTCTTTTTTGCACAATCTACAGTTACAGTTCCTCCACATTCTTCTTGACGTCTGCTGTGATTTATGGGGTCCTTTCTCATCCTTCCTTAGCAGATGTGCTTAGCAAAGGCAGCATCATGTGATGAGAGCCCTGGTTGAGTGTACTCACAGCTCCCCTTGCCAAATGGTCATGTCTCCATCAGACAGAACGGACATTCAGCCAAATTCATGAGGTTCTTGAGGCCTTCAGGGAGATTACAGAATCATGGATGTGACCTCGGAGGGCATCTAGTCCCATCCTCTTATTCTGCAATTAAGTAAACTGAGGCCCACTTAACAAGCCTCCCTGATACCCTTTCCACCCTCCCTCCTTCAAGGTCACATTCACCCTTACCCAGTATGTTCCTTTCTGACATCACAGGTCAGGTTATTATAGTTAAAACTTGTCTACATGCTATCTGCCCCCCATTCATAGAACCATAGCCCATGAAAATCAGAGGGAACCTCTGAGGTTATTGTATTATGAACCATACCTAGGCATGAATTCTCTCCTCTATGTCCTTGCCACACAGTTGTCTAGACTTGGCTTGACCAACTCTAAGAAAGTGGAGTCCTCCATCTCCTTGAGGCAGCCCATTACACTTTTGGATAGCTCTGGTGTTGGGGCAGTTAGATGGTACCATACTGCATAGAGCACCAAGTCTGGGGTCAGGAAGACCTGAGTTCAAATCCAGCTTCAGATACTTACTAGCTGTGTGACCCTGGGAAAGTCACTTAACCCCGTTTGTCTCAGTTTTCTTATCTATAAAATGAGCTGGGGAAGGAAATGGCAAACCACTCTAGTCTCTTTGCCAAGAAAACCCCAAATGAGGTCACAAAGAGTCAGACATGACTGAACAACAAAAGTTGTTAGGAAGTTTTTCCTGACATGAGTCAAAAATTTATCTCTAAAAATTCTCCCCATTTCTCCTAGTTCTACCTCAAAGAGTCAAGTGGAACGAATCTAATCCCTCTTCTCCACAACAACCCTCAAAATATTTGAAAACCAAGGTGATTCCCCTTCCTCAAGTCCTCTCTGATCTAGGATTACCACCTAGGCTCCTTCAACCAAGCCTCACACTGCCCTCCTTGTGGTTCCTCAATCAAGATTCTTCATCTGCTAACTTCAGGCATGGCCATTGGCCATCCTCCATGCTGCAATGCTCTCCCTCATCACCTCCCTCCCCTGCCTTCTCTGGCTTCTTTTAAGTCCCATCCAAAACCCCACCTCTTACAAGAAACCTCTCTTTAATGCTATTGCCATCCCTCTATTAATTATTTCCAATAGATCCCATACGTATCTTATGGCACAAAGCCCCATGTGTAACTGTTTTCATTTTGTTTCCCCTCATTAGACTCTGAGCTTCTGAGAGCAAAGACTGTTTCTTTGTCTCTTTTTGTAAACCAAGCACTTTAGTAGGAGTTTAATAAATGTGTGTTAGTTGACTAACTCACACGGCATGATTCCTCTTACTTGTGTTCAAGTGGTTCTATTAAATTTCAACAAATATGTCTCCTAAGCATCTATGTATAAGGTACTATGGTAGGCATCAGGGACACCGATCCAAATACAAACACGACACAGCCCCTGCCCTCTCAAAGTGCCTCCCAAATGATAGGGCTTGTTAACCTCTGGTTGATGGATTGGGCATCCTGGATCGATTGATTCTCAAGGAGATCAGATTCTACCAAGGGGGTTACCCAGTAAGGACACAGACAAGGAAAAACTGTGAAATATGCTCAAAGTATTTTTGTCGTAGCTGGTAGAATACTTAACAACTGGGTGAATCCTGTAGAATTTAAAGATCTGATCCAAGGCTTCAAGGGGTATCAGAAGGTAGGGATGAGAAGGAAGGACATTCCAGGCATGGGGGACACATGCAAAAGTTACAGAGGTGGGAGATCCAATGTCCTGTACCTCAAGCAAGCCAATTTGGCTGTGATTGGGAGAGTAGGAGGGAAGTAATGGGAAATCAGACTGATTTCACATTTCACATTTCTGAAATACTCAAACCATCGCCAACGCCTTTGTGTTAGCCAAAAGCAGAGCTGTCTTTGCACTGCCTGAAACTCCATGTGGTGGTCATTTTTAGCTTGTGTTAACTCGTCTCTCTGGGGCTCCCAAGTTCTCCCACCCTGAGACGATACACTTGATGTCAGCAGGTTTCTGAGAATTGTGTGCACTCTCCCCTGATTTCCCATTCTTCTTTGTGGTGAATTCCAATGAACTGCCTGGCTTCCTAGGTCCTGCTCTGCATTCCATTGTTCCATCAGGCGATTATTCTCCCTTCCCATCCCAGTGATCATAGCTGAGGCTGGGGATTGCTGGGAAATGGGTTTCCCTCTTCATAAGCAGAGGCAGGCGGCTTTTTTCTTCTCTTGACTAGGCTATGTTCAACCTCAAAATCCCCAGGGGAAGGTTTCCACTGCCTTTAAAAAGAGCCCCTCCCTCCTTTTATATACTCTAGATTACAGGCTTGCAATGTTTGAATCCAAGTTCTATAATTTCCTTAAGAGCCACTAAAAATGCCCAACTCTGTGTTCTGACAAACTTTTACAAGGACAGCCCTCTGCCTCTAAGAAGGCATTCTTGCTTCCCTCTAAGCAATTCTGACATTTCAAGGGATTTCACACTCCTGGAGGCTGAGCAATTCAATGTAATCCCACATTAGTAAATTGATCATTTTATATTAATTAATAAAAATAATAAATATGAAGCACCTACTCTGTCTTGGAGATACAAACCCATTCCTGCCCAAAGCCAAATTCATAACCTATTAATTGTCAGAAATGACAAATTCCAACATCCCTCTCTCAAGCAAGAGGACACCAGCTCAGAGGAAATGCATCCAAACAGCATCCCGGTGAATAAGCTGCTGCATTTTACCTTTTATTATATACTCACTTGTTTTCTATCCTTTCAAAATTGTCAAGAATAGTTGGACTTCCTCCAATTTCTTTGGCTAGTATTTTGAATTACAGATTGGGATCTAAAAGGGACTAAGATATCAGCTGGTCTAACCCTTCGTGTTACATGAGGCCCAGAGAAGTGACTTGCCCAAGGCCTCCCAGAAAGCAAGTGACAGATTGGGATTTGAACCCACAACCTCTGATGAAGTCCCATGCTCTCACTATGACTCCAGAGTAGAACAGCATGGTTATGATGTCCCAGAGAAAAGTTGAGAAAATACAACTACTTCCTTACTCTTAAGAGGCAGAAAACTATAGGTATGGAATACTTCCTTTACTGATAAATATGGTTGTATTGGTTGATTTTGTTAAATTGTATAGTTCTTTTTTTCAGTTTTATTATAGAACATGGTTCAATGGGTAGGAGAAGAGAAAGGACACGTTCAAAAACGAATATGATATAAAAAGAAAAAGTATAAATAAAAATAAGATTTTTTAAAAAGACATAGGGCTTTCTATAAATACATTTCATTAATCAGTCAATAAACATTAAGTACCTATTATGTACCAGGCATTGGGAAATACAGAAAGAGACAAAAGACAGTCCCAACCCATGAGGAGCTTATAATCTAAATTATTAACATGTAAAGTGTTCACAGAACAAGGTGAGTACCCCTTGATTGGGGAATGACTGAGCAGGCTGTGGCATATGAATGGGATGAGATATAATGATGTGGTTAGAAAGGATGAATATGGTAGGGCGGAGCCAAGATGGCGGCGTAGCAGCAGCAACATATCGCAGCTCTCACATAGCCACCCCAAAATACCCATAAAACAGGACTCTAAACCAATCCTAGAACTCCAAAACACACACAAAGATACTTCCCACTAAAGTCAGCTCGGCTATGAGGAACCATATCAGCACTGCGAACTGAAACCAGCCTGCCCTGAAGCCCCAGCTGTGCCCCGGGGGCAGCTGGATGGGAGGAGTGGAGGAGCCTCTCAGGTGAGCGGATTAGCAGCAGCTGCGAGTGGGGATTGTGAAAGGAGGAGATAAGCAGTCCCGCGAAAGGCCTCCAGAATGGAAAAGCAAAAGGCAGAGGTTTTGCACCCACCTCCACGTTGTAGCTTCCCACCCACGGCCTGCAGACAGCAGGGGGACTTAGCAATTGTTCCCAGGCCAGTGCCCTCGCGTTGAGCCGCCTGGATCCGGATCGCCGTCTTGGGCCTCCATCTTGGAGTCTTTATTATCCAGTCAGCCAGAAGTATTTAGGAAGACTCCCAGCATCTTCCTGAGAGCTACGGCAGCCGGGAGGACCACAGCAATTTGGGACAGAGCTTTCCCTTCTGGAAGCAGAGCCCCACAGAGATTTAAAAAAAAAAATCATGGTCTGAAGAACCATGAGTAAGAATAAGCATAAGAAGCAAAGTAAGAACAGCTCCCAAACCCTTGATTCCTTCTTTGGGGAAAATAAAGATCACGGAAGAGAGAGGGAGAAGGAGAGCGCAGCCAGAGCACCCCCACCAGGGGCCTCCAATAAACATGAAGAATGCCTTA
>CM053580.1:555209897-555238396 GCA_028627135.1 Pseudochirops cupreus
TGGCTGTTTTGGGGCAGTGGGTGGGGGAAAGATGGGGAGAAAATATGTAACTCAAAATCTTGTGGAAATGAATGATGCAAACTATAATAAAATTTAAATAAAAAAAAGAAAGGATGAATATGAGGAATTCAGAGAAACATGGGAAGACTTTTCTGAACAGACACTGAGAGAAACAGAGAAAAGTAGAGAAAGCAATACAAATTGCTCCAATCATGTAAACGAAAAGAATGCTAAGGACGCTGAACTCTGGGTAACCGGCAGGACCAATTTTGGAATTAGAGCCCACATATTGAAACATGGCTCCGTCCTTAAGCAGAGTTGGAGCCCCACAGGGGCAGAGCATTGCCAACAAGGCCCTCCATGTTTGCCGTATTGGGTTTTGTTTAATTACTCATCTCCCAAGCATGGAATATTTGTCATTTTTGGGGGGGTGAGTGGCTTGAATCAGATGCCAAATAAAGCAATAATAATTACCATTTTATGTCGTGCTTTACGGTTTTCAAAGCACTGTATAAATGTGATCTTCTTTGTTCTTCTTAACGACCCTGGGAAATAGGTTCTATTAGGATCTTGATTTTACAGATGAGGAAATAAAGGCAAACAGAAGTTAAGTGACTTACCCAGGGCCACACAGCTAATAAGAGTGAGACAGGATTCAAACTCAGGCCTTCCTGACTCCAAGGCCAGAACTCTATGTGCTGTGCTAACACATTGCCAAGTGCTATGATTCTTTTGTTAAAAGAGAGTGTTCAAGCATTGGGTAGGGGTGGGGGAGATTGTCTAAAAGTAACTGTGATATGAAAATAGATAACATCAATAAAACTTGTGGGATTTTTTAAAAAACAAAACATTCTTAAGCAATCATCTATTTAAAAAAATAAGCATTTATTCAGCATGTGCTTTGTGCCAGGGCTCAGTCATGCTAACATTTACATTTTTGGTCAAAAAGAAATACACGCATGCATATACACACATGCAGCATTCTATGATGTTACTAAGTAAGGTAGTAAGAAACTCTGTTTTTAATGAAAATATTAAGAACAACAGTCACAAAACTATTGAAAATGAATATTGCAAAACTGTGAGAAACAAGCTTGGTCCCAAAGAAGAAATAGGAGACGACACTTCCCCTTTCTCCTGTGCAGAGATGAGGGTGGGGGAAGATCTACAGATGTGGAATATTTCAAAGAATATCAGATTTTTTCAATGTATTGTTCAGTTTTGCTTAATTTTTTTCTCTTTAAAAATTATTACGAGGGATGTCTCTCTGAGGGGGATGGATAAAGGAAAGGATAGAAAGGTAGATATAAGGGCCAGATATATCAGTAAAAATCTATTTTTTAAAAAAGATTAGTTCTCTATGTACCTACAGAACCAATACCATGGTCTTCCTCATTCTCTGAGAGGTCATGAGCAGACCAGAATGCTTACACAGCACTATAGCAAATTGTTCATCACTCAAAACATGCTTAAATACAGAAGTAGATAACTCTAGTTGTTCATTTCTGTTCTTTCCAGCCAAAACAAATTGCTCTACCTTGCCAGAGGCAGTAAGACAAGATAATTAAGAATTAAACAGTATTATTTCCCCAAAGGTTCATTCATGATCACTTCAAGTAACATTTATGGGAGGAGCATGATCATATTAGGCAGCCTCAATCTTTTCTCAAAGGTTTTTCTGCCCAGTGGGTGAAACCCTATGACCAATCAATGTCCACCACAAACATGTATCACTTTACTCGAGGCCAAAGATAAGGCCATTCAGATGGGTCTGCTAATAACAAGATGATGCTTATTCTCACCAGCCCCAATATCATCCTAGAAACTCTCCCGTTTCCCCACAGAGAACTGTGATATTGCAAAATGCAAGAACAAAGCAAAGCGACAACATGGTAGAAATTGCAGAAACAAATGGAAAAGTATTATTTGCGGGTGTTTCAAAAACAAACCAAAACATAGTAACATGGTGGGAGTCCCGAAAATATGCCAAAAGGTACTCATGTTTCAGGTGTGGCAAAAACAGTCAAAGGGTAGTAACATGGAGGGTATTACAAAAAACAAAAGTTTTTGGCATCACAAAAACAAACAGGATGACAAGATGGTAGACACTGCCAAAATGAACCAAAGGGGCACAATATGGTGGATATTGCCAAAATGAATTAAAAGGTATTAACATTTCATGGGTTATAAAAACAGTGTTTAGTTACATGATGGGTATTCTAAAAACAAACCAACAGATTAATACTGTGAGCATCATAAAAGCAAGCCAAAGGGGCACAATATGGGCATCATAAAAGCAAGCCAAAGGGGCACAATATGGCAATCACCACCAAAACAAACTTGAAACTCAAGGATAATAACATGGTGGGTATCCCCAAGACAAATCGAACACTGACAACATAATGGACATTCCAAGAATATATCAAAGGATATTAATATGTGGGTGTTGCAAAATCAAGTCAAAGGGGATTAATACTTTGGGAACTGCAAAAACAAAGCAATCCTCAAAACAAACCACAGGGTAACAACACAGTGGACATTGTAAAAAAAAAAAAGGCAGAAAATAACCAAATAGTATTAATACTTTGGGAATTACAAAATCAAAGCAAACTAAAGGTGACAACGTGGCAGGCATTGAAAAAAAAAGAACAACCAAAGGGCATTCATACTTTGGGAATTGCAAAAACCTATCCTCCAAACAGACAACAGATTGACAACATGGTGGACGTTGTGAAAGACCAACCAAACGGTATTTATACTTCGGGAACTAGAAAAAAACCCAAAGGGAAACCACATAGCAGGCATTGTCAAAAAAAAAAAACAACCGAAGGGTATTAATACTTCGGGTATTGCAAAAAAACAAACACACAAATGAACAAAGAAATCCATTCTCCAAACAAACCAAAGGATGACAACTCAGTGGGTCTTGTTATAAAACTCACCAGGGTGTGTGTGAGCCGGATGGTGATCAGAGGGGATCCTGACAAATTCTGGGACAGCACTGGCGGTGGTTCTACCTTCAGAGAAATAAGGTAACTGGTAGCTAGTATCAGGTGCTTTTTGTAGTTGGCTGCCTCAATAATCCTTGGAAGTAAATGGAGACAAATGGAAAAATCATTACAAACTGGACAAAGGGTAGGAGTGACAGAAGAAGCAGGTAGCTGGAAGCCACCTGGAGTATTCACGTTAGATTTCAACAGCGTCTAGGGAGCATCAGCATAAGCTTAGGCAAGCTCTTTTCCCTTTGTGAGCTTTAGTGTTCTCATCTATATAATAAAAAGATTAAACTAAATGATTCCTTTGATCTCTTCTAGTTCTAGACTTAAGATCATGTGAATGGCTTCATGGTTTTTTTTAATTGATTTGTTTATTTACTTCTGGTTTACAAGATTCAGTTCTACAATCCCTTGAGTTTCAAATTTTCTTGCCTCCTTCCCCGCCCCCCCCATGGCAGCTTGTAATCAAATATAGGATCTGCAGATACTTTCACACTTGACATTAGTCTGGTTTTAAAGAAGGGTTGTAACCAATGGAGTGAGCAATGGGAAAGAGGAAACAAAATCAACCATGGAAAAGAACAAAAGTATGTAGTTTGCTTCAGTCTCCATTTAAACTCTGTTCTTCCTAGATCTTTCTCTGAATATAGACATCTCCTTCCATCCAAAGACTTTTAGAGATGTCTTATAATTGTGCGTTGCTGAGAAGAGTCCATACTGAGCTTTGCAATTTTCAAACAAAATGCATCTCCACCCAAGACTTAAATTCCTAAATGATTATGGAATGCAAGCTCATTGAGGGAAGAAATTAATTTTGTTGTAATTCTTAGCACCTAACTAGTATAGTCAATGAAACTGGTAGATTCTTGATAGAATGTAAACTTACTGAGATCAGAAACTGTTTCTTTTCTTTCTTTCTTCTTCCTTCCTTCCTTCCTTTCTTTCTTTCTCTCTTCCTTTCTTTCTTTCTTTCTCTCTTTCTTTCTTTTTTTCTTTCTTTCTGGCTTTGTAACTCCAGGTTCTGGCATAAATGTTAGGTACTTAATAAATAGGCCACTAGGTAGTGCCATAATACACAGAGCACTGGGTCTGGTGTCAGGAAGCCTTATCTTCCTGAGTTCAAATCTGGCCTCAGACACTTACTAGCTGCATGACTCTGGGCAAGTCATTTAACCCTGTTTGCCTCAATTTCCTTCTCTGTAAAATGAGTTCAAGAAGGAAATGGCAAACCATTCCAATATCTTTGCCAAGAAAACCCCAAAGGGGGTCATGAAGAAAATGATGGGAAAATGACTGAACAAAAACAAACTTAATAAATGCTTGTTGACTGATTGAATCAATCAGTCCAGTACTAACTAATTAAATACCTTCGATGTGCTGTGTTGGGCACTGGGGATATAAAACTGAAACCGTCCCTGCTTTCAGTAAGTTTACATTCTATTGGGGTTGTATTTTATCTTTTATATTAAACAAAGGTTTAGTTTAATTAAATTGAATGAAGCTACTAACCCAAAGGAATTTAGCTTGATCAACATTAATCCTGACTCTACTGAGGGGAAGAGAAATTGTAGTGATGAATTAACTCCATTAACTCCCTGTACCTGAATGATAAGTCAAATAGCCATGCTCTCAGCTAAATACATAGATGGCCCAATGGATAGATCACTGAACCTGGAGACAGGAAGACCTGAATTCAATCAAACCCACTTCTTAGACACTTAGCAGTTTCCTCTCCTGGGTTATATGAAGATCAAATGAGATCATACAATGCCTGGGAAATAATAGGTGCTTTTTTTGCGGTTTAGTCATTTCAGCCGTGTGTGTCCCATGCTTCTTGACCCCATTTGGGGTTTTCTTGGCAGAGATATTGGAGTAGCTTGTCATTGCCTTCTCCAGCTCATTTTACAGAGGAGGAAACTGAGGCAAATAGAGTGAAGTGACTTGCCCAGGGTCACCCAGCTAGTAAGTGTCTGAGGTCAGATTTGAACTCAAGAATATGAGTCTTCCTGACTCTAGTCCTGGCCCTCTACACACAGCACCAACCATACTAGGTGCTTAATAAATGCTTATTCTCTTGTTTAATTTAAAATTTGCAAAGCACATATTATGGTAATAATAGCTAACATTTATTTAACACTTGCCATATGCCAGGCATTGTGCTAAGCACTTTCTAATCACTATCTCATTTCAGCCCCTGGTAGGTCATTTCTATTTATCATCTCCACTCACAGTTGCAAAAACTGAGATGCAGAGAGATCAGGTGACTTGTCCAGGGTCACCCAATAGGATTGGAACTCAAGTGTTCCTAACCCCAAGTCCCACATTCTATCCACTGTGCCTACCACCTAGCTGCCTCTATTGCTGTGGTTTCTCTAACTCCCTTCCAGACTCCAGATTTATCATTGCCCTACATACAGTCTCAAATTCTCCCTAGCTTGAGATTTCTTATGTAAGCATATCACAGCAGATGTCATTAAACCATTACCAGGATTTTCCCATTCACTCTGCTTCATGGGTATTCAATCCCTGCCGGCCCAAGGAGTATTGAATTACTCATGTCATGGGGTATCAGTTTCCATTTTCACATTTCCCAGTTGTCTAATTGATATGGCTCTCTGTGTCTCCAGGCAGCATTGAACTATGGGAATCCTGCTGGATGCAGACTGAGATCTGGGATCAAATCTCCTCTTTGACATTTCTACCCATATGACCTTGAGTAAACTGCTTCTAACAATTCAGTTTTCTCACTTATAAAATGATTGTATAGGGGTGGCTAGGTGGTAGAATGAATAGAACATTGGCCCTAGAGTCAGGAGGACCCGAGCTCAAATCCAGCCTCAGACACTTAATATATACTAGCCGTGTGACCTTGGGCAAGTCACTTAACCCCAATTGCCCTGCTCTCCCCCCTCAAAAAAAAATAAACAAAATAATAGCACAAGATGGAGATTATGAATCTTTCCTCCTCATTGGCAATCTGAGGTCCCAAGCAACACATAGTTGATTGACCTGCCAGGGTTCCATCTCCCAGGGAAAGGGACCACTCAGGGGCACTTGTTCCTGTATCTCCACCCTAGACAATGCTATAGCTCTACCTCCCTCCTCTAGGCATTTTCTGCATTTCTTCATTCCAAGCTTCCTTGACCAGGTTCAACATATCTTTCTGGGTTAACCACACATGGTGAAGTGCTTAGCACAGATCCTGGCACATAGGAAACATTTAATCAATGTTTATTCCCTTTCATTCCCTTCTCTCCCTCTCCATTCAAACACTCTTTTGTTGTTGTTCAGTCATGCCTAACTCTGTGACACCATTTGAGGGTTTCTTGGCAGAGATATTGGAGTGGTTGGCCATTTCCTTCTCTAGTTCATTTTATAGATGAGGAAACTGAGGCAAACAGGGTTAAGTGACTTGCCCAGGGTCACAGCTAATAAGTATCTGAGGCTGGATTTGAATTCAGGTCTTCCTGATTCTAGGTCTGGCACTCCATTCACTGCAACCCCTAGCTTCCCACACTGCTTTTTCTTGGCCCTCATATAGAACTATCATTGTGATGTTTCTAGCCCGTAGGGACTGTGAGTATCCTATTTTATTCCCCAATGATTTTGCTGAACATATGGATACATGCATACATTTCACTTAATATAGTCCTGGAATTCAGCCCATGATATACGTGTGCCCTGCACCCGTCCTCCCTGTCCTTCATATAAAACAGTCACTTGTGTTTGTTTCCTTAAGAAGGAACAGGCCTAAGAAGCATGCCGGAGTTTCCCCAGAGTTGTAAATATGAAACATTCTCAATAAAAAACTCCATAAAGGAAAAACACCCTCTCGTCATTTATTGTGGCAGGAAGATGCCTTTGATGAAACATTGCCAAGTGCACAGGCTTCAAGGGGAGTGCTGTGCATCTTTAGACAAACATTACCCAGAAACGTGTCAAAGCCCAGAAGGACTGAAGGCCAATTGAGGGCCACTTTGTCCCAGATGAACCAGACTCTATTGCAGCACTATTAAGCCCTTTCTGAAGGCTAAGATCCTTTAGAGAAATGCATAAAATAGAAGAATCTATAAAAACAATGAGCAGAGGAGGGTAGAGATAGGGATTGGTGATTTCATTGCTATAGGCAACTCCCAGGGGAGGAAATGCTCTCTACTAATGCAAGTTGGTCCTTTCTCTAAGTATGGTCTTAAAGAACTGCCTGGGCACTGAGATGTTTAAGTGACACAGCCAGTATGCATCAGATATGCTTCTTGAATTTTAAAGCCAGCTCTACAGCCACTGAGAAAGAAAACCTGTCCTAGTCTTTGACTAACACCATGGGAAGTTAACCTTGGACCTCTGATCTCTAGACAAAAATATCAGCTTCCAACATTATCCAGAGAGTTCTCAGTTTACTGTGTGTTGGAGCAGAGGAGCTGTGAGATTCTGTCATTTTTAGAATTACTATTGAAAGAACCAGTGGGTGTTTAGCATGGAAAAGAGGAATTGTAGCCATCCATGGAAGCTTAGGCTAGCCCTTTGGAATAGCTGAAACTCAGTCTCCGTGATTATAAAAAGGAGGCAGTTAGACAAGATGGCTTCTCAACTCCCTTGCAGCTCTAAATGTACAAACTTAAGACTTGGGAAGAACAGGGGAACAATCTTTAAGCATTCACAGCCAAGGAAAGCAGGACTCAAAAATGCTAAATAATTTGTATACACTCACACAAGAATCAAATAGCAAAGCTAGAATTTCTCTCCTCGAGGACCAAACAACGTAGTCCCCTCGGTGGAGGTACTCAAGCAAAGGCCGGAGGATGACTTGTCAAAGGATGTCACAGAGCCGAGTTTCTCCAAGCCTCGGTAGGACTTGATGGCCTCTGGGGTCTCCTACAATTCTAAGGTTCTATGATTCTGTCCTCAGTTCCTTGGGGCCACTGGAGTTATTAAAGGGAATGACACAGAAAGCAGCTTACTGACTGTTTTATGGGCCCAGAGCTCTAAAACATGTTTTTATAGCTCAGTGAAATTAGAATTAGATGACATATGACATGAAAGAGACCGGTTTTCTCAAATCAGGTGAATTGCATTTTTTTAAATTGACAAGCCATTTTCAAATTACTCCTTTGGAGTCTTTTTTATTTTGAGGATGAACTGAATCTTCAGAACAACTTTTGCTGGCCATACCTTCCCTATTATAAATCTCTCAGTCTCCCGGCATAGTGCCTGGCACAGAGTAAGCAGTTCACAAATGTCTGTTGATTGATTGATTCCCACAAATGTTAGGGACCACCTACCAAAGTGTTCTGGGAAAGTTTTTCTGCTCCCCACCCCTAATGCCTTTTTTTCAACCTCTCTTTGCTGCCTGAAATCCTACAATTGGGATTTCATTTCTTTGGCATAGGATTGTTCAAATAAGTAACACTTTCAGAATAGAGTGCCAAGTAGGGGTTTAGTAAGACAAGAGTTCAAATCCTACTTCCTGAGGTTCACTTGGTCCTCTTTGAGAATGAAGGATGAGCAACAAGAGCAGATGAGGTTCAGGTTCACTAGTGATGTGGTCCTGAGTAAATGACTTAACCTCTCAGCATTTATTAAGCACTAGCTAGAAACCTTGAATGTCTTCCCCTCCCAGTTTGATTTTTTTTCTGGACTAGATTAAAGAGGTAATTCTTTGACTCATTTTTTTTTACCTAGCCTTTATCACTGAATGGGTGTTGTCTCATTCAAAGTGAAACCTGAGCTTTAAAAGGCTCAGGTCCCTCACTGCATCCTGAGCCATCTCCAGTTGTCCTGATACATATATCTGGTTACTGTACTCAGATGGCTCTGGAGGAGAAAGTGAGGCTGGTGATTTTGCATAAGCCTGCCTCACTTGAATCCAATTCACTTGCATGTCATGGCATCACCTCCCTGATGTTACGGTCTTCTTTGAGAAGAAAGGGCAAACAGCAACAACAGCTATGTGTTAAATACTGGAGATACAAAGAAATGGGACAGGGTGGAGAGGAGAAGTCTTTGCTCTCAAAGAACTCACAGTGTAATGGGGGACAGAGCATGCAAACAACCATGAACAAGATCCATACAAGATAAAATGGGGAGAGTCTCAGAAGGAAGGCACAAAGAGTAAGAAGAACTGAGAAAGACTTCTTGCCAAAGGTGGGGCTTTAGCTGAGACTTGAAGGAAGTCAGGGAAGCAATGATGCCTCTTCATCACGGAAAGACTTTGAGTCATGAAGGTCAACCAGTGACAAAAACTTACAGTCAAGAGGTGTAGTGGAATGCTCCAGAAATGGCAAGGTCACTGGATGGCAAAGTACATGGAGGAGAATAAGGTATAAGAACCCTGGAAAGGTGGAGACACGTCATGAAGGACTTTGATAGCCAAACAGAGGAGTTTCTATTTGATCCTAGAGGCGACAGGGAGCCATCAGAGTTTATTGAATGCGGAATTGACATGGTGGACCCAAAGTTAAGGAAAGTCTGTTTGACTGCTGAATGTTTGTTATGGGAATCTGAAGATCTTCCCTGCCCCTAAGCCCTTTGCTTAAGTGGCTTAAGTGATTCTGAGAACCTTCCCTGATTTGAAAATATACTCTGTACCCTAATAGGCTGAATGTGGTCACATGGAGCCTGTGGCCTGAGGCTTGTTCTTCAGGAATGCCCACACCTTATTACTTCATGATTGGGCAGTGGGTCAAGAGGGCTGTGACATTCTCTGATCCAGGAGAAGGCTATATATACCCTGATGTGAGTTTTTGCTTTGGGGCTCACTTTGGAAAGAGTTGTGTGATTTGGCCTGAAGAGAGTCTGGGAAGCCGTTGAGCTCCCCCAGCTTTGAAAACTCATATGTTGATGCTTCCCTCTCTGATAACTGACTGGGTATGGATGTGATGGTCAGACGGTTGGAAGCCCATCTGCTGATCTGTTTCTTCATCTGCTTATAACTTCTGCTTGTAACTGTTTGTATTCTGTGAAGTTCAGGGTGCTGACTTTTTCCCCCAAACTAGGTAAAGGATATATGTTTGATTGATTAAAGTAAGATTGTTAACCCCTTTTGAGTTGCTTTCCTTTAGAAAAGCAGATCTAAAAACCTGTGCTTGCAGCCACCCTGGGCATGATAGGGTGCTTGCTGATACAATGTTGGATGGATTGGAATGGGGAGAGGCTTCCAGCAAAGAGGCTAACCAACAGCCTCTTGCAATAGTTCAGGAGGGAGGGGATGAGGATCTATACCAGGCTAGTGTGACCTATCCTAACCTCATTTTATCATCTGTTAAATGAGGATAATAGCACCTACTTCTCAGAGTTGTCATAAGGATCTGAGATAACTTAAAAGTACTTTGCAAACTAGAAAGTATAATTTGTTGTTGCTGTTTGTAAAATGTGGCCAATCATACCTCTTGCACTTGTCTCAAGGTCTGTTGTGAAGATCAAATTATTATTATTATTATTATTATTATTATTATTATTATTATTATTATAGCTAGGTGGCGCCATAGGGGATAAAGAACCAGGCCTGAAGTCAGGAAGACTCATTTTCATGAGTTCAAGTCTGGTCTCAGACACTTAATTGCTGTTACACTGGAAAAGTCTTTTGACTCTGTTTGCCTCAGTTTCCTCATCTGTAAAATGGCAGGGGCATTCATTGGGTTTCTACTGTATTCTTTGTGACCTCATTGTCATGTGGAGGTAACCCTAGTCTATGTTATGCCATCTGTGACCAAAAAGTAGAGGAGGGACCTCTAGTAGGTCCCTCCAGGTTGTTGTTGTTCAGTCATTTCAGTCATGTCTGACTCTTCATGACCCCATTTGGGGTTTTCTTGGCAAAGAGACTGGCATTGTTTGCCATTTCCTTCTCCAGCTCTTTTTACAGATGAGGAAACTGAGGCAAACAGGGTTAAGTGACTCGCCCAGGGTCACATAACTAGTAAATGTCTGAATTTGAACTCATTAAGAGGAACCTTCCTAACTCCAGATCCAGCACTGTATCCAAAGCACCACCTAGCTTCCCTAGCATTTATTAAGCATCTAACGTGCCACTTTGTAATGGGCTCTGAGATACAGAGAGGTAATAACATGGCTTCTGCTCAATCAACAGGAAAAATAACCAGACTCAGGCACATGATTGGTAGTTTTTGCACTCAGTAAGTCAACAAGCATCTAATAAATGATTACTGTGTCAGCTAGTTAACTAGCATTCATTAAGTACCTTCCATATACCAAGTTATGGGATAAATTCTGAGGATCCAAAGAAGACAAAAACCAGCCCCTTCCCACCAGGAGCTTACATTCTAGAGCAAGCAACATGAAACACATGCTGAGACAGAGGTTGGGTAGTGGAGGAGCTCACCTGGGATAAGAACCGGCAAAGCTCCAGTCACCCCACCCTAGTTATGGCTCTGCCCAAAGAGACTTTAGTCCAAGAAGGGGATTAGATGAGAAAGCATCTCCTCCAGGAGCTTTGAAAATCTAATGCAACAATTAGAACATGCACCCGGGTGAGGAAGCTAACAGGAAGCCAGACATGATAGAATTCTACCCTTGCACAAAGGAGCAGGCAACAAGAAGCAGCCATCTCAGGCACTTGGAAAACTGGGAGTATTCTATAAAAGGCAAATAATAACCCCAGGAGCTGACAATAGATGCAACTATGGGAACACTGAAACTCCAAGCTAGAAATTCATGTTAAAGAATCCTTCTGCAAAGACCCTTCTACAAAGAGAGACAGTAGAAATCATTCTGGCTCTGGCCTCAGAGACTTTGATTCAAATCCTATTTCTGAAGTTCACTGCCTGTGTGACCTAGGGCAAGTCACCTAACATCCCTGGCCTCAGTTTCCTTATCTGTAAAATGAAAGGATTGGACTTTAGATGACCTCTGAGGACTCCCTCAGAGGCTTAATATCTGAAATCTTATGACTCAACTATACAACTCAAGACCCCAGAAAGTGTGTTTAGGAAGAAAAGACACTAAAATATTGCCCTTTCGTAATTACAGTTGGCAGTGGCCATGGAGGCCATTAATTCTAAACATAACTTGGCATAAATTCCCCTTACCTCATCCCCAACTCAAAGACAACCTCCTCCATGAAGCCTTCTGTGATTCCCTCCAGATGTGCAATGCCCTTTCCTCAACCTTCCCACAGCACTTTAATTTGCAACTTCCAAATGTAATTATTATGCAATTTCATTTCAATTCAATTTTTAACAGATACTTATTGTTTGCTTTAAGCAAGTCCCCATACTAGACACTAAGACAAAAATTAAATATTCCCTGTCCTCAAGGAATTTATTTTCCTACTGAAAGAAGTCATCAGGTACACAGATAAACAAATCCTATATGTACAGGATAAAACAAAATTATTCTAAGAGGGAGAAAGTAGTAACAATGAGGAAATTGGGAAAGGGGGGTGTGCTAGAAGGTAGGTCCCTGAAGGGAAACACTGTATCTTATTTAAACTTTCTATCTCCCCCAAGCCTAGTACAGGACTCTGAGCAAATTAGGGACTTGAAAAATGTCTGATATATGGATCCCTTTGAAGATCCATAGTGAGAATGAGCCCAACACACTTCCTGAAATGGAGAGCAGCCCACTTTGGAACAGCTCTAATTGGTGCAAAGTTTTCTGGGCCTTTTTTTGTTTGTTTTATTTTTTCCCATATGATGAGCTGAAATCCACCTCTTTGAAAAGTGTATGGTTCCCATGGTAGAGCACCCACAGGAAACACAGAATAGCATGCTTTCCTTCTGCCACCAATTACACAGGTTCAGAGTCATCCATTTACCCAATCAGTTGCCAGATCTTGCCATTTCAATCTTCACAATGCCTTTCCCATATGCCCCCTTCTCTCCACTCACACAGCCACCCCCGTGATCGGGCCCTCATCCATCCCTTCTTGCCTGGATTATTGTAGTAGTCTCCTAACTGGTCTCCCTGACTTGTTTCTCCCCCTTCTATCCATCCTGCACACAGTCACCAAAGAGATTTTCCTAGAATATGTCAAACTTCTCACCCCTTTTAATAAACTCCACCGACCCCTGACTACTTCCAGGATCAAATATTATAAACTCCTCCATTTGCCACTTTCAAAACTCTTCCCAATCTATCCCTGTCCTACCTTTCCAACCTTATTACAGATAACTTCCCCCTGGACACTCAATGGCCAGTTTGTCAAAGTGAGCTTCTTGACATTCATCATACACAATACTTCATCTCCCATCTCCATGCCTTTGCACTGGCAGCCCCAAGACAAAAGTGTTCTCCCTCCTCTCCTCCACCTCTTATTTTCTTTCAAGACTCAATTTGAATGTCAACTTATGCATGAAGCCTTTTGTAGTTCTCCCATCTGCTATTGCTTTCCCTTGACAAGGTTATATTCCACCTGTTTTGGATATAGCCATTCAAGTACATGTTACTACCGCCTCCATTTTCTGAGGAATAAGCTCTCTGAAGGCAGGGACAATATCAAATCTGTCTTTACATTCCAGCTCAGGGCTGCCACTTGGTACCAGTCTAACAAATGCTCAGCGGTAGTATGATTGATGGTTCTGGCCTTAGCTCCCAAAACAGCTGATTGGTATGTGTTTGAGGAATGTGAAATAATTTATTAGCTTAATCAAAACTTAATTTTCAATTTGCTGCAGAAAAAGGTCACCTTGTTTCCAAAAAGTTAAGTAGTTGGTAAATATCCCCTATATCAGCCACTATGTGGTTTCCTATGGCTCTGTTTCTAATGATTTGCAAAGATGCTTGAGAATTCATTGAAATTTTAATCCTTGGGGTCATTATTCCAGAATCCAGGGATCTCAGAGTGAAAGGCACCTCTCACCTCAGTACAAATCCTCGTTGGCACATCCCCAACAAGTGGTCATCCACTCAATCTTTGTTTGAAGACCTCTAGTGAAAGAGAACCAACTCCCACCGTATTTTCTTTGATTACTCAGTAGTACTTACTTTGGGTGTTGCGTCTATAAAAAAAATTTTTTAAGAGGCCATCCATCATGTGTTAGAGTTCATAACATGGTTTGGTGGAAAGAGCAGTGGCCAAGAATTCAGGGCACTTGGGTTCTAGCTCTGTCTGTCATGCTAATTCATTATGCAATCTTGGGCAAATCGCCTAAATTCTCATGGACTCTGGTTTCTTAGATATATAATAACAGACTTGAAATATATGCTTTCTCAAAGTCTTTTCAGCTCTATGATATGAGGAAAGACTCCAATCAGGAAAAAAATAGGAGGCATCTTTTTTTAATGTGGTTGCACAGGAAGCTCTCTGGTGGTCTCTGATCTAAAACAGGTATGTCAAATAGCTGGAAAGAGAGACAAAAATATCTAAGACTGGTCTAGAAGGTTCTGAAAATTCTTATACTCTTCTAAGTGACTGTGTATATGAGATACAAGGACATTTTAAAGATAAGACTCATGAAATGGGAGGAAAGGGGGGATACTTTTTGAAGATTTCCCAGTCATGCTTCAAATAGTTGGTCTCAGATTTCTCAATGAGCAGCAGCAACCCAGAGTGTAATCATATTCTCTCGGGATATTCTGTTCTGCATTATATACATCTCTAGATCTATCATTCCATAAGGTACAGAGGAAAAAAAGATATTAAGATATGTCCATGGACAAATTCTTTCCTTTCTTCAGGGTCAGATTTTCCTTATCTGAAAAATGAGGAATAGAATAGGACAGGACTTGATGGTCCTTTCCATCTCTGATGTTCTCAGAGCCCATGAATGTTTCAGAAGGCTTAGTTTCCAATCAGCCTAAGCCACTTAGACTCCCTTCCTTTCACTGACAAAGGGAAACATCTGAAACACTTAGAAAGACTCCAATGAGAATTGTGCTTTTTCTGTGAACTTAGTGGATTATTTGCTAAAACCCAGGTGTGGTCTCTGGAGCCAAGACAGATAATCTGGCCTATTTGTAGAAGCAGGATAATCTTCCACATTTCCTGAAAAGAAGTTTTACTGCCAGACTAGAAACAGATTCAGTCCTGACTATTCTAGCCCATAAAAGTTAGTTTCTCATGAATTCTTGCACATTGTGGTGTCACGTATGACTATATTGTCCTAGGGATCTTAATATGTGATGATAATATAATAACAACTGGCATATCTATAATACTTTACATATGTTATCTCATTTAAGCCTCACAACACCCTTGGGAGGGTGGTGCTCCTATAATTCCCATTTTACAGAGAAGAGAACTGATCCTTGGAGTGGCTAAGTGACTGAGCAGGATTCAAACCTAGATTTTCCCAACTCCAAGCTTTGCACCACTCTATGCTGTCTCATATGACTCCCAACTAGAGAGGTAGTATTGTACAGTGCCTAGAGTACTAGGAGATGGGGTCAGGGAACCTAACTTTGACCCCTGACTCTGGTGCTTTCCATCTCTTGTTTGTGTACAGTTCTTTACAAGCTGTTTCCCCTATTCAGTTATGAGTAAAAGCAGGGACTATTTTTTACCTCTTTGTATCCCCAGCACTTAGCACAGTACCTGGTACATAGCAGGCACTTAACAAATGTTTTTACTGACTGGTAGGCAAGTCACTCAAATTCCCACAGTCTCAGTTTCTTCCTCTATAACCTGGAGATAACGGTATTCATCTTATATCCCTCATGGGGTTATTGTACAGAAAGAACTTTGTAAACCTTAAAACACTCTGGAAATGGAACTTGTAAGTTATCAGTATTAATATTGTTAACAATATTAGCATTAATATTAATACTGATAATAATATATATTAGTTCTCCTAAGACAAAGATAGAGTTGAATGCAATTTTTCATTTTTTTTTGTTCAGAGAAGCTATTTTCATACCTTTGGACAGAGTCATCTGGAATTTTTTGTTTGTTTTTTGGGTTTTTTTGCTTTTTGGAGGGGGGAAGGCAGGGCAATTGGAGTTAAATGACTTGCCCAAGGTCACATGGCTAGTAAGTGTTAAGTGTCTGAGGCCAGATTTGAACTCAGTTCCTCTTGACTCAAGGGACGGTGCTCTATCACTGTGCCATGTAGCTGCCCCCAGGGTCATCTGTTTGAAGAAATTATCTATCGTGATTCTTATACCATCCCTCTGATGCCCTTAAAGAATGAACTAAGTAGGTATTCAAATGTTCCTCACTCTTCTCCCTCTCCCAGGTGCTGAAATTGAAACCTGTATGCCCCAGTATTGAGCCAGCCTTGGCTTGAGGAAGAAATAAGGTCAATAAGGCTGCTGGGTTTTTCGCTATCAAAAATGGCTACTTCTAGATTTACAGTCATATTTGTGTCTCCTTGCTGCCAAGAGAAAGCACAGGATAGTGGATAAACCCCTGAGTTTGGAATCAAGAAGAACTGGATTCAAATTCTGCCTCTGGCTAATTAGCTGTGTGTCCTTGGGAAAGCTCATAATTTCTAAATTCCTGGGACTACTCCCTAGGACTTATCTGGGGTTCCAGTTCTAGATTAATTTCTCCCAAGTCATAGATGAACAGTGGTATGAATTAATGGAGAGAGTTTCTGACAACAAAAGATCCTCACACTTGAGAAATAACATGTTTAGACACCTCCCACAAAAAAAAAAATCAGCATGATATACTAGTCAAATAGAGGCAGCAAAGACAACCCAAATGTTCTCCTGATATTAGAGGGATTCCAGAGTCATATAAAGTCAGCCAGTTAGAACTGATGGTTTAATTTTAAGTGTGGGCATTTGCACCTTGGAAACTGACAAATGCCACAAATTGGGGCTCAATTTATTGTTTTGCTAGTTGTCTAAATGTAAGAAAGTGTGCAGGTTAAATTAAAAATGTGTCTGGAGTACTTTTTTTCAGTGCTTATTGTTAAATGTTTACCAGCATACTGCTGCTATCCTCACAATGATCAGAGAAAGCAAAGGAGCCATAGTATATTGAGTGGAGAATTTATGGGAGGACGTAGACAAGAGCTGTCCAAGATGGGGACACAATGGATAAATTTTGTGTGACTTGTATAATTAAAAGGAATATCCCCAATGATATGGTCACACTGCAATATATTTTGAATGGAGCATCCCCCACTTCACTAGTGAACATTTATTAATTGTCTGCTACGTACAGACACTACACTAGGCACTGAGCATACAATGACAAAAAAGAAACACTACTTTCCATCAAGAAAGTCTCATTTTTGCTGGTGTCTGCTGGAGGTTAAATCGAGGCCACTCAGAATCATGGATGCCTTAAGAGCAGTACCACCTGGGAAAGGGATGCCTCTGGACTTTCAAGTATTAAAATCATCTGTTTCTAAAAATTAGTCCCAGATAGGGTGGCTTCTAGATCTCAAGGTAACATGTATCCTTCCTCTTCAGGTGGTTTAAAGGTTCTGCACACGTAGTTCTGGATAGGCAGCTTGCAAAGCCAGCAGGCCTAAATCAGTGCCTTGGTGCCTTTGACTCAGCAGGAAAGCCTTCCCCTGCCCTGGATCTCCCCACTCACACTCGGAAACTCTCCCAGCAACTCTTGTTGGAGAGGCTGAGGACAAGGATACTTTCATAAGGAACAAGATGACGGATTAGAGGCTTGTGGTTACCCTATTATTACTTTATGGCTGTCAGAAAGGGTCCTAATTCCATTGCCTCTGACAGAAGATAATAAATTATTCAGTCTGGCTCAAAGGCAAAATGTAATGATTTACACATAAGGCCTTGCGCAATCCTCAGAGGATTGCAGCTTGTGTTTCTTTTCTTTTCTTTTCTTTCAAAGCACTAAGATACTTACCTGCTCCTTTTAATCAGCTCCCTGTCACTAACAGGGAAGCACAAGGCTTTGGGAGCCCAAATTAGCCACAAGAAGTATGTATATACCGCCTATACCCTGATCCCCCTTTCCCCTCAGGCCACAGAAACACCTTCCTGGAAGACTTACTTCGTGTCAGCAGGCTGGATGTTGGTGAAACAATGGTGCATTGTGTGGTAGAGGAGGCCAACGATGGTAGTCCAAGCTGAGAAAGAGCAAAGTGACCAAGAGTTAGCCTTTAAGGGGATGAATGGGCAGAAGGCATGACATGCACTGAAGTGGTCCTAGACTCGCTAATTAAACAGCAGGGTCCTTCGCACTTCCTCCTCATGAAGGATGAGTTCACATGAAGCTGCACGAAGGAAGAGCAGAGCCCCTAGGAAAGCCTGGGGATGGGCAGTGAACAGATATTGCAATCCAGACTGGTGACTCAGCACAGCTTAGAGCTCACTGGTGGAATTAGTCATGGCCCTGTTACACTGGCCTGTCCAGGATAGTGTGTTGGCTGTGGGATTAAGCAGGGCACACCAGAGGATTGATCCTGATTTGCCCAGGGTCCCACAGCTAGTAATGCTCTGAGGCTAGCTGTCCTTGTAGTCTTTAGCTGACTTTTAAAAGCTCCCCTCCTCTGCTAAGAGAGAGAGAAAGAGAGAGAGAGAGAGAGAGAGTGAGTGTGTGTGTGTGTGCATGTGTGTGTGTGTGTGTGCGTGTGTGTGAGAGTGTGCATGTAGGCACCTACATTTCTGTCTGTAGGAGTTTTAATTTCTACTGTTTACTTATTGTCTACATATGGAGTATGCATAGTTCTTCAAGCCTGTGAGCAATGAAAGAGACGCAAGTTTTACAAGTAGCATCCAGCACACAAATGTCCTTTAAGCCTTTTGCTAGATTCTCATTCTTCCTAATGTCACCCTTTGAAAAGTGAAGTAATATCCTGCTGATGGTTTAGGAGAGGTCACTCAGAGACACAAGCTTGAATGGCCCTGGGCATTTTTTCTTCACTTTGACTTGGGCCTCATGGTAAGGTTTTGGGAAGCAAGCCAGGTCCTTCATGTTATCATAAGTTCATTCTCCATGTGGATAACTGTCTGAGAACAAGCTCCATACAGAACAGAAAGTCAAGAGGGCCACGAGGAGGAAAGAAAAAAAAAAGAAATCTTTCACAAGCTATTTTTGGCATTTCTCAAAACCCATTTCCATATGATCTCAATTATTTCCCTTTCACAGTACACTGGGCAGTCACAGGCTTGAGCCCCACTTCTGGTGTTTAGGGAACTCAACCAACAGAATAAATCAGGTAGGTGGCACGTGATAGGGCCGTAGTAGTAGTAATAGTAGTAAATCACTGTTGGGCCACGGTGCCATTAGCCTCCTTTACGGAGAGTGGAAGCTTGGCAAACAGCGATGATTTTGTGTGTGTGTCTGTCTGTCTGTCTGAGCGTGCACTGAGCTAAGCTGCAGATAAGTTAATTTATGCTCTTTCTCTCTTCTTAGCTTCATCCCATTGATTGGATCTTTGTAAAGATGCTTTTAATACCCCACAGAATCTACAGAATGCCTTTCAGACCTTAGGGAATGATGGCTGTAGGAAGAATGGCAGACCATGGAGAGGTTAGGGGGCCAGATTGAAATCAGGTGGTTCAGTTTGGCCTCTGAGAATTGCTAGCTATGGAACCTAGCATAACTTGTCTTTCTGAGTTTCAATTTTGGCTTTTTGTTTTCATCTGTGGGTTGGACTACATGACCTCAAAGATCCTTCTCAGATCTAAATCAAATAGAGAACCTCAAAACCAAGAAGACTTGAGTTCAAATCCCACCTCAGACACACACTTGTATCATCTGACTTCTTGCTGGTTTAGACCATTCTCTTGTAAGTGTCAGAGAAGTTTCTGACATGAATTGGAACATCAAGTGGTCTACCACCAGGAGTGGTACACCACAGAATTCCCAGGCGGCTCCCTATTCTTGTGATCCCATATAGGATAGAATACTCAAGTTGGAATGAGGAAGACCTGGTTTCAGATTCTGCCTCTGACATATACTAGCAAGTCTTACTACCTGTCTGAAACTCACTCACTTTTCTCATCAGTAAAATGGAGATGATAATAAGGAAGCCAGGGAAACTAAGGGATGGAAGTGACTTTCCCAAGGTTACACAGGTTGTAACTAATAAATAAATCCTGGATTTAAACCAATGGCCTCAGACTCCCAAAGCAGCAAGCTTTCCACTTTACTACAAAAGGCAATTCTCCTTCATAAAGTGGACAGGGGCAGGATTAATTTTCACCCCCTTACTGAGAAAACGGAGACAAAGAAATTAAGCTGCTTGACCAAGGTCACACAATTATTTACGGTTATTTAGCATGAAGGTTTTCTGATTCCTCATACCCTTTCCATGACAAAAGATGTGTCATCAAAAGGACCTTAATTGGCATTGGGAAAAACAACATGTCATTAGCATTTTGATCATTGACAGAATTTCTCTTGGTTCTCTGAAGCAATTTTCTTGGAGGCCTTGGGAAGTTTGACAATGTGCCTCTTCCTTTCAGGTGAAAGCAAAGGGTAGAAATGGAGAGAGTCACTGAATCTGCCCGGTCATGGCCTTCCTCTTATAGTCACAACTTACCTTTGCTATGGAAGGCCTCCCGAGGAATTTCAATGTAGCTCTGTCCCTGGGTGGGAAAGCGGTAGTGATGGGATGTCATCGTCTCTGGGGGCACATTGGCCAACGAATACTCTGCAAGCACAAACCAGCCAAGAGGAAGATAAAAATCAATAACCTTTACTGCCCGATTCCCCCATAAAGTGGAGTTTGCTCTCTCAACAGCTACTGTAAATCTCGATTGTAAAACCCCAGCTGTTTTGTGAGGAAATAGAATGATCTCCCTGGAGAGGATGATTACTTTTGGAAGGTAACTCCTTTAAGGAAAAAAGATGTGGGGGAGACATTCTGAAGCAGGTCACTTAACAGTGTGCCTGTGGAAGACTAACGGGGGTGTCACAGAGACCCCAAAGTTATCACAAGAGCTTTTGCTCTTAGGAGTCATTATAAAGTTCAGAATGGCCCATTTGGGATGCCGCAGAGGACAATTTGCACCATCCCACAGGCAGCTTTCAGAAGATTCATGGTGTCTGCTCCTTTCTGGGATCCCAGAGAGACCAGAATAAGAGATAAGGGGACAATAAAATACAGGAGATGCAGGAGGCATCCTTTACTCATCAGCCACATAAATAATTACATTAATATAAAAACAGTGAGAGACAGACAGCTATTGAAATTGAGTCATGAAACAATTAACCTTAGGTTGTATTGGGTATCCCTAGTCATAAGAAGAGGGGCCTGAGACAGAATGTCCCTATCTGGGGAGATAAAGATCTTTAAATTAGAAAGGCAATAGTGTATCTGGTTTTACTTGACTATTCCTTTAGAAAAAGAGATTGCCATGAACAGTTCCAGCTGATTCTATGAAATCTTGTTCTTGACTCTTTTATTCTCAATTCCTTTATCCATCTCCAGGCACTGCTGCTTCTATTCTCTTGCTTTGAATGGAGAATGTGGCTTCAATTAAGTGATTTCAGCTCCAGGGCTGCAGGAAAATGCTGACATGGGCCTGTTCATGCACCACTGACTCGAATACATCTGATCTGTTTCTAGCCATGTTTCCACAGAGCATCATTTCATACACAACAAGATAGCTTCAGAAAGTCTCCTGTAGGTACCTAATTGTGCTCCATTGTGGTATACAGGTAACCCTTGGTTCTCAAAAGGCTAAGGGAGCTGGTGGCATGATCTGGATCTAGTAGGTGCTATCCAAGCTGAAAAGACTTGGACCTAGAAATAGACTGTCATCCAAGAACCAGCTTAGCTAAATTTGGACCAGTCCATTGTCCAAACATGGGCCCCTGGGGCCATGAAGGTGTCAGCTACAACTTCTGTTGTCCAAGATGTCCAAGGGACAAGAGCTATATGAATAGAGATGGCATTAGCAACTAGAGTGTCAAGCCTGGAGTCAGAAAGACTCCTTTTACCGAGTTCAAATCAGGCCTTGGACACTTACTAGCTACGTGATCCTGGGCAAGTCCTTTAACCCCATTTGCCTCAGTTTCCTCAACTGTAAAATGAGCTGGAGAAAGAAATGGTAAACCACTCCAATATCTTTGCCAAGAAAACCCCAAAACAAGGTCATGAAGAATAGGACACAACCAAAAAATGACCAAACAACATTTATATATGTTATATTTCCCCTCCCACCCCAAGGCATCAACATTTAGAGGATGCACATTATAGCAGCTATAATAACTGATCCCAGACATGAAGCTCTATAAAGGTGGGGACTGTATTTGCCTCTCTCCTTACCTGGAACACAGTAGGTGCTTAATAAATGTTTATTGACTGATTATTGGAAATACTAGATAGCTTCTGGGGTCCTTTCCAGCTGAGACAATCTGCAGTTTTATGTCTTAATAAATGTTCATTGATCAGGAGGAGCGATGCTTGGACTAGTATCCATCTTCACACCCCTCCAGACCTCCACCCTACGCCATTTACCCTCCGCCTTCTAGGTCTTGTACAAACAGTAAATGCCGATGTCAGATCCCCTTTACCTGCAATTGAAGTTGAGCCCTGGATAGTAACAGCCGTTTTATATGTTTGCATATTGTAAGCTATGTGCCACAGAACTTTGTCCACAGTGTCAATCAAACCCACCACGATTGAAGGATCCTGGGGAAAAAGAAAAGGGGTGATTGATGAGCAGCAGCACCATTTTAAAATCAGATTAGATAAATAAATGTCATGCTGAGGAGAAAGGGAACTTAATCCTAGGGAACATTCCACTGAGATCAGCTGGGATTCTCCTTAAGAGGAGGATGGAAAATGGCGGCCTTGACTCAGGAGAGCCGAGTTCCAATCTTGCCTTGGAAGCTTGCTAGCCATGTGATCATGGACAAATCATTTAACCTTTCAGAGTTTCATTTCCATCATTTCCATCAAAATCAACCTCTTGGGCTTGAGAGTTGGCATATCTTTTGTTGTTGAGTTGATTCAATCACATCTGACTCTCCATGAGTGAGTTTGGTGTTTCTTGGCTAAGTTACTGGGGTGGTTTGCCATTTCCTTCTCCAGCTCATTTTGCAGAGAAATTAAGGCAAACAGGGATAAGTGACTTGCTGAGGGTCACACAGCTACTAAGTGTCTGAGCTTGGATCTGAACTCAGGAAAATGAGTCCTCAGGATTCCAAACCCAGTGCTCTACCCACTGTACCACCTAGCTGCCCATGCATACCTATAAAGAGCTGTATAAATGTGACTTTGCCATTCAATAAGCATTTCTTAAGGACTCATAATGGGTTACAAACTAGGCTAGATGCTGGAAATTGAAAACTAAATAAACAAACAAATTAAAAACTCAGTCCCTACCCTCAGGAAGTTTGTTTTCTTTATTGCGGTAAAGAATCCAACCAAGTAGGAAAAGAAGCCATTTTCATTCATTCATGAATCACTAGGAATATAACATTGCTGATAATATTCTATATTTCAACAACTTCTAAGTTTATTTAAAAAGAAAAAAAGAAGGCACACACATATATACACATTTCTCTTATGGCTTTTTAAATTTCCAACAGAACTTTAGGACCAAAAAGGACTTTGGAGGTCACTGACTCCAGCCTCTTCAATTTACAGCTCAGAGGGTCACAAATTCAGACCTGGAAGAAACCTTAAGTGTAATATCCAGTCCAATACTTTCATTTTACAGATGGAGAGACTAAGGAACAAAGAGGGTAAATGACTTGCCCAGAGTTACACAGCTTTAGTGTTGGCAATGGGGAAACTGAGGCACAGAGAGATTGAATTATTTGTCCATGGTTACACAGCTAGCAAGTGACCAAAATGGGCTTAGAATCCTGAGTCTCCGATCCCAGATCTGGTGACGTTTTCACTGATCACATGGTGGTATTTTCTCCTTGAAGAAGCCTGCATTAGCTTCAAACCCTTATCACTCTCCTAAAATTAACTTCCCAGGATGGTAATTTCATGTCATGGGGCCCCTCATAACCCTCTAAGAAAGTACCTCCTTTGTTAATTGTCAAACAGAAAAAAATCAATGATACAAAGGATCTGTCTCTTTTGTCAGACTGACCTTCCACCCCAAAGAACCAGAGCTCCTAAGGGGGCATTTCATGGGATTATAAGATTGAGAACTGGAAGATCTCAGAGGTGCCTTGGGCAGCAGGTCAGGGGAACACTTTTGAGTCCCTCCTTTCATTATATAATAGGTCATCAGTCAATAAACATTTATTAAGCACTCTCTGTGTTCCAGGAACTGTGCTAAGAACTGGAGACACCGAGAAAGGAAAAAGGGGTTAAGTGCAGAAAGAACAGATAAGGAAACTGATGCCTTGAGAGATGTCCAGAGTCATACAGTATTAAGGAACAGAGTCAGGATTTGAACCCATGTTCTCTGCCTCCAAACCCAGAGCTCTTTCCATTATACCAGACGAAGAGATTGAGGTGGGGGGTGGGAGGTTTGGGGGGAGACTAGAGAGACAACCACAGTCACCCAAAGAGTAGGCAACGAGGTCAGTATATGAACCCAAGAATCATTACTTCAAATCCAATGCTGGTTATAGTGATACAGCCAATCAATCAATAACATTCATAAAGTACCTACTATCAGAAACAATTTTGGCACCCAGGGTAGCAACAGACCCTGGGCAAGCAGCATGAAAGTATCCTCAAATCAACTTTATGATTCATGATTTGACAATAATACAAGACATAATACAGACAAATTCAGTTGAACAATGTGTGAGATCAGTTATTATAGCTGCTATCATTTGCATCCTCTAAATGTTGATGCCCTGGAGACAATGTCCCATTGACCCACCCCAGTTCTGCCTTTGCATCCAATACTAATCTTCCTCCTCCTGCCTCAATTAGAACTTTCACATCTATTGGTGGCCAAACTCCTCTAGAGTTCTCCCACAATTCAATTTCCTCTGACACTCTAACAAGCTGGAAATAGAAGAGAGAGCTCTATTTTAGAAACCTTCTTCTAGGCCCATTGCCTGATTTCCAATAGGCTCAGCATATAATGGTGCAATGTCTGGCAATGCATTCCTGTTAGGTGATGACTGATTCATCCATTCTGTTCAATGCATACAGAGTAGGAGAAAGGAACATCTGAGCCAGGATGTTTCATGATTATTTATATTCTGCAGTAGAACATTTGTGATAAGTTCATTTAAAATTATATATAAAACACTACTTTTCAAGTTCTCCTTTTGGCAGGCCTTTAAATGTCTCTCCCATGCAGAAGGAAACAGGGAAACATTCACTCTCCCATGCTCCCAATACACTGGGACAACTCTTTCATGAATTCCATTTGCCTGGGTTCTGAACAAGAAATGTCTTTCCCACCCTTGTCTAATTTGGTTTCTCTAATTTACACAAGACATCCTCCCTCAATGGCACACCATCTGTCCTTTGATTTCTTTAGTTCTTCGTCTCCTTGCCAATATAAACCACAATGAGTTTTCTATGCTTCTGTTTTCCAAAAAAGAAAAAATTTAATTCATTTTCTGTACAAAAGACAAGTAACTACAAAGCAAACGAAGAGTTATTGGCTTCATTCCAGATTATCTCTGCTCTTTGTGGGGCTAAAGACTGATGGGTTTACACGGTAATCATCAGAGGAAGAGCAGTGTAGCTGGCTGACCGAAGGCTGGCCTCAGAGCCAGAACACCTGGGTTCAAGTCTCGCCACCGACACATACCAGCTGTGTGACCATAGCAAGTGCCCTAAGGGACATTCTAGTCCAAGCATTCTTCACCTTTTGGGGCCTCCTTTGGCAATCTAATGAAAGCCCCTTCTCCAAATATTTTTAAATGCATAGGAGTGTAAAGGAAATCAATTAGATTGAAATACAACTACAAAATTTTTTTTTTAAAAAGGTCTCAGACCCCAACTTCAGAGGCCCTCCTTTAAAACCATAAGTTACAAAAGAGTAGTTGATCTGCCGGTAATGGAAGGAATTTCCATACAGGAAGATTCTCACAATGATGAAATCACAGGTCAGAACAAAGAAAGAAAAATTAGTGAGTAGCCTGGTCAAGCCGTCTACTGAAGCCTCATTGTGACGGGGAGGTGACCCTAGGTTCTCAAATATTATGCCATAAGTGACCAAGCTCTAGTAGGTCCTTCCAGGTTTTTGTTGCTGTTCAGTCATTTCAGTCAGGTTTGAGTCTCTGTGACCCCATTTTGAGGTTTTCTGGTGAAAGAAACTGGAGCAGTTTACCATTTCATTTTCCAACTCATTTTACAGATGAGGAAACTGAAGCAAACAGGATTAAGTGACTTACCCAGGGTCACACAACTAATGAGTATCTGAGGCTGGATTTGAACTTAGGAATTTAGGCCCCTAGGGGCCCCAAGCTAGGTCCTTCCAAAGCCAGGCTTTGAGTGGGTTTCCAGTGATGGACCCCTTGTGTTGTCATCAGCCTAGATCTATGATAGCCCACGATTCATATTGGTTTGGTCCCCAGGCAATGATTTTTTTTTTCTGACTCAACACTTGCTCAGACGTAGTGTGGCCTAGTTAGAGAGGGCCAGCCTCAGAGTCCTGGGTTCAAGGCCCAACTCTGACTCCTATGATCTGTGTGACTCTGGGCTAGCTGCTTACTTCACAGTTTTAGGCAATTCTCTAAGACTACAATTTGCAGAATGTGTGCCAACCTACATTAGCAGAGGGAGTTTCCTCACTGAGAGTTAAATCCCTGTGCCAGTGCAAACACAAATCTGGTAAAAGAGAAAAAGAAAGGAAGGGAAGAAAAGGAGGAGAGGAAGGGGGGAAAGAAGAGGGGAGGAGAGGCAGAGGAAGGGGTAGAGGAAGAAGGGTAGAAGGAGGGGAAGGGAGGGAGAGGAAGAAAAGAGAGGAAGAGAGGAAGGGAAGGAAGGAGAAAGGAGAGGGGAGAGAGGGCTAGAGAAGAAAGGAGGAAGGGATGGAAAGGGAGGGGAGTGGATATTGAGAAAGAGAGAAAGAGGAGTAAGGGCAAGAGAAGGGGAAGAGAAGGGAGGAAAGGGGAGAGGGGAGGGGAGGGGGGAAGAAATAAGAGGAGGGGAAGGGAGGAGAGGGGAGATGGTCAGGGAGGGGAACAGTGGACAGAAAAACTCAGTAACTCATGAAGGTGATGTTCTAATCTAAGGCAAGAGTTCTTAACCTATTCTGAGTCTATTCAATCCAAATGAACTGAGTTACTTCCCTGGTCATAAGGCCCTGGAAGAGGAACTTTTTTTTTTCAAATATGTCAGGTCTATGTGTGACATTTCTAAGGAGATAAATGGAAGCCAAGACAAGTTTTGGAGACCCCAGTGACTTTTAATCTTACCTCATATGTGTCTGTCCAGCTTGGGAAGTAAAGCACTTCTCCCACAGTTTCTAAAAAGGCCTAAAGAGGAAAAAATAATTTTGCTTAGACTCTATGCAGGCAATATTAGGCAATATTAATTCATCAGTGAGCAAGTATTTAATACAAAGTGCCTACTATGCGCTGTGCACTGGGCATATACTAAGAATGAAACAATCCCTCCTTGCAAGCTTATAGTCAAAGACAAGCACAAATAAAATGCATAAGGCATGAATAGTTATAAGACAAGTACAAATAAATATGTGGTCTAAAACAGTATTTGTTGGAAGGAGGACCTGGGGACATCATAAAAAGCTTCATGATGATGATACTGAAGCTGTACCTTAAAGGAAGAGAAGGTCTGTGAGGCAATGGGGAAGAGGGAGTGAGTGCATTCCAGTCTGGCATGAACTGAAGGAAAGCCAGTTTGACTGGATTGCAAAGTGTCAGAAGAAGGGGAACGTCCAATGAGGCTTGGAAGATGGACCAGGGGCAGGTTGTGTAATGCTATCTAAAATCAAATGGGATTAGATGCATTTTTTTTTCAGAAGCATGTGTCAAGTTGGGGTGTGTGTATTTGACAGAGGGTGACTGAGATGCTGAAGGTCCTGAAGCTGATGCCCTACAAGGATCATTGGAAAGACCTGGGACATTTAGTAACAGAATCACAAAATTTGAGGATTGGCAGGAGACTCGTTGTCCATCTAGTCCAACTCATCCATAAAGATGTACCGAAGGAGGGGTCATCCAGTGTCTGTTTGAAGACCTTCAAGGAAAAGGGACCCAGCCATTGCAGTTTTGGAAATTTTTCCTGACCCTGAACCTAAACTGTCCTCCTTGTAACTTCTACCCGTTACTCCTGATTCTGTCCCTGTGGGGGCAAAGAGACCAAGGCTAATCCTTCCTCCAAAGAACAGTCCTTCAAAAGCTTGATGATAGTTATCATAATGCCCCTGAAGCTTCTTCTCCAGACTAAACATGCCCATTGCTTTCAAATAACACTCAAATGACATGCACTCAAGGCCCTTCACAATCTCAAGTGCCATCCTCTAGACACTTTCCAGGAAATTAATGTCTGAGGAAGAAGAGACATGATTGCCGCCAGACAATTAGAGGGACTGCATCTTGGAAGTGGAATTAATCATGTTCTGCCTGTCCCAAGGGGACACAACCAGGAGCAAAGATGGGAAAGCATCCCAGGGAAAGAATTTAGCTAGATAGAAGGGGAAAAACCTCCTAACCACAAGACCTGTGAAACACTCCTCTTTAGGTAGTGAGTTCCTTATCACTGGCAAAGAAAGCAAAGGCTAGAAGACCACATGTCAGGGCTGTTAAAAAGGAGACTCCTCTCAGCT
>CM053580.1:555238896-555258155 GCA_028627135.1 Pseudochirops cupreus
GCTTGGAATATGATATTCCAGAGGTCAAAGGAGCTGGGATTAAAACCAAGAATCACCTACCCAGCAAAACTGAGTATAATGCTTCAGGGGAAAATATGGTCATTCAATGAAATAGAGGACTTTCAAGCTTTCTTGATGAAAAAACCAGAGTTGAACAGAAAATTTGACATTCAGATACAAGAAGCAAGAGAAGCATGAGAAGGTAAACAGGGAAAAGAAATCATAAAGAACTTAACAAAGTTGAACTATTCCTACATGGAAAAACAGTAATTGTAATTTATGAAACTTTTCTCAGTATGAGGATAGTTGAAGGGAATATAAATATATATGTATACATACATTCATATGTATTTCTATATAGGAGGGTATATTTGTGTATGAATACATATGTGAGTGTGCGTATATCTGTGTGCAGGTATACATAGACAGAGGGCACAGGATCAATTGAATAGGAAGGGATGATATTTTTAAAATAAAATTAAGAGGGGAGATAGGAATATAATGAGAGGAGATAGGGAGAAACAAAATAAGGTAAATTATCTCATATAAAAGAGGCAAGGTAAAACTGTTACAATGGAGGGGAAGAACAGGAAGGTAAAAGGAAATGGGGTCGACCTTACTGTCATTGAATTTGGCTTAATGAGGGAATAACACACACATTAAATTGGGTATCTTACCCTACAAGAAAGTAAGGGGAAAGGGGATAAGAGGGGGTATGATAGAAGGGAGAGCAGATTGAGGGGGAGGGTAGTTAGAAGCACACACTTTTGAGAAGGGACAGGGTCAAAGTAGAAAATAGAACAAGTGGGGGGGCAGGATAGGATGGAGGGAAATATAGTCAGTCTTTCACAATATATCCCCTGTGGAAATGTTTTGCATAACTACACATGTACAACCTATATTGAATTGCTTATCTTCCCAGTAGGGGTGGGTGACAAGGAAAGAGGGGAAAGAACCTGGAATTTAAAGTTTTAAACTCAAATGTTTAAAAAATATATTATCGTTATTATTATTATTTATTTTTTTACATGCAACTGGAAAATAAGATATACAGGCACTGGGGTATGGAGATCCATCTTGCCCTACCAGAAAATTGGAGGGGGAATGAGTGAGGATATCAAAGATAGCAGATTGGGGGAGGGGGTATTCAGTGGGATTGCTGTTTTAGCATGGTGGGTATAGAAAGACGGGGAGAAATTTTGTGGCTCAAAATCTTGTGGAAATTAATGTTGTAAACTAAAAATAAACATGAAGTTAAAAAAAATAGACACGATCAGTCAATAGCCCAGGTTCAAAACCTTTCTATTTTGGCAGCTCATCGTCTGCTGGTGTAGCCTCCAAGAACCCAGACTCTCATCAACAAGCCAATGAGATTCTCAGAATCACAGTGAGCGTCAGGGGCCATTTTGAGAAAACTATGTCTAAATAAGAAATCGCCATATTTGCAACATTCCTGAGAAGGGAGTGGTCAACCACTCTCTTGCTGGAAGACCTCCAATGAGGAGGGACTATATCCCAAAACAACTGAATCCACTCTAATAGTTATAAAGTTTTGCTTTGTTGTATTTACAGAGAAGAAAACATAGATTAAGTGACATAAGTCTAATCTGCCTCGTCTCAAATACCAACCAACTTGGTTCTAGCTCCACCCTCTCGGGTCAAACAGAAATCTAATGGATCAGAACAGGACTGGGGGTGGAGATTTAGAACCCCATTTGGTACAAAGCCCACTCTGCTGGTGTTATAATGTGCTCTAACTACAAAGTGCACATATATTTTATATCTGCAAAAATCCCAAGGTCACACATAGTTTATTTCTAAAGATAGTTCCAACATGGTGGGACCCCGTTTGAGAAGTTTTACCTCAGTGAAATTGAAGGCAGTATTCTTTGACAGAGACTCATTGGGTAAGCTGATCGACATGTTCTGAAGGTAGCTCAGCATGCTCCCTTCATTTTCAGAATTGCTTCTTTGCTCATTCAGGTTGTTTATAATGGGACAATAGACATCAGTGGAGACCTAGAAAAAAGCAAGACAAGCTATTATGAGTCCCTCCCTCCAAAAATTCTATCCATAGCCTTCTATGGAAAGTGGACCCATGCAGTTTTGAAACTTGCTCTTCTTGACCCACAAAAAATCAAGGGTGAGTTTGTCCCCTACATCACCTCATATGTGAATGCAGAAGCAACTGAGAAAATGAAGAGCCCCCTGCCCCTCCCCAACACCCCTCCTTCCCTCCATCACCTTCCCCTCCAATCCCAGATCAAATGTGCTATGAATACTCTTTTCTCTTCATTCCTCCCTTCACCCACCAAGAGCAGAACACAAGCCTACGGCTTATAAAGTCCATTAGGACCTTCAAGTATCTTGAGGAGCAGCCTCAGTAAGAGACTTTTTTTAGCAAGAAGTTACAGGAATCAAAATGAAAATGAAATACTCTAAGAAACCCTCCAGACATTCTCTTACCTTCATGTTGGTTGCAGCAGTAGGAGGTGTGGTAGAAAGAAACACTTGCTTTCCTAGAGGGAAAAAAATCATTTTTCATTAAATGAAAAGGGATAGCCCTCATTTGTTCATTTTTCCCCCTAAAAGAAGTTCTTTCTTTTACCAAGAGTTTCCATGGTCACGTAAAATCATCTAAGCACAACAGTGTAGAAAGAGCTCTGAAAGCCCTGAGTTCAAATTCAACCTCAGACACTTACTACCTATGTGACTCTGGGTGAGTCACTTAACTGCTTTCTGCCTCTGGTTCTTCATATGTAACACAAGGATAATAATAGCCACTGTCTCCCAGGGTTGTTGTGAGGATAAAAAGAGATGATATTTGTAAAGAGCTTTATAAAACTTAAAGTTGGTTGGGGTGAGAGTAGATCTGAGGGCCCTCTCGGTACTCATATTCTGTCTCTAATACATATTCCCAGAGTAAGAGACTTCCGGGAAAGATGTAAGGCTAATAAAACATTTTTATTAATGGAATTTTCTTAGTTTCCCCCAAGACACAAATTATATCAGATAGGTGAATTATATTGTTTAGTGTTAATTATTTTGCATAATACATGAATAAATCAGTCACTTGACATATATTTATTGGGCACTACCGGAATGCATCAAGGTTTAATATGAAAAAGGAGCCAGCTGTTCTCTCTGTCCCACAAGGAAGGAACCAAAGAAAATGAGTTCAGATCACAGCAAGAAGGAATCAGAAAAGATGGCTGATCCACTCCACTTTCTCAGCACCTGTTGCTAAAATCTGGCAAATGACCTAGAACGAATGGGGCATCCTCCTTCCTGGAGGTACAGTGACTTGACAACAATTGTGGTGCAGTCAAAAGAGGTCTAAATTTCAAGCCAGAAGACCCGGGTTTGAATCTCAGCTCTGACACTTAGTACCTCTGTGATGTTGGAGCCCCAACTTCTATGAGCTTCAATTTCTTCCTTGTAAAATTAGGGGATTAAACCAATGACCTACAAGGTGCCTTCCAGTTTTAGATGTATATTCTATGACTTCTTTTTTTATATACTTTTTGAGGCAGTCAAGGTTAAGCGACTTGCCCAGGGTCACACAACTAGTAAGTATCTGAGGTTGGATTTGAACTCAGGTCCTCCTGACTCCAGGACCAGTGCTCTATCCATTGTGCCACCTAGCTGCTCCTAGAGTCTCTGACTTCTGAAGTCCCTTGTAGCCTTAGTAACATTTGGGTTCCCTCCTGTCCAGCAAGGAAGCCTGCTCTGCTCAGCTTCCAAACCATCCAATTAACTGGGAAGATGAAGACGCCAGATTGTGTGTATTTCACTTACGATTTTAGGTGTGCCTGCCTCCTCTCCAGCAAAAAAAAAAAAATCTCATTCTCAAGCCTCCCCATTCAACCCACAGGCCAAGCAGCAGATTTCACTTCTCATCAGTTGAAGCCCCAGAGGCTGCTGGGGAGGGAAAGGAGGAATGTTTGTTGACCCAGGAAAGTCTGTGAAATGACATCATTACACCTTACTAGCTCCTACAGCCCCTTGTCCCATGATGCCCTGAATACATCCTGAAAGAATGTGCCGACCTCCACCCCAGCCTGCTCTGCTAGCTAACAGAGCAAGCATCCACATCCTGGAGGGGATGAAGGAGTGAATGGAGCCCTAGCTTCCCAAAGGGCATGGGGTTGATCATCTTTCACATAGCCCCCGAGGGTTAAGACACCAACTGTCCTCCTAGGAGACAGAACCCCTCCAGAACAAAGCATGGAGCCCAGAAAAAGGGCATGGAGAGCAAGTACTTGCCGTGAGTTACACAGCGTTCTTGCAGCATTACTCTGAACCAAAGGGATTGATTTATGATAGCCCTGGGCCTGGTGATGCTGTAGAAAGAAGAGTTTGTTATGGTCTCTACAACAACCAGACACAAAAGCAAATTTTTCCAATGTAACTAAAGCATTGAAAATATTAAGAGAGCATAATTTATTGGAGGCTTTTAAGCATGAGACCACAAGAGATAGATAGTTCGATCTCAAGATGATGTTCACTGAACCCTAGGCAAACCCACATCATGGATTTTTCTTCTAATATCTTATCTCCTCAGACCTGCCCTCACTAGGGGACAAGGGCCAGGACTCAGTGGACAAAGGAAGCTGTGTTTCAGTGGGAAGAAGGCTTATATTTGAAGTTGGAGAACATGGGTTCAAATTTACTTCCTTTGTGACTCTGGGTCAATCACTTAACCTCTCTAGGCTGAAGGTTCCTCCTCTGTAAAAGGAGGGAGCTGGACTAGGGATGGCCTCTAAGGTTCTTTCTCCCTTTTAATTCTTATGAGCTCATAACCTGGGTTTGAATCCAAATTCTGACATATACTATACACTTTTTGACTTCAAATAAATCACTTCCTCTCTCTAAATGTCCATTTCTTCCATCTATAAAATGAAAGAATGGAACTAGACTACTTTTTATATATCTTTCCAATTCATAATTTTATGGGACAAAAAGGGAATAAGTGAGCAGTTTAGGGTCATAAAATAAACAAGGGGCAGATCTGGGTTTAAGAACACAAGTCTCTCATCTTCCAATCTAATATTCCAGTCATTTGACTAGATGATTTTCCAATCCATCCCCATCTCAGAATCTTTTCCTTCCCTTAAGACTCAGCTCAAGTACCATCTTCTTCTACATGGTGGCTTTCCTCCACAACTGCTGGTGCCTTCCTGCCCTAAACTACCTTGAATTTATTCTGCATACCCTTACACTTATACATGCTGTCTCCCCCAAAAGAATGTAAACTCCTTGAGGGCAGGGACTATTTCATCTTTGTCTTACTATTCCCAGCACCCAGGACAGTGCCTGGCACAGGGGTGAGAACCTTCGACCTTGTGGCCACATGTGGCCTTCTAGGTCCTTGGGTATGGCCTTTTGACTGACTCCAAGTTTTACGGAACAAATCCCTTTATTAAGGGGATTTGTTCTGTGAAGTTTGGATTCAATCGAAGGGCCACACTTGAGGATGTAGAGGACCACATATGGCCTAGAGGCTGCAGGTTCCCCACCTCTGGCCTGGAAAATAGTCAATACTTAATAAATTCTTGTTGATTGATTTCTTATCTCAGTAAGTCAAAGAACAAATATTTATGAAGTGCTTTTCTCAGCACTTTGGAAAGGGCCTTAAATATAGTAATAATATAGTAATATATTATTATAGTAATATATAATAATAATATAGTAAAATAAAATATAGTAAATAAACCTCTCCATGCTCCCCGTTGTTGTTCTTGAGCTATTTCAGTCACTTCTGACTCTCCATGACCCCATTTGGGGTTTTCTTGACAAAGATCCTAGTGTGGTTTCCCATTTCCTACTCCAGCTAATTTTACAGATGAGAGAAACCGAGGCAAACTGGGTTAAATGACATACTCAGGGTCACACAGCTAGTAAGTGTCTGAGGCCAGATTTGAACTCATGAAGATGAGTCTTTCTGACTTCAGGCCCGGCACCCTATCCACTGCACCTCAGATGAGGAAACTGAGGCCTAGGAAACTGAGTCGTGGTTACACGGGAATAAGAAGCAGAAATGGGATTGCCAGCATTCTTTCTGCTGTAACACTCTGCCTCCCAGAAACCAAAAAACCATCTCATCCAGCAACTGGAGTAGTGGGCTAGAACTTCTGATCATCAGCATGGAAACATAAATTATATTGCAGTTCAAGCAAAGTGTTAACCTCTTTATCTTAGAGAACAGATGTTCTAGAAAAGGACTACATTTATTAGAGTACATTTAACCCCTACAGCACTGAATCAGGTTAATATGGGAAGCACTAGTTCTTTTGTTTTTTGTTGTGGTGGTGATGGTGGTGACAGTCATGGTTTTTTAAGAGAGAAATGTTAGAAGTGGTTCTATCAGAATCAACTGCTTCCAAAGCAGCCCCTCACAGTGGCTCACACTCTCACTGACCAATGGCAGCTGTGAAATACATCCTGATTTCACTGGGTGTTAGGGCTCGCTCCCAGATAATGAACTCATCAAAAGCACCATTCTCGTAGTTCTTAGGCTGGTCTCTGTCAGAGCCGATTACCAGGTTGACGTTTGGCTCCCCATAGGTATGAGATACTTTTCCACTTGGGTCTGTGGTGTTCAGGGTTCCATTGACATAGACTTTCAAGCCCTCCTTGGATTTCCACGTGAATAGGACATGAGTCCAATAGGGACCTAGAGAAAAGCAAAAGTGATTATGGAATCACAGAATCAGAATCCCCCCTCCACCACATCTTTGACAGATGGGGCCATCCAGATATTGCCTGAAGACCTCTAGCATAAAGGAGCCCACCACCTCCTATGGTAGCCCATTTTGGACAGCTCTCTCCCTCAGGAAGGCTGTTCTTTCATGGAATCAAAATCTGCCTCTGCACCTGACATCAGTTACCTCCAATTCTGTTCTCTGGGGCCAAGCAGAGTAGATCACCAATTACTCAGAACAGGACTCATCTGATTTCCCAAGGAGACTTCGACTTGAATTATTAGAAAGGACTTAAGAGAGAATGTTTCTCCTCACCATTTTCTAGATGCCCACTGATGTCTACATTAAATGAACTCTGTCTTCCAAGCAATAACCCTTCAAATACTCAGATATAACTGGACATCCCTCTAGGCCTCCTCTTCTCCAGTCAGTCCTAAGTTCACTAAGAATAACTTTAATGCCTATACTTATTTCTAAATCAAGTACATTTTAACTAACTTTAAATAATTTTGACAATTATCCCTGGTGGTGCCATGATTTTCTCCTGAGCACAGGCAAAAAAAAAAAATCACAGAATCTCAGAGCTGGAAGAAACCTAAGTGACCATTCAGCTCAATCCATACTGTGTCCATTATAACATACCAGATGAAAGAATACCCAGCCTCTACTTGTAGACCTCCAATGATGGGGAACTCACTACCTCCTGGAGCAGTCCATTTCACTTTGGGACAGATCTCATTATTAGCAAGATTTTTATGATCTCAAGCCTCAGTTTACTTCTTTATAACTTTTGCCCTCTAAGGCCAAACAGAACAAATCTAATATTTCTTCCACTTCAAATACTTGAAAACATGTATCATGTCACTCCAACCCACCACCTACCTACCCCATCTTCTCTACTCCAAGCTTAACACTCCCAGTATTCTCAGTTATATCCCACATACTCAAGGCCTTTTAGCATCCTGGTTGCCCTCTAGCCAATCAATGACCTCCTTAAGTAGTGGTGTCCACACATGGAAATGATATCATGGATGTGATCTGACCAGGAGAGAGTACAGTGGGATTGTCATCTCCTTATTCCTAGAAGGTCTGCCTCTTAGATTTGGAATGAAGAGCATGTAATTATGTGCTTACTGTATTCAAGACGCTGTGCTGCTTGCCAGCAGTACAAGTTGTACCCCCAGCTCACACTATCTAGGCCATAGAAGCCCATAAACAGCTTGTCATGCCAATGGAGAATTACGTAAGACCAATCTCTACCCTTTACTCGCCACCATTCCCAATAAACATTTGTAGACTCTCTTCTCTCTCGGGAAGACTGAGCTCACCAATAAGAAGAATGAGCCTTGGATTTCTGGGGCCACTTTCCCCGAGTAGGACCTCCACACATTTGCCAAACAATGATGTGAGGATATCATAATGGCCTCACTGCTGGGGAGAACACAACGGCTCTGGAACAACAAACCACCATCTGTCATCCTGCCAGCAATTTTAAATTGCAAAGCAATTACATCAGGTGTTCTGGCTAAGTATTATGCAACTTTCTAGTCATTTTTGAGCCTCTGAAGAACATTTGACCCTTAAGTAGATCCAAGGTGTAATTGCCCCCTCATTTGGAGGTGGGAATAATAATAACTTATTTGGCATACAAACAAGAGTTTATAACACCAGGTACATGCTTTCTCCATCCCTCATATGCCCCCATGCTGGAAAATAATCTGAGTTTAACAAGCAAACACCAATCAGCGCAACAAAATGTAAGTTCATATCTTAACGGAATCTTGGCTTCCATAGTTACATATACAAATGGGGTTGGAATAAATGAGTTGTTTTAAAAGTGTCTGTAGGGGGAGAAATGTTTTCACAATTTCTGTCAGATTTCTTTTTTTTTAAATGAAGCCTTTTCATCACCATGGTTTATAACCACATTAGGGCTATAATTTGTATTCTTAGCACCTGGGACAAGCTTTTAAAAATGGTAAGGGGTTAGATGAGAGGCAAGAAATGCTACAAATTCCCTCCAAGCAACTTTTCAAGACAAATACAACAGACAGGTGGGGAGACAGAATGCCATATCCTATAGGTAAGGATCTGCTGATACAGGGAGGCAACTTGGGGCTGGAAGTGGGGCATAGCAACTGACGGGAGGGTGGATGACTTTGAGGAGAAGAAATGAAGAGAAAGTGTGCTCCCCACTCCATGCCATCTGGTAACTTCCTACTTTCATTTATTATTCTTGCCAGCTAGGCACTAGTTTCCATTGTTTCTATGCTGGTAAAAGAGGTTAAGAATTATGGAAGAGACTTCTTCATCTAGTGTCCATCAAAGCCCTGGCTGCCCCATCCTAAGAACAGATAGGATAACGAAGACACATTTTAAATCTTAAATCCCCTAATATGGAAATATATTTTGCATGATTTCACACGTATAAATTGATCATATTGATAGCCCTCTCAGTGGGTGAGGGAGAGGCTGGAGGGAGGAAGAGAATTTGGAACTCAAATTTTAAGAAAAAAATGTTATAAATAAATAATATTTTTTTAAAAAATTCTTTAATCTCCTGTCTGATCCCAAGTCGCATTCTCCAGGCTATAGAAGCCCAACTACTGGGGAGTTATGGAAGGGAGTTAAGGTTGGCCTCCACTCCCTACTCCCCACACATCTCAGGGGGTTGTCAGTGTCTGTGTGTCCTAAATATATCATCCACTAGACTCACTCTCACCACATAAAGTAAGAAATCTCTTGAAATAGGGCAAAAGTGTCTGCAGACCCTTAGGGCATAGCCAGTCATCTAGAAGGGAAGAAGCCCTCCCAGTTATCTGCCACCTTCACAGTTCTGACCAAGGTGCCTTCCAACTTGAGATTCTATATTTTCCTGAGTTTTATCCAAGACACTGAATCATTGAGCCACTGACACCACGGCATCACAGCTCAACATACTTGAAATGTACTCCCTCCTCTAAGAATCCTTGTCTTTTTCCAAGGTTTAGCCCAGGTGTCACCTCTTCACAGAGCCTTCTTGGTCCCATTGCTCCACTGGGGCACAGCGGTCAGGGAGACAGAAGAATGTTTCTGACCTTTCCCCTCACCCTGCTTCTCCCCCTAGTACCATCACTTCTTGTAGGCTGGGATTGCATGTGACTCGCAGGGCATGGCTCCACAGGCTGTTCCAGAAAAAAAACACAAAGACTGGGAAAGCCACTGGAATGGTAAACATTTAATTGTCCACAGAATTGTGGCCAAATGACTCGCCCCTAATGACATCAACCTACAAAAACTGGAGCAACAGAACCCGACCAAAGACAGAAATGAGAAAAGGATTGATTTGGCTGTGCTGTTTTGAGTGAGTGAATCATATGGAATAAATGATAGAAAATCAATGACCAACTTCAAAATTATGATGAAATTATGAATAAATATGTAATTCCTTTGCCTAAGAAGCTTCAAAGGCTCCCTATGGTTTCTTAAGGTAGAACACAATACAACGTGGCTCTATCTTATCTTTCTTGATTCATTTCTTGTTACTCCCTCTCACACGCTCAATATTCCAGCCAAACCAGACTGTTTGTTGTTCCCTGGGCATAACCAATTGCTTCTCATCTCCCCGTCTTTGCATAGCCTGTTTGCCATCCCAGGAATGCTCAAGCTCCTCACCTCCTAAAATCATGGATTAAAAACTAGAAGGAATTTGAGAAGTCCTCTAATACAACCCCCCTCAATTTTACCGATGAGGAAACTGAGGCCACAAGAGGTTAAGTACATTGGCCAAGGTCACACAGTTCATAAATGGCACCGTTAAGACTTGAACTCAGGTCCTTGATTCTAATCCCCCAAAGCTGTACTGCCTCCTCTTTTTGGAATTTCTAACTCTCATCAAGGCTCAGCTCATTCCAGCACCCTACATAACTTTCCCTGATTCCCTCCCTCCCCAGTTGTGCATGTTCTCTCAATTACTTTTCATCTCCTTTTTATGTATTTTGCATTTGCTTTTTGGTCTACAAGCAGTATCCTCCCCCATCTCCAAGTAAAATATAAGTTCCTTGGGGGGTGAAAATTGTTTCATCTCTTCAAAATCTCTTCTGCACAAAAGATTTCTCAGTTCTAAAGTGACCTACAATCATCTTAGAGTAGAATTACAGAAAGAACTCTGGATTTCAGGTCAAAAGACCTGAGTACAAATCCCAGCTATGCTTGTTACAGGTTAAGCCACCTTGAGTGAAACATTTCACTTAACTAGACTTCAGTTGTGAGCACATAACAGATATCTAATAAATGCTTGAAGAACCAGATTAAAAACCACACATGATCTGTGGCAAAGGGGGAATGCATGTTTAAATGGTGAGTTTTATAACCCTCCCTAATGACACCTTAAAAAGCAATAAGCTTTTACCAAACCAAGCAACCTTACAGCTAAGGGTTATTATCTGATTATGGAAAAGTCTGTTCTTTATCATTGAATACATTGGGCCCCATCAAGCGGGTATTTGCCCCTTTGGAGTCCCCAAGTAGAAGACAACAGAGACAGCTCTGAAATTCACCTGGTGGGCTGAAGCTGGCCTCCCACTTCATGGAATTCTCACGGGTATAAAATTCCACAGAGCCTTTTCCTTCACTGGAGCAGACCTTGAATCCACTGGAAATAACCTGCCCTCCATAGGCTGGAAGGGCTGTTCTGGACTGCTCTCCCTGGATCTTCCAGAAAAATGAAAATGTGACTCCTGAAAAAATGGAAGGCATGAGATTCAGTTATCAATAAGACATAGAAAGTGCCAATATCCAGGCATAGCATGTAATTTATTTTATTAGTCAACTAAACGAACTCCTAATTGGTCTTCCTAACTCCAGTCTCTCCCCTCTCTAACGCACCCTCCACAGAACTGCCAAATTGGCCTTCTTAAAGCACAGGTCTTGCTATATGTGGTAGGGAAAGGGAAGGAAATCTGCATTTATAAAGAACCTACTCCATACTAAGCACTTTCCAATTATTATCTCATTTGATCCTCAGAACCACCTGGGAGGGAGGTGCTCTTATTATCCCCATTTATCTCTGAAGCAGACAGAGGTTAAGTGACTTGCCCAGGGTCACCCAGCTAATACATGTCTAAGGCTGATTTGAACTCAGATCTTCCTGACTCCAGGTCCAGCCTTGTATCTTTGCTACCAATGGAAACAGAATTCACTGGCTCTGAGGTTTGCAGACCTGGGTTCAAATTTCACCTTGGATACTTACTGCCTGTGACCTTGGACAATTTTCTTCCCCTCTCCAAGTCTCAGTTTTCCTTTTTTGTAAATTAGGAAGATGAACCAAATGGCCTCTGAAGCTCCTTCCAACTCTTGATCTACAAGCCAACAAGGCCTATAAACCTTCAGAAGCTCCCCATTGCTCATGGGGCAATATGAACTATTTAGCCTGGCATTTGACAGTCTCTGTACCTTGCTCCAGCCTACCTTTCCAGACATGACCCATTACCCTTTTTCACAAATTCTACATGTTGACTAAATTGGACTCATCTACCCCTGGACTAAACTATCTCCCTCCCACAAGCCTTAGGCCATGTCTTGAAGGCACTCCTGTGCCATTCAGAAACCTTGTCTTCCTTCAGGTCTTAGCTCAGGCATCACTATATATGTGGCTTCACCAGCCTTGCAGGTGCCCCAGTCATGGGTAATCTCACCCTCAGTGCCATCTTTACTTATCTATATATTCTCCCCTTCACTATATAATATCCATCCCTTCTACATACAAGACAACCTAAGATCCCAGCAGGCAGGCATTCTTTCATGTTTGTCTTGTATCCCCAGAGACTTAAATGTGGTAGCATTTAACAAATGTTTACTGAATTAGATTGGACTGGACTGAATTGAATTGAACTTGAATGAGTGGGGAAAGTCCCTGGTTGCTGAGGTTTTCAGTGAACAAAAATCTGCTTTTCCTTTACTTTCTTGCCAGAGAGGTGAAGGAGATTTTCCCGACCTCATTTCTACCCACATTTCTATCCACTCATGCTAAAAGAGGCTTCAGAACACATTTAACCCCAGACCCTTCATAGGTACATATCCTCTCCACAACAACCATTCAGAGAGATTATTAAGCCTCTCCTTGAAGACCTCCAGGGGTGAGGAACTCACTACTTCCCAAAACTGACAGTTTCACTTTAGGACAGCCTTAATTGTAAGGATTTGTTTTCCTTCACTAAGCCTAAATTAAATTAAGCCTAAAAAGCCTCTTTGAGCTGGAAGGGACCACAGAGGCCTTCTAGTCAAACCCTTGCATTTTACAAATGAAGAAACTGAGACCCAGAAACATTAACAAATATTCCATAGGTAATAGGAGAATAATAGATTAATAAGATCAATTCTAAACTGGACTATCCTCAACAACGCAAAGCTAAAGACAACTCTACAAGCCTCAGGATGGAAGGAGATACCTAAACTCAGAGAAAAATATAGAAAGACTATAGTTTAAATGGAGACTGAAGCAAAGCACGTTATCGTTCTCTTTCATGTCCAGTTTTGCTTTTTTTTTTCTTTTCCCAGTGATCACTCCTTGGTTACAACCCTTCTTTATGACCAAACTATTGTACAATGTGAAAGTATTTGCAGATCCTATACATGATTGCACGCCACCATGGCGGGGGGGGGAAGGGAGGGGAGAAAATCTGAAACTCAAGTGATTGTGGAACTGAATCTTGTAAATTAAAAGTAAATGAGTAAATTTAAAAATTTGATTCCAAAAAAAAAAATAGGATCAGTTCATTACTTTCGGTTCTGCTCTGGGTTCCTAGGAAGTCGCCATTCCAAGAATCAAATATTTCCTTTCAATGTAAAATCTAGCACAATTGAAGCCTATTGGGAGATACGCTCCCAAGTTCATTCCTCATCATGGTCTTAGCTAAATTCTTTTGAGGCCCAGTTCTGAACCTAGCCTCAGTTCTCTAAGTCATCTCCATCAAAGCCCTCTTCCACATGGCTTTCTTTCTGTCATATCCCCCACCATCACCATCACTCCCAAGTCTTCTCTTGTACATGTCAAATGCTTTGCAGACATTAAAAGAGCTATAGGCAAGCTAGATGGTACAGTGCAAAAAGTGCTAGTTCTAGAGTCAGAAGACCTGGATTCAGATTGAGCCTCAGATCCTTACTAACTGTATGAGTTTAGAAATAAGTCAGTTTCTTCAACTGTAAACTGGGGATCATAAGAGAACCTACTTCTCAGGGCTGTTATGAGGATCAAAATAAAATAATATTTGTAAAGTGCTTACCACAATGCCTGACACATAGTAGGCATTATAGAAATGCTCAATATTTAGTATTGTTGTTTTTATTATAACTGTCCACATATGATCTGGGCTCCATTTCCCTCATCATCTTTGTAGTTCTCCTCCAGACATAATCCCAGATTGTCAAAATGCCTCCCAATCCTATATATTTTGTATAAAAAGATAAACCACTTTGCCAATTATTCTCAAGTGATAAGAGGGAAAACAAAGGCATTTGTTCTTGGAACCATCCCTCACTACCAGCCTAGTCCAAAAATAATACTTGCTCAACTCTAGAAAAGACTCTTTAATGAGAGAAAGAACAGTGATGAGTATAGTCTAAACCTCCAATGGCAGTAAAAGCAGGACGAGAAAGTCAACTGCCCCCAACTCATTCCTCAGCATAGTCTATTGGGGCCATACCTGACTTACCATTCTCTGGAACTCTGCACTGAAAAGTGGAATAAATAGAATTCATGGTATAATTTTGCTATAAATAAAGTAAGTCCCAACAGGAGTCATAGAAGTTCGTTTTTCCAAAGGGATTCAACAGCATATAAAAATTCTACTCAAGCAAATCAAAACGGCCTCTTCCCTCTGCCAAAAGCCCGTAGTAGGGCAGAGTGAGAATGTCTTCCCCAGGAAAAATAATGTAGAGGTTATGGAACAGTGGGAAGGTCTTTGCCTGAAAAGTTTTATGCTTGAGAAAACTTTCGTCCTGATACCAACATGGTGGGAGGCAGTCTGGACCTGGAGTGCAAGGAACTAGATTCAAATCCCAGCTCCGCTTGTGTATCCTTGAGCAGCTTCATTTTCGTTCTCTGTTAAATGGACAAGTTGGACTACAGATGACCTGGGAGATTCTTTCCAAGTCCAAACTACGAGATGATGTCTCCAGCTAATACCATAAATTGGAGGAAATCATCCCACTACTCTTATAAAGAATGGAAGCTCCTTGAGGGCAGGGGCTGTTTGCTTTTTTGGTTTTGTAACCCTCATGTCTGGCACGTGATAAGTGTTTGATAAATGCTTGTTAAGTAATTGACTTTCGGAAGTTGCTGAAGCTGGGAAGAAATTGAGTTCCTTCCTTTCATCCCAGATATTTCCCACCATAAATGGAGATAAATAGGGCCCATTCGATTGGTCCTAGACTTCCTTCCTGCCTACATGAACCATGGTATAGAGTATACCATGGTAATAGAGTAATGGATTTGGAATCAGGAGGGAAAGAGAGAGAATGTAAAATGGCCAGGGTGAAGAAATAGGTCTGAGGACAACCAGATAGAGCAAGAGTATGGCATAATCTAGTCCAGCTCCCTTGTCTTAAAATAAGGAAACAGGGAAGGAATGAGGTGGGGGTGGGAAGAATAATGATTCTTGTTCAAGGTCACATAGCTGGCTTGTGTATAGATTCCAGAATTGAACTGGACTCATATTCCAGCAATCATTCAATTGCATTATACATATATTTAAGTCCAAAAGCTTTTTCAACTTTCGAGAGTCTACTATTAAAATGCAAATACTCCCAAAAGGAGTAATGTAAGTAACCTTAGGATTTTATCAACTAAGACTATAATGGAAATCACTTTGTTGGGTTATTTCCAGTTGAGGCAGCTAGCTGTTCAGAAGGTAGGCATCCAGCAAATGGCCAAATGGGGGAAAGGAAATTGATACTAGAATGGAAGATGGGAGGGCAGCAAAAAAAAGTCCTGTATTTTCTATAATTGACATTGGCACCCTTCTCTACACAAATGGGAGAATCAGATTCAATAAATTTCCCAGTAAAAGTAAAAAGGTCGGGAGAAAATATGGTTAGCGTAGGCCAGAAAGCAGAGTAGCCTTTTTTAAAGCAGGAAAACCTATACATTTACATCTCTGAAAAGGAAGTCCCTGGTTTAACTACCTCCAATTTAGTTCTCCTCTGATGCCCCATTGTGGTGTGAAATGGGCCGTTGTTTCTTGAAGACTAAGCTAAAAGACTTCAGCTTCTGACAGGTTCATAGGATACCATATTTAGAACTGAAAGGGACCTGAGGAAAATTAATGTTGGATTGTATTATTTATAACATGAATTCATCCATTTCCTCAGACTCCAACCTCTGAAGGTCAGGTAGCTTTTCTGAAGGTAATAACTCCCAGCATAGCCTCCCCCAAGGCATCTGCTCCCTAACTAGCTTGGGTGGAGCCCCTTCCACTACTTAACCCATAAATAGAAACCACTTTGAGTTAATATCCTTCCCAAAGGATGTCCTTGCTACCCACTCCCAACAATGGAGTAATAGAAAGTAGCTGAGGACTGTTAGCCCACCTCCTTATTAAAATGTCCACCAATTAAGACTGTCTTATGACTAACAAGGGAGGTCCAAATGATGTATTGTCAGACCAATCAGAAGGAAGACAAATGTAGGTATAAAAGACAAGTGTGGTCTGCTCCATTCAACTCAGGAGCTAAATGAATTACATTTTACCCAACAGTATCCAACTTTATAGTGTAAGTACAAATCAATCCAATGGAGATTCAAGATTAGAATAAGTGGATTGACCAAATCAGTTTTGGAGCTGAACTCTAAAGCAAAGTGGACATTCTATTTGAAAGTCCACTTCCATCCATGTAAAAACAAAATGATATCTTGGGGCATCTAATATGCCTTACACCAGTGGTGTCAAACTCAGATAGAAATGGAGGCCATTTAATCATACATCAGGATCCCTGCCTGCCACATAGAAACTTAGAAAGCCGAATATTAACATTATCTATGTTCTATTGTATTTGTACTTATTTTGTTAAATATTTCCCAATTATGTCACTCTGATTCTTCCATTCAACGTTGCAAATACCTCTGCCTTAGACAACACCATTTTGATGAGTTATGTATAAATGAACTAGGGACATACAGACTGGATTTCATTGGGGTTTCAAGATGAAGGCTAGCTAGGACCACTCAAGGGGATAATGTTGCTTGAGCAAAACTTTGGGGAAATACAAAGAGTGGAGGACAATTACAAAAAGAGAAAAGAAAAGAGTCTTCACATCCCAAAGATAATTCCCTGTCCTTGGAAGCAAAGGTGGACGCCTGGGATTTGGTGAGTTGAGATGGAATAATGAGAGAATGGCTCATCTGAAGCGCTGAGCTCTCTTACCCACGTCCCTAGCGTTTCTGTCACAGAGACTGAAAGTTCTCCCAGCTTCTAAGGGAGAGCTGTTTTCTAGAGGGTATTTTCCCTTACAGCTTTCACTTTGCATAAACAGGGAGTAAAACTCATGACTCTTACGTGAGAGAAGATTTGAACTGCAGGGACTAATTAAAGAATGACTTCCCTCACCCTAAACCACCCTAATTCCGGGGTCTGATACAAAGTTGGTCTATAAAAAAGGGTGGGGAGGGCACTGTAATCCTTAGGGGTCTGAGCTCATGGTGGGGCCATTTCTCTAACCTTGGGCATGCCTCCAGCTAACTAGCAAAAATCAAATACAAAACAGTCCTGACATGTACCAGATCATGCAGAAAAATATGCTTGACTTGGGGTCAGAGGTCCTATGCTCTCATCCAGGTTGTACTACTTACTACCTTAGTGACCTTGGGCAACTCATTTCATCAAGCAATCAACAAAGATGTATTAAGGGACATGTGCCAGACATTGTGCTACATACTGGGTGTACAAAGAAAAAGCAAAAATAGCTCCTGTCCTCGAGGAGTTTACAATTGGAAACATTCATTGAGAAAGCAATACAGACAACTTAAGATTTTCACTGACGTATGAAGCTCCCTCCACCAGCGTAGGCAAGGGAGTTCTTTGTAACTTATATTTTTAAATAAGTATTGCCTAGAGCAGCGGTTCTCAACCTGTGGGTGGCATCCCCTTCGGCGGTCGAATGACCCTTTCACAGGGGTCGCCTAAGACCATGGGAAAACATATATTTCCGATGGTCTTAGGAACCAAGACACCGCTCCTCTATCCATTTCCAGGCAGGTCTGCTCACATGCAGATACGCCCACATATAAGTATTAAAGGGTCGAGGCATTAGGAAGGTTGAGAACCACTGGCCTAGAGTGTAAGTATGTACGTAAAAGAAGCATCCAGAGTGAATGGATTTATCCAGGCCTCAGTTTCCACATCTGTAAAATGTAGGGATTAGACTAGAGAGAGGCTGCCCACAGAGTGGAAAAGTAGGTGACAAATGGCATTTATGAGGACATCCTGCAGTAGTGAGACTCAGATCAAGGACACTGGATCATCCTCATGGTTCATCTTCATGCCCCTTCTAGCTCTCAAGCCTGATTTTTTATACCACATCACCTTTAAATTATCTAGAGATTTCTCCCTTCCTTCTCGTGTTCTATTTCTCTGGGACTGTCCTAACCATGTGTTATTCTCAATTACAGGGTGAAAAACAGAAGGTATTCGAGCTTGGACCTTATTATTGGCTCCAATCAATTGCTTGATGGTAAAGGCATTTGTAGCCATAAGTAGGAATGTAATATTTTTATTATGTATTTCTTTGAACTTCCAAGGGGTCCACTTGGACTACAAACTCAATATGGGTCACCAGTATATGGCAGCCGAGAAATGAAGGCAATCGCAGGTTACAGAAAAATAGGCAGAGTGCGCAAGAGTAGGGAGGTGAACACCCTGCTGTTTTCTGCTCTGATCAGAATATATCTGAATTACTGTCTACACATTTTAAGAAGGATATTGCCAAGCTAGAATACCCAGAGAGAGACAACTAGGTTGACCAATCAACTTGGGTTGGTACAATATGAGGGATAGTTGAAGGAACTGAAAGTGTTCCCAGTTCTCCCTCAACTGGAATAGTTGAAGCCCAGAGAAAAGACACAATAGTTATTTTCTAGTGTGCAGCTCACTATAGAAAAGAAGGATCAGGCTTTCCCTACTTTTCCTAGAGTTCAGAAGTGAGGAACTGCTCCCTTTGACCCAGCAATACCACTTCTAGGGCTATATCCCAAAGAGAGCACAGAAGTGGGAAAAGGACCCTTATGTACAAAAATATTCATAGCAGCTCTTTTTATGGTGGCAAAGAATTGGAAATCAAGAGGATGTCCATCAATTGGGGAATGGCTGAACAAGCTGTGGTATATGAATGTAATGTAATACTATGGTGCTGTAAGAAATGAGGAGCAAACAGACTTTATAATAACCTGGAGAGACTTATATATACTGATGCTGAGTGAGGGGAGCAGAACCAAGAGAACATTGTACACAATTACAGACACAAAACATGTGTGACAACTAACTTTGATAGACCGGGCGCCTCTCAGCAATGCAAAGCTATAAG
>CM053580.1:555258255-555276977 GCA_028627135.1 Pseudochirops cupreus
CACTTAACCCTAATTGCCCTGCCTTCCCCCTCCAAAAAAAAAAAAAAAAGGGATATCCACATCCAGAGAAAGGACTAGAGTCTGAATGCAGATTAAAGCAAACTACTTGTGCTCTCTTTTGTGTTTTGTTTTGTTCCTTCTTTCTCGTTGTTCACTCCATTAGTTATGACTCTTCTTTACAACTTGACCAATGTTTAATGTGAAGGTATTTGTAGAACCTATATTGGATTGTAAATCGCCATGGGGTGGGGGGAGCGGAGAGAGGGGAGGAGAGGGAGGGAGAGAAAATTTGGAAATCAAGGAATTGTGGAACTGAATGTTATAAACTAAAAGGAAATAAATAAAATTTTTAAAATATAAAAAAAGAAAAAAGAAATGAGGAACTGATAAGTGGAAATTGCAAAGAGGTAAATTTAGTATTGAGGCAAAGAAAAACTTCTTAAGAATTAGTGCTCTCAGAGGCAGCGAGGGGGGTGCAGTGGGCAGAGCACCAGTTAGGAGTCAGGAGGGCTGAGTTCTAAAGTAGGCTCAGACACTTACTAGCCCTCTGACCCCAGGGAAGAGGAAAAGGAGGAAGAAGAGGAGGAGGAAAAGGAAGAAGAAGAATTTGTGCCATCCAAGAGTAGAATGGGCTCCGTATGTCATGGTTCCTCCTTCACTGGACTCAACCCCTTTCAGTCCCAATTTCTTCATCTGTAGAGATGGAGACAAAAACTGTCACACTTATCTCATTGAGTTGCTGTGAAAATCCAGTAAAAGACTGTATACAAAAGTACCTTGCTTTGAAGATCCTTAAGCACTTGTGTATCACTATCAGTTACTGCATTAGAGGGAATTCTTACTAGATTAGGACAGCTAGATGGTCCAGTGGATAGAGCTCCAGGTCTGGAATCAGGAAAACCTGAGTTCAAATACGACCTCAGACACTTACTATCTGTGTGACCTTGGGCAAGTCACTTCACCCCGTTGACCTTGGAGAAGGAAATAACTAACTACTCCAGTATCTTTGCCAGGAAGGGTTCATTCATTTGGCAAAACCCTTGGTTTTAGAGACCTCTCTGACCTCCTTAAATTAGAAGCACAGAAGACATTACTCTGAGTCTTTGAGACTTGACAGCATTGGTGGCCCAGCATTAGTGCCCATGTCCTCCAATCTGTCCTCTCTGAATTCTCAGCTCTGACACTCATTAACTACGTGACATTAAGTAGGTTTCTTAATTTATTTGGGTCTCAGTTTCCTCCTCTGTAAAGAGAAGGTGTTAAGGACTACATGATCTCTTAGGTCCCTTCCAGCTCAAGATTTATACTCCTATGATGTTATGACCGTTTTCGGCCTCAGTATCTTCATCTGTAAAATGAAGGTGTCCGTCCAGATGACCCCTAGGATGCCTTCCATCTCCAAATCTGTGATCCAATCATCCTCTGACATCTGATTTGTTTTTAATTTAGAGGCACAGACAAGCAAAGCCTGTTTATAATATTTTTTAAACTCAGGAACAGCTTGAATCGGGCAAGTGTAAACCTGGCCATGTTTTTGGGGCCCTCAAAACAGTTTTCCAAAGCTTTTTGGTTTCATCAAAGCCCAAAACATGTTTTCTCAAGTACTTTCCCGCTGAATTAGAAATCTTTTGTTTATTTTGATTGAAATGTAATCCATATGTCTCTCTGAATCATTTACAATTAACTCATCACCATGTTGTTTTGATAAAGCCATGTGATCGCCAAAAAGCCTTTGGCACCTTCGTAGAAGGCTTTCTTTAAAATCCTTTTTTCCTAGATATAGGAAGTTATTTCAAGCCAAAACTAAATAGACAGAAGGAGGGAGCTTGGCTCAAAGGTGGAAGACCAGTTCTCCACTGGGTTTTCAATTTGGCGTGTCGTGTCCTCCCCTCCTCCCAGAATCTAAGTACCAGAAGCCTGATTTCTTTTCTGAAGAAAAAGAATAATTCTCAATTATTCGCTTTGTGGGTTATCCATGGGCTAATGTTTTTTGCCTTGTTTTTAATCCTAGCCATACCAACAAGCCATCTATGTCCACTATGGATTGGAGATATGGGGAGATGCAAACTACCTTTGCTCTGTCCTAAACTCAACAGAATCCAAGAAGAGGATCTGCTTTAGAAAAAAAGAATCAACTCCAAGTTACATAGTCCAAAGTTAACAAAAGCTCCCTCTCTCCCACATTCTACACTATCTACCTGACCTCTAGGGTCCCTTCCAGGTCTAAATTTATGATTCTCTAACCTCAAAAATCCATTTATATCATTATGCATTCTTTCCTCCTTTGCTTTAGTCTCTGATAAAGGAGCAGGGCCAACCTCTCTATTTGTGATCTTGATCCCGTTCATCCATATTCATATTTTCTCTCTCTCTCTCTCTCTCTCTCTCTCTCTCTCTCTCTCTCTCTCTCTTTCTGTCTTCCCTCTCTCTCTGTCTTCTTTCTCTCTCTCTCTCTTTCTCTCTCTCTCTCTCTCTCTCTCTCTCTCTCTCTCTCTCTCTCTCTCTCTCTCACACACACACACACACACACACACAGCTTTATTCTCTCCCTATTTGTTACTTCCTTCTTTGCTGTTCTAAAACACACATACACATATATATTTATATGTGTATGTATATACACATACACACACACACACACACATGCCCAAGTTGTCTCTCTCATCCTTAAAAATCCTTCACTTAACTCTTCCACACCCCTAAGCTTTTATCTTATATATTTCCTCCCTTTCATAATCAAATGCCTAGAAAAAGCCATCTATGCTTGTTCCTAAGTCCAATGACTTTTTCTTAGCCATCATCCTTTTTGAATGCCCTACAAAATGGGACATGGCTGACCACTCCACCTCCCCCCTTTTCCTGGATCCTTACTCGGTCCTCCCTGGATTTTCACACTGCTGGTTTCCTTTGGCTCTCCTCCTACCTCACCGGCTGCTCCCTCTCACTCTCCCTTGTCCTGTGTGTTACCCGTGGGTGTTTCCCGAGTATTGGTTCCAGACCCTCTTCACTTTATAAACCCTCTAACTCAGCATCAACTCCAACAGGCTCAAATGTCATCTCTCTGCAGATGATTCCTAGAACTATGTGTCCAGTTACAGTCTTTCTACTGAGATTCAGTCCCAAATCACTAAGTGGCTAGTAGATACTTCTAGCTGGATGGCCTATGGGCAATTCAGACACCAAACCAAATTCCTTACCCCTACCCATTCACTCTACACGCAACCTGAACTATTTGCTATTTCCTATAGGTGACATTCACATCCCATCTCCAGAACTTTGCACACCCCATGAACAGAATATTCTCCTTCTTCCTTCGTCTCTGATGATTCCTAGCCAAGGATCAGCTCACACGCCATTTCTTTTTTTGTTTCTTTGTTTGTTTTTCGCCTTTTTGGAGGGGAAAAGGCAGGGCAATTGGGGTTAAGTGACTTGCCCAAGGTCACCCAGCTACTAAGTGTGTTAAGTGTCTGAGGCCACATTTGAACTCAGGTCCTCCTGACTACAGGGCTGGTGGTCTGTTCACTGCACCACCTAGCCGCCCCTTACATGCCATTTCTTACAAAAGGCTTTTTCTGTCCCCTCTCCTTGTTATTTAACTCCCTGCCCCCATCTCAGCAGCAGAGGACTGGACTCAGAGTCAGGTAAACCTGAGTTCGAATCCTGCCTCAGACACTTACCAGTTATATGACCCCAAAGCTTAAAGTCCTCTATAAATGCCAGCATTGCTTTGTATTTTGTGTTGATTTGTGTGTGCATGAATTGTTCCTCCCCTCGCCCCCTCCACCAGCCCCTACCCAGTAGAATGTAAGCCCCTTGAAGGCAAGACTCTTGTTTCGTGTTGGTCTTTAGATCTCTAGTATCAACACAGCACCTGCTGGATGAATCTGTGTTTAATGAATGAAAGTTAGAGTTAGAAGGAACCTAACAGGTCCCATTTTCAAAATATAAGAATGGATGCCATCGCTTACCTTCAGGATCACACCGGGTCGGGTTACTAATGCAAGAGGCTTTGTAATACAGTAACGTCACTCCTCTCTTCTCTCGGAGGTAAATGCCTTTACTGACTTTCCCTTCTACAATGTCTAGGCAAGGAAAAAACGACAAAATCATCCTTTAATCATACTGTGAGGTAAAACTTCCCGAGGACATGAGTCAAGTATGTAAGTAACTAAAGTATTTTTGATGGTATTTCTCACTAGTGGCTATTCCCTGAGCTCCCAATGGAGATCTAAGCCACTGACCTGAGCCTTATCTATGCTTTATTGCTAGAGAAATTACTTTAGGGCCTTCCTTTTCCCACCTCCACAATATACTTAATTTTACAAGGGTAACATTTAGGTTCAAAATAGAATTTAAAATTACTAATCCTAAACTCCCTCTCCTTGTGGGCTCTAATTAGGGGCCCCAATTCCCAAATTTTGAAATAATCTTTTTTTAAAAAAATTACAACCACTCAAAGAAGACTTAAATAATTCATGACTCACTAAGCCAGTCAATTACCAATCTAAACAGTTTCATCTTCCTGTTCCATACTTCCTGTTGTCCTTATAAAGCCAAAATAATTCAATTTAATTTCCTGAGCCCATATTAATATAACTGACAATGGGGGCCTGGTACAAATGGTTTATGGAAGAGATAAGGGACTATAAAAATTGATTGTCTTTCAAAGTTTATAGTTTCCTAATTGTCAACACATCTGTACCATGTGAGATACTCAACTACATATCCACTGACCTTCAGGGACCCATGCCTATCATTTGATTACTCCACATGGTGACCTCTCTAAGCCTCCTCCTCCACCACCATTACCACCACCACAACCACCACCACCACCACCACAACCACCACCACCACCATCACCACCACCACCACCACCATCACCACCACCACCATCATCACCACCACCATCACCACCACCACCATCATCACCACCACCATCATCATCATCATCATAACCTGATTCAACTCACCAGTTTTCTCCAGCCAACAGAAGCATGACAATGATTGACTCTAAAACCATCTGCTCAGTGATCATCATACATACTCCATTTAACTTATTTTTTTCATGGGAGGATTTTTTTTAATTTTTCTGAGGGGAGGGGGGAAGGTGGAGAATCTACATAGTACAGAGTTAAGGGGAGGCCTAGCAAGTCATTTTCCCAATCAGTCTAGGCCATGTTGACAACCCAACCAGATTGTTCTGGATCCCAAAATACTTTGAGATCACAGGATCATAGATTTGCACTGGATGGGACCTTAGAAGTCCACTGAATCCAATGCCCTCATTTTACAGATGAAGATACTGAGGCCCAGAGAGAGTCACACAACCAGCAAGTGTCTGAGGCAGGATTTGAAGCCAGATATTTCTGACTCCAAGTACAGTACTCTACCATGCAATATTGCCTCCAGATCATTTCATAACCTAGTTCAAGGTTCCTTGAGGGAAGGGACTTTTTTAAATATTCATTAAAATTACCAGCATCCAGGAAGAAAATGTTTTAAAGATCTGCTTATGGGAATTTCAACAGGATTCCAGGTCCAGAAGTGAGGAAGGCTAAACATTTATATGAGGTCGAATTTAGAAAACTTTCCTTTATGGTTATTATTGCTGTTGCTGCTGCTGGTGATGTTGAGGAGGAGGATGAAGAGGAGGAGGAGGAGGAGGAGGATGGTGATGATGGTGATGATGACCTCTGACACTTATGAAATTCTTTGGAGCTTCACAAAGCATTTTACTGACATATCAGTTAGTCTTAACTACATGTGATGGACGTCCAGGAGTCTATCAGATTTCCAATGAAATAAAAAAGCACGATTTTAGCACCCAAAATATATAAATGATGGAGAGGACTTGGGCACATTCATTTTACAAAAGGACTGATTTTTGTATTTTGTTTTTGGTTTTGTTTTGTTTTGTCTTATATTCCTTTCATATGAAAACAAGCCACTTGGGGGGAATCTTGAGACCCTCTGTAGGCACTGTAACTCGGAATTCAAGTCAACAGGTGTTCATTATTACCACCAGGATCAAATATAAAATCCTCTGTTTGGCTTTCAATAACCTCCCCTCCCCCCTCAACATTCCAATTTTCCTACACTTAACACCCCTCACTGTCTAGTGACCATGGCCTCCTTGCTGTACTCCACCTCACAACTGCTCTCAGCATTTTCTCTGACTTCCCCCAGGCCTGGAGCCCTCTCCTTCCTCATCTTTACCCCCTAGTTTCCCCCAGACCTGAGGCTCTCTCCCTCCTCACCTCCACCCCCTAGCTTCTCTGGATTCATTCAAGTCTCAACTACAATTCCACCTTCTATAAGAAGTCTTTTCTGATCTCCAGTAATTCAAGAGGGCCTTCCCTCTGTGGTCATTTTCAATTTACCCTGTAGATATCATGTTTTTTCATAGCTTCTTACACATTGAATTCCCCTTCTAAACTGTCAGCTCCTTGAGAGCAGACTGTCTTTTGTCTTTTTTTTTGTAGTCCCAGTGCTTAGCATACTGTCTGGCATACAGTAGGTGTTTAATAAATGCTTATTGACTTAACAGAAGAAAATCTACATCCTCCTTGATATGCTACAGTAGGGCTTCTTAACCTAGGATTTAAAGATCCCCCAAGGGTTCTGTGTCTGCGATGAACTCAGATAGGGGGACAGGGAAATCACTAACCTGAAACTGAAACATATCATTTCCTTCAATTATTTAGAAATTTGCTTCTAATAAGGGGCCCAGAGCTTTCACCAGATCGCCAAAGGTGCCTGTGACCCAAAACAAGGGTAAGAACCCCTATGTTTTAGCCACCAATAGTTCATATAATTTTGACCTTAATTTGCAATTTCTCATTCTTACTTTTTACAGTGATCTGTGTAGGTTTTTACTATTCCCTGGGACATTTACTTCCCTGACATACTAGAAGGGGTAACTGAATTCAAATCAGAAATCAGATTGGCCTTCAGAAAAATCGCAGGTCCAAGCTTGACAAATGCAGCACAAAAATATTTAAGTCCTCACCTACGGTTGCAGAGAAGTTAGAGTAGGCAGAGTCATTGGTATATACAAAGGTAGAATTATGGGAGGTAAGCACAGTGAAGTTGTGGTTTCTTAATGCTGGGTGAGACAACAAAAAAAAGGCAGAACAGATGAGTTAAACACAGAATCAAACAGAACCAACCATATCTCTCAACACAGCAAGAAACAAACATGTTGGGGAGTAGTCATTCCCCTTGAAAAAATCGGGGCATTTTCTTCCCAAAGTCCCCATCCTCCACACCACTTCCATCACCCCTTTTATTTATTCTTGGGGAAAATGGATAAATAACATTATCAGTAACACCAACAATGTATAATCATCAATAATGTCATGACAAATCCATTTCCGAAGCCAGGCCATCATTGTTCCTGGATTCGTCAATAATAACTGGTGTTACAAGAAGAAAGGAAATCCAATTTGTCAGCACTAGCTCCCCTAAGATTAAATAGTTGAGAGGTATGAAACTAAACTCAGCAACACAATGGCTTAAAAAAAAGAATTAGGTAATCATGATGTTATGGTGACTTATGGAACAGAAACATGGGATGAAAACATTCACATGATATTATGACAAATGGACAAAACAAGAGACTTGAGCCACAACAAAAAACAGAGCTTTCTTGCATGCTTACAGCATGGTTTTAGCCGACTGACATCTTCCCTATAGCAGAACACAGTGATGGATTAGGACTTCTCTGCTTCAAGGACTTGGGAGCAAATAGAAGTATTCTAATACAACAGGATTATGGAAGTAATGGCTGTTTGAAAAATCAGGTATCCCCTTCCCTCCTCCAAAAAAATAAATGCAGAAAAACTGTTGATAATCTAGGCATAACAGTCTTGACACCCACATTATGGATCAATGATGTTAGGTCAAGTTTTACTATGTAATTGACATGTTTGGACAGAGAAGACATAATTTAGCTAGAGAATAAATCCAGAATCTCTGTAATAAACCATGTTATAAAGGCACATTTAGGACTCAAAAAAAAAATCAAACTTTGCAGATTGAATTATTGAAGTAAGGGTGGGGTGAGGAGGAAACCATATTTACATATCTGTTTGAAATATCTTCTGCTACTATGTGATGGACAAAGGATTATTTCAATAATACCTTTCAATTTTGTATGACATTTTCCCTCTGGGTTCCTTAATGAGACCATTTGAAGAAAAATAGAATGTAAGATGGGGAATCATTTACTGTGACCTGAGTTGGCCACATACCACAGAGTCCAAGGAGACCTTTTTTTTATTTCTACAATGCAAAATATTTTGGAGAAATGCCATAGCCAAAGACATGCAGTCACTTGATGGTTTTTCAAGCAGGACCTTCATTACTGCCTTCTAAGTAGGCAATGTGGAGAAAATCGTCATGGTGAAGTGACCATTATGGTTCATTCTGCCATATTCTCCACTTAAGTCTCTCTTCCAGCTACTAACACTAGGATTAACAGAGCCCATAGAATTTAACTCAGCTACACCTCCTTCTCTGTAGGTTCTAGGGAGATTTTTTTAAATGCTAGCTGAACTGGAAAGGAAGATTCAGAGAATCTGAATGAAACAAAATAGCACTTGGAGAAAATGGAAATTTGCTAGTGTAGAAAAACCAGGATTCAGCAATATTGTGCCTCTCCTCCAACAAAACAAAAAAAGGAAAAAAAAGAAACAGGGAAAAAATCCATTTCACTAGAAATAGATCAAGTTTGTCAGGAAGTCGACACAGAAATACAATGCAATCCTAGGTTTACACAGTAGCCCAAATGTTTAATGCATTTATGAGGGAATTGTCAATGAATTTTATTCCAAAAAAAGAACAGCACATCAAAAAAAATGCTTTCCATTCAAAATTATCCTCATAAAAGAGGAGAAAAATTCAAAGTAATGTTGGGCTATTTGGAACAGAATGAGAGTGAATTTTTAATATTTTAAATTAAATTTTCATCCTTTTTTAGAACATTTGAATAAAGCTGTGACCATAACTCTGGCACGCTTCATACCTTGGGAGAGATTTAGGGTATGGGTGAGGGGAAAAGGACAGGAATCTTTTATTTCAGGGCTGGAGAAGGGGATTGGTTGATGGGGAAATGGCTTCCCTGGGTGACAAAAAACACCTGAGAAGGACTTGGGGAGAGTTATTTGAGACATGAATAAACTTAATAACGTGGCCAGTGCTTTGGCAATAGAGTTGTTTAGTCTCCATTCAGGCAGACACCTACAATAAGATACTTCTGCCTAAATAAGGAAATATAAGACAAGGCTTTTCAATGGAGACATCAATGTGAAATTTTGGATGGCTTCTTTTTGTGGCTGTAGGCAAAGAAAGATTTTAATGAGATTCCAAAGTACTTGAAACTCTTAGTCTTTGGGTCATAAAATGTCTGAAAATGCTATTAAAATGTCTCTGAAATGCAAAATTATGGGGGGAGGGGGGAAGAGTGGAGAGGCAGAGAGATGCCAAAACATTTGTTGGCAAATTCATTCTTACTACCGTGGCTTCAAAGTAAATGCCATTCATTACTCTTTGTCCTATTCCCTTTCAGCTCACTGACAGTGACATATTCCTAGGTTTATGTCCATTGCCAAGGCCCCTCTGTGATCCCCTGGATCTACCTCCTGTTGTATCCTGAAGCTCATGAATTCCATCCACGGTGTCCAGTGGCCAGTAATGAGAAGCGGATGCTAACACCTCGAACCCTTACAAAGAAAAATAAACAAACACAGATCATTAGGAGAGCTGTCTTCACATACTTGAAGGGCTATCACATGGAAAAAGGATTAGCTTTCTTCTGCGTGGCCCCAAAGTGCAGAACTAGCAGTCATGGCAGGGCAAGTTGCAGAGTGCCAAGTTTAAGCTGAATGTCAGGAAAAAATTGGTTAACAATTAGAATGTCTCAAAATAGATTGGGATGCCTTTGGAGATGGTGGGTCCCAACTCTCTGGAGGTCTTCAAGCAAACTTTGGATGGGAAGAAAAAACACACGCATAGACCCGTATGCGCATATATGTTTAGCAATACATGCCTATGTATAGTATAAATACATATACGTAGAAAAAAGCTCTATATGGTCATTTGTACATTATGCATGTTCTTTTCACAGGTACAGGTTGGACTAGGTGACCACCGTGGCCATAGGATCCTAAGATCATAAATTTAACATTGGAAGGGACTTAAAGGTCTACTTTGTATTTATTAGCATGTGGTCTTCACCATTAGATTGTAAGCTTCTCGAGGGCAGGGACTGTCTTTTGTCTCTTTTTGTATCCCCAGTGCTTAGCACAGTGCCTATCCCATAGTAGGTGCTTAATAAATGTTGATTGTTTGATCAGGTCTAACTCCCTCATTTTTTACAGATGAGGAAACTGAGGATGAGAAAGATTAAATGGCTGCCCAGGGTCACAGCTAGTATGTGACAAGAGACCTGAACCATCCTCCCTATCCATTCTTGCCTGCTATTCCAACTCTAAGATTCTTTAATTCTGACAAAGACAGAAGAGAAATAAGTTTTTAGACTAATCAGAAATGGTAGCATCCAAAGGTTAGAATGAGTGTAGACAATGTCTATATTGTTCCACTTAGCCAAACAGAGATAAAAGTAGGAATTTTGTGCCTGGGGAAATACAACAGATCCTTTTAGACCAACTAGCTTTAAACACCAATTGGAGAAAGAGGGCACAGCAAAGGAGGTATTTCATGCCAGTCTGCCAGTTGGAAGCTTCCTATTTTTTCTCAGTCAGTCAATAAACATTTATTAAGTGATACTGAGGGTACAAAAAAAGGCAAAAAGCAGTGCCTGCCCTCAAGGAGCTTACAATCTAATTGGGGAGTCACAATGAAAACCACATACAAACAGATTAGAATATAGGATAAATTGGACATAACCAACAGAGGGAAGGTACTAGTGTTAAGGAGGGATCAGGAACAACTTCCTGTGGAAGGTGGGGTTTTAGGTGGGACTTAGGAGAATCAAATGAGATAATATAGGAAATGCATTATGTAAACCTTCAAGCATTCCATAAATGCTGGCTGCTGTTGCTATTACTGCCATCCAGATTCTAAGCTCTGTTGTTTCCATGCTGCTGAAAGACTTTAAGTGTCAGCATCTCGGGGGGTGGGGGGACAAAACCCCAGATGCCCCAACATTAGTCATAGCTCTGTTCTGAGCACAGAAGAATGGATCTGATAGAGTGTGCCTACCTCTAGGAAATGGATAGAGTACTGGGCTTGGAGTCAAGAAGACCTGAGTTCAAATCCTTCCTCTGCTACTTACTAGCCTTGTGACTTAAGGCAGGTGATTTCTCCCTCAGCCTCAATTTTCTTATCTGGAAAATGAATAGGTCAAAACCCAGAAGCTTCCAAAGTCCCTTCTACCTCTGTCTACGAGTTTCTGATGTCAAGCATTTGTAATCTATTCAGATAATTGAGTCACGTTTCTTCAGTTTGCAGTTGTCTGACGTGTAGACATAGCCTCGATGCAAGTTGAACACGTAACCCTACAAGGTGAGCGGATTATAGCAAAGGTTAACATTGAAGCCAACCTCTAAAAAAATAGTACAATGATGTGTTTAGTGTCCTGTGGATACGATTATCCTACCCCTGAAATGTTCTACAGAGGCTTTGACATATAAAAGCAAACAAAAAAAGTGATCTACGGCTTTACTGTTGCTTCCACTAACATCTTTTTTTTTCTTTTTAATTTTTCAGTTCAGACCTTTGATTTCATTGGTGTGGGCTAGATTGCTTTTGGGAAATTACTAAGTTCTTTCCATGACCCCAAGCTTCTCCTTGAAGCAAAGGTCCATCTTTTTAATGCCAATGTTCTTACAGTGCTTTTACGGGGCTATAAGTCATGGGACACCATGGTGTCCAAAGATTTGAAACTGTGGATCACCCTGGAGGCAATGGACAGGTACATGGTGGGCATGAACAGGCAGCAGCATTTCACAAGTAAGAAAATGCCCAGAGGAAGCAGTGTAAAGGAAATAATCAAAGAAATGCCCAGCTAAGGGCTGGACAAGTATCAAGAATGAGAGATAAGAGGTGGACAGTCCAAGTGCTTTACTCATAACCAAGTAAGACCTCCTAGTACCTCAGGTGACACCTCTTGCAGTGAATTTATGGGAGGGCATGAACAATAGTCCCATAGGATGGGCAGGCAAGTATTACTGCAAACTGTTTTGTTGGAGGGAATATCCACAAGGAATGAAATCATAGATCCATTGGAGTAATGGAGAGAACTCCTGGTATGGAGCCTCCCTCTGCTGACACAGGTCAAACCACTCATCTGTAGTTCAAAATTTCAAATTTCTCCTTGTCATTAAGAGGTTAAGTGACATTCCACTGGTCATATAGCTAGTATGTGTCAGAAATAGGACCAGGTCTGCCTGATTCTGAAGCCCTCCCTCTACGCACCATGCCACACTGACTTCCTTTCAGTCAGTTACTAGCATAGCATTCATTCTGAGCAGAAAAAAAAAATTAAAAATAAAATTATATACATATATATAAATGTGTGTGTGTGTATGTAAGCAACCCTTGACTCTTTTTCCACTTCTCTAAATTTAATCCTGAAAGAAACATCTGAAAAAACAATATCAGTTCTACAGTGAACAGATGCTCTGCTTTCAGAGTCTTCCCTTTCACAAAATCAACTCTTCAGAGAATAAAGGCTGATTTTTCCCTAAACATCTTTCCCAGTTGCAGCAGGGTCACTCAGAGTTCCAGGTGGAGAAGCTAACAAAAGCCAAATGTCGGAGCGGTCACTCTTTCCTAGTGGCAACCTGACTCCTAGTTACCCAACATTAGCATTGACTACACAATGAAAAAAGGATAAAAAAAAGGAAATTGCAGGGCAGCTGTAGGCTGCCTGGGGTTAGGAGCTTAGGGTCCGGATTTGTTCTGCTTTTTCCAAAACATGACAGTATGAGTGAAGGCAAAATATATGTGCCAGATTTTTGCCATAAATGCCTAATTAGGCCAGGGGAAACTTGTGCCCCATGCCTGTGGAATGCTTGCCCCTTCATCTCTGCTTCTTAATCTCCCTTTTGCTTGCTCTGATCCCACCCCTTCCCATTCTGCTCAGGCGCTCATGCCTTCATCTTGGAGATTACTTTACATCTCTGCTGTGTCTATCTTATTATTGTTTTTCTCTAGTCATTTTTCAGCCATGTTCAACTCTCTGTAGCCCTATTTGGGGTCTTCTTGGCAGAGATCCTGGAGTGGCTTCCCTTTTCCTTCTCCAGTTCACTTCACAGATGAGGAAACTGAGGCAGAAGGGGGAAGTGACTGGCCCAGGGTCACACAGCTGGGAAGTGTCTGAGGCCAGACTTGAACTCATTAAGATGAGTCTTCCTGACTCCAGCCAGGCCTGGCACTCTAAACACTGTGCCTCCTAGTTACCCATATAGATATCTCGTATATACGTTGTTATGTACATGTTGTTCCACCATTAGAATGTAAGCTTCTTTGAGGGTAGGACTTGTTTTTGCCTTTCTTCCTAGCAAAGTACTAGACACATAGCAATCATTTAGTTAATGTTTTTTAATTGATTTATTTGAAAAATGGTGGGGTTGATCACATATGCTAGAAAAGAGTAAGCAAACAGATTTTGACAAAATGTCTCCTGAGAGTGAAAAAACAGGGGTATTCAAGGTTCTCCCAGATGTAGAAGGCAATCTGTCTGCATCCATCATAAACCAGTCCCTACAGAGAGGTCCCATGGAGTCTGTTAAAAGAAGGGTCCCCTCTTTCTTCACCTAGATGACTACACACATACTCCTACACAAAAACAAGTCCTACCCTCAAAGAAGCTTACATTCTAATGGTGGAACAACATGAACATAACAACGTATATACGAGATATCTATATGGGTAACTAGGAGGCACAGTGTTTAGAGCACCAAATGGCTATATGGACAATTATCTGATTAATTCAGGTTTTCAAGTTTCTCCTTTTCTGAAAGCATGACAGGGTTTGCCTGGTAGACACATAGGAGCCCTGGTCTTCACCACTCTAGCAATAATGCAGAATGCGTCAGACCATGCTGTCTAAACAAGAATACATCGGGTTAGAGTGAACAGAGAGAAGGCTGGCTTTAGAGCCAAGGACATCTAAGTGCTACCTCAGATGCTTAAGTGGCTGTGCAGTCCTGTACAAGTCATTTAACCTAGCTGAGACTCAGATTCTCCATCTGTAAAGTAGGGATAATAATAGTATTTATGTCACAGAATTGTTAAGAGGTTCAAATGAGATAATGGATATACATATTTCAAACATTGTTGAATAAATGTGAACTATTATTATTGCTAACATATGCTATTATACTATTTTATTAAAATGAGATACTGGGAATGGGCTCTGTGTTCATCTTGTTCCAGCCATTCCAAAAAGGAAAAGTGGTTGTCATTAAAAGAGTTGCCTTTCTTTGTGGGTATAATCACCTAAGAGTAGGAGGTCAATTGAATCCATAAATAAATCACTCCCATCCCACTTAAAACTTATGAAATATTCTAATCCTGATATCTGAATCAGGTGAGAACATCTCCATTGAACCAAGTAATCCATTAAAGGCATTAAGGAAGATGTGAAAAATCTCCAATCAATTTAGGAGACGTGAAAGTCACTGGATGAAATTAAATGAGCTACACAGGAAGTGTATTGGAATTGGCTTAAGAGCTACATCTACATCCAGTGGGTTTTTGTATAAAATAGTAAGCCAGTTCAGAACCCAAGCATTTGAGGGTTTGTCGTCCAACCGAACCTCTGAGAGGGTGAGGAGGGCAGAGGAGAAGAGTCTTTATCTCTTCCTCCATTGACCAGAGGATGACCTTGTGGACTTCTAAAGGTTGGAAGATTTGGAATTTCCCCCAGGTTTCCTAGCTTTGTCCCCAGAACAACAGTAGCAGGGAGTATCATCTGAATCAACAGCCAAGGGAGAATGCAGCTTTGGGACTGTCAAGGAGCTGGGCCACCCAGGGCCTATGGAAAACCTCCTGATGGGTCCACAAAGGGAAGAGAAGGATATCCAACAAAAGGACTTCCAGGAGCTGTGGGTTTATTCCCTGGCCACATAATCTTCCTAAGCTAAGCCCACTTCCCTCCAGACTCTGTATATTCTTGCAGAAGAATGCGCCCCGGGTTTGGAAGGATGATTGGATCAATTGTTCTTACTGAAACACTTAAGTAAATGCTTGTTTCCTTTTTTTCACATGTTTAAATGTTTTTTAATATTCAATATGTCCTTTTGCTACAATCACTTATTTCACATGATTTGATATCGAATTCACAAAACTTTGACATATATCCTTTAAATCTTCATTATGAAAACACCCTTTTATCACATTGGATATTAAGCATAAATTTTATGAACAGTCCATTTTCTAAGTCTATCCTTGATTATGTCGCATAAGTTTTCTTTTTTTGTTTTTAAATAGATTTTAATTGATATGCTGTTGCTTTTACATGGCCTAAATTTTATCCTCCCTCTTAAATATATGTTCCTAAAAGCTAGTTAGGACTGGATGGCTAAGTAAAATCAGTTCATAATCAATGAAGGAAGAACATCAGTGGGGGCTCATGAGCTTTAGTACTGGGGGGGAGGGACCCTAACTTCTCAAGGTTATCCCTAGAATCTTAAAAAGAAGTAGCCCAGTCACCATCTGGGTAACCAAACTATTAGTACACATTAGGAAAGGATCCCTAAAGCTTGAGCTAAGTGGAGGCGTTAATATATACAAAAACTAATTTTAGACTCAGCTTAAGAAACTCAGTCTTCCTCTCTAATCTCGGAAAGAGTTTGATCGAATGAGCATCAGACTGCCCAAGGCCCTCTAATAAGCTTCAGAAGACATCTAAACCATGTCAGGTTAGGGGGTAAAGAGCCAATATGAAGCCTTCAGATCATAAAAATCAGATTCTGTTGCCTATAGCATAAATGATACCTCCCTGTTCAGAGGGATCCCAGGGATTCAGATCTATAAGAGAACCTGGAGATTCACAATCAAGGGCTGTTAACTTAATTAAGATCCATGGGGAGAGAGGAGAGACAAACAGAGAGAGGGGAGAGTGAGAAAGAGAGACAGACAGAGACAGACAGAGATACAGACAGACAGAGGAGAGAAAGAAAGAGAAAGGAAGAGAGAGAGAGAGAGAGGAAGAGAGAGGGGGGGAGAGAGAGAGGAAGAGAGAGAGAGAGGAAGGGAGAGAGAGAGAGAGAGAGGAAGAGAGAGAGGGGGAGAGAGAGAGAAAGAGAGCAAGAAAGAGAGGGAGAGGGAGAGAGAGAGGGAGGGACAGAGACAGAGAGAGAGTGAGAGACAGAGAGAAGAGAAACAGACAGACTGTCTTTCAGTCTAATTGGCTTCCTTTGTAATTCTATGAATTTTATTTTTTGTCTTTTAAAACATTCATCTGTGAAATGGTTGATGGGCTTCATCAGATTGTTAAAGGGGTCTAGGACAGAAAAAGTTAAGAACTTATAACTTATTATATATAAATATATATTATATATAAGGTCCAGCCCCTAGATGCATGACCCTGTCATAAATGCTGTACCTCTAAGTTTCTTCAACTATAGAATGGGCATAATAGCAGTCAGTACCTTTCTCCTAAGGCCGTTGTGAGGATCAAATGAAATACCATCTATAGGGCTCTTAAGTACAGTGCCTAGAAAATAGCAAGTCTTGACAAATGCTTATTCTCCTTCCCTATGCTCCATTTTACAGATGAGGAAACTGAGGCCCATTGAGGGGATGTGACTTAGCCATTCCCAGCAAACCTCTTCCAAGGGAAAAGGAAGACACAGTCCTGAGTTTTTGCCATCTTCACCGTATTTGGCCTCTTCTTCTCGGACCTGGAGCTGCATCCGGTGGGGCTTGGAGTTCTTATCCTCTTGGAATTTGAATGAAGTCAGCTGTTCATTCCATACCCAAGCCAGTGAACAATGAACCGGTGAAAAGGGGGTTTTTTACATTTGTTTTTCCACTTCATAAAAAAATGTTATCTGCAAAAGGATGTGTTTATAAACTAGAAATATGTGACCTGTGACGAATGACTTAGTACCTCCTGTGATTCAGGCTTAACGAGGCATCTCAGCCTCCCCCAAAATCATGAAGGCCATTAGCTAACAAATGGTTTATCCTGCATTTTCCACATATTTCTAGATACCCACGTGATGTTTCCCAAGGGGGTGTAAGTTTTTTGAGGGCAGATCTGCATCATCTTTGGTCTTTGAATCCGTAGCTAAGCCCATCAAATAGTAGATGCTTCGCAGCACTGGAGACAGGATCTGAACCCTGGTCCTCTGATGCCAAAACCAAGAACTTTTTTTTCCCCGCTGTACCACACAATTTGCAGTATCTAATAGTCATTTTAAGGCTGCTTTTATAATCCCTTATAACCTTTATTAGCAAAAAGCTAGCAAGAAAGGCTCTTCAAAGGATCTAAAAGGGACCTCCAAGGAAATCATCTTCAACCTCCCACATTTACAGATTAGGAAACCAAAGCTCAGGAAAGTTAAATGCTCAAGGTCACTCAGGAAATAAGCATCAGAGATGGAATTTGAACCCAGGTCCTTTCACTCCAAAGTCAATGATCTTATTCCATTACCATCCCATAAGGCAATTTCAACTTCCAAACATCTCTAGGGAAGTTGGCTAGAGGTAGCTAGGATGGAGCATTGGGCCTGGAGTCAGGAAGACCTGAGTTCAAATCCTGTCTCAGTCACTATCTGTGTGACCCTGGGCAAATTGCTTAACCTCTCTCTGCTCGGTTTCCTCAACTATAAAATGGGGACAATAATAGCACCTACTTCCCAAAGTTGTCCCAAAGAACAAATGAAATAATGTTTATAAAGTACTGAGTGCAGTATAAAGTACTGGTACGTAGTCAACACTTAATAAATGCTTGTTTCCTCCCTTGTAGGGAAATGGGTATCTGACAATAATCTAGTTGGTCAGGCCAATGTCCACCAGCAGACTAAATAATTCAGGATAAAAATATCTCCTTGGGCACTAGAATTGTCCAGATTGATCATGCTAGCTGGATCGTTACCAAAATGCCAATTCTGCTACCTCCAGGGTCAAACATAAAATGCTCTGTTTTGTTTTTAAAGCCCTTCACAGCTGGATCTCATCCTAACTTTCCAAGCCCCTTCCTCTTTACTCCTGGGCCCCATACTCTATAATCGAGCTATGCCAGCCTGTTTCCTGCTCCTCACACACAATATGCCACGTGCAACCTCCACACACTTGCACTGGCTATCTCCCCTGCCTGGAATGTTCTCCCCATCTCACCTCTGGCTCCTGGCTTCTCTGACTTCCTTCAAGACTAAAAAGAAAGCCCATTTTCAGTAGGAAGTCTTTCCCAATGTCTCTTACCCCAATCCCATCACCTTCCCCTCCAGTAACTACCCTCGGAGGTCACCTTCCATTCACATGGTATATATATGGGATATATAGACAGAGACAGACAGATGGAGAGACAGAAAGAGAGAGACAGATGGATAGATGAATAGTTATATAATATAGATAGATACAGTATATAATATTGATAGAGAGATGAATAGTTATAATATATGATATAGATATATATAGTATATAGTAAAGAAGATACAGTGTTGAGAGGTAGAGATGAGAGAGGGATGGATAGATATGTAATATAGTGAGTAAATTAGTATCGATAGAGAGGAAAAAAAGGTTGA
>CM053580.1:555277477-555313189 GCA_028627135.1 Pseudochirops cupreus
GAAGAGATAGAGAGAAAGAGAGAAAGAAAGAAAGAGAGAGAGAGAGAGAGAGAGAGAGAGAGAGAGAGAGATGGATCAATGGATAGATAAATAGATTTAGTATAAAAGATATATAATATTGATAGGTAGAGAGGAGACAGAGAGACAGAAAGAGAGAGGGGGGAGGGAGGGAGAGAGTGGGAGGGAGAGAGAGAGACAGAGAGAGACAGAGAGACACAGAGAGAGAGAGAGAGAGAGAGAGAGAGAGAGAGAGAGAGAGAGATTTGCAAACTGTCTCCATTAGAATGTGAGAACCTTGAGGGTCCTGGCCAGATTTTTGACTTTCTTTTTGTCCCTAGCCCTCAGCACAGTGCTTGGCATATGGTAGATATTTAATAAACGCCAACTGACTGACTTTCCTCAGCACTGCACACATACAATCACAATAACATTTGCCATCTTTCAAAACATAAACAAGACGTTGGTCCTCTAAACCTGAAATCAAAACAACCAATATTTATTTAATGAGTGCCTCTTAAATCTTCTCTTCTCCAGGTAAAACGTTCCTCTTTCCTTTAGCCCATCTGCATTTGGCATTAACTGGAGACCCTAAATCATTCTGCTTGCCTCCATCATGAAATCATAGATCCTTTTTGTATTTGTAGATGAAAATTGTGTTTAATTAGGTCTAATACCATTTCTAACCCTAATTCTGAGGAATTCATGTAACCCTGGTGCCATCTTGAATATGCTCTGCTCTTCTGGAAAATCATTAAGAAACAAATATCCTGGCACAGTGGAATCTTGGCTGGTAGGCAGACTGTTTAAACCCCAAACTTAAACTTAATCAGGGGAAAGCAAGCTATAATCATTATAATCATAAGTAGAGTGTGTATTATATGCAGGTGCTGCTCTAAGTGCTTTACAATTCTTATCCCATTTAGTACTCACAACAATCCTGGGAGGTAGGTGTTATTATCATCCCCATTTTACAGATAAGAAACTGAGGCAGATGTTAAATCACTTGCCCAGGGTCACAGAGCTAAGAAGTATCTGAGGCTGGATTTGAACTTAGGTCTTCCTGACGCCAGGACCAGCGCTCTGTGCACTATGGCACCACCTAGACCACCTAGCAGAGACCACTGAAAGCTGGAGAAAAGTAGGCTTCCTTTCCTAAAAGGAGGTTCTTGTGATCCAAGAATGTTACTTGTTTTATTCATTCATTCAACACACACTTATTAAATGCCCTTTGCATGTAGAGAACTGTGGGGAGGAGGGAGAGAGGAAACAAACATTACAATATGACGATATCCCTGCCTTTTCATTTTGTTGTGTTTTCCCAAGTCCACCAAACTACATATAAAGCTCTCATTTACATATTGAAAATTAGAGGGGTTGGGGTCTTGAGCACTGCATTCAGAAGGACCTGAGTTGTAGTCATTTATTTGCTGTGTGACCTTGGACAAGTCCTTTAACTTCTTGGACCCTCAGTTACCACATCTCTGAAACATGGAGTTAATCCTTGTACTCTCTCCTTCACAGGCGTGAGAGAAATGGACCCTTGTTTGTCCACAAAAAAAACATTATAGAAATATCAACTATTGGGGGGGCAGCTGGATGGCGCAGTGAATAGAGCACCAGCCTTGGAGTCAGGAGGACCTGAGTTCAAATCTGACCTCAGACACTTGACACTTAACTAGCAGTGTGACCTTGGGCAAGTCACTTAACCCCAATTGCCTTGCCTTCCCCCTTTCCAAAAAAAAAATAATTAGAAATATCAGCTATTAGAGGCAGTGAAGCATAATGTTGATGTTGTTGTTGGTCCTTCATTCCCATCAGAAGGTGATGTCTTGACTGGCAAGTGAATTGGACGTAAGTGAGGCAGAGTCATCAGAGTCCACTGGCAAGACCTACGTCAGGATGAATGGTGATGGCCCACGAGGCATGACGAATAGACTGCTGGGCTTGGAGGTGGGAAACCTTGTGTGTGACTCCTGCCTTAGACACTTACTAGTTGTGTGAGCCTTGGTTTCCCCATCTGTAAAAGGTGGGAGGTAAAACGCCCCTTGCCTCTCAGGATTTGGGAGAAGACCAAATGAGATCATTTGTATACCTCAAAGCCTATAAGAATGGTAGCTTCTATTGTTAGGGTTCATCCCATGTCTCACCAAGATACCAAACGGCAAAGAGATGGTTACATTCTATTTTTTTCTGTCGATTTCTATTATGCCCCAATGGAGCAAATCTCGGGTTGTGCTTTAGACCTACGGCCCATAAACATATTTTAGAACTGTGCAGGGCTCCCTAGATGGGGATCCAACTGGCAAGACCTGCCTCCATTTGTTATGAAAATAGCCTCCCTTTGTAGGTTTGTAAGGAAATATGGTAGATTCACATGGAAAATGGTAGTCTATGGTTGCCCTCTCCTTTGGCACCTTCATCAGGGATCGTGCTTTGAATGTCTGAAGCAAAGCCAAGGAAGGCCCAGCAGACCTGTCACACCATGAGAAATGTCATGGGGCTCTGGGAACATGGTGCCAGGGAAGGCTACCATGGTCACTCTTCCCAGTGCCACGCCCTATCATCCATCACCCACTGGAGCTTTGGACCCATGCCAGTGAGAGAACAAGAGGTGCATCTTGTACACACAGAAATGTGGGAAAAAGCCAGTGAAGGCAGTGAAGGGGAGGGGAGGATCACAAAAGAAATAAAAGGAGAAATCTGGCAAATTAAGAAAAAATGAAATCTTAACCATAATGAGGTGCTAAGAAGCACTGTTAAAGGGTTGAAACACCCAGACCTGGAAAGCAGGCCCCAGTAAGATAAGTTCTCCTACTAGCATATTACTTATGGCCTTTTCCCATTGTGTGTGTGTGTGTGTGTGTGTGTGTGTGTGTGTGTGTGTTTCCTCAGTGACTAGGGAATTAGAGACAGTTTATTTCTCCTCTGACTGGCAAAAGTCCAGAGACTACCTTAGTAACCTTCCAAACTGGCAAGCAACCAAAAGCTATGGAAGGTAAATAGACCACTTGAAATAGCATTCTCTCCTGGTTCTCCTCCTACCTCTCTGATTGCTCCTTCTCAGTCTCCTTGGATGGATCTTCCTCCAGGCTACACCCAGTCATCCTGGATGTTGTCCCCTGCATCTAGTCCCTGGGCTTTCTTCTTCTCTTCCTCAACACTCACTTTTATGGTGACCTTACCAGCTCCCAGGGATTCAGTGCTCATGTCTACATAGATGGTTCCCTTTCTCTCATAGCTCCCTTGAAGAGGCAGCTCAGGTGACATTTTCTGCACAAAGTCCTTCCTCCTTCTTCCACAACTGCTAGTCTCCTCCCTCTCTAACTTTACTTGAATTTAACTGCTTTGGGTATATTTAATGTGTATGTATTTATTAACTTTATGTTTTATATACACTTTGGGGGAAGTGACTTGCCTAGGGTCACACTGCTAGTAACTGTCTGTGGCCAGATTTGAACTTTGGGGCTGGTTGCTCTATCCACTGCACCACCTAGCTGCCCTGATTTATGTACACTTTTATTTGCTTGCACATATGTATTTTTAAGGTACTTTTTAGATATGCTTAGAATGTAAGTCCATTGCAAACTGGCATTATTTCATCTCTGTATTTGTACTTTGTACTACCAAAACCTAGCATAAGGCCTAGGCACTAGTACATGGTAGGTATTTAATAAATACTTCTTGATATATAGATAGATAGATAGATAGATAGATAGATAGATAGATAGATAGATATAGATATAGATATAGGTATAGATATATAGATATATAGATATCCAGCCCTAATCTCTCTCCTGAGCACAAGTCCTACAGCACCAGCCACCCTTTGGACATCTCAAACTGAATGTCTCATAGGTATCTCAAACTCAATGTATCCAACACAGAACTGATTATCTCCCCCCCACCCCCATCCCAACCCTCCCATTACTGTCAAAGGCACCAACGTTTGCCAAGTCATGCAAGGCTCATGACTTCATTTTCATCTTTGACGCTTAACTCTCACTCATCCCCCATGACCAATCTGTTGTGACATCTTACCCTTTCGCAACATCTCTCATACACATCCCCTTCTCTCCCCTGGAACTGCCACCACCCTGGTGCAGGTCCTTTTCAGCTTATCCCTGGATGACAGCAATAATCATTTCTGGTGGGACTGCCTTCTCAAGTCTCTCCCCACTCCAATCCATCCTCCAATCCAAAGTGATTTTCCTAACACAGAACTCTCTCCATGTCACTCCCCTATTCAATAAACTTCTGTGACCCAATCTAATATGAAGAACACTTTACCCAACATAAAAGTGGCTAACCTTTAACTCAGCAATCACACCACAAGAACTTCACCCTAAGAAGATCAAAGGCAGTGGGAAGGTTCCATTTATACCAAAATACTTATAATAGCATTTTTTTTGCAGGGGTCAAAAACTAGAAACAAAGTGAGTGCCATCGATTGCAGAATGGCTGAACAAATTATGGTCTATGAATTTGTTGTCAATTGTTTTTCAGTCACATCCAACTCTGTGACCCCATTTGGGGTTTTCTTGGCAGAGATACTGGAATGGTTTGCTATTTCCTTTTCCAGCTCATTTTACAGATGAGGAGACTGAGTCAAACAGGGTGAAGTGACTTGCCCAGGGTCACACAGTGAGATAAGTTTCTGAAGTTGGATTTTAACTCAGGAAGATGAGTCTTCCTGATTCCAGCCCCAGTGCTCTATTCACTGTGCCACCTAGCTTCCCAGGTCTATGGGTGGCACAGAATACTACTATGCCATGAGAAAAAAAGAACTAAAAAAAAACAAAAAATAATAAAAAAAGAAAAAACAAACGGAGCATTCAAGGAAAACACAGGAACACTCATATGAACTGATACACATAGAGTGAACAGGATATGTACAATGGCCACAACAGCTCTAAGAAAAATGAAACTAAAAGCCCTCCAAATACAGATCAATGAAACGGCCAATGTCGGTTCCAAAAGGCACTAGGTGAAACAACAGATGATTAAGCACCAAGGAGGCAGCAGCCACTGTGCTTGGGATATGACAGTAGGTGTGAAGCAATCCCTGCCCTCAAGGAGATAACACGCACTTATAAGGATATACAAAATGGACTTGAAACAAGTACAAGGCAATGGAGAGAAGATCAGTAACTAGGAAAATCAGAGAAGGCTCCTTGTAGGAGGTGGCTTTGAGGGAAACTAGGGAAGAAATAGAGAAGTCACAGGATCACAGAAGGGACCCTAGAAGTCAATAGGTGTAGCCCCTTTTCTTTTACAGATGAAGAAACTAAGGACTAGGGAAATGAAATGACTTGCCCAGGACCACACAGCTGGTAAATTTCTGACTAAGCATATGTTGCCAGACCCCAATCCATTGGTTCATTTGCTATTAGGTAGTGACTTTTGGGGGGTAAAGGGTACTAAGAAACAAAGGAAATATTTTTTTAAAGGCACTGATGTACTTTTTTTAAGAGAGAGAGACAGAGAGAGAGGATGGAGAGAGAGAGAGAGAGAGTACATAAGGAAGTTAATGGCATACCCTCTTGGGAAAGAAGAAAGGATCTAAGTCAAACCATAACTAGTAATTCTAGCACCCGGGGCAATTACCACAAATTGTGCCTTTCAGGAAAGTAACAGGGGAGGCACTTTAAAATCAACTTTTTAAAACAAAATCACTTGGGAGAGGAAAGACCTCAAACCTCAGGATGTAAGGCCATGAGGTAAAGAAGTGGGGTGGGGAGAGGGAGAACAAAGACTGCCCACTCCCTTCTCCTGACACCAAGGCCACTGCTAGGGAGGCCACCCCTGCGGAAGGGAGCATGACTGGGTAGAGGGACAAGGCCACTAGAGGGAAGGTATGCTGCTTGCCGACTTTCTAGTGCCTACTCATCATTCTTGCTAATTGGGTGCCAAGGTCTTTTGATTCTATCTGATCAAGAAAGGTGCCTGTCTGCACCCTCTAAACTTTGGACCCATCCAACAAAGCCCCTTATGGATCAAAGAAGCACTTGAAAAAAGGAAATGTGACCTAAGAAATGAGGGGAGTTTCTCTCCCTCTATCATCAAGAGAAGTGAATCAAGAAGCTACCTCCTCACACAACATGCCAGAATTGTGTTTAACATTCACAAGTTTAGACTCAGTGGCTCACAACTGTGTCCATGCTATCCTGAGGAGCTGCCCCTAGATCAATCATTCAATCAACGGAAAAGAATTTTTTAAATACCTACTACATACCAAGCACTGTGCTAGGCACTGGGGGAATCTCTGAGGATTGTGAACTCTAAGAGAAAATACTGAGAAAGGGAGCAAGGAAAGAGAGGAGAAGAAGGAGCTCATATCTTTGGGTTGGCCTTTAAAAGCTTGTTCCCTCAGAAGACAGATTGAAAGTGGAGACAAGGAACAGAGCTTCCCAGACAACTCTCCTCAACATCAGGATCACAGTGCCCAAACAGATGACACTGTTGTTCCCTAAATGCTAAAGCAACATAGTCCAACCACCTCCTTTTACAGGAGAAAACACTGAGGTTCCATAAAACTAAGTAACTTGGCTATGTACACAGGTACATCTAAATATAGCACTTTAAACACAGTATATTATGGAAGCCTCGTAGCAACCCTGTGGCATCTTCATCATATAGGTAGATAGATAGATAGATAAATAGATCATAGATACATAGATAGATCATAGATACATAGATAGAGGAATAGATTAGGTAGATAGAAACATAGACACATACACATGTATGTGTATATATATATACATATATATGTGTGTATATATATATAGGTGTGTGTATATATATATATAGGTGTATATATATATATGGGAAAAGAGGCTCAGCAAAGTCAAGGGACAAGGCTGAGTCTGTGATTTCTTTGCTATGGTGAACTCCCATTGAGGAAGCCCTCTCTACAACTTATGGTCCTATACAGTCACATTGGGGGCATTATAGGTTAAGTGACTTGCCCAGGGTCACACAGTCAGTCTGGGTAAGAGTCTGCACTTGAACCCCAGCCTTCCTGACTCCAAGGCTGCATATCTATCTACTCTGCCATGCCTCCTCTATGAGATGCGGAGAGGTCACAGGATCAAGGGGTGGTCGTGTTATCCAATTCCCCTCAATTTGCAGATGGGGAACCCAAGATAAGAGAGGGGTACACATGGTCACATGGCTAATAAGTAGAAGAGTTGGGATCTGAACCCAGGCCATCTGGTTCCACATTAAGCCATTTCTCCAACACCCCAAAATGGTTGTCATACTTACCTATGTAGGCTCCCATCAGCCCACAATAAATTTACATGAAAACACACCATGGTAATATAATGTAATATAGTATGTAATATATCACATAATACAACATATGACATGATAACAACATTAATATAGTGATATATCATGCTATATAATCATATATTATGTTAATGTAATCAAAAACTTTGTTCAGTTGTGTCTGACTCTCTGTGACCCCATTTGGGGTTTTCTTGGCAAAGATACTGGAGGAATTTGCCATTTCCTTCTCCAACTCATTTTACAGATGAGGAAACTGAGGTAAACAGGGTGAAGTGACTTACCCAGAGTCACACAGCTAGTGAGTGCTTGAGGCTGGATTTGAATTCATGAAAAGGAGCCTTCCACCCTCCAGCCAGCACTCTATCCTGGCTAGTATTTATAAAGCATTTACTATGTGTCAGGCCCTGTGTTAAATGCTTTATAAATATTGTCTCACTGATCCTCACAACAAGCCTGTGATGGAGGTGCTATTATTATCTCCCCCCCCCCCCGCCCTTTTTTTTACAGTTGAGTAAACTAAGGCAAACAGAGGTTAAGTGCTTTGCCTAAGGTCATATAGCTAGCAACTGTCTGATGCTTTATTTGAATTCAGGTCTTTGTAAGCTCCCTAAATTGCCTCAATCTTAGATTCAGAGCTGAAATGGTCTCAGAGTTCATCTAGATCCAACCACCTCATTTCACAAATGAAGAAACAAGATCAGAGAGAGGGAAGTTATTTGGCCGAGGTCATACCAAGGACTCCAACAGCGTAGCTGGGATTTGAACCTGCATCCTTTGCCGTCAGATTCTAGGCTCTGAGTCCTACCCAAGGCTATCTTTCCTTCTCGGTGGGACATGGCCATTCTCCTCTGCGACAACAGCAAGATCTGTTCCATGTTCCCTTAACTAAGGTAAGCCAATCGACAGAAGAGAAATTGTGGACTACGGCTGAGCCAGAAATGTGTAGTCAACACAAAACTTTCGGTTTCTCGGTTACTATAACTCACCTTTGGACACCAGCACATGGGAAGTTAAAAAAACAAACAAACAAACAACAGGAAGACCAGCCAGATTTGAACTGTTCAAAGATGTATTGAAATCACCATGAGAGACTCGAGGTTGACATCATGAATGTGTATGTGTATGGAATCTGATTTACACACACACACACACACACACACACATACACACACACAAGTTTAAAGAACAGTACATGGAAAAGAGAAGGAACATTTAGTGAGGGAAAACATGCTGAGCCAAACTGACCCTTTGGTCACAAGATTTCATATGACAAGACACAGGAGAAAGTTCTATGGATAAAGCGAGCCCCCCAGTCACCGGATCTGAAGTGAGAAGCAAAACACAAAACAAGGGAGTTAGAGGCAGTCTCAGATCTGACACCAGAACACCAGAGAAAGATGAGAGGAGACGTTGGTGGTCCCAACCTTCCCCAATCCATCTCGGCATCAGGAGCCGCAGATTCCTGGTGCTTTCGGGGATCATCCTGCTTCAGCAGGAGTTTAGAAGGTTGAGCGATAAAGATTGTCTCTTACCTGGATGTCCTTGTGCTGGAGGATAATTTCCAGATACCTGCACATACACACAGAAAGGGGGGGGAAATTGCATCGCATAGTAAGACAGAGGGCAAAACATAATGGAAAAAAAAGTCTTGGCAAAATTCTGGGGAATCCCCACCCCACCCTCCATGCTCTCACCCTTTTGGAAATTACCTGCTCTTCCAAAAACAAAAAAACCATCCACGAATAGCAACAGAAGAGAGACAGCAGCTTCTTCATGGTGGTCTTTCCAAAGATTTGGAAGGGAAAAAAAGGGAAGTCAAGCCAGATTCCGGGGAGGTGGGTTACAGTAACCCAAGTTTGTTTCCTTTTTAAAAAATGTTAATTCTCACTTCCTTGTGAAAAGGGCATCTTCGTAGAGGTTCAGAAAATTCATTTCGGAAGTTCTCCCGGTCCCTGTTGGTTGTCTGGAGGCATGGATGGGTGTTTTCAAAATTCAACAACTTTCAGGAATCGATAAATGCTTTACCATGACTAGAGCAGCTGAGGAATGTGGCAAGAATCAATCCAATTCCAAAATGCACAGTTCCCCAGAAACAATCGCTAAAATCTTCCTGTGCTCCGTGCCAGGGAGAGGTCTCTCTCATTCAGCATGTGGTTTCTTGTCTCCTTTGTAGCGTTCAGGAGCACCCTGTCTATCCAGCTGTGGTTCTGAGTTATTCTTTAAAAAGGAGGGAATGGGGGGAGAAACCCCTTAAGAGAACTTTTTTCACAGAGTTGCTCCGGCTTTCTCCAGAGGAGTAGAATTGAAATGATTTGCTAAGTCCTTCCCTGTCTGGCTCATGTTTGCACCTCCATCCCAGATCTCGTTGGGTGGAGAGAAAGTCTGAGTGATGTCATGTTCTCTCCTCAAACTTTGTCCCATTCTGTTTCTCTATTTATATCTTGTTGCTGCTGTCTCCTCGCTGGGTCCTAACACCAGTCTGTTAAGAACAATTGGAAATGTTTAAAGTCTCTTGGGTTCAGAATGCAGACCAGAGAGCACAACATTGGAAGGAGAGAAGAGAGGAGGTTCACTACCCCCCAGCTAGCTCACTCAAGCCAGCATAAATATTAATAAATATTTCAACTTAAAGCAAACAGAAAAATCTATTTAACTGAAAGTTTTGTTTGGCTGAAGAGAGAAAGAAGGTGATATTCAGGGGGGGAAAGACACCAAACCCATGTATCCTTCACCAACCAAAGTGTTGGTTGTAGTGTGATACTTAACCCTTTGCCAACTCAGAGAATTCTATCTCTGAACTTTTCAAATCTATTATTATTAGCAATTATGTCTCACAATTCAAAGCACCTAGGAAATCGTCAGGAATCCTGGACTCTATTTATGGGAAGACCTAGAGCAAGCCCCTTAGTCCCTTTGTGCCTCGGTTTCCCCAAATATGTTCCCCAATGGTGTTATTCACTCAGAAAAAAGCCCTCTCTCCACTAGGCTCTGGAAGACATTGGTTATATTTTCAGCCATGTAAGTTCCGAGAAGTCAGCACAATACAGGTGGAAAGAGAACTGGCTCAGGGTTCAAATCCTGCCTCTGAAGTTCATGCCCAAGTGAACTTGAGCAAGTCACTTAATCATTATGAGTCTTTATTTCCTCATCTGAAAAATAAGGAGTTTGGATGGAGACTAGATGATTTCTGAGGTCCCTTCGGGTAGCCAGGTGATGGCATAATTGATAGAGTTCTGTAAACCCAGAGTCAGGAAGACCTGCATTCAGATCCTACCTTCAACACTATTAGATGTGTAGCAGTGGCCAAGACACAGAACCTCTCCGTCTCAGCTTCCTCTTTTGTAAAATGGGGGAGAAGGGGGAGCAGATAATAATTTCACCTACTTCCCAGGGTCATTTTGAGGATCAACTGAGATAAAACCTAAAGCAAATTACAAATCTTATCAGCAAACTTTGATCTTATGACAATCAACAAGCATTAATAAATGCTTGATTTGATTAATAAATTAAAAGCATTAATAAAACACTTCTGGTTGAGTCATTTCAGTTGTGTCCAATTCTTTGAGACCTTATTTGGGGTTTTCTTGGCAAAGATACTGGAGTGGTTTGCCATTTTCTTCTCCAACTCAGTTTGGCAAACAGGGTTAAGTGACTTGCCCAGGGTCACACAGCTATCAAGTCTCTGAGGTTGCATTTGAACTCAAGATGAGTCTTCCTGACTCCAGGTCCAATGCTCTAGGCACTATGGTGCCACCTAGCTGCCTATAAACTCCTAGTCCTAGGTGCCAAGAAAAGATGCAAACACAAAAGTGAATTGTGCCTGCCCTCAAAGAGCTTAAATCCTTTGAAGGACACAATGTAGCTGGTATTTATTTACACAACATTTTTCGAGGTGGCAGAGGGCTTTATATATTCATTATCTCATTGGATTATTCCTTCCTTCCCAAAAGTGAAAGGGGGGTCATCTCACTGGCTCCAGGAGCCCGTCTTTCGTCCTTACTACAGGACTGGAGTCAGGTTACAGACTCTTTCTCTGAAAGCTTCACTGTGGCAGAACTGCTTCTAGCCTTCAACCCAGTGTGAGCTAGTGACCTTCAGCACTGTCCACAGCTTCCAGCCACCCATGGGAGAGTGCATTTATACCCACTGCCCACCCATCACCCACCCCACCACCATCACCACCACCACCCAGGACTTTTCAGTGAGTTTTCAGTTCCCCTACTGGTTCTCAAGAGGAAGAAAAGCAACGGAGAGGGAAGGTACGAAGGGAGGGAGAAGCAGAGAAGTGAATACAGGACACTCCCCCTACCACCAGCCAGACGTCCCCTCCCCATCATGGGCTTTTCATGCTCTCTGTCTTTTTCTGTTTGTTTGGTTGGTTCAGTTATGAAGTTGTCATCAAATAATATTCATTGCCCTCATTCCCAAGGCAGCAGGGTGAGAAATTCTATACAAAACAGACTCAGTGCAAGAAACATTTATTAAGCAACTACTGTGTACAAGATGGGGGAAGAAGAGAAGAGATGAGAAAAGAAGAGAAGAGAAGAGAAGAGAAGAGAGGAGGAGGAGGAGGGAGAGAGAGAGGGAGAGAGAAAAAGACAGAGAAACAGATAGAGACAGAGAGACTGACAGAGACAGAGGGAGGGGAGAGAGAGAGGAGAGAGAGAGAGAATACGCTATGGAACCAGGAAGACCTGGGTTCAAGTCCTGCCTTGGACGCATTCCCACAAATCCTTTAATCTCTCAGTGCCTTAGGCAGCTCTCAATGTCCTCGGGATTTTGTTGTTATTTTTCTTGTTCAGTCATTGTTCTGTCATGTCCAACTATTTGTGATCCATTTGGGGGTTTTCTTGGCAGAGATACTGGAGCGGTTTGCCAGTTCCTTCTCCAGCTCATTTTACAGATGAGGAAACTGAGGCAAACAGGGTTAAGTGATTTGCCCAGGGTCACACAGCTAGTAAGTGTCTGAGGCTGGGTTTAAACTCAGGAAGGTGATTCTTCCTTACTCCAAGGCCACTGCTCTATCCACTGTGCCACCTAGTACTAGCGATACAAAGTTAAAAAAAAATGAAACAGGCCTTGCCCTCAATGAGCTTACATTCTGCTGTAAGGATTCAATATGTACATAGACATATAAGTACAAGAGAGGGAGCCCAGCAGTGGGGGAAGGGAGAGGAAAGGGGACAAACAAGCAATCAGGGAAGACTTCATGGAGGAGAAGGTACCTGAGCTGAGCCTCAGAGGAAGTAAAGGATTCTGACAGGCAAAGAGATGGAAAAGGTGAATTCCGGGCATTGGGAGTGGGAAGTGGAAGGCACAGTCAGAACAAAGGCCTGGAGGTGGGAAATACATATCATTTCCACTACCCCTCCTTTTATAAATGAAGAAGTTGCAGATCAGAAGAGGAAAACAATCACTGTGAGCCTCTGTGGTCCTCAGTTTCTTCATCTGTACAATGAATAACCTCTAAGGTCCCTTCTGGTTCTGGATTTATGAATAAAGATAACATTCTAGGCTGGCAAAGTGCTTTCTGTCAATAATCTCATTTACAACTCTCAACAACTCTGTGGGGCAGGTACTCTGATCACCCTCATTGGAAGGAAGAGGAAAAGAGGTCAGGAAAGTGAAAAAAAATTCACCCAGAATCACATAACCATAAATATCAAAGGCTGGATGTCTACCCAGATCTTTCTGACTCCAAGTCAGATATTGTTTCCACTGCACTGCCTCAATACGCCCCCCCCCCAAAAAAAAATCCCTCCAAACGTAAAGCTAGAAAGTGTCTGAACTATAAACTCACCATTTGGTAGCTTCTGGTAGTAACTAATTATCTGTGCTAATGAGTGCCGAGTTCAGTTGTTTCCAGGATTGTCAAGTGCTGCCAATGCTCTTTAAAAATATAAGCACTTTGGGAGAAAGACCCTGTTGCCTCACCCTAGTTATGGCACTGACTTTAAGCAGGTCTTCTGGCTCCAGTCCCAGTGACACTCCCACTTCCCCACATTGCTTCTCATAAACATGGCTGATGTCACTCTACTGAAGGGGCAGGGGGTGGTACAACAGCTCCTTAGTATGCCGAGTACAGGGAGAGGGGAAATTCTGAGGGAACTTAGACTATGCTTTTTTTTTCAGGAGCAGAATTCCCTGGGCTAAAGTTTTCCAGGGCTGAAACAGTTCTCTTCTTCCCTTCCCCCTTGAGAAAGATAAGCAATATGGTACAGTGGAAAGAGTCCAGAGAAATGGGTTCAAATTCTGCCTCTGAGACAAACTACCGGTATAATGTTAGGTAGGTGGCTTAAATCATAATGGGACTTTGTTTCCTTATTTGCAAAATGAGAGGAGAGCTTGAACTGGATGGTTTCAGAAGACCTTCTTTCCCACTGTATTTCTACAATCCCATAATTCTATATTCTCCCCATAGACTACCTGGCAAATACCCAGTGGTCTCCATTGCTAGTTTTGTCCTGACTGGCATCTCTTACACATTACTGAACCATCAGGCTAAAAGGTAAAGAATTCTGGCTTCTACTCATCTAAGCCACCTTAAAAGCAACCATCTGTGACAGTCAGACAACACAAAAGGCAACACCTGAACCACTCAGGCATTCAATCATTGCCTCAGGAGAGAGACAAGCAGGTAGAGTGCATAGTCTGCTAGATTTGGAGTCTAGAAATCCAGGATCTGAATCCTGCCTCCAGACCACTGCTCCGCTATCAAATGGACACAATGATCATCTGCACTATCCACTGTACCAGTCAGGGTCATTGCCAGAAGGATTAAATATAATAACTTATGCAAAACACTCTGCAAAATTTTGATCACATATGAACGCCAGCTCTGATTACTGTGCCCCACCCCAGAGGTCACTCGGTGTGAACATAAGGCAGGACTTGACATCCCAGGTAGCAAGTATCCACTTTCAGTGAGTCAATCATTAAACATTTATTAATTACCAACCTGGCACCACCATGTGCCAAACACACCTTCTGCTCAGCTCTAGAGATATAAAGGAAGAGTTTTTTGTTTTTTTTAAAGACAGTCTCTACTGTCAGGGAGCTCAGAGTCTAAAAAGGGATACAACATTCCAAACCTGCGGACGAGAAAGAAAGAAGGACACACATTAACAGATAGTCCAGAAAGGACCTTAATAAACAACAAGACACTGAGGAACCATCATCTATCACCGTCCCTGCTTCATCACCAGAATGAGCAATCAGCAAATCATTTAGCAAACGTGATTGGAGGTTCAGTTAACTACAAGGCAAAAGTCATTCCATGTTTTCATATCTTCTGAAATTCTCCAGGTGACTTATAACTAAAGGTCTCTCCTCCCTCAGCAGAAACACATCCTTATCTGCTTAAGAAGAAAGCATCCCAGAATCACAGAGTCTCAGAGTAGGAAGGGAACTCAGAGTCCACCTGGTCCAACCCATACCTGAACGAGAATCTTCTCAACAACCTTCATGACCAATGAGAGTTAAGTGAATTATAGTAAGAAAGAAAGAAAGGAAGGAATGAAAGAAGGAAAGAAGGAAGGAAGGAAGGAAGGAAGGAAGGAAGGAAGGAAGGAAGGAAGGAAGGAAGGAAGGAAGGAAGGAAGGAAAGAATATTCATTGAGCCTTTGGTAAAAACCTTCAGGGAGAGGGAACCCACTACCTCCAGAGATGGTGCAGTCTACTTTGGGATAGCTCTAAGTGTTAGAGAATTTTGTTTTTCCTGACCTTGAGCTTAAATCTGTATCTACAACTTCCACCCACTGTGCCTAGTTCTGCCTTCTGGGGACATGAAGAAAAAATCAAATCCCTCTTCCTACTACCCTTCAAGTACTTATAAACCTAGCATGTTTCACCTTGTGTCCTAGCCAAGCTAAACATCCCTTGTTTCTTCAACCAGTCCTCATGGGACACTGAGTGGTGACCCTTCACCATCTGAGTCACCCTCCCCTGTACAGCCCCTACATCCTTCCTGACTCCATGTCCAATGCTCGTTGGCACTGCACCACCACCTGCTCAGTCTAGAGATACAAAAATCTTCCCTGGAGATCTTTGAACAGAGATTGAATAAGTACTTGCCAGGTGTATTTTAATAGGGATTCCTTTTGTGTATTAAGATTTCCTTTTAAATCTTAGATTCTATCATTTAAAATCTATGTCAAAGGGCTGTGAGGAAGCATCTTATAAATCTTAAAGCCTCATAGAAACAACAGTTGGTATTAAAATGAAGCATGATACTCAATTGCATTCCAGTGGCCTTCAAAGGTCCATCATTATAGCCCCAGTATCTAAGGTCTGTTCTGACCCGCTCCCCCCCTCCCACCCCTGCCCCAGCTGTTAGCTGCTTCCTCACATTCCTGAAATTACGTTGTGGCTACTTTGTAGATTTTTTGTAAGAATGTAAGCTTCTTGAAGACAGGGACTAATTCATTTTTGTCTTTGTATTTCCAGTATCTAGAATGGTACCTTGAATGTAGAAGAACAGCTTAGAGAAATGGGAAAGAATGTTGGACTTGAGATATAGATTCAAGTCTTTCCTTATCCACTTACTAGCTATGTGGGGTACAGGGATTATTCCAGGAGGACCAGAATCTCTGGTGTGAGGGCTGCTGAACCTTTTTCAGGGCTGCTCACCCACCTTTAGTGTCCATCTATCCCCCCAACTCACCTGTGACTCCAAGAAACTGTAGCATGTGCAGTGATCACACCCTGGTAAAAACCTTTTCGGAAGATGAGTTAAACCAGGTTGAGGGTAACCAATAGACCTCAAACTAATCTGTGAATTAGAGAGATGTCTACCCTGAGCCTATGAAGACTTTTACTGGCAGAATGAGTGGGAGAGAGCAATCTATTCCAACGGTTATGAATGCCACTGAAGCAGGTACTATGGAATGCTTAGAGCTCAGTCAAACATCAAAGACCCCACAGTCATCCATCACATCCTGGCCTATCACCAATTAACTTAATTTATGCCACTGGACTTGGATGACTCTAGAAGAGAAAGTGAGGTTGACCCAACTTTGTGTAATTGTGCCTCACTTAAATCCAATCCACTCAAAAATCAAGATATCATGGGTCATGTCCCATTGGTCCTTTTCAAAAATAAAGGATGAACAACAACTCTCAATGTAACTTTATGAAATCATTCAACTCTATGAACCCCCAGTATCCTCAACTATAAAATGAAGGAGTTGAACCAGAATGGTTTCTGAGGACATCTCTAGCTATAAATCTGTGGTGCAATGCCTCCATGAAAGGGCTTAATTATTGATTGTTGAATTTGACTCAACTGAATTAGACATGGGATTTTATTAGACTCTTCAAGTGTTGACCCAAGATGGAGGAGGTATGTGTAGATTGCAGTTCTGAAAAAGATTTAGTGGGCCACAAGCTTCATATGAGACAATGTGACACCGGTAACAAAATCTTAGGCTGTATCAAGAAAGAGGCAGAGGATCCAGGACTGTGGAGGTCATGAACTTGCTGATCTCTCCACTAATCAAAGCGACATTTGTAATGTTATGATCACTTGTAAATCCTTAATTGTAGGAAGAACATTGCTAAGCTAAGGGCAATAAGGATGAAAAATGGCCTTGAGATCACATCACAGGAAGAGAAGCTGAAAAAACTGGAGACATTTAACCTAGAGAAGAAAAGACTCAGGGGACACACCATAGGTGGCTTCCAATTTTTAAAGGGTTGTCACGTGAAAGAAGGAGGGAATCAAATATGAAGACCTCAGAGAAACTTTAGAAGATTTGTATGAACTGATGCAATGGGAACTCATGACCTCAAAATCACGAAAGAAGACAACACTGCAACATTTCAGAACACTAAGCCACACAATAACTGATCAACACTTCCAAGGACTGATAGCAGAGCATGCTGCCTCTCCTTCAACAGAGAGAGGTGGTGTTCTGTTAAGGACAAAATGAGGTAATATTTTCAAACGTGGCCAGTGTACTGATTTGGCTTGACTGCCCTTATTTGTTATAAGGGAGTTCTGTTTGAGGGGGGAAATCAATGGAGGAAAACTGGTATAAAATGAAGGAAGGTATTAAAAGAAATTTTTTAAGCATTAGATTTGTTCTCATGACTCAGGAACTACGGAACAATGGATGACAATTGTAGACACAGTTTCATTGAACATAAGGAAAAATTTCCTAATGCCGAGAGAATAGTGCAATAACTATTGCATTGGCTCCAGAGTTAGGACACTTGGGTTCTAATTCCATCTCTGACCCAACTTAGCATCTCCCTGGGCCTCAGTTTCTTCATCTGTCAAATGAAAGGGTTAGAATAGATGATCTCCAAGATCCCTCCCAGATCTAGAAGTATCATCCTGTGGCTCATTGTATATAAGTGCAATGGAAAATAGTGAGTCTCCCCTCAGTGGAAGCCTTCAAGAAAAAAAAAACAGATGACAATTAGGAGTGGATGTGATAGAAGAGAATATGGTTCCACTACCTGCTGGACCAGAGCCTTTGAGGTCCCTCCCAATTCCAAGATGTTGGGATTCTCCTGGTGGACTGGGAAAGGCGGCAGGACCACTCAGCTTAGAGACCCAGGGAGGGAAGAGATGACCTCCAGAAGACCCTTCCAGTTCTCTGACTCTGGTTCTAATCACATCTTAGGAATTACTGGGTGCATTTTGCCCTCAGGGGCTGTGAAGTACTTGGCAGTTTGTGTTTCAAAAATGAACCACTTGACAGGGCGTCTGCCTCACTAAAAATGGCTTTGTTTACTCTGTAGTTTGTGATTTAGGGAGGGGAGGTACCCAGCTTCTCCCTTGGGTTTCCAAATGGGCCCCTGATCTGCTTTTAGGGCACATTTGTCTTCCAGGCCCAGGGACTTTGCAGGCTGGGGTGGGGAGGCAGAGTCCCTCAGAGCCCCTCAAACTTTTCTGTAATATCCCGGATGTTGGGCTTACCCCCAGTTTATTTGCTTTCTATTTGTTATTTCTCTAGTGTCTGTGGAATGCTCCTTTCTTGCCAATTCTGCTGGAGCAGGAGGTGGAGGGAGGCAGCTGACAGTGCCCTGGATTCCTTAAAAGCTGAAAGCACCCACTGGATTTGCCTGACTTTCTTCACCAGCACCCAAATCCCATGGTTTCAGTTCTGTTTTGTTTAGGGTGGAAGAGAAGCCCTGTTCTGAATCCAAGGTACATTTCCATCACACTGCTGCAATCCATCATTAATTCAATTACTCCTGCTCAGCACCTTCTGACCCCAGCAATATCCCAGACTTCAATGATCACACTAAGGAGCCCATAGATTAGATACCATTTTAGCTAAGACAGACAAGAGAGACAGACAGACAGACAGAGAGACAGACAAAGAAATAGAGGAGAAGGAGAGAAATAGAGGAGATTGATATTAAAAGAGTGTGATGGGGAGAGATTGTGAAAGGAGAGAAAGAGAGTGACTGACCAAGAGATATGGAGAAGACCAAAGACAGAGAGAGAAAGAGACAGAGACAGAGACACACAGAGAGGAAAAAGCCAGAGAGACGCACATAAACACTGATGGACAGAGATTCATTAGAATTCTCTCATCTGAGGCAAACACAAGTTTCACTTAGGGTCTTTTTCCCTCATACTTTGCTTTACGCTGAAAAAAGCAATGAATTTGTAATACTTTTTAAAGAGGTAGAGAAAACAGTTTTCATTGGAATTGAGTTGGTAAGATAGTCAAGAGACCTCTGCTCAACTCCAGTCCTGAAATATTTAGTGAATACTAGAGGAAGAGGGGTTTAACGAACTCCTCGCACTTTCCATCTGTTAGACTTCATTACAGATCTGTCTCGCCTCCCATAAATACTTAGAGCCTCACTAAAAATTCCAGGGAAGATGGGTTATATCTCTCATTGGACTGTTTCTAAATCAGCAATCAAGGCTGTTAACTGTTTCAAGGATCTGACATTGACTGGGGATGGGCTGCCTCATGAATACATGGACAGTACTAGGGGTTCAGTGAACCAAAGTCCCCCTTAACACTCACAGCTGACAGGGATTGATAAACCATACTGATAGCTAGCATTTATATAGTATTTAAAGTTTTTCGAAGCACTAAGTACATATTTTCTCATTTGACCCTCACAATAACCCTGGGAGGGTAGGGGTTATTATTGACTCCATTTTGCAGATGGGGAAACTGAGGCTGAGAAATTCAGTAATTTGCCCAATGTCACACTGCCAATGAGAACTGAAGCAAAATTTTCAGAGGCTCAAATTCCTATTTTTCAAATGGAACTTGTGATTCAAGCAGCAGGACATGGGAGGGGGAAAGCTTTGGACTCAAGAGTCAAGAAAGCATGGAAATAAATCCTGTCTCTGATACTGATTAGCTGTGTCACCCTGGACAAGTCATTTGACTTCTGGAAGACCTGCCTTCAAATCCTGCCTTTTGTAACCATCTGTTATAACTTGCTTATAACTAAGCAAGACATCTAATTTTTCTGGTTCTCAAGTTTCCTCATCTGTAAAATGATGGTTAATGAAATGGTCTCTGAAGTCCCTTCCAGATCTAGACCTGTGATTGAGTAAGATAGAAGTGTCAGGCAAGTATCCCACAACATTTCAGAGTGTGGCAGAACCAGATAACAATGTAATTTGAAAATATTGAACAAAAATTTTTTTATAACACAATAGAACATCGATAATGTTAATATGTGGTTTTCTAAGTCAATCTGCAACCCACAGGGTCCTTCTGTATAGTTTAGTGGCCTCATTTCTGATTGCATTTTACACCATTGGTTTAAAGTGTTTTGTCAACAGTAAAATGCTTCTATAAAGTGCTTCTAGTATTATTAGAAGAGTTAGTTGTTGTCCTTAGTTCTGGAAGAGGACCAAAATGAAATCACTATGTTAGAGTCAAGTTACAATGTGTCCAACTGTGACTGATCAGACCAATAAGAACTCAGCATGCTCTACCACAGGTCAGGCACAAATAGTCCATGTGAACACTTGGGGTGGATTCTCTAAATTTGCACATCTCAGGTGTCTTTTGAGTTACTTCAATTCTGCTTTGCTCATAGAGCACATCACCTTCTCTGATGTGGGCACGCCATGAGTGGTCCTGTGCCAGTGTCTCCCATGTCACATAATCAATTCCAAAGTTCTTAAGAGGGACCTTGAGAATGTCCTTGTATCGATTTTTCTGACCACCATGTGAACATTTGCCCTGTGTGAGTTCTCCATAAAATAGTCTTTTTGGCAAGTGTGTGCTTGGCATTCAAACAACATGGCCAGCCCATCAGAGCTGCGCTCTCTGAAGCTGAGTTTGAATGCTTGGCAGTTCAGTTCGGGAAAGGACCTCGGTGTCTGGTACCTTATCCTGCCAGGTGACCTTCAGAATCTTCCTAAGACAATTCAAATGGAAGTGATTCAGTTTCCTGGCATGGCCCTGGTAGACTGTCCAAGTTTCACAGGTATACAACAAAGAGGTCAGCACAGTGGCTCTGTAGATCTTCAGCTTGGTAATCAGTCTGATACCTCTTCTCTCCCACACTTTCCTTCAGAGCCTCCCAAACACAACTAGTTCTGGCAATGCATTCATCAACCTTGCTTGCCAGGGTTATGGATAATGGACAATGCTCTTCCACTTAACAAGTCATCAGTAGAGTGAAACAAGGCTATGTGATTGCTCCCATGCTTTTTATCATGATGTTTTCAACCAGGTTGTCAGATGCCTTCAATGAGAACAAGCACAGCATCAAGGTCAGGTACTGCACTGAGGGTAGCTAACTTGAAACATTGAAGAGGCCCAAAAGCACACATTATCTGTGTCCTATAGTTCTTTCAACTTGAAAGAAGACTTAGGAAAACATGAGTTCAAATTCTGATCCTGGGGCAAGCCTCTAAGGTCCTGAAGCAATTCCTAGGGAGTTGAGATCTGTGCTCTCTGATTTGTCCAAAGTCTCCAAATGGGAACAGATTCTTTACCCAAAAGAATCATGGGTCCTTTAAGAATGCAATCCTGGGTCCCAGGGCAAACTCAAAAGGGGGAAACTAAAAAATGACAAAAACAATAATTTTAAAATAACCATATAATTATGCAAATGATAGAGCAACTTGTGCAAAGTTAAGAATAAAGCTAAATGTTGTAGAGTTGTTTGAATTGTGTCTAACCCGCCATCACCCCATTTGGAGTTTTCTTGGAAAAGATACCAGAGTGGTTTGCATTTTCTTCTCCAGTTCATTTTACAGATGAGGAAACTGAGGCAAACAGGGTGAAGCAGCTTACCCAAGGTCACATAGCTAGGAAGTGTCTGAGGCTGGATTTGAACTCAGGTCTTCCTGACTCCAGGTGTGGTGCCCTATCCACTGTACCACTTAGCCGTGCCATAAATCTAATTATTAAAATCTAATTAATTACTCCACCAGAAAAAACCTTTACTTACACTTCAATTTTATATGAAATAACTCAATAATTCTGTTCCTTGGTCTTGGTTATCCAGTTAATTTTCTCAACATTCTATTACTCTTGCAGAAACAAAATTTAGAACAGGGGTTCTTAACCTGGGGTCCAATAACTTTTTTTTTAAATAGATTTTATAACTATTTCAATCTAGTTGGTTTCTTTTATAATCCTATATATTTCATTTTATGTATTCAAAACCCTTTGTTCTGAGAAGGGACCCCTAGCAAAAGGGTCTGGGATACAGAAAAGGTTAAGCTTCCCTGCTTTAGAAACTGGCCAATCAATAAACACAATACTGTGTGCCAGGCAAGGTGCTAAGTGCTAGGGATACAAAAAAAAAAGTCAAAAATAGTCCCTGCCCTCAAGGAGCTTACAACCTAATAGGGGAGACCTCAAGCAAACAAAAGGGTACAAATAAGTTATATACAAGTTAAACAGGAAATAGTTAAGAGAGGAGAGTGTAAAATGTCCCCTTACTCGGACTCTGGGGACCCTACTCTAAACGTCCCCCAACTCGGACTCTGGGGACCCTATTCTATAACTTACCTCTTCCAGGTGCTTTCCTCCTCTCTGGCTTCGGTTGTCACCGGCTTCAAGACCCGCTTGAAGAACTAGCACCCCCCCACAGAGCAACCCAGGACTCGGGCAAACAGTAAGGATGTTTATTGCAGCATATACAGGAAGAGAGCTACACACACGCGGTTCCCCTTTTTATACCCTAGCTTTTGATTCCCGCCTCAGAGTGCCGTCATCGCCCGGTGAGCCACTCACGTAGAGCCCCGAAGATAAGGAGACATCTCGCGTGATCATGCCTTCTTCACTGAGACATGCACAGGCCGTCTCCAGGCTGTCGTGGTGCGCCCCCAGTGGCTGATGACGTCAAACACCCTTACAGAGAGCAGCTAGAATTAAGAGAGGTTGGTAAAGACTTCCTACAGAAGCCAAAGAAGCCAATAGATGAAGGAGGAGAGGGAGAGCATTCCAGGCATGGGGGACATCTGAGAGAAAGATCCTAACCCCCAAAGTGCTGCCTTCCAAAATCACTGTGAATTCCCATTTCTCACATGAAAAAGCATCTGGTCAGGATAATCCTGTAAAAGAAACATCTTGGGGTGGGAGTGGGGGGGAGGGAGGAGGCACACATAGCTGTCTTCAAATATCTGAAGAACTACATGAGGAAAAAACATTAGACCTGTACTGGTTGACTCCAAATGGCAAAACTAAGCAACAGGTGGAAATTAGAAAGAGGCAGAATTATACTCATATAATGGAAAGTTTCCTAACAATTAGAGCTGTCCAAAAAAGGAATGGCTGCTATAGGAGGTGGTGAGTGAGTTCCCCTTCACTAGAGGTCTTCAAGTAACAGCTGGATGACAACCTATCAGATGGGGTATGGAAGAGGTTCTTTTGTGGACTAAATGGCCCTAAATTCCCGTCCCACCATGAGATTCTGTAGTTATAAAGACCACTTTTCAAGTCTATTTTACAGACCTGAAATACATTTATTTTTGTATCCCCAGCTACTTATAAGCTCCTTGAGGCCAGGGACAGAGTTCCATTTTTTGTCTTTGAGAATACAATGCCTTGCTTAATTAAGGTTTGTTATAGTGAAATATTGGACCCCAGGTTAAGAGCCCCTGTTCTAAATTTTGTTTCTGCAAGAGTAATAGAATGTTGAGAAAATTAACTGGATAACCAAGACCAAGGAACTGAATCATTGCTGGTTTTGAAAGGTCATAATTTTAACCTTGCCCGGAACAAATTTTCCTATGGGTTACTTTAAGCCAATTAGTGACTATTACCAACATTAATTTAAAAGTGGCAAGGTTATGCATTTTTCCCAGGCTATCAGCTAATTAGGTTAGTAGGAACAATGTCAGGAATGGCCTTATTCTCCATTTTCCTGGGAAATGTGCCCAGAGGCCATTAGACAGTGACTCCATTCAATAAACACCATAAATATAGTAAATAATATAGTTTCAAAGTTTTTAAAAATCAATGATGCCAAGCCAGTAAACAACCTATCCTTCTAGAGTACATTCATTTAGGTCCAAGTCACATCCTGGGTGAATAATAGCAGATGAGATCCTTAAACATGGTGCCTGCCCTTCTGAGAAGGGATATCAAAGCTCAGCTTCATTTGTCTCCCTGGCATATATTCTGGGCCTCTGAGGGAGTGGGGCAAGGGGGGAGGCCTTAATCAGTGAGTGGATTGGTAATTTTAAGAAAAACTTCACAAAAGATTTTGGGGAGGAGGTAAAATGTAGTTTAGAAGGACTAAGTTGGGGGAGACTGGGACAGAATTTGAAAAGAATGGGTGATGGAAAATGGATGGTGGTACAATGGATCGAGCACGGAAATGCTCGACCTCAAACACGAGCCGTATGTTCCGGGGCAGGTCACTTAGATGCTCCCCGCCTTAGTTTCCCCATCTGTAAAATAGGAATACTTATAATAGTGCCTACTTCCAAGGCTTGTTGTGAGGATAAAATGAGATAATATCTGTAAAGCACTTTGAAAACTTTAGAAAGTAATATAAAATGCTAGCTGTTATTATTTTTAAAAGAATCACACGATTTCAAAGTTGTAAGGCATCTACCTGGGAGGCCATCTAGTCCAACCCTTTACCAAACAGGAATCTCTTCTCTATCACAGATTTAGAGCTGAAAGGGGTCTCAGAAGTTATCACACCACCACTTTCATTTTTACTGATGCAGAGACAAAAGGGCCAAAAAGGGAAGCTGACAAGTAAGTGGTCATCAAACCTTTGCTTGAATAATTCCAATGAAAGAGATTCAATTACTTCTAATTACGTCCAATTGTACTTTGGAGAAGGAAAGAAGCTAGGGTTACCTGAGCCAATGTCTGTTGTAGTCTGCCCATTCCCTCCACCTGAAACTGTAGGGAGTACAGTCAAGGACTACTTCCCTCCTTCCTTGGAGCAGAAAAAGAATACCAAAGCTGGGCAATTGTTGGAATGAAGAACCAGAGAAATGGAAACTTAACAAAACCTGAAGCAGCCACAGAAGAGGCATCAGTGCTAATGAAGTCTTATTTCTTCTTAGTAGATGAGAAAACATGGCAGATATTGTTGGAAGGGATGGAGGGAGTGGGGATAGGGGAGGGGCAGCTGGGGATGGGAACCAACCATCCTAATAATAACAAAGAAAGGGACTTTGCCTTGGTTTTCTCTGCTGGGGATGGGCACCTTTGAACTCTGAACTCATGAAGTGGCCCTCTTCAATCACAGAGACTTTGCCTGTGTTTTTAGTGAGCTGATGTTATCTGAGATGATAAGACATTGATGTATAAATGTATGAGCTGCTCTCCCATTCTCTGTATCCATACTTTATCAGTTCTCTCTGTCTTTTTCTTTCTCTGTCTCTCTCTTCCTTCCTCCCTCTTTGTGTCTGTCTCCATCTGACTGTCCTCTCCATGTCTTTTTCTATCTGTCTGGGTCTTTGATTCTCTCTCTGTCTCTCTCTCTCTGTCTCTCTCTCTGTCTCTCTCTCTGTCTCTCTCTGTCTCTCTCTCTCTCTGTCTCTCTCTCTCTCTCTCTCTCACACACACACACACACACACACACACACACACACACACACACTGTTTGGGGGATTTTTTTCTCTGAAAAAGGATTTCATCTGTGACCAGCCAAAGATTTTAATGCATAAATGTACTGACTGCTCTCCTCTTTACCACATTCATACTTTACCAGTTCTCTCTGCATCAATCTCTGTCTCCACCTCTCTATGTCTCTCTCTTCCTCCTCTTCCCTGCCCCCCCCCGTGTGTGTGTGTGTGTGTGTGTGTGTGTGTGTGTGTGTGTGTGTGTGTGTGGCTCTGTCCATTTTTCTCTGTCTCCTCTCTCCTCCCTCTCACAAGCACAGACATGGACATTGCTTGGGGGATTTTTTTTTACTCTTTAAAAGGATTTCATCTGTGGCCAGCCCTAGACTTTTAGGCCTGAATGAGTCTTTCAAATTGATTTTTTTTTCTCTCTCTAACTTAAGGAAAAGCTTGTACTAGTCAGCCCTTGCTGAATCCTTTTGATGCTAATTCCTTGTTTTCTGGGTCGGAGAAATACAGTTTCCCTATCTATATTGGCAGGATGAATAAGGTCAGCTACCTTGGGGAAAACCAGGACAACTCCCATCTTGTACAGGGAAGTAGAAAAGCCACCAGGTCTTGCCAAGAATTTTGAAGTCATGAGTCCACATTGGGATAAAGAACAAAATCAATGTGGAATAAAACTGAGCCATTTTGCCAGAGGGATGGGGTTTTAAAAGGAGGGATTCTCTGCCTTTAACCCCAGTTACTGTGTATCTATTTTGTATAAACCTGTAGAAATACTGATATCCCTTCCCCATTGAGACTTTCCCCATTGCGGTTTAGGTATCTCGAGAGTGGGCATAAGAAATTAAAAGGAAATTTTCAAGGAATTTTGCTGCTGTTGTCATTTGTCCTTTGTTCTGGAAGAGGAAGCTTTGCAGAAGGCCAGTAAATGACGCAGAGCCTATGATCAAATACTCAACCCAAATTTATATTAAGTTACTATAAACACCTCATAAGAGAAAAAGAAAAAGTTCAAATTTCTTCTCCAGTATGCAAGAAGAGCCAAAACCTGTTATGCGGATTTTCCAGATTGCAGGGGCCTGGGGACACTAAGCCCTGGAATGTGGAAGGGATAACTATATATGTTGTTTCTTCCCATGGAACATAAGCTCCTTGAAGGGAGTGACTGTTTCTTTTTTGTGCTCCATCCCCAGCACTTAGCACAGTGCTTGATATATAATAGACATTGATAAAAAAAAGCTTGTTGACTTGATTGGTTCATTCCTGAGGCAAACATGACATGAGAAAGGCAAAAAAAAAGGTGCAAAATTGTACCAAGGATATCAAGAAGACTGATATAAGATGTACGGCTACTTTGCCAACAAAATGGTTAAAAATCATAAAACAGCCTCAGACTAGCTATGTGGCTCTAGGCAAGTCACTTAACTCCAGTTGCCTCCAGAAAAAAAAAATAAAATGTAAAAAAAAAATTATAAAACAATCTTATCAAATGGGCAAAGCTGGAGGAAGTGGGAAAGTTGTGGGATGAGAGGACGACTAGGTGGTGCAGTGGATAGAATGCCAGGCCTGGAGTCAGAAGGACCTGAGCTCAAATCCAGTCTCCGATACTTACTAGCTGTGTGACCCTGGGTAAGTCACTTAATGCTGCTTGCCTTAGTTTCCTCACTTGTAAAATGAGCTATAGAAGGAAATGGTAACCACTCCAGTATCTTTGCCAAGGAAACCCCAAATGGGGTCACAAAAAGTCAGACACAACTCAACAACAACAACAAATGATGAGAGAAAAAAAAGAGAGGTGGGCCACATAGAGAGGGAGAGGGTAACCAATAGCTATGTTATATGTTCTACTGGCATCTGTGCAACGTGAAGAGAACGGGAAGAAAATTAGCAGTGCTTTAGGTAGATAATTCTGAAGCTAAGTTACAGGGGGACATCAGTAGGGATCACACAGGATGGACAGGTACAGATGGATTGCAATCTGTACCATGGAAGAGTATCTATACCTGCAAAGATCAAAATATGGGAAAATCAAAAAGGATTCAGACTAGCTTTCTAGTCAGATTTCCTAGGCCGGCTGAGAGGTAGTACACAAGTAAATACGCAAAGAAATTGCAAGCAAGCAGCAAATGATGCCAGGAATGGGAGCAAGAAAACAATAAGATTGATTTTCTTTGTGGGATCGCTATGAATGATAGTGATTTTAAAATAGCATTAGCATAGGGGGTCAGTCTTGTAAGCAAGCATTGTGGAGGCCAGTGCTAGAAAGAGAAACACAGGAAGAAAAGTTGTTGTTGTTGAGTTGTTTCAGTCATATACAACTCTCCGAGACGCCATTTGGGGCTTTCTTGGCAAAGATCCTGGAGTGGTTTGCCATTTCCTTCTCCAGATCATTTTACAGATGAGGAAACTGAAGCAAACAGGGTTAAATGATTTGCCCAGGGTCATGCAGATATTAAATCTCTGAGGCCAGATTTGAACTCAGGAAAATGAGTCTTCCTGATTCCAAGCCCCGTGCTTGCGAATGTGAATGACCCCATTTCACTGTGCCACCTAGCTAGGGTATATCCCTAAACAGATATAACTCCCCCCCACCCCCCGAGTATGCCAACACCAAGATATGCTACCATCAGGCATTTTTACAATAGCTTACTTTCAGGAAGTTAACCCAAAAAATTGATAAAAATCAAAGAATTCTAGAGCTGAGATTTCAAGAGTCGGTTCTTCTCTATTCTTTGGTGTTGGACATTCCAGTCAAATTGGCCTGCTACAGTAGTTTGTAATTTTCTTGAAAAATAAAATAAAATAATTCAATTTATTGACTTATAAAATAAAGCTTACAATTCTTTATATCTTAAACTTTGAATAGTCTTCGTTTTGCTACAATTATTTGTTTTACATGTTGAGTTATGCATTGGGTCCACAAGATTTTGACATAGCATTCTAAGTCTTCATTATGAAACCATGCTTTTGGACATTAAGCAGACCTTCGATAAGCAGACTGTTTTTCCAAGTCTGATCTTGATTATAGCCCACTTCAAGCAGTATTTCATCTCTACTTGGGAATATCTGTAACTCTAGAACAATTCTACTTGTCAGTAAATCAATATGTTATTAATCACTATGCATCATTCCCTCAATGGGGACAAAACTGAAATTAGACAGGTTCATTAGAATTTACAATTTCCAAAACATTACAGGGGTATGGTGAAGGAAAGGGGCTGGGGGGAGATGCTATACAGTCTGAGGAAGATACATATATTGGTTTTGATATAGTTTTGAATTAAAAAGTAATTTTCATCAGTAAAAACTATTGTTTTCTAATCTTAAGTACTTCAGCCTTTATATTGTCCTACTCAGGACAAGCATTTTTTTCTTTATATCTGCATTTAGTACCTTTTTTTTTACTGATTTGCTCAATTTTCTTCCAACTTCAAGAAGACTACAGCATGCTATAGGCCCAGGGAATCAACAGCAATCAGTCCAGCCATAGAATCCCTATGAGGGTCTTTGCTTATTTTCTGAGGATTAATTTGACTGTTTTGCAGCAATTTTTTTTTTCAGTTTTTGGCAATGTTTTTCGTTTTCTCCCAACACTTTACTTTGAACTTTGGTGTGAATGACCCCATTTCACTGTAGACTTGATTGATCCTTGAGATATTTGTCTTCTCTGTATCAGCAGCTACAGCAATATCTCTAATAGCCATTGAATTGAATATTCTAAAAACTATGACTTTTGCATATTTCCATGGAGTAATATCCATTTTTTTTAACACAGGACTGAAAACACAGAGGAAGAGAACAACAAAACACACTTGTATTTCCTGAGATCAATATGCTCTCAGAATGATAGAAAATGAACTAAAAAGTGGGGGAAATAGTTCAATCCGGGACAATCTGGTCAGGGTCAGATGTTCTATGTTTTGCATCAGTGGCAGGACATGCACAATCATTGTCATCAAAAAATGAAACCAAATCAAGATCACTGATTGTCTCAAGTAATTCCAACATCACTGTTGCTGTTGCCTATACATGACATTCTATCTGCCAGCTTTTTGTGTCTGACAAAATGATTCCCCATGATTGGAGTGAATTCTGGGCTTGCCTCTGCCTGGTAGAATACCCAATTTCCTTCCAAAGACAACAGGGCTGCTTCTTCCTACTGTCTTTTCCTTATCCCCTCAAGTATTAGCAACCACTCATTCTTGTAAATTACTTTGTATTAAAGTTTACGTATTTTGTATCCATTTACTTTGGTGTTTGTTCTATCACTTCCAAAAGAAAATAAACTTGAAGGCAGGACCCGTTTGTTTTTGCTTTTCTGTTCTTCTAACAGTGCTTGGCATGTATTAAGTGCTTTATAAATGTTTCTCAGACGGAATAAAACTTGCAGATACCTTTGTCTGAAGAATGAATAATCCAAGGAAATTCAAGTCCACTTTCTAAGATTCCAGATTTTATTGTGGCATTTAAAAAAAGTTTGAGAGACATAATTTAATCATTTTATTAATAAGGCCTGCATGTTTATTAATAGAAGAATGGTTGTTTGGCCGTCGCTCTGTTAGACCAAAGGTCCTCCTGGCAGTGGGCTCACAGTCTATATGCCCTTGGAAGAGCAGGTATGCCTGAGGGGGGCAATCAGCTCTGATAGGTTAATAATTAATGAGAGAATGAATATTACAATGAGGTACTGGGCTATATTCCAATGAAGGTCTTGGGGTATATGACTTAGATCATCCAAGTCTTAGTCAAAGAGATTTACCAATTTCTGTATCACCTGTCTAACAAAAGGGAGCATCCACACTGCCCACACCTGCATGAGCAAACACAATGAGCAGGAATCCATCCATTAGCCAAAACTTAGAATTTCTTTTACTATCTAATTAGATCTTGGCCTGGGTAAATCTTTGTCTAAGATTTCTCACACTGGTTTATTTCTGGATGTGGACGTAGAAAAGGGGGAAAACTTTGATCCTAGTTCAATCATTAGTTACTAATATGAGAGTAATAATTATTTCTCTCGTTACAATGGAAAGAGCATTGGATTTGGAGTCAAAGGGTTTGGATTTAAATACTGTTTCTATCATTTAGTACCCATATGACTTAGGTAAATTATTTAATCTCTTGGCCTCAGTTCCTCCTTCCCCCTACACCATCTACTCTCTAGATCCCCCACCCCCCCCATAAAACGAAAGAGCTGGATTTATATGGCTTTTAGTGCTCCTTAAAGTTCTAAATTGATACTTCCACTTGCTCAGATAATGTCCCAAAATGTCTAACTGGGTATATTGAGGCTTATTTATTTATTTAGACTTCAAACAATTCATCCCCTGGTAGATTCCATATTTGGATAAGATTGGTCATAAACCCTTGAAGGCTGTACCAGGATTGAACACGCTCATTCAGTCTTTTTTTTTTTTACATTTTAAATGACTTGTTTATTTACTTTTATTTTACAAGATTCAGTTCCACTTTCACTTGAGTTTCAGATTTTCTCCCCTCCCTTCCCGCCTCCCCCATGGTGGCGTGCAATCATGTATAGGATCTGCAAATACTTTCACATTGTACAATAGTTTGGTTATATGGAAGGGTTGTAACCAATGACGCTCATTCAGTCTTAATCAAACTGGAAATGCTGCAGAAACGGACTGGTTATCTGTCTCTGGATAACCAACCTAGCTGTGTCCAGAGATGCTTATCCCCAGAATGATTTTTTTCAGCCTTGACAACTCATGAAATATTCTACTTAAAACAGAGAAGCTGTGATCTGCATTAGAAGAGGGCACCCATGACTAATAAGACCACCAGTCTTGATGTCTGGAAGAGGAAAAGGCTGATAGGTTTGATACATGAAATCAACTCTTTAGTGCCCCTCACTGAGTGCTGAATTGTCCATCTATTCATCGTTTGATGTTATGGCTTAAGTTTCTGGGTTTTTGTTGTTTTTTCCTTTCTAGCTACTGGTTATTTTACCCACTCAGTCCATCAGTGAGATTCCTGACCAAGATGGAGTTACTGCTTCCTTAACTAGCACCACATTTTGAGGCATCCTTTGTTTCCTTTGAACCCCCAAAAAGAAAGAAGTTGTTCTCACAGTCTGGAGGCTTTGTAAATGACAGATGGAAGAATTCCATGTGTTTTGAAAGCCTTTTGTCCCATTTTTAGCTTTCTACTTAGCATGAGGTTCCTGAGATCCTCTGAACAGCAGCTTGAGAGAAATCTCAGAGTCCCAGTTTGTGTGGTGGTTTTCTTTACTTTAAGAAACTAGGATATTTAGGAACTTGCAGGCACCATCATTTTTATTGCTTTAACAGCACTTGGTGGAATCCTCCATCCACAACAAATATTCATCAAGTATCTTACAAAGTACTCAGCCCTGTTCCAGGCTCTTAGGGGATGCAGTGGTTTAAAACAAAATCCCTTTTTTTAAGGAGCTCACAATTCCATTGGACTGACACCACAAACACCCTCAAAGTAATAAAAATAAAATAAAAGTCAGTTTAATAAGAGCTGACTGCTCTACACACCCTTAAGGTTTACAAAGCACATTTCAGTACATTATTTTATTTGAACTTCACAGCCACCTGGATAAGTGGATGTTAAGATTTTTTTTGCAGATGAAGAAAATGAAGCAGAATGAACATGAATGAAGCAGGATTGGAACCCTAGTTTTCTTATTCCAAATCCCATTGTGCCACATTGCCTCTTGACATGATTAATTTGGCATGTTATTTCAGGACTGTAGGAGTTCATGGGAGATAAAGTGGTTAGGGAAACTTTTGGGGGAATAGGTGGAGTTAAGTTTGGCCTTGGAATTCAATGTGCTTACGAAAGGAAAAGTACTATATGACTCTGTCACTATATTGTGGAGGGAGTGGGTTGTGAATCAGAGTGAGTAGCTTCCTCTACATCTACCAAGTAGAGTAGATGGATTTGGAGTCTTACTTAGAGCCTTAAAGAGGTGCATGGGCCACTGAGACACGTTCAGGGTCCCTAGGCAAGAGTCCTGATCTTCCTGACTTCTAAACCAAGCCTCTACTCATTGTATTGTGCAGTACTTCTTGTGTTTTGTTTAACTGTATTTATTTGTTACAAGGCAGAAGACTGAAGGGTGGGGGTATAGAGGGCAATGAATGTGATATCAAATAAAAGGCATCCTTCAGAATAAGGAAGGAAGGGGTAGGGGGAAAAGAGAAGGGGAGGGAGGAAGGAGGGAAGGAATGAACAAATGAATAAACGAAGGAATGAAGGAAAGAAGGAAGGAACGAAAGAACAAGGGAATGAAGGAAAAAACAAAAGAAGGAAGGAAAGAAGGGAGGAAGGAAGGAAGGAAAGAAGGAAAGGAAAGAGGAAAGGAAAGAGGAAAGGAAAGGAGAGGAGAGGAGAGAAGAGGAGAGGAGAGAAGAGGAGAGGAGAGGAGAGGAGAGGAGAGGAGAGGAGAAGAAAGGAAAGGAAAGGAAAGGAAAGGAAAGGAAAGGAAAGGAAAGGAAAGGAAAGGAAAGGAAAGGAAAGGAAAGGAAAGGAAAGGAAAGGAAAGGAAAGGAAAGGAAAGGAAAGGAAAGGAAAGGAAAGGAAAGGAAAGGGAAAAAGAAGGAAGGAAAGGAAAGGAAAGGAAAAAAGAAGGAAGGAAAAGAAAGGAAGAAAAAAGAAATATGAGAGAGAGAATGGAGGAAGGAAGGAAGGATGGAAGGAAGGAAGAATGGAAGGAAGGAAGGAAGGATGGAAGGAAGGATGGAAGGAAGCATGGAAGGAAGCATGGAAGGAAGGAAGGATGGAAGGAAGGAAACAAGGAAGGAAGGAAGAAAGGAAGGAAAGAAGGAAGGAAAGAAGGAAGGAAGGAAGGAAGGAAGGAAGGAAGGAAGGAAGGAAGGAAGGAAGGAAGGAAGGAAGAGATTCATACTTAGTGTCAGCCCTGGGACACAAATCCAGTCCTCTTTGTTTTACACTATGCTTCCTTCGTCCAGAGAGACAAGTAATATCCAACTAGATAACTCTAAGATTTTCAGCCCATATAAATAAGACTAAGAGACAGGGAGACTGAGAGGAATGACAATACAGTGGGAAAAGATGATGAGTTAAGCTTTGAATATTTTGATTTTGAAATTTGTAGCAGAACATCAGCAGCTCAAGGAAGGGGAAAAACTGAAGATATAAATATGGGAATCATTCTCATAATTCAACCGTGTCAGTCCAACTCTTACGAAAGGAAAGTCCAACTCTTCATGATCCCATTTGGTGTTTTCTCAGCAGAGATACTGGAGGGGTTTGCCATTTCCTTCTCCAGCTCATTTTACAGATGAGGAAACTGAGGCAAACAGGGTGAAGTGACTTGCTTAGAGTCTGAAATTAGTGTGTCAAACTGGATCTAAACTCAAGTCTCCTCAACTCCAGCTGCCCATAGTAGAAAACCCTCTAGCTCAAATCCAGCTCTATCACTTATCTGACCTTGGCAGGTCATTTCCCTCTCTGGGTCTCAGTTTTCCCAATTATAAAATGAGGGGTTTGTACTAAATGGCCTCCCAAGTCCCTTCCAGTTTTAATGAGGATAATCACACACACACACACACACACACACACACACACACACACACACGCATATGTTTTGTATATATACATACACACATACATATGCACATACATATATTATATATACATACATATGCCCATTCACATTATCTATATTATATGTGTTGGGTGGATGGATTTGTGTATGTCTGTATCATATACATACATACATATATATGACATAATGAGATATATAGTATATATGCGTGTGTGTGTATATGTGTGTATATATACATATATATATATATATATATATATATATATATATATATATATATACATATACTACATATCTCATTACATCGCTTAAGAAAAAAATTGTTACGTGATGCACCACTCTATCTTCTCAACTGTACTAAAGACCATGGCCTGGAGAAGACTCTTTCAACTCCTAACTGCCTGCACCCTGCCTTCCAACTCTTCTCTCCCACTGCTGAGTGCCTCAGGGTTGCCGGTAATAGCAAGCACACCCCAACCATGTTTTACTTTACCCTTCCTTCTCCAACCATCTCTGACCAACCAATTGACCAGCACCCCTCCCCACACACATTCACCACCTCCTACTTTTCATTCCAGAATCACAATCAAATCAATACCATCATTGCTCCTAGTAATGGTGCATCCATCTGATCCAGTCACCATTCCTGTAATTTTCTAAGCCAAAAGACCTCTCACTGACTTGCACACCCCTATATGTCCATCAGGCACCATTCTTTAAGGGCCTCCTAGTGCCAGGCACTGTGCCAAGCACTGGAGATACAAGAAAGGCCAAGAACAGTCCCTGGTCTCAAGGAGCTCCGCATATAATGGGGAGACAACATGCAAATAACTATGTACAAATAAGATAGACAGATATTATATACATATATATACACATATATACATATATACACGTATATACGTATGCACGCACATTATATATGTGTGTGTGTGTATACATGTATGTGTATAAAAACACATATATAAGATCAACTGGAAATAATGGACAGAGGGAAGGCGCTCAGAGTAAGGCAGACTGGAAACAGTTTCCTGCACAAGGAATGACTTTAGTGGGAACTGAAAGGAAGCCAGGGAAATGAGGAGGTGGAAATGATGAGGAAGAGTGTTTCAGGCATGGAGGACGACCAGTGGGAAGTGGGAGATGATATGTCTTGCAAGCAAGGATGCCAGTGTCACTAGGTCATAGAAAATGTGAAGAGCAGTGACGTGAGAGGTAGAAAGAGATTGGGTTATGAAGGTTAAAAGCCAAAGAGAGGATTTTACATTTGATCTTGGGGGTAACAGGGAGCCAGTGGAGCTGATTGAATGTGTTGGGGGTGGGGGAGCTAGGGAGGGTGACAAGGTCAGACCTGTGCTTAAGGAAGAACAAATTAACAGTTAAATGGAGGATAGGCTAGAGTGGAGGAGACACTTGAGACCTTGAGAACAACCAGCAGTTTATTATTAGGATATATTTGTAGTCTCCTCTAGTGGAATGTAAACTCCTTGAGGGCAGAGGCAGTCTTTGTTTTGTGTACTTGCATCTCACCAGCCTAGCTCATTGCTTGGCATATAATAAAGGCACAATATATTTTTTTTTGATTCATTCATTCGTTATTCTAAATTGTCACTGATGGTTTGGAGGTTTTCTTGTTGTTGTCGAGTCATTTCTGATACTTCACAACCCCATTTAGGGTTTTCTTGGCAAAGATACTGGAATGGTTTGCCATTTTTTTCTCCAGCTCACTTTACAAATGAGTAAACTGAGACTAACGGGGGTGGAGCCAAGATGGCAGCGTAGCAGCAGCAACATATCGCAGCTCTCACATAGCCACCCCAAAATACCCATAAAATAGGACTCTAAACCAATCCTAGAACTCCAAAACACACACAAA
>CM053580.1:555313689-555354358 GCA_028627135.1 Pseudochirops cupreus
ACTGGAACTTGAGATACACAGGCACTGCAGTTGGGAGATCCATCCTGCCCTACCAAAAAGTGACATAGGAGAGAATAGACTGGGGGAGGGGGGACACACTGGGATGGCTGTTTTGGGGCGGTGGGTGGGGGAAAGACGGGGAGAAAATATGTAACTCAAAATCTTGTGAAAATGAATGATGCAAACTATAATAAAATTTTAAAAAAAACTGAGACTAACAAGGTTAAGTACTTAAAAGTAGCCTGGGTCACACAGCTAATTTCTGAGGATAGTTTTGAACTCCTACAGATGAGTCTTCCTGACTCTAAGCCTAGCACTCTATGCACTGCACCTCTGTTTTTGTTTAGCCTCAAGTATATACAGTAATAAAACAAAACAAAACAAAACAGATGCCATCACATAGATGCTGTACCATTTATACCCTGGTGGTAAATTTAACTTAGATCTGAATAATTTTACAGTATCTCAGAGTTGTAAGTGATGTCAACAGCCATCTCCTCCAACTGGGACCTAACCAAATAGGCATCCAGTCTTTGTTGGAAGACTTCTGGTGAAGGGGAATCCCTTTGCCTCCGAGGACAACTCGTTCCATTTTGGGACGGCTCTAATTTCTTAGGAACTTGTTTCCTGACATCAAACCTAAATTTGTTTCATTGTAACTTTCACCCATTGCTGGTTCCATCCTCTGGGGCCAAGCAGAACATATTTTAACTCCTCTTCTAAATCACAGCCCTTCAAATACTTGAAAATTGCTATTAAATTGCACCGACACACACAGTGTTGCTGAAGTAGAAATAAGTAGGGAGAGAGTGATTGTTACATCTTAGAATTAGTGACAGAGTAGAAAAGGAAAATTGACACAGGCTAGTATTATCCTTTGCTTTGTGATTTTTCAAAGGTGGAGGGAAAGGGAATAAGCAATGGTGAAGTGCCAGGCATCATGCTAAGCACTTTTACATATATGATCTCATTCAATCCTCATGACAAAGAGTTATGAGAAAGGACAGGTAGGCTCCCATCCTCTAAAATTCAATAAGAGGAATTGGCTCAGAAAAAATGGTAAGCTCTTCAGAATGGAAATGCGAAGACTGAAAGAGAAAAAAAATCCTCAGTGAGGAGGAAAGAGGGTATTGTGTCAAAAAAAAAAAACTCATGAAGGCTCCAGAATACTGCTTAGTGCAGTGATCAGACATGACTTTAGAAAGTTGCTGGTGAAGCATGCCTTCTGACCTGTAAGGGAGAGGTGGTGGGCTAGAGGTGTAGACTGAGGCTTTCATTTTCACACATGGCCAACATATTGATTTATTCTACATGACTGTACTTCTTAGACTAGGAAGTATGATGGTGGTGATGAGGGAAAAAGTATTCAGTGGGAAATGATAGTCCACAAGCAAATATTAAACACTTAACTATTTGCTACTCAACATGTTAAGCACCCGGGAATAAAAAAGAAAGGCAGAGCCCCTGCCCTCAAGGAGCTAATGGTCTAAGTGGAAAAGGACATGCAATCACCTAGGTATATATAAGATGTAAACTAAGTAGATAGAAAGGTGAAGGGACCAGATAAGGACTCCTGCCAAAGGTATAATTTGTGCTGAATCTTTTTTAATAATAGTTTATTTTTCCCAATTCCATGTAAAAACAATTTTTAACATTCATTTTTTAAATTTTTGAGTTTCAAATTTTCTCCCTCCCTCCCTCTCTCCCCAACAGTAAGCAATCTGATATACATTATACATGTGAGATCATACAAAAGATATTTCCAAATTAGTCATGATGTAAAGAAAACGAAGACAAAAAAAGACACCAAAAAAAGGTAAAAAAATAGTACGCTTCAATCTGCATTTAGACTCCATCAGTTCTTCCTCCACAGGTGGATAAGATTTTTTATCATAGGTCCTTTGGAGCTGAATCTTTTAAGAAAGTCAAGGACTCTTAGAGGAGGAGGTGAGGAGGGAGAGCTTTCCAGGCATGCTGGATGGTCAGTGGAACAACACAGAGTCAGGAAGTGGAGTTCCATGTGGGAGGAACAGCAAAGAGGCCAGTGCAGGTCAGTCAGAGAACTCACGATGATGGACAGGAAGGGAAGGGAAGGGAAGGGAAGGGAAGGGAAGGGAAGGGAAGGGAAGGGAAGGGAAGGGAAGGCGAGACACGGCAAGAGAAGGCAAGGCAAGGCAAGTCAAGGGAAGGCATTACTAAAACTATTCTTAGGAAAAGAAAAACAACAATTTGGATGCACAGGGAACTCTTGAACCAACCTAGATTTTTAAAAGACATATACATAAAAGACATATACATAAAGCAAAGACAAATGAAGAAGAATGAATGTAAGAGTCACATAAAATAGTGTCAGCACAGAGAGTGGAGGGAAGAGGACCAAGGATGAATAATGGTGAGAATGAACTGAGGTTGGTGAGGAATTCATTAGATAGATCACCTCCTCCTTACTGTGTCATGCACCCCTATGCAGTCTGGTGAAGCTTACAAACACCTTCTTAGAATATGCACTATGTGAAACCTGCTAATAATACAAGCAAATAAGACAGAGACTGCCCTCAAGGAGCTTATATTCGAATGGAGCAAAGAAAACACATAAAGAAGTGCTGGAAGGGGTTGAGGGCAAGTGCCTTCACACAGTAGTATTCTGTGCTAGGGACTCACCAATCAGGAGGGCGGCCCTGCCAGGGAGATGTTGTCTTCAGGATGGGAAGGTGAAGTCCAGGAATGATAAGTATTTTTCTGGGAATTGCTGCTTTATGGGTTGAATTTAGTAGCAGGAAACCACCAGCCTTTGTTTCCAAAGAAAAACTATGAGGTTCCCTTCAGAAGGTTTTGTCTGGCCCTTGTGGCAAGGGCAGAAAAATTCTTTTTTAAATAAAACCTTTAAAGGTATAACAGGGATGAAAGTGAATAATGAAGGAGAAACCAACCGCAGCACACCTACACAAATGGGAAAAGAAATTCTTTGCTGGCCCCAACTAATGATTCCCTGACACCTCTAATCATCAGACTAATTGGCCAGAAACTTTAAGCTCATTTTGCTTCCCACCTTCTTGTCAGAGCCTCTAAGCAAAAGAGAAGATGCAAATAATCATTTGGAAATTAAAATAAAAATCAGAGGTAACCAGCAAACAATGGGAGTTTTACCCTAATTCCGTAAACAGGGAAGTCCCAGCCATTGGGATTATAGTGTCCAGTTCTTTCTTCCCAAAGGGGCCCTAAATTTGAGATAGTCTAATTGATGTAGTTCAACTCTATTACTCCCAAGTTTCCTCTGCTCTCTCTGTGAAAAGAGAGAAAGAGAAGAACTAAGGTTTGTACCAGGACAGTGGATGCTGCTCAGGAACATCAGGCCCTATCTAGCCAAAGAAGCAACATGTCCTCCATTTTTCTTTGTCCTTCAGCCAACCAGTATATGACATACCCTTGGTAAAGTCTGGCTTTATACCAAGGAATAAAAAAGAAAAATTGCTTCACATAAATTTGTAAATTTCATAGCATTACACCGAGGTCTACAATCAAGGAAAACGTAGTGACTTTCAAGCCACGGAACCTAGATGTTATTGACCTCTCTTTCCTTCAATTCTCTACTCTCTTGGCTTCTAACAATAACCACACTCTCCTCCTCCTCCTCCTCCTCCCCCTCCTCCTCTTCCTGCTCCTCTCTCTCTGTCTCTCTCTGTCTCTCTGTCTCTGTGTCTCTCTGTCTCTGTCTGTCTCTGTCTCTGTCTGTCTCTGTCTCTCTATCTCTCTCTCTTTCTCTGTCTCTCTGTCTCTGTGTCTCTGTGTCTCTCTCTCTGTCTCTGTCTCTCTGTCTGTATGTCTGTGTGTCTGTCTGTCTTTCTCTCTCTCTCTCTCTTTCCCTTCTTTTTCACTTTCCTTTCCTGATTCCTTTTTCAGACCCTTAAAGAAAGACAAACATTTTCTCAATACTCTTCATCTACTCTCTACCCTCTGTGAATTCATCCATTCCGGTGGCTTGATTTATCATAGACAGGATCCAAAAATTCCTAGTTGGAAAGGACCCTAACAGTCATCTAGTCTAAGACGTATCTGAAAGGCATCCCCACTATGGGAGGTGGTTTGAATTCAGTGTCTGCTTGAAGACCTCTAAGGAGGAGAAACCCACCATTTCTTACCTTTGGACAGCTTTTGTTGTTAGGAAAGTTGGTTGTTGTTGTCCTTGCATTCCCTGACATGCAGCCCAAATTTTCATTCTTGTCACTTTTATTCATTATTTCTGTTTCTGAATTCTAGGGCCAGGCAGAATGGGTTTGAATCAGTCTTCCATAGGAACACAGCTATGATGCCTACCCTGAGTCTTCTTTTCTCCAAGCTAAACAACATCGGTTCCTTCTGCTGATCAACATATGACAATAAGTATCACACAGGATGAATGGATCAGTGATTGAAAAAGTATCTATTAAGCACTTATTGTGCCAAGCACTTTGTTAAGCTCTGGGGATGCCAATACAAAAGGCAAAGATGAGGAATGTATATTTTCATGGGGAGAGAAGAAGAGTAGGGAAAGTTACAGGGATGGTTTAGTGGTATCATTGGGGAGTAGATGAACACATATTATCCAAAGGCAAGAGCAGTTTATCTGATCATGGTTTACAGGTTCAGAACTAGAGGGACAACAGGGCAGGGAAGGAAGGAAAGAAGAATGGTAGTGACAGAGGGATAAGGCAGTTAGTGAGAAGGGCTGGAGGGAGATGACCTGTTTCAAAGTCAGGAGTAAGAGCTAAGAAATTGAGGATAGGGTGCAATACAGCACACACAAACAAGGAGATCTCCAAGTTCGTAACGCAAGAGTTCTTAACCTGGGGTCCACTAACTTGTGTTTTTATTTTTTGTTAATTTGATAACTGTGTGTTAATGTAATTTCTTTCTAATGCTGTATATTTTATTTTATACATTTCATTATCCTGAGTACTGGTCCATAGGTTTCATCAGACTGCCAAAGGAATCAATGATAAAGAAGAGGTTAAGAACCACCTACATAGGAGCTCCCTATACTAGTAAAATTATAGGCATGATGAAAAAAAAATATAGGTGTATATATAAACACATACATGAGTGTGTGTATACATATGTACACATGTGTGTATATACATGTGCATGCACATGTGTATAGAAACACACATATAAAGAAACATGGACAGACAAAGAAAGGGACAGAAACCAAGAGAGAGGTATCCCAAAGACCCATTCTACTCCACACTAATGTTTGGACTCATTACCCTCTTGGTAGGGGATCAAATTCCTTGTCGTTATTCCCCAAGGTCCTTGTGGTCTTACCCCCTTTCCTGCCTATGTTCAACCTTGCCTTCCATCTACCATAAACATAAGCCTTCCATTATGTATACATCCCCAGTTCATGCCCATCACCAAGTCCAGAATTATCTCACAGGTAATCTCAATCCATGGCCACATCACTGGGTGTCAGGGGTCTTAAGAAGACAAGATAGTCAGTTTTCAATGAGTTTTTTTGACACCCAATTCCCCAAGTTTCTGTTGTTCCTGTCCAAGGATCCATGTCAATTCTTGTCTTTCAAAATTCAGTTCACAACGCACACCCTTTGGGGAAGTATCCTATAATGATTACATCCCACTTCAATTCTTCTTCACTGGGCCATGCATTGTCTTGGAACTCAGTATGAACTCACCTCCTAAACATTGCTTTCTAGATGATCTGAAGTTTCTTCATGGGTACACAATGTCCATCCCTAACCAGATTCCCTAGGAACATGGACTAGATTTCCTCACTTAACTATTAACTGCAGCTAGTCTAGGGTTCTTTTAACACAAGGAAATATCAGTCAGTGGGACTAATTAATTTGCAGGGGTGACCACCTAAGAAAACCCAACTCTTGGGATATGTACCTAATCTAACTAGTTACAAGCTCATTTTTGAATTTTTATACCCCTAAGGTAGGGAGTGGGTCAACTACATTTGAGTACTAAGTTCAGTTCTGAGCACCATATTTTAAGAAACATACTGGGCACCTAGAGGAAGGCAATCAGGATAGTAAAGGTTCTTGGGTTCAAGGGATGGAACAAAAAAGCATTTCTTAACTGCTTACTAAATATAAAGCGCCATATTAAGTATTGGAAATAGAAGTTTGGAAAGGAGGCAGCAGTCCCTATTCTCAAGGAGCTCATATTTTAATTGGGAGATAACATATGAAAGAGGATTCTTGTTCTGTTCATTTCATGACAGATGGAAATGCCAGGTGGTACTTAGGTAAAATATTAGCTTGTGATCTCCTTGAGAGCAAGGAAAGTTTTTGCTTTCCTTTGTAACCCCTGTGCTTAGCAGCTGCCTGGTATATAGTGGGCACTTAATAAAGACTCATTGACTTCTTGACTTGACTAAAGTAGCAGGTCATATGGCAAGGCTCTGAGTACTTTGGAGAGTAATGGCAGAGGAGATGATGCCCTACCAAGAAGAGAGTGAATACCAGGATTAGAGTGGAATGGGGTCCTGAGATATCTCAGGGTTTTCATCCAACTAACAGTGCCTGACTCACCTGATGGAAACTTGGCAACAGAGGATTGAGGGTTGGTTGACTGAGAGAGAAGTCAGTGCTTCCTGTCAGTGGCTATAGACATCTTATAGCTTCTCACTAGTGGACTAGAGGAGGAGGAGGGAAGGTCCTAGTAAGGAGTCATGAATTATGAGACTCAGTTGAAAAACTGGGATATTTAGCCTGAAGCAAAGAAAACTAAGGAGAGACAGGAGAGGTGTTTTCAAGTATGTAAAGTGCCATTACATGGAAAATGGATTAAATGTGTTCTACTTGACCGCGGAGGCTAAAACCAAGACAAATGGATAGAGTACAGAAAGAACAAATTTAGGTTTATATAAAGAAAAATTTCCTAATAGTGAGTGGATTGGACTGCCTTGGGAGACAATGGGTTCCTTATCATTAGAGGACTTCAGTGAAATGCAGGATCATCACTTATTGGGGGTGCTATGGAAGAGATTAAACTATGTGGTACAGCGGATAGAGTACCAGGCCAGAAATCATGAGGGTTCATCTTCCTGAGTTGAAATCTGGCCTCAGACACATACTAGCTGGGTGACCCTGGGCAAGTCATTTCACCCTATTTGCCTCATCAATAAAATGAGCTGGAGAAGGACATGGCAAACCACTCCAGTACCTTTGCCAAGAAGATCCCAAATGGGATCATAAAGAGTCGGACACAACTGAACAACAATGGAAAAGATTTGGCCTCTCTAGGTAGGGGATAAAACAGATAATCTTTGAGGTTCGGTGATTCCATAACAATACCATCCCCGGTTCCTTTCTTCCAAATTAAATAATATTTGTTGACTTAAAATATTACTAAAAATCCTCACCCTGAAACTAATCAGTCTTAGAAGCTTTTTGTAACACCTATTAACCAGCAAGAATATTTGTAACCTTATAATCAGTTTCCATTATCGTGCTAAGTAATATAAAATGTGTTTTCTATGAATCTTAAAACATTCATTCTCCCTTGCAAAAATGGGAATTTTAACCTGGTAAGGGATGTCCCTTTCCTTAGGCCTACCAGCAATTCTAGGATCTTTATTTGTGTTCATTCTTGCTCTGATTTATTCACAAAAACTATTAACAGGCTAATTCACCGTCTGCAGCTAATATGGTTTCCCTCAAAATATATTGTTTCTGAAGTAACAGACAAATGTCAGGCTTAAATGATCACAGAGAATGAGGCAATTCCTTTCATATCTTCTAAAAAAATGATTACAGCCAAATCTGCTTTGCCAAAATGCCTCCACCCAGTACATTTGGGTTTTATTTTCTTGGATCAGACTCAGGCACTTGATTTTTGCAATTAGAGAAATATTTGACCACGATAAATCTCCCCATCTGTGCCAGAGTCTCCCTTCTCCTGCCCCTTCAACCTAGCATTTTGGTTTTGTTTTGTTTTTTTTTAAGGCAAAGGATTTTGCTGAGAAATCAGCTTCTCCCAGGGCTCACACTGCCTGGGAGGCCACTAGTGACAATCTCATACGCACCTGGGACAGGACTGAATTCTCAAGACCCCCCCCCCCACCTCTGATGCTTACACCCCCAGCCACATGCTCCCCTCAAATAGAGACGGAAAAGAAATCCTTCCACCCAATTTGAAAGTCCCCACCCTCTTTTATCACCTCCCCCTTCCACAAACTGCACACATGAACGCTGAAAGATGGCCTTGCTGGACACACCCTTGGCATGGTCCTGTGGCAAGTATCCTGTGAATTTACAACAATCCAAACAGCCCTTCCACATAAATCCAAGTGCAAAGAAAGCAGCAGAGGCTGAACACACTGGGAAGGCAGTATGAAGCAATTGGATTTGTATGTATGTATGCATTTTATATGTGTATATGTATATGTATGTATATGCATATATTGTATACATCCACATATATGTATATGCACATATATGTATATATATGTGCCCAGAGGACCTGGTTTCAAATCCTGGATCTTCTATTTACTAATTGTGTGACTTAACTTCTCTGTCCCTTAGTTATTTTAACATAAAATAACAGGGTCGGGTTTTATGACTTCCAAGGTGTCTTCTGGCTTTAAATCTACAAGATTCCATATTCCAATGACCTCTTTAGGCTCTAAATCTATACCCTGATGAAGCCAGGGGAAGATTACAAAAGAACTCTTGACTTTTTGAATGGAGATAGGCCTGATGATTCTCCCTTCAAAGAGATAGTCTCAAGAAAACATCAGAGGGAAGATATTCAGAGTGAGCTCTCTGTGATCAGTCCTCTCCTGGGGTTCTGTAGCCCATCATCTCTGTGGGAATGCTCTCACCAAGTCAATTGATTTTATCACACTCACTAACTTACACTATGAATCTGAGAGTGGAATGTATCTGACATTCAAAACCCCCCAGCCCTAACTGAAAAGCATGGAAAACACCAACAAACAGAAGCTACCATCCTATTTTGTGATTCTGAGCTAAACTGTAATGGTCATAGACATTCCCCAGAATGAACTACTATGGGATGACAGCATCTGTCCATACGAACCAGATTCCAGAATCAGGTCCATAGACATCAATTGAGCTACCCAACTGGACGTTTCTAATAGATTTCATCTCCATAGCATCCTTACCCATCCTATACCCATCCTATACCATCTCCATACCCCTTACCCTAATCACTACTCATCTGAAGGATTGGAATATCCTTCAAATGATTTCTCTTGCCTGTACCACTATCCAATCTATGGAGGTGGGGTTGGAGATCGGCAAAATACTAGTTAGTCTCTGAACAATTGATAAGATACTGGATTAGAGTAAAAAGAAGAACTAGTCTCAAATTCTGCCTCAGATACTTAGTAGCTGCACAATTCTGGGGAAGTCACTCTCTCTGGGCCTCAGTTTCTCCATCTGTAAAACAAGGGAGTTGGACTCAATGACCTCAGAGGTCCCTTCCAGCTCTAAACTGAGGATTTCTATGAGTCTACCTGCTACTATGCTATGATTTCTCTCTCCTCCTCCCCACCCCAACTCTCCACCCCCGCCACTTAATGCAGTCACAGTGATAAAGTGGCAGGTAACAAAATGTTTAACTATAAAGATGTAATTAAAGTCATCCGTTTAGGAGGTGTCGACAAGCTTTTCCTTGATAGAATGGAAAACAGTAATAATATCATTTTGTTGTTCAGTTGTTTCAGTCATATCTGACTTTTTGTGACCCTGTTCTACGGTTTTCTTGGCAGTTACCAGAGTGGTTTGCCATTTCCTTCTCCAGTTCATTTTACAGAAGAAGAAACTGAGGCAAAAGTGACTTGCCCAGGGTCACACAGGTAGTGTCTGAGATCTGATTTGAACTCAGGTCTTCCTGACTCCAGGGTGGTGACTATCCACTGGGCCACCTACCTAGCCAATAATATCATTGGCTGGGTGAAAACTGGCCACACACCTAATGGCTGCTTAAAAGGCTGAAACTTATCAGTCAACAGCAATCCCAGATAGGAACATGACTGCGAAGAGAGATCCCTGAACCTCTGTCAGAGATGGGGAGGGTACTTTCTCTCACCCTAGCACTTTAGTGAGACACTGTGGTGTCTAGCAACAAAACTACTTGCCTGTAGAATATACTTCACCCAAAGTAAAAGGGAGAGAGACAAGAGAGAGAGAGACAGAGACAGAGACAGAGACAGAGACAGAGAGACAGAGAGAGACAGAGGGACAGAGACAGAGAGACAGAGAGATAGAGACAGAGAGACAGAGAGAGACAGAGAGACAGAGAGAGAGAGAGACAGAGAGACAGAGACAGAGAGAGAGAGAGAGAGAGAGAGAGAGAGAGAGAGAGAGAGAGAGAATGAGAGAGAATTTTAAACCTTTTTGTTACAACTTCAGGCCAGGAAACCTATCTAAGTACTGAGTCACTTTTAGCAGTAGTAGGGTGGAGTAGGGTGATGAGTTTAGCCATCCTTATTCCTTATTCACTTCCCCTCCCCCCCTCCCATACTGACTCATTGCCTAAATGGGTTTCCCAATAAAACATTGTCTCTCTGCTCTCGGAAGTTGTAACAAAAGAATCTATAATTTTCTCCATATCATTTTTTTCTGAGACCCTAACTGGAGACGATACTTCAGTTTTCTCTCTCTGTGTCTCTCTGTCCTCTGTCTCTGTCTCTCTTTCTCTGTCTCTCTGGCCTCTGTCTCTGTCTGTCTCTCTCTCTGTCTCTCTCTCTGTCTCTCTCTGTCTCTCTCTCTGTCTCTCTCTGTCTCTGTCTCTCTGTCTCTCTGTCTCTCTGTGTCTCTCTCTCTGTCTCTGTGTGTCTCTCTCTGTCTCTTTCTCTGTCTCTCTCTCTGTCTCTCTGTCTCTCTCTGTGTGTCTCTCTGTCTCTCTGTCTCTCTGTCTCTCTGTCTCTCTCTCTCTCTCTCTCTCTCTCTCTCTCTCTCTCCCCTTCTCCCTCTCTCTCCCCTCCACTCTTTCCTAGGATAATCACCCTCAATTACCTCCTCCCCCCTGCAATCCCAGTAAGTACATCCAGACTAGCAAATGGCTGACATTAACATTATTTATAAAGATAAAGCAAACATTTAAAACAAGGAAAGGTAAACAGACGTTTTTATGCCCAGATGAAAAGGTTTCAGGTTCCCATGAGCTCAAGGGAAGCAAGAAAATACAGAATTTGCAGACTTTGAGTCTGTAACCTAATGGGGTTCCAATGACACAGCATCTGTCCCAACATTCCTGGTGTCTGTTCCATAAAGCTTCACTCCTGGAGCCCTGGCAGCTGTTCCTGGGGGGAGCTGCCTTTGTCTGAGCTCTCCTGGCTTCCCAAAGCTTTCTCCATCTCTGTTTGTATCCTATATATCTCACTGGAATGGACTCCTCGAGTACGGTTGCTGCCTAACTTCATTTGAATAAATCTCCATTTCAGTCAATGAGCTACTGCCCTATTAATTCAATTGCCAGGTGTGGTTGTTTTTGTACAGTTAGTTAAACACCCTGTTTTGTATCCCTGATATTTAGCACATTGTAAGGCATATATCAAGCCTTAACACATATTTATTGATGGATCAGTTAATGAGAGGCGTATAACAATAGTGTCAGAAGCCCAGTGAATGCAATAATAATAATACCTAGCATTTATGTAGCACTTTAAGGTTTACAAAACACTTTTATACACATTATTCTCATTTGATCTTCACAAAAATTCTGGGATATGGGCACTATTATTATTTCCATATAGATGAGGAAATGGAAGCAAACAGAGGTTAGGTGACTTACTCAGGGTCACAGAGCTAATAAATATCTGAGGCAGGATTTGAATCTTGACTCCACCTCCAGCTCTCCGTCCACTATATCATATGACTGCTCAATAGAGGATCGCCCATAGTCACACGGTTAGCATATGTCAGGGAAAAGACTTGAACACAGGTCTCACAGATCTAAAGCCAGCCTACTGTGGGGGTACCACATGGCCTCTCTGAAAGCTTAAACTGTATAGTAAGATACTATGAAAGGACAGTATCTAGAATAATAAAGTATCTCTTTACTCTACCTTGACCAGACCATATCTGGGGAATTATGTTCATTGCTACAAAGGAGACTGACAAAATGAAACTTACCGGCATGATGTCAACCAGGATTCATTTCAACATATATAAGTGCCTGCATCCTTAAAAATATATACATACATACATACATACATACATACATACATAAAAAATACAAAAACAGCTGAGGAAACTGAGGGTGCTTAGCTTGGAGAAATCTCCTGTGATCATAAAATCAGATAAATTTAGTGTTGGAAGGAACTTTCCGGTTTATCCCCCTCGTTGTGCACAGGGAGGTTAAATGACATGCCCAGAGTCTTATATCTAGGAAGATGGGATTTTAACCCAAGTTCAAGGAGAAAAACTGCCTCACACTTAGGGCTAGCCAAAAGTGAAGTGGACTGCTCCTGGAGGTTGTGAGCTCCCCTGTGGAAAGGAACCTGTATAGACCACTCATCAAGAATGTCAGAGTAGGAATTCTTTGTTCAGATACCTGCGAGAATGGATGTTCAAGCCTCCAGAGTTCCCTTCAACACTGAGATTCGGGGATTCCTAATTTTTCACCCAGGAGCTATTGTGAGACAGTTAAATCAACACAGATTTGGGTCGAATATATATGGAGTAGTTTGTTATGGATTCAGGCTGTAATCCAGGTGTTCTGGGACACATTTGGAGAACTACAATGTAGCACAAATGTAGAAACGCCGCAAGGTATTGCAAAGATTTTTATAACCAACCTGCCCTTCAGGCATTGAGTCTGTAATCTGCTCTCTAGGTTCGGAGTTATAAACTACGTCTCCCTGTCGCCCTCTGGCGATCGTCCTGGGTATTCACCACAATTTTTTTTCCGTCTGAGATCAGCCCGCTATTAAATGAAATTGTTACTAATTTATGGGTTTGACGGGTGCACTTATCAACTGGCAACTTTCCAGAATGATTGAAAAAGTGGGGGAAAGCCTTTGGCTCCCCTATTTCTCTCTTGGTTTTTTAAAAATTCCCAGTACGACTTTTAGGCTGGTTAATAGCGTTAGGAAATTTAGAGCCAGAAGGGAATTTGGAGATGATGTATACCTGCATTTGACAGATAAGGAAATGGAGGCTCAGAAAGGCAAAAAGGACATTATGGTACAGTGCAAAGAGCACTGACCCTGATTGGAGTCAGAGGGTCAGCTTTCAAGTCTGTTTCTCATACAAATTGTGTGACCTAACTGTCCCTCACTGTCTAAAAATAAAGAAGCTAGACAAGCTAGCCTTTGGGACCCTTAAAGCTCCAGATTTATGATCCAAAGTGATGTGCCCAAAGTCACATGGGGAGTAGCAGAACCAGGATTCGAACTCAGATTATCTAACTCCAAAGTCACGGTTCTTTCTATGGTTCATACTTTCTGTTGTTCAGTCATGTTCCCATGGACCATAGCACAGGCCCTTCTGTCCTCCACTATCTCCCAGTCTGTCCAAACTCATGTTCTTTGCTTCCAAGATACTCTCTATCCATCTCATTTTCTGCCATCCCCTTTTCCTTTTGCCTTCAACCTTTCCCAACATTAGGGTCTTTTCCAATGGGTCCTGTCTTTTCATTATATGGCCAAAGCATTTAAGCTTCAGTATTTGACCTTCCAGTGAAGAATCTGAATTAATTTCTTTAACTATTGACTCATTTGACCTCCTTGCTGTCCAAGGGACTCTCCAAAGTCTTCTCTGGCAGCACAATTTGACGCTCAGCTCTCCTTAGAGTTCAGCTCTCACAACCATACCTTGCTACTGGAAAAACCATAGCTCTGACTATAGACTTTTGTCATATTACCTTTCCTAAATATGTATAAACTCACTGTGTATCTAGAGAATTGGGTAGGGATTTGTTTTTAAGTCACTTGCCTATTCTGATATATACTAGTCAAACAGCTCTCATCCCACTTCAGAACACTTCTCACCTAGATTCTTACAATAACCTTCTAATTGATCTCCCTTCCTCACATCTCCCCCATCCAGTGGTTCTCAACCTTCCTAATGTGGTTCTTCATGTTGTGGTGACCCCCGACTATAAAATTATTTTCGTTGCTACTTCATAACTGTAATTTTGCTACTGTTATGAATCGTAATGTAAACATCTGATATGCAGGATGTATTTAAATTAAACAGAACCCACAGGTTGAGAACCCCTGCAGTGCCAACCCCTCCTCCACAAGGCTGCCAAAAGGACATTCTTAATGTACAGGCCTAACTGTGTCACTCCTCTACTCAAGAAGCCCTATTCCCACTCAGTTAAAATATTTTGGCTTCACAATCTGACCCCAGACTGCTTTTTTTTTCCAGACTGTCATATGACTCTCCTTCCCCCCAATCACTCCATAGTTCACCTGAACTGACCTATTTGCTGCTGTCTATATGCAAATCCCATCATGTCTTCATGTCATTCCAAAATTGGAATGTTCTTCCTCTTCCCTTCTGGTTTTTAGAATTGCTTTCCTGATCCATCTAATGGTTAGTACTCTCCCTAATCAAAATAATTAACCATAATGATGATGATGATAATATTATACATATTTTGTACTGATTTACCAATGTATTGGTTAGCCATCCCCTTTCCCCCCAACAGAACATAAAACTGCTCCAGGGCAGAAGCTCTTTGTTCTAATCCTCCAGGGCATAGAGCTCTGGGCCTGAGTCAGGAAGACCCGAGTTCAAATCTAGCCTCAGATATTTACTAGCTGTGTGACCCTGGGTAAGTCACTTAACCACTATTTGCTTCAGTTTCCTCCTCTATAAAATGGAGATCATTCTATCACCTATCTCCTGGGATTGTTGTGAGAATCAAATGAGATAGTATTTGTAAAGGGCTTAGCACAGTGCCCAGCACATAATTAGTGCTATAAAATGTATTATTATTATTGTTAATATAATATTTAATATAATATTATTGTTAATATTTGTTCCTTAGTACCTGGCATCTAATAGGCACCTAGCAATTGTTTGTTGAATGAATGAATTCAGCATGCATTTATTAAGTGCCTACTACCAATATGGGCAGCTAGGTGGTGCACTAGTGGTAAGGACTATTAAGGAGTCCTCTGAACTTGTCTTTTTGAGCTGCATATTTTCTGGAAACACTGGACCCAGAGCACGAAGGTGACAGTAGATAGAGTGCCAGTCAGGAAGTCAGGAAGACTCATCTTCCTGACTTCAAATCTGACCTCAGACTCTTACTAGCTGTGTGACCCTAGGCAAGTCACTTAACCCTGTTTGCTTCAGTTTTCTCACCTGTAAAATGAGCTGGAGAAGGAAATGACAAATCACTCCAGTATCTTTGCCGAGAAAACAACAAATGGGGTCACAAAGAATCGGACAAGACTGAAACAATTGACCAGCAACAAATGCTATCAATAAATGAATGAATGAGCCTCCAACATCTAACAGATGTTTGGAAGACTCTGTGTTGAAGATATCTTCAAACCCTCGCCTTTTTTCATCTGAGAACCAAAACCTAATATGTTCCTAAGCATGAGAACTGCCTCAAACCACAGGCCTTTCCAGAGTCCCACAAATATGTCCACCAGTCTATGGGACCTTTTGTCCTGACTTTCCCACAGCTGACTGTCGATTGAGAAGTTTCTTTATTATGATTGTCTTCTATTGGCATGCCTAAAGCACAGTCTTTTTTAGGATTGTAGCTTTACAGCAGGAAGGGATCTTAGAGGTCATCCAGTCTCAAATCCCAGGAAACTGAGGGCCAAAAAAGGTGAACTCACAAGTTCAAAGTCACACCGAGGCCAAGAGGCAGAGAGAGGACTTGAGTTCCGTTCCTCTGATTCCAAATGGCAACGTTCTATCTACCACACCACAATTAGACTAAGGCTGGTTTCTTTCAGATTTTAATGTTTGTTGACTTAAAAGGATTTGGCATAACCCGGCTGTGTATGCTTGCCTAATGTACTGAGGGCTATTGAAGGGGATGTTTCTGCAACCGGTTGAAATATTACTTATTTATGTTATTGTTATTTCGATTATTCCTTCGTTGGCCATTTATGCAGATGGGTCTGATACTTTCTCTTGAAAAGAGAAATAAGAAAAAATTAACCATGTGTAAAGCCATCCTGACTCCCAGCACTTCCCCATTTGGCTTTTCAAAAGGCCCACCATAGTCCTTGCCTTCCCCCCTGCTGCACCTCCTACCCGCCAGCTATGCTGCTGTGCAATGCTGGAGGATTTCATTAAGTATGAACAAATAACTCTATAAAAATGCAATTACATCCAGAGTATTCTCAGGGAAACCACAGAAATGTGATGCAGAGAGAAGAGAGCCGTCCTTCATAAGCTGCCCCATCTAGAACAATAGTTCCTTGGAGTCTCCTTCCTCCAGCATGAGAACACACTGGCTGTAGCTCTCGCCACCTCTTTGTGAGTTGCAAAGTCAAAGTCTGGCCACTAATTAATAAATGTGCATCCAGACCCTCTGTTATAGAGGTTACCTAAAGGGGACGTGGCTCCAATTCATTCCTTCAGGTCTTCGCTTCTTACTAACCACAAGCATGGAGAGCTAGCACCATCATGTGGCTGATATCAGTACTACTGTAAAGGGACAAAGTTCCTTTTCATTATGAAATTGCCAAACCGAAACAAACATGCATACTGCTTTGTTCTGAGAACAGAAGAAGATGGCTGTAGATGGAACTGTGACTCCCCACTATGCACAGCTTGGGCTGGGTTTGTTTTCTTTTTTTAATTTAAAAGAAAAAAATGTACATAATTTTATTATATAATTTTTGTTATTTGAAAGAAATAATCAAGTTGTGCACAGTAGATTTACAGTTTCATACACAATCATCTTTTTGCTGTTCCATGTTACGTAAATGCTTGTCTTATTTCATAAATTAAAAACAAAATTTTAAAAACATTTCAAATTGAACATATTTCCATTTCCCTTGTTTATCTGGAATTTTCATTGGCTCTCTTCTGTTTATTTTTCTCTTTTCCTTCTTTTCTTCTTTTTTTTAGTAGCACCATTACCAGATCCCAACTCCCCTTCTAATTCCCTCCTCCTCCAAAAACAAAACAAAACACTCCTCCACTTGTAAAAAAAAAATAGTCATGCAGAACAAATCCATACCCTGGTCTTATACAAACATTAATGTCTCCTGGTGCACCTCTGTCCATCACTTCTCTGCCAAAAAGTGGGAAGTATGATTCTGGAGTTTTGATTGGTCATTATGAACTCTCCAAGATAATAAACTGTAGACCCATAGCTGAGCTACATTGGTGGAAGGAAGGTTCCTCAACAAGGGGGAAACAAAAGCCTAGAAAAGTGACTTTCCCAAGGTCATTGATCTAGAGATGGGATGTATAAAGTGCTTTGCAAACCCCAAAGGTATATAAGTGCTGGCTGTAATTAGAGCTGGAGGGGACCTCAGAGGCCATACAGGCCAATCCTTTCCTTAATACAGATGAAAAAACTGAGGCCCAACAGAGAGGTTAACTAATTTGCCCGAGGTCACACTGATAGTAAGTGGAAGAGTTAAGATTTGAATCCTGGTCCTTTGACACCAAATGGAAGAGTTTCCACTAAACCTTGAATAGTATCAGATTCATTTCTTCTAGGTCCTGGGGTTTGATACTTGATGCTGTTATGGCCTAAGCCTGTGGGCACAGAAGAGCTAGCTGGATGTGAACTTCAGATCTGGGGCTCTGCTTCCTGCCCTCTTCTTATTTCTCATATTTCTTATTTCAGTTGCCTGGATAACATCTGTCATCTCTCTCAGCTCTCATAATCTATGAGTAGTCAATATATTATTGCAGCTAATTTTCAAAGCTCTTTGCCATCCCTGAAAGCGTTTGATGTATTCTGACAGCAAGTTCTCTGTGGAGTCTCCCTGTAAGATCAAGGTTCTATCCTGAGACCATGAAATAAGGCCAGAACTTGGAAGAATGGAGGAGAGGAGAAGAGAAGAGAAGAAAGGGAGGAGAGGGGAAGAGAGGGGAGGGGAGGAGAGGGGGAGGGAAGGGAAGGGAGTAGACATAATATTAGACATGTTCTGTTTAACCCTAGAAGGGCAAACCAGGAACAGAGCAGGTAGAATTTCAAGGAGGCAAATTAGGCTTGATGTACATCAGTGCTCCCTCTAATGGTGGCGACTTTGCTCTGCTTGGAGATCTTCAAGCAGAGGAAGGAAAGGAGGGAGGGAGGAAGGGAAAGAGGGAGGGAGGGAGGAAGAAAAAACTATTAAACGCTAACAGATTCACAAAGCATTTTTCTAGCCCCAGAAATACAAATTGAAAAGCAAGACAGTCCCTGTTCTCTGGGAGCTCACATTCTAATAGAGAGATAACACATTAATCAGCTTCAAATCAGATGTAAACGTCCCATGATCCTTAGGGTGCAGCAACAAAGCAGATGGTCATGCATCTTTAATGTCATTGCCATTGATAAAACAATGTCCATTTCTGATATTGAACAATTTGACAGTGCCAAGGACTTTGGCAACAAAAACTTTCTTTTCTCTTTTCTGGGTCCTGAGTAGTTAAAGCTTCTGAGGAGCCAGGGGCTACCAGACCTGCAGAAGAATTTGACAGCTAGCATCCCCACAAGGGTTGTTTCTCTGAATAATGGATGCAGGGGCCACACTGGTGGCAGGGTTGGTAGGAGAGTCACTGCTATTCCTAGTACCATTGGACTGACCTGCCTATCAATGGCAGTCAATCAGTAGCTAAGGTTGCTCTTCTTCATGATGGTTGAGAGCCAAGCCGGATTCAGGACCATTAGTCTACAGGATACTTTTTTCTTTTGCTTTTTGGAAGGCAATTGGGGTTAAGTGACTTGCCCAAGGTCACATGGCTAGTTTTGTGTGTGTGTGTGTGTGTGTGTGTGTGTGTGTGTGTGTGTGTGTGTGTGTGTTGTGTCTGAGGCCCGGTTTGAACTCAGGTCCTCCTGACTCCAGGGCCAGTGATCTATTCACTGCGCCACCCAGTCACTCCATCTACAGGATACTTCAGTATTCCTTGTGAACTCTGGGTCCACAACACTAGGTGAGCTCCACAATCCCTTTTTAGCTTTAAATCTTTTATGATCTTATGGCCTAGTCTCTCTTATTCACAACCGTTTTGGGGTCCAAACCTATGATTTCATTGGTGAAAGAAACTCTTCTTGAAGATCACTAGAAGTTTCTACATCATTGAGAAAGCCAGGACAAAAGGTCATAACCTGGCAGAAATATTTATGAGACTGGGGTGAGGACTGTCCAGTGCTTCAGCCAGAAGTAGTGGTCATTTTTAAATGGATCCTGGTGCTCGGGAAGAGATGAGGCAGCGTGGCACAGTGGAAACAGGGATGGATTTGGAATCAGGAAGAGCTGGGTTCGAATTCCACCTCTGCCACTTACTACCTGTATAATGTTGGGTGACGATTTGGCTGGGTCTGTTTCCTGCTAGCAATGCTTACTTTAAGGTTGCAAATTGCTCTAGAAATATTATCTCATCTGATCCTCACAAAGACAAATTCTGTAAGCAACCAGGAGAAAGACCTTCAAATACAAAGGAAAGGAAAATTCATTAACACAAAACTATTCTGCACCCACAAGAAAATTCAGAAGGGAATTGAATAATGTATTCAGAAAAGCAATGGAGCTCAAGATGCATCCCAAGGTGATCTACCCTGTAAATGCTAGCTTAACCATCAATTGAAAAAAGATGGACATTCAACAATAAAGACCCATTTGAAACGTTCTCAGAAGAAGAAAAGAAATCAGATGTGAAGATGGCATTTGTTTCTTGAATACCCTAGACAACAGAAATACAAGAGGGGTGAATGACTGCAACAGCCAAGGACAGCAACAGTAACAGTGACAACAGAGAGACTAGTAAGAGACTTCTCTCTAAATGTACATAGGGAGATGGGCGTGGGAGGAGAGGGAGAGGGGCAGTTAGGAAGTCAAATGGTGCTAATGATGGAGAGGTGGACCATGGGCGTTACGAACAGAACCTTGAGAGATCCTAGCTATCAGTGAATCCATGAGGGAGGAGGTATTGAGAATAAATTACAAAATGAGAAGGATTGTGGAAGGGAGAGAAGAGAATAGAGGGGCATATGTGATGTGCCCTACTAAGGTTGAGGGCTAACAATAAGGAAAAAAGTGATTCCTGGGGTCTTTCCAGAAGAAAAGAGCCTTCAGAGGAGTGGGTAAGAAGAGAGGAAAAGGACTGGAAAATTGGGGTGTGGGGAAGGGAAGGCTTTGTTATGGTGATGAAAGGGGGTTCCACTGACGAATGCTCTTACGAATGAAGAGACATGTTCTGTGAAGGGAGATACAGGAACCTTGCACTGAGTATTGTCTACAGAGATTTGGTACTTGAAGAGAACAATCATCCTGCCTTGGGAGGGAAGGAGTCAGAGCTCCTAGGGGCAATTGGCACCTGAGAGAGTGGGAAGGCATGGATCCAGAGAGATTTTTGAGGCAAATAGGGATGGAAGGTGACCAGGAATAGGGGATTTCAGTGGTAGGTGGCAAAATCAAAGATGGGGATGGCAGTCTTGCCATGGGGCAGTATCCTGTCACCTATAGGAATTGTTAATTTTCCATAAATGAGGAACAAGAAGTCAGGGGCAAGGTCTACGAGGCAGGGGTGGAAGTTGTTTAGAGAGAAGACGCCTCCAATGAGTACCTCAAAAGATTTTATTCCTTGAGGAATACAGAATAGAGAGGGACTAGATAAGTATAGGGGCCATGAACCAAAGAAAGAAGGTCTAGAGTAGATGGGAAGGAAAGATGGATAACAAAGAGAGTGAGAGAGAGAAATCTTCTCTGGAAAGCGGCACCAAAAAAATGACATTTAACAAATAAGCAAAAACCAAAAGGGAAAAGGTTAACAAAAGGAGGGGGGATGAGTTTGAGGGTAAGTAGAAGAGAGCTGGTGGGAATTGGGCCACCTTTTTAAAAAAAAATTAACCCAAAGTAACCAAAGAGATGTAGTATTGTGTTTATATAAGAAGGGAAAAAAAATTACAAACTGAAAAAGTTTAGATAGAAAGTCTATCCTTTAATCACCTAGCTGCTCCAATCCCAACAAACAACAACACTACTTGCCTGTAAAACAAAGTACAAAGAGATAATCTAAGAATAAATTAACTCCCAATATGGCATGATCAACCCAAAAGAAGCCCTGAATACCATACTTTAAGGCATCATTAAAAAATTTCCCAGAAATAACTGGAACCAATTGGTAGATTGGTAGAAGCCACAGGTTACCATTAAAGAAAAACATTACAGAGAATGACAACAATGAGACAACACACTAAAATTTGTGGGAAGCAGCCAAAGCAGTACTTGGGAAAAAATTTTATATCTTAACTGAATAAATTTATATCTTAAATGCATATATCTATAAAAGAGAGAAAGAGCAAATCAATGAAGCAGGCATAAAATTTAAAAAGAGGGGGAGAAACAAATTAAAAGCTCCAATTAAACACCAAAATAGAACTCATGAAAGTCAAAAGAGAGATTAATAAAATACAAAGTAGGGGAAAAACATTGAATTAATAAATACAATTAAGAGTTGGTTTTATGAGAAAGAAAAAAACAATAAAATAGATAAACCATTAGTTACTTTGCTTTTTTTAAAGGAAAAAAAGTTACCAGTATCAAAAATGAAAAGGGTGAATGCACCACCAATGAAGATGAAATTAAAGCAATTGTTAGGACTTATTTTGCCCAAATATATGCCAGTAAAACTGACGATCTAAATCGAAATGGATGAGTATTTACAAAAATATAAACTGTCCAGACTAATAGAAGAAGAAATAGAATACTTAAATAATACTATCTTTAAAAAAAAGAAAAGAAATTAATTAAGTCACAGATGAGCTTCCTACGCAGGCATGTGAAGACATACCACAGTGGAATGGGTGGATGAGAACAATTTGTCCCAAGGGCCATGAAGGCGGTGGAAGCAGGAGCTATGGAGCACTTAGAACTGGGTCAGACATCATGTGCTTGGAGTAGACACTCTCCTAACTCACTGAAGGGTCTGAGAAACCCTTGGTCACCCTCAAGCTGAATTAGCCTGCCTACTGTTATGGTTTACCTGGGTGTGGCTGCTGCTCCTGCCACGATGCTTGGAGCCACAGGTGAATCAGGTAGACACCAAATGGATGGATGAGCAGCCCTGTAAAGGGCTCAGCAGCCTTCACCCCAGAGGTTCTGGTCCTCCCTGAACATAGCCTACACCCTTTTTTCATCTTTGTGATATATTGCTGTAATCTCCTTGCTAGTATTTTATTTAAAATTTTTGCATCAAGATTCATTAAGGAAATTGGTCTATAGCTTTCTTGCTCTGTTTTTTCTTACCCTGGTTTAGGTATTTAAACTGTATTTGTGTCATAAAAGGAATTTGGCGGCACTCCTTAACTAATTTTTCAAATAGTTTATATAGTATTGGGATTAATTGCTTCTTAAATGTTTGGTAGAATTCACTTGTAAATCCATCTGGTGTGGGGAATTTTTTCTTAGGAAGCTCATTTATGACTTCTTCAATTTCTTTTTTTTTTAAGATAGTGTTATTTAAGTATTCTATTTCTTCTTCTATTAGTCTGGACAGTTTATATTTTTGTAAATATTCATCCATTTCCACTTAGATCATCAGTTTTACCGGCATATAATTGGGCACAATAAGTCCTAACAATTGCTTTAATTTCGTCCTCATTGGTGGTGCATTCACCCTTTCCATTTTTGATACTGGTAATTTGTTTTTTTTTTCTTTAAAAAAATCAAAGTAACTAATGATTTATCTATTTTATTGCTTTTTCTTTCTCATAAAACCAATTGCTAATTTTATTTATTAATTCCACGTTTTCCCCCTACTTTGCATTTTATTAATCTCTCCCCTGATTTTCATGAGTTCCATTTTGTGTTTAATTGGAGATTTTAATGTGCTCCCCCCCCCTTTTTTTTTTTAGTTGTTGCACAGGCAGCCCAGGCCATAAGGTCATCTCACTGGACTGAAACAGCAGTGGCATTCAGTTGCCTCCCAGGTGACTGAACAGCCTTTTTTAAAGACCACACTGCTCAGCTCCTGGTATGAGGAAAAGGCTAGAAAAGCTGCTCTAAAATTTGTCTGCTTCACCCAACCCTGGCCTGCTGGCAAACCCTGGCCAACCCTTGCGACTGTGGGAAGTGGGGAAGCCCCTCTACATTAGAAACACACACAAAAAAAATGTACAAAGAGTTTAGCAAAGATGATTCCACTCACCACTGGTACATGGAATGTGTACCCAATTAGAGACAACATGAAATCCAGTAGACCTGAAAGACAAACAGCTCTTGTTGCAAGAGAACTCAGCAGGTATTTCATCCAAATAGCAGCCATGGTTGGCAAATGAAGGCCAGCTGACCAAAGTCAGAGCTGGATATACCTTTTTCTGGAACGTCCACAGTGAAGGAGAGCACCATGAAGCTGGCATAGGTTTTGCCTTGTCTACAAGCTTGTATGCTTATCAAAAGGAGCAAATGACAGGCTCATGACAATGTGATTGCCACTTGCAGGAAAACACCACACCACCATCATCAGTGTCTATGCTCCCACCATGATGAACCCTGATGAAGTCAATGAAGGATTTTATGAAGACTTGGAGACCCTCATCATCAACGTGGCAAAAGAGGACAAGTTCATGATTCCAGGTAACTTTAATGCTAGAGTAGTCACAGACTACCAGACATGGCAGGGAAGAATGTAGTAGGAATCAGCAAAAGCAATGGTCACTTACTACTGAAGACTTGTGCATCTCATTATCTCATCACCAATACTGTCTTTCATTTACCTAAATTCAATAAAACTTCATGGAGGCAATCCTGCAGAAAACACTGGCATTTAATAGACTATGTCATTGTAAGGAGAAGCAACAGAAAGGATGTGAGTGATGAAGGTAATGCATGGCACAAAGTACTGAACTGATCATAGATTTATCCTCTCAGAGCTAAATATTGACATTTGATAAAAGCTGTGGCTCCAAGGTAAGATGACTACCAGAAAACTTAATGTCACTAGATTAGTGCACTTCTCTGAGAAGGAACAGTTCCTTTTGCTAACTTGGAGGGAAAGCTGAACCAATACATTGTTGGCAAGAGTGGAGTAGAAAAGAAGTGGGCAGCTTTCAGAGATACTGTGTATAGCACTGTATTTGCTCATCAGGGTCAGAACACTCATGAACATCAAGACTGGTTTGACAAAAATGATGGGGAAATTCAGAAGCTGCTAAATGAAAAACAAGAATTCCACAATGTTTACCAGCAGGATAGTTCATTCATCTCTAAGAAAATGGATTTTTGGCTCCATAAGAAGGTAGGTGAAATTCAGCTTTACACTGATAGTAACAATCCAAAATGCTTTTACAGTGCCCTGAAGGCTATCCATGAGCCAAAGACCTATGGTGTATCTCAACTGCTCAGTAATGATGGAACCACATTGATTGATGATAAGGACATGATCCTGGAGAGATGGGCTGAACACTTCCATAGTGTTCTCAACAGAGTATAATCAATCAATGCTGAAGCCATTGATTGTATACCTAAGGTTAAAACCAATCCCTCTCTAGCTGAATTTCCAACTGAAGAAGAGGTTAAATGCAATTAGGCTCCTTTCATGTGCCTGGTGCTGATTTTATTTTGGTTGAGATTTACAAGGAAGGGGGTCCACTGCTCATACAAAAGCTGGCTGAAATTTTCTGGGTTATATGGCAAGAGGATGTTATCCTCCAGGAGTTCAAGGGTGCTTCCATTGTCCATTTCTATAAAGGGAAATAAATTGTCCTGTGACAATCATGGGGGTGGGGATGTCTCTGTCTTAGTCATTGCTGGCAAGATACTTACTGGAGTCCTCCTTAATAGGCTGCTCAGTCACCTGGAAGATGGTCATCTACCTGAGAGCCAGTGTTGCTTCACAAAAGGCCAAGATGGTGTTTGCTGCCCAACAACTCCAAGAAAAATGCCAGGAGTAAGAGGTTGTACACAATGCTCATCAATCTGACCAAGACATTTGATGCTGTCAGTCATGATGTGTGGAAAATTACATCAAAATTTGGTTGCCATAAGAAGTTCATCAGTACTTCAGTTCCACTATGGCATGCTTGTACCAGTTCTGGATAACGGATAATGCTCTCATTCACCCATGGACAGAAGCAGGGCTATGTGCTTGCTCTCATATTTTTTAGCAGAATGCTTTCAGCAATGTTGCCAGAAGCCTTAAATGTGGACAAAAATGGCATCAAGGTTAGCTCTTGCACTGATGATAAATTATTTATCTTAAAAAGGCTACAAGCCAAGACTAACAGGGAGGGAGAATTGGTATGTGATTTTTGTTTTGTTTTGTTTTCAGATGATTGCGCACTCAATGCAGCCTCTGAGGCTGAGATGCAACAAAATAAGGATCTATTCTTTGCTGCTTATGCTAGTTTTATCCTAATAACACCACAAAAACACAGGTTCTCTACCAGTCAGCACCATACCATCCATAAATGGAACCATTGATTATAGAAAATGAAGTCATTTTGAATACTGTGATTAAGTTCACTTAGCTTAGCAGTATATTTTCAGGAATGTATACGTAGATGATGAGGTTGACACATGCATTGCCAGAGCTATCTCAGTATTTGGGAGGTTCCAAAGCAAAGTGTGGGAGAGAAGATGTATTAGACTGCCTACCAAACTGAAGGTTAACAGTCGTTGTGCTGACCTCATTGTTATATGCCTGTGAAACCTGGGCAATATAACAGCACCATCCCAGGAAAGTGAATTGCTTTCATGTGAATTGTCTTAGGAAGATACTTAAGATCACTGGCAAGATAAGGTACCAGACACTGAGGTCCTTTATCAAGCTTAACTTGGTAAAGATCAGAGTGCAAACCAGGGGAGCAATGACGACACTGCTTCTTAGAGCATGCCATCTTGGAAGCACTGAAAATTTACAGGTACTCAGAACTAGCTCTGAAAACAGCAGCATGAAAAACCTTAAGTTTGGGACAGTGCCCTGTAAACCACAGGGGCAAAGCCCAACTTTAACATAAAGTTAAAATTAAGAACTAGACTGGGAAATGATTAAACAACAATAATAAAAAGAATCTGACCATAAAAAGTTACAATGGTCACAGGGAAAGTCAACAAACTCAGAAGAAAACTATGTCAAAAAAGCTAGAATCAAAGCCTCAAAGAGGGGGGGAAAGTATGAGATGGACATAAGGCCAACAAAAATTGGAAGAACTCAAAAAAATTTTAAAAATCAAATAAGAAAGGTAGAGAAAAATTGGGAAAATAAATTAAAATGGTACAAAAAAATATGAAAAGAGAGTCAACATTTTGATAAAAAGAGGCACAAAAATCCACTGAAGAAAAGAACTGCTTAAAAGGTAGAATTGGACAAATGAAAAAAAGTGATACAAAAATTCACTGAATAAATAATTCCTTAAAAATTAAAAATGGACAAAAAGAAGATAATGACTCCATGAGACATAAAGATACAATAAAACAAATCAAAAGAATGAAAACCCAGAAGAAAACATGATATATATCATTGGAAAAACAACTAATCTGGAAAATAGATCAAGAAGAGATAATATAAGAATTATTGAACTACTTGAAAGTTATGATCAAAGAAAGAGCCTAGACATTATATGTCAAGATATTACCAAGGAAAGTTACCCTAATATTCTAGAACCAGAAGATAAAATAGAAATTGAAATAATCCACCAATCACACCCTGAAAATGAAAACTCTCAGGGATATTATCACCAAAATCCAGAGATTCCAGGTGAAGAAGAAAATATTGGAAGCAGCCAGAAAGAAACAATACAAATACTGTGGACCAACATTCAGGGTCACACAAGATTTAGCTGCTTCCACAATAAAGGACTGGAGAGCTTGGAATATGACATGCCAGAAAGGAAAGGAACTAAGATTCAACCAAGAATAACCTATCCAGCAAAACTGAGTATAATCCTTCAGGGGATAAATTGATATTTAATGGAATAGAGGACTTTCAAGTATTCCTAATAAACAGACCAGAGCAGAAAAGAAAATTTTATTTTCAAATACAAGACTGAAGAAAAGCATAGAAAGGTAAGCATGAAAGAGAAATCATAGGGGATTAAATAAAGTTAAACTGTTTATATTCCTATATGAGAAGATGACACTTATAACTGCTAAGAACTTAAACATTATTTCAACAATTAGAAAAAGTATATAAAGACAGGTGACAGGTATGTGAGTTGGGCATTATGGAATGATTTTTAAGAAAAAATAAAATGAAAGAGTGAGAAATAGGGATGCACTGGGAGAAGAGCGAAGGGAGTAGAAGAACAGGGGGAAATTATCTCACATAAAAGTGGTAGGAGAGGAAGTTTTTAGAGTGAAAGAGGGGTAGTGGGCAACACTTAAACTTTTCTCTCATTGGAATTGGCTTACAGAAATAATAGTATACACATTCACTTGGCTATAGAAATCTATCTTACCATATAAGGAAATAGGAAAAAAAGGAGATAAGAAAAGTGGGAAAGGTGCTGAAAAAAGAGTGAATTGAAGGAGGTAGTGGTCAAAAACAAAATAGACTGTTGAGGAGGGACAGGGGAGAGAAAGAGACAGAAGGATAAACAGAGGAAAACAGGAAGAAAGGAAATACAGTTAGTAATCATAACTGTAAATGTAAATAGGTTGAACTCACCCATAAAAAAAGACAGCAGACAGCAGAATGGATTGAAAACCAGAATCCAACAATATGTTGTTTACAAGAAACACACCTGAAACAGAGAGATACATACAAGAGTAAAAATAATGGGTTGGAGCAGAATCTATTATACTTCAGTTGAAGTAGAAAAGACAGGGGTAGCAATCATGATCTCAGACAAAGAAAAAAAAAACCTGTATATAATAATATAATAATAAAAGGGATAAGCAGGGAAACTACATTTTGCTAAAAGGTACCATAGACAATGAAATAATATCAATATTAAACATATATGTAACTAATGGAATAGCATCCAGATTTTTAAATGAAAAGTTAAATGAGTTAAAGAAGGAAATAGACAGTAAAACTGTACTAATGGGGGATCTCAACTTCCCCATCTCAGAACTAGATAAATCTAACCATAATATAAACAAGAAAGAAATTAAAGAGATGAGTAAAATATTAGAAAATATAGATATAATAGACTTTTGGAGAAAATTGAACGGAAACAGAAATAAGTATACTATTTGCTCAGCTGCATATGGTACCTTTACAAAAATTGACAATATACTAAGGCATAAAAACCTCACAACCAAATGCAGAAAGGCAGAAATATTAAATGAATCCTTTTGAGAGCGTAATGTCATAAAAATTGCATTTAATTAAGGGCCATGGAAACATAGATCAAAAATAATTTGTTAACTAAATAATTTAACCCTAAAAATGAGTGGGTCGAAGAACAAATTACAGAAATAATCAGTGATCTTATTAAAGAGAATGACAACAAGAAACAACATACCAAAATTTATGGGATGCAGCAAAAGCAGTACCTAGGGGGAAATTTATATCTCTAAAAGCTTACATCATTAAAATAGAGAAAGAGCCTAACAATGATTTGTGCACACAACTAGAAAAAACTAGAAAAAGAACTAATTAAAAATTCCCAATTCAACATTAGATTGGAAATCCTGAAACTCAAAAGAGAGATTAATAAAATAGAAAATAAGAAACCCATTGAACTAATAAATAAAACTAAAAGCTGGTTTGATGAAAAAGGCAATATAATTAATAAATCATTATTAATTTGATTTTTTTAAAAGATCAAAGAAACCCAAATTACCAGTATAAAAAATGAAAAGGATGAATGCACCACCAATAAAGATGAAACTGAAAGCAATTGGGAGTTATTTTGCCCAATTATATGCCAGTAAACCTGACAATCTAAGTGAAATAGATGAACATCTACAATAATCTAAACTGCCCAGATTAACAGAAGAGGAAAATAGAATACTTAAATAATTCTATATTAGAAAAAGAAAATGAATAAGCCTTCAATGAGCTCCCTAAAGAAAAATTCCCAGGACCAGATGTATTAAAAAAAATTCCATAAACAAAGAACAATTAGTTCCTATACTATATAAACTATTTCGAATTAATAGTCAAAGAAGGAGTCTTACCAAATTCCTTTTATGAAACAAATATAATGCTGATACCTAAACCAGAAAAAGCAAAAACAGAATGAAAACCATAGACTAATATCTCTAATGAATACTGATGCAAAAAAAAAAAAAGTAAATAAAATGTTATCAAGGAGATTATAGCAATATATACCAAAGGTAATACACTATGACCAGTGGGATTTATACCAGAAATGCCAAACTGGTTAAATATTAGGAAAACTATCAATATAATATCAATAACAGCAAGAACAAAAATCATAAAATTATTTCAATAGATGCAGAAAAAGCTTTTGACAAAATACAAGTCATTCCTATTTAAAATGCTAGAGAAGATAGTAATAAATGGAGCTTTCCTTAAAATGATAAGTAATATCTACCTAAAACCATCAGCAAATATTTTCTGTAATACGGATAAGCCGAAGCTTTTCCAGTAAAATCAGGGGTAAAGCAAGGATGCCCATTATTATTACCATTATTCAATATTTCACTAGAAATGTTAACTATAACAATAAGATTTTTTTGATTTTTTGCTTTTTGGAGCAGGGAGGGCAGGGCAATTGGAGTTAAGTGACTTGACCTAGCTCACATGGCCAATAAGTGGTAAGTGTCTGAGGCCAGATTTGAACTCAGATCCTCCTGACTCTAAGGCTGGTGTTCTATTCACTGTGCCATCTAGTCACCCCTATAACAATAAGAGAAGAAAAAGAAATTGAAGGAATTACAATAAGCAGGGACAAAACAAGATTATCAGTTGAAATGATGTGATGGCGCACTTAGAAAATGCCAGAGAATTAACTAAAAATTAGTTGAAATAACTAACAACTTCAGCAAAGTTGCAGAATATAAAATAAACCCACATAAATCATCACCATTTCTTTATATTGTCAACAAAGTCTAGCAGAAAGAGATAGAAAGATAACTTCCATTTAAAATAACTGAAAACGATATAAAATACTATAAAGCCAAGCATGAGCAGCTTTCCAGAAGAATGCTACTGTGAACACCTTTTAATATTCTGATTACACAGTATAGTGAACACTCTATTTATTCAATAACAAATCAGAGCAAAACATTCACAGAAATCAAGGTACAGCATTCACAATGTTACAACTTATCACAGAAAATCAAAATACAGTATTTACAACAACTTATCACTAAGATGGCCACATAGTTTTCACCACAGTGGTCACAAAGTTTTAAACAAAGTACACTCATTTAGTCACTCAACCATTTAGTAACTCAATCATTCACTCATCCTCTCCACTCATGGGACACACCAAGTTACAAATCAATTGCTATTCAGTTATCATTCACTATTCAATCATCAGAAAATACACAAGCCCTCCACCCCTGAGTCACTAGTAAATTACAATTTCTCAGTTAGTACACAGTATCCAAGTAAAGTCTTCTTTCAGCTTGACTTGGAATAGTCTCTCAGATTCCCTGGATTCCCTTCAATGGTCCCAGATCCTACCTGGATTCACCAAACTGTCACCTTGGTTCAAAGGCAGACAGCTCCCAGGTCCTTGTCCAGCTCTCTGAGCACTTCCTGTTCCGCACTGTTGCTCATAGCATCCAGTCCATCTTAAATCCTTCACAGTCTCTGTTCCCAGAAAATTAAGGCTTAACAAAGCCACAAACAGGTTCATTCAAAGTACCAGCATCTCAGTCATGCTTCCTCATTCTGTGGCAGCTCCAGCTGGTGCTTGGATGTCTTCAGCAGCTCTCAGAAGCTCCGGCTGGTCCTCGGACTCAGAGCTCCTCAGCAGAAGCTCCAGCTGGTTCCCAGAATCAAAATCACTTCACCTAGGTTCCCAAAATCAAAATCATTTTCTCCAGCCTGGGGGGCCTTTCCTCTTCAGCCTCCCCCACAGCAACAGCTTGTGCCTCCATGAAGCTTGCTCCAAGAAGATCTGTCTGCCCCAGCAGGGAGTTCTCCTTTTATACACATGGCATTAGCTCCTTCCTGTTTCAGCCAACCCCTTCCTGTTATATCAGGGGTTCAGACCTTCTGTTTCTTTAACAGAGGCTTGATTAATTACCAAGTGCTAAGTACCTCTCAGCTTAGCCAATACAAAAGGAACTTCAAATTTCATTACTATTACAAATATTTGGGAGTCTACCTATCAAGACAAACCCAGGAACTATACGAACATAATTACAAAATACTTTCTACATAAATAAAGTCAGAGCTAAACAATTGAAGCTATGTTAATTGTTCATGGGTAGACCAAAACAATATAATAAAAATGGCAATTTTATTTAAGTTAACTTATTTATTAAGTGCCATACAAATTTAGCTATTAAAAATTATTTTATGGAGCTAGAAAAAATAATAAAATTCATCTGGAAAAAACAAAGATCAAGAATATCAAGGGAATCAGTGGGAGGAATTATGAGAAGGAACGTGGCCTAGCAGTACCAGATTTTGAACTACAAAATTACAAAGTGGTAATCGTCAAAACAATCTGGTGCTGGCCGGGAAATAGAATGGTGGATCAGTGGAATAGATTAGGTAAATGACCATAGTAATCTGCTTTTGATAAACCCAAAGATCCAAGCTTTTAGGACAAGAATTCACCATTTGACAAAAATTGTTGGGAAAACTGGAAAGCAATTTGAGAGAAACTAAGTATAGACCAACATCTTATACCATACACCAAGGTAAGGTCAAAATTAATACACGATTTAGACATAGGATGATATCAGAAGGAAATTAGGGGAGCATAGAAAATTTTTCCCATCAGTTCTAGGAATAAGGGAAGAACTTATGACCAAACAAGCAATAGAGAGCATTAAGGGATGTAAAATAGATTATTTTGATTATATTAAATTAAAAAGGTTTTGCATAAACAAAACCAATGCAGCCAAGTTTAAAAGGAAAGCAAGAAATGGGTGAAATTTTACAGCAAGTTTCTTTGATAAAAGCTTCATTTCTCAAGTATATTGGGAATTGAGCCAAATTTATAAACCATTCCTCAATTGATAAGTGGTCAAAGGAGATAGACAGTTTTCATAAGAAATTAAAACTAACAGTCACATGAAAAAAATGCTCCAGATCACTGCTGATTAAAGAAATGTACATTAAAACAACTCTGAGATACTACTTCCCACCTACAAGACTGGCTAACATGACAGAAAAAAAAATGACAAATGTTGGAGGGGATATGGAAAAATAGGGACACTAATGCACTTTTGGTGAAGTTATGAACTGATCCAACCATTCTAGAGAGCTATGGTATTAAGGAACTATGCCCACAAAGCTATAAAACCATGCCTACCTTTTCCCCAGCAATACCTCTACTAGGTCTACATCCTAATGAAATCAAAGAAAAGGAAAAAGTGCCTATTTGCACAAAAAATATTTCTAGCACCTCTTTTTGTGATGGCAAAGAATCAGAAACCAAGGGGATGCCTATCAATTGGGGAATGGCTGATTGAGTATTTGATTTTGATGGACTACTATTGTGCTCTAAGAAATGACAAGCAGGATGCTTTCAGAAAAACCTAGAAAGACTTACATGAACTCATGAAAGTGAATTGAGCAGAACCAGAACATTGTATACTGTATTGTAAAATCAACTATGAAAGACTTAGCTACTCTGATCAAGACAATGATCCAGGACAATCCCAAAGACCCCATGATGAAAAATTTTATCTGCCTCCAGAGAGATAATTGATAAACTCTGAATACAAGTTGAAGCAGATTGGCTTTTTTACTTTATATTTCTTGGGGTTTTTTTTGTCTGTGTTTTCTTTTGCAACATGGCTTATGTGTAAATATGTTTATATGTGTAATCAACATCAAATTGCTGGCCTTCTCAAGGAGGGGATGGGGTAGGAGGGGGAGAATTTGGAACTCAATTTTTTTTTAAAAAGAATGTTAAAAATTTTCATGTAATTGGGAAATATATAATGAAATAAATACATATTGGGGGAAAATTTTTAAATAAATAAGTGAATGAATGAAAACTTGAAGGCCACTCCCCCTGCAAACTGCTCCATATTATTTGTGATCTACCAAAGAATTTTATAAGTGTCTGAGAATTCAATTAGTGAGTCATCAACTAGCATTTATTAAGCTCTTACTCTACGCCAGGAACTGTTGCTAAGCCCCAGGGATACCAAAAAAAAGGGTGGGAGAGTGGAGACAGTCCTTTATCTCAAGGAGCTCCCAGTCTAATGGAGCAGTTAACATACAAACAACTACGTACAAACAAAATGTACACAGGATAAACTGGAGGTAGTCTCAGAGGGAAGGTATTAAGATTAAGGGCTGGGAAAGTATTCTTGCACATGCTGATACTTAAGCTGAGATTTGAAGTAGCCAAAGAAACCAGGAGGCAGAGATGAGGAGGAAGCATTGTGGGCCCTCAAGCCTGTGAAAACCTGCATGGCCTGGAAATAGGGTGTCCTGAGCAAGGAACAGCAAGGATGCCCAAGTCATTAGCATCTTAGAACATGACCTGAGTCATATTTTATGACTATTCTATGACTTGGCATGAGTAGGTGGAGAATAGAGTGGGTAGAAAAGAATAAGGTGGAAGAATACTGGAAATGTAGGAAAGGCTTTAAAAGATAAACAATTTTGTATCTTATGCTGGAGACAATAAGGAATCCACTTAATTTAATTGATTGGGGTAATGATGTGGTGAGACCTGTACTTTAAGGAAGTTAGTTTAACAGCTGAGTAGATAATGGATTGAAAGGAGGAAAGACGTATTTCAGGGAGACAAACCAGCAGCTCTTGAAATAACCTGCATCTGGGTGGTGGCCTCGACAGAAAAGAGAAGGGGCATATACAGTGGATGTTATAAAAAAAGAAATAATAGAATTTCACAACTTATTGGATATGGGACAAGGTGGGTGAGTTGTGAGAGAAAGCGTGAAAAGTGGAGAGTGACATTGAAGCCTGGGCGGCTGGGAAGGTAGTAGCATGGATTACACTTAGAAAGAATACAAAAGTTAGGAAGAAAACAGGTTTGAGGGGTTGGAAGAAAATGAGGTACTGAAGAACTACTCAGTGAAACCTTGGTGGAAGTTCCTCTAGTCAGTCTCTATCCCCATTGCTCTATTTATTCAATGAACTTAAATCTACTATGTGCAAAGCTGGATACTAAGGATGGAAAAATTAAAAATCTTAGTCATTGCCCTCATTTCATTCCACTAAATTTTACCATGGCCCCATGTAATACTGTCTCCCACCTTGGGTTAGGTAGATTGGTCATGTTAGAAACACAAACACAATTGATACCAAAATTTGGGTATCAAAAGAAGTTTAATGAGGAGTTCAGAGGAATTGAATACCTCTGGCTAGAAATGGACTCTACCCTTCTTTACAGGGTGAGGGAGTCCTAAATACAAAAGTGAGAAGGGCTTTACACTGTTAGTTAGCATGGAAACCTCCCTTCAGAAGACAAATTGATCCACTCTCTTCAGGGTTTCAATTTTCCCCATATGCTCATTACATAGTTCATCCAGATATGTACAAGCATGACCCCCTCCCTTCATCATGTATCCCATGTTCTACTAATGAGGCTTTAATTTTATGCATGTAGTGTCAGATAATATACATGAGGGTTATTAAGCAAGTACAGTTGTAATTTTGGAATATTCAGTCATTGACCTCTACTGGCTCAAACCAGATCAGTTCTTATCCAAGTCGGAAAGTCCTTCAAGGCTTTTGCCTGCCTTCTGATTGGTCAGGTCCACCTGCTATCTGCTAGGGTCCTTTATCTTACTTCAGTAATGTCTAGCAATACTGTGGAAACTTAACTTCTTACTGTTTCTCACAATTTATTATCAGTCGTTTTTTATATATTAACTTTTGTTTATTTTTAGTTTACATCTTTCATTTCTACAAGATTTTGATTTACAGATTTTCTCCTCGTTTTTCCCCTATCCACCACCCCAAAACAGTGATCCCACTGCATACCCCCTCCCCCAATCAGTTCTCTCCTATATCCTCCCCCATCACCCCTCTGACTTTCTGGTAGGGCAAGATGGATCTCCCTACTTTAGTGCCTGTATATCTAATTTCCCAGTTGCGTGTAAAAAATTATTATTATTATTATTATTCCTATTATTATTATTATTATACATACATATATATACATTATATATATGTTTTTAACATTTGATTTTAGAACTTTAAATTCTAGATTCTTTCCCTTCCTCCTTCATCACCCACCCCCAGTGGAAAGACAAGAAATTCAATACAGACCATACATGTGTAGTTACGTAGAACATCTCCACAATGGACATATTGTGAAAGACTGAGTATATTTCCCTCCTTCCTATCCCACCCCCAACTTGTTCTATTCTCTACTTTGTCCCTGTCCCTTTATAGAAGTGTGTGCTTCTAACAACCCTCCCCGCCAACATCACCCCTCTCATCTCCTTCCCCCCTACTCTCCTGTAGGGCAAGAGACCCAATTTAGAGTATATTTCATTCCTTCCCTAAGCCAAATTCAATAAGAGTAAGGTTGACTCATTCCCTTTTGCCTTCCTGTTCTTCCCCTCCAGTGTAAAAGTTATCCTTTGCCTCTTCTATATAAGATGATTAACCCCATTCTGTCTCTCCCTAACTCTTCTCATTCTATTCTTCTCCCACCTCTCAATTTCACCTTTTAAAATATCATCCCTTCCTATCCAATTGATACTGTGCCCTGTGTCTATGTACACATATATACACACCCTCACATATGTTTTCATACACATACATACCCTCCCATGTAAACATATGTGTATGTATACATATATATACATTTATATTCCCTTCACCTATCCTCATACTGAGAAAAGTTTCATAAGTTACAATTATCATTTTTCTATGTTAGCATGTAAATAGTTCAACTTTGATAAGTTCCTTTTATGATTTCTTTTCCCTGTTTACCTTCTCATGCTTCTTGTATTTGAATGTCAAATTTTCTATTCAGTTCTGGTTTTTTCATCAAGAATGCTTGAAAGTCTTCCACCTCAGTGAGTGACCATATTTTCCCCTGAAACATTATACTCAGTTTTTCTGGGTAGGTGATCTTGATTTTAATCCTAGCTCCCTTGATCTCCAGAATATCATATTCCAGGCCCTGCAGTCCCTTAATGTAGAAGCTGCTAGATCCTGTGTTATCCTGATTATGTTTCCACAGTATTCAAATTGTTTTTTCTTAGCAGCTTGTAATATTTTCTCCTTGATCTGGGAACTCCAGAATCTGGTTATAACGTTCCTACAAGCTTTCTTTTGGGGATCTTTTTCAAGAGGTGATTGGTGAATTCTTTCAAGTTCTATTTTGCTTTCTGGTTCTAAGATATCAGGGCAATTTTCCTTGAGAATTTCTTGAAGGTTGATTTCTAAGTTCTTTTTTTGATCATGGCTTTCAGGTAGTCCAATAATTTTTTAATTGTCTCTCCTGGATCTATTTTCCAGGTCAGTGGTTTTTTCAAGGAGATATTTCACATTGCCTCCTATTTTTTCATTTGTTTGGATGCATTTAATAGTATCTTGATTCCTCATAAAGTCATTCACTTCCATTTGCTCCACTCTAATTTTGAAGGAATTATTCTCTTCAGTGAGCTTTTGAGATTCTTTTCCCATCTGGCAAATTCAACTTTTTAAGGCATTCTTCTCCTCACTGGCTTTTTGGGCTTCTTTTGCCATTTGAATTAGTCTATTTTTTAAGGTGTTCTTTTCTTCAGTAGGGTTGTTGACTCTCTTTTCATGATTTTCTTGCATCATTCTCATTTCTCTTCCCAATTTTTCCTCCACTTCTCTTATTTGGTTTTCATAATCCTTCTTAAGCTCCTCTATGGCCTGTAATAAGTTTACATTTTTCTTGGAAACTTTTGGTGCAGGAGTTCTGACTGTGTTGTCTTCCTCCTATTCCATGCTTTGATCTTTTATGTCTCCAAAAAAGGACTCTGAAGTTGAATTTCTGTGCTTCCTTTGTCTGCTCATGTTGCCAGTCAATTACTTGACTTTTGGGCTCCATAGAACTCTGCTTTCAGAGGGGAGAGCTTTGTCCCAAATCACTGGGGTTTTTGCAGCTGCCAGAGCTATTAGGAGGCCACCATCTCTGCAGCCCCCGCTAGCTTTGGCTCACTGGTCACATACCTCGGGACCTCCACCCAAGACCATGATCCAGATCCAGGCAGGTTAAGGCAAGAATGCTTAGCATCTGAATGTTTGCTTGGCCTCCCTGCAATCTGCAGGCCAGGAGCTCTGAAGCAGCCACAAGGAGGTGGCTGCAGGACCTCTTGTGATGCTTTTTTGCCCTGGGGGCAGATGGCCAGATCCACTTCTCTCCTCCAAATTTAGCCAAGTTCCACTGACCTTTCACTTTGTCCTTGGCTCTTATGGGTTGATAATTCTGGAAACTGCCACAGCTGCCAGTGAGCCACTCTCCAGAATGCTACAGTCAGGGCTTGTCCTGGCCACCCTGGCGCTAAAGCCATGGGTTCATGCTGGGCTGGTCTCCCAGCATGCTGCGATGAACCCTTCCTGTTTGCCTGCCAGGCTACCAGAAGCTTTGTTTCTCTGTCATTTTGTGGGTTCTGGAGCTCTAAAATTTGTTTAGAGTCATATTTTATAGGTATTTGAGGTGGTTATGGTGGGAGCTCATGGAGCTCTCTCACCAGTTTTTTACTTCAGTAATTTTTAGCAGTTCTGTGAAAACTTAACTCTTTACTATCCATGACAGTCACATTTAAGCAGAATTGTGCAGGTAAGACTAGAGAAATATACAAAATATTTCCAAAGATCAAAAATTGTGAGCAAATGCTGACCACTTACAATAAACAAGCAGAATTGTTTTCAGTGATTTTCAGTCATATCTGACTCTTCATGACCTCATTTGGGATTTTCTTGGTAAAGAATGGTTTGCCTTTTCCTTCCCTAGCCCATTTTACAAATGAGGAAACTGAGGCAAATAGTTAAGTGACTTTCCCAGGGTCACACAGGCAGTGAGTGTCTGAGACCAGACTTGAACTCATAAAGATGAGTCTTCCTGACTCCAGGCCTGAGGCTCTATCCAATGAGCCACCCAGTTTCCACAGTATTGTTTCCACAGTATTCAAATACTGTACATATTTAATTTTTTAAAGAAATTACTTTAGGATCTTACTAATACCAGAAAGGTCTTTAATGGTGGTATGATATCCCTTAAGTTGAATCCAAATTTAAAAACCTCATCCCCACAGTAAGAATCACTTAGGAGGCCACACAACTGCTCAAAACCCTCAGTTTTCTCATTTAGGTTAGTCAGATGCATTTCAGGTAAATATTCGAGGAAGAGAAAGATTATAATAAATTCTGAGGAATCTGGGCTATTCCTTTTTAGTTTTAGAGAAATAAGTGATTAGTAAGAATTGTCAGTTCGAAGTAGCAGATGTTACTCTTTGGAGTGTAAAAAGCTCTTTGAAACAAGATGGAAATTTCCAAAAGAAATCAATGAGCACTTAGTATATATTGTAGATTAGTGTCATAAATGTTTTATACTTCTGTCTTCACAACATCTACCACAATGCTCAGTAAACAATTAGTCATCAAAGAAAGTAAGGAATCATACAGTAGAAGATAGAGCTAAAAGAGGAAGTCCTTCAAGGTATTCAGAATGGTAAGAGCAAAGATGAAACAGGATCAAGGAAAGGAAGGAAAGAATCTGCTCTACTTGGAAAGAAGGTTAAATGAAGTGGAGTAGCATGAAATAAGGTTGAAAGGGTAGGGTGGTGACAGTCAGCAAGAATTTACTAAGAATATAATCTGGGCAATAGAGATACAGAAACAGTCCTTGCCTTCAAGGATCTTACATTCAACTGGGGTGATTATAACATGTTTATAAAGTACATTCAGAGTAACAAAGTAATTTCAAAGAGTGATTTCTAACAAGTAGGAACATCATTTCAGATCCCATGTAGGAGGCTGGGTTTGAAATTTGCTTTGAAGATGGGGATTTTCCCAGGCATAAGTGAAGGAAGGAGTACATTCCAGATACAGGCAACCACTTATGCAAATGGAGAGAGGCCGAAGATGGAAGGCCATCTACAAACAATAATTGGCAAGCCAGTTTGACTGGAAGTTATGCATAAGAAGGAATTATAAATAAGACTGGAGCCAGATTGCAGGGGGGTTTAAATGCCAGGCTAAGAAGTGTTTATTGAATGTTTATCTTACCTAGAGGCAAAAAGGAGTGATGGAAGATATCAGGGTGGCAGTGGAGGCAATGAAGGTGGAAGGGAAAATAGATGTAGAAGAAGAAGCAATGACATTTGGCAACTGACTAAAATAGATCATATCAGTTGCCACCCATCCCCTAAGTACAGAAAATCTTAAATCTCTGGTCTGAGGTCTCAGAGAGAGGGGAGGGGAGGGAAGAAGGAAAGGATAGAATTTGGAACTCAAAATTTCTTTAAAATGTTTTTAAAATTGTTTTAACATGTAATTGGGGGGAAATAAAATATTATTTTTTTAAAAAAAACTCTCTGTCCTTGGCTTCTTTTCTGTACTGAGGGCAGATGATGCTAACATCTGAGTTTCAGGCCCGCATTCCTAACTGCCTTGTAGGGATCTCCAGCTGTAGCAACTCAAACCCAATATATAAAAATTTATCATCCAATACAAATCAGTTCATCTTATTTCTCCACCAAAGTTTCCAGGCTTGAATGAAATCTGGGAATCATCTTTGATGACTATCTTTACTTGCCTACCCACATCCAAATCTGGCCCTTCATCCACTCCAATCTCTCATATTTAACCCATTAGATCCCCACCGTCACTGATATTGCTCTCATTACTGTTTCATAAACCATCTCGCCACTGCTGGCCTCTACCTGCTGTCTGCCCCCCAAGCAATCCCTCCCACCACCAGATTTCTTCCTGAAATTTAGCTCTGATGGTACGTTCCTGCTTAAGAACCTTCAATGGCTCCCCAACAACTAAATATAAATTCAACATACTTCTCATGGTACTCAAGGTCCTCTACAACCTGGTCCCAACTTACCTTTTTGAGCTTTATCTCCTAATAAAAGTAATTCAAATAGAGTCCCCATTTTCATGTCTTTGTGACTTTGCCTCTCCCATTCTCCATTCAGCCTTTGCAGTTCAAATGCCTTCTCTTCCTCTAGGAAATCTTTTCCTACCTTTTCCATTAGAAGTGATCTCTCATCACAAGCTTTTATACATACTATTACCAAAAAAAACCAGCAGAAAGAGAAAGAAAGATAAATTCCATTAAAAATAACCGTGGACAATATAAAATACTTGGGACTCTACTTGCCAAGACAAGCCCAGGAGCTAAACGAACACAATTACAAAACACTTTCCACACAAAATCAGATCTGAACAATTAGGAAAACATTAATTGCTCATTGATAGGGTTTTTTTGTTGCTCAGTGTTATGGGAATCTGAAGATCTTCCCTGCCCCTAGGCCCTTTGCTTAAGTGGCTTAAGGGGCTCTGAGAATCTTCCCTGATGTGAAAGTATACTC
>CM053580.1:555354858-555373997 GCA_028627135.1 Pseudochirops cupreus
GGTTTTTAAATGGTTATTGTAAACAAGGGATAAGAGTTCACTTGCTTAGATATTTGAAACACAACTTTATTATGATCTAAACGAAAAGGGAATGGGAATGACAGTAACAAACAAGATTCACCACTGAATATTGTGATGGGACTGCAGCAGTCTTATATTTGAAACTCAAGGGGACGTAATCGCGGTCCGAAACAGCTAAATACGCAGGTCCAAAATATGAATTATATTTTTTTAAACTGCTACATTCACTCCGAAGCCCATTCATTTCCTTCAGCATCCCAAAGATTAAGCACATGTTCTGCTCAGCTATATAATAAAGTGGCAAACACGCTACACCACTGACATCACAGGACAGTTGCCTATAAAACTAGACCTCTGACGCTGGGCTCTAGCTTCATTCCCTTACAGGTCATCATCTTCATCAGGGAGCGCAGTTGTCTGAGCAATCTGCAATAAGTGGTTAAGAAGTTATAAATTTACCAAGGAAGGAAAGGAAATGAAGTACATAACAGTCTGATTAACTGGAATATGACCAATACCTGTAAGTCCTGCTCATACTGTGCTGCCAGTGCTGGGTCCATGACAACCTCTGGAGGTGCAAGAGCAGGCATGGCAACGAACTCCAAATTAGGATCTCCAATAAGTTTTCTAGCAAGCCAAAGGAAGGGCTTCTCAAAGTTGTAGTTACTTTTGGCTGAGATGTCATAGTACTGTTAGAAATATACACATATATGCAGTTTTATAAACTAGTAATTTGCTAATACTCAGGCAGACAGACTAATTCTATAAGAGTTTGTTAGTTTAAGCTCTTTTGGTGTCCCTTATATGGAATTTTAAAATTCTTTAAATTTCATTTAAAACTTGTCTATTACTTCCTTTTTGAACACAACATGCAGAGGTTTAAAAAACATATAAATAACCCAATACGGAAACACTGCAGAAATTATCCTGAATGCTATTTATGTTGCCCGATAAGAGTCTTGTTTCACGTGAATACAGATATGCCAATGAATCCTACACTTAAGTAAATGGTTTTAAGACATACCTGGAGATTCTTCTTCCTGTGGAAGACAATTGATTTTGCCTTGACTTTTCTGTCCTTAATATCCACTTTGTTGCCACACAATACTATAGGGATATTTTCACATACTCGTACCAGATCTCTATGCCAGTTAGGTACATTCTTGTAAGTAACTCTCGATGTTACATCAAACATTATAATGGCACACTGAGCTGAAAAGAAATTTAATGAATATTAAGTGAATAAGGAAGACAACTTATTGGAAAATAAAATGAGCTAAGTGGAACTAGAAGTCAGGAGACTGCTTAGTATTTCTAATTCTGCTACCAAGCAATTTTGTATGACCTTGAACAAGTTACTTGGGAATAGCGGTTCAAGTGCTCAACTTGGGAGACAGGAATATCTGAGTCTTCTCTGAATCATGCTGAGGCATGCCTTGAGTGGCACTACCTGTACCTGTGTTGACCCTGGCAAAGTCACTTAGCTTCCTCGTTTGAAGAAAATGGATAGTAAGAGCATCTACTTCACATGGTTGTTATGAAAATCAATTAACATAAAAACTCTACAGAAATGCTACTTATTGGAACCCCAGGGCAAGGGGCTAAAACACTCTAGACTTCAGTTCCTTTAAGCTTCAGAGAAATTCATTTTCAAGACCTAAGTCCTTTGCTCCAATACTCATTGTTATGTACTTAGTTTATTTTGAAAGTGTAAAGATTTTTGTAACTACCAGGCCCGCTAACACTGTACCTTTTTTTCAAAAACTCAATTATCAATGGTTCTCAGCATTTACCTATTAAAAACAACTTCATTAAATGTTATGTGTCTAAGCAATGAAAAATTATACTACAACTTTAGTACCTCAGACAAAACATGGGGGTTTCTTTTTGCTTGTTGTAACAAGGTCATGGGGATGGTAAATCTTATTAACGAAAGAAACTTCAAATGAACCCTTATCATTTTACCTATCAACAGTTTGGATTTGGTATGTCCAAGTAGACCAGCTGAGATTCAAGTCTTAGTCCTCCAATATTAAATATGGTAGCTCTCAAAAAACCAGAAGTCACTTGTAAAAATGTTTATATGCGTGTCTTAAGGAAACTTGAAGGAACAGACAGCTTATATACTAAAACATGCAAAATAATTGTATACATACCTTGGATGTAATAACCATCTCTCAGACCACCAAATTTCTCTTGGCCAGCTGTATCCCATACGTTGAATTTAATAGGACCTCTGTTAGTATGGAACACGAGAGGATGGACCTCAACACCCAGGGTGGCTGGAACAGTGAAAGGTTTTGACTTAGTTCATTGATTTTATTTTATTGAAATTGGTGCAAGTAACTTTAAAAAAAAACATACATACCTACATACTTCTTCTCAAATTCGCCAGTCAAGTGACGTTTTACAAATGTGGTTTTTCCAGTACCTCCATCTCCAACTAATACGAGCTGTTGAAAAAGAAAGCATTTTAGGCGGACTTCTCAAAAAACACATATAAATAAATACTCTTGATGCCATGTATCAAACAATACCATCTAAATGCCTTCTTTAACACTCATTCCCACATACTATGCACACTGGGTGGACTCAAAGAGCTGAGAGATTAAGTAATCCAGTGTAGACCAGCAGGTTGTTTTCAGGGTACGTGAGACTCACTGTTTTACATACCAGCCAAATCACCTACGTGCTTTTCTGAGTATCTATTTAGGTGGATTAAAAAGCCTTACTACAGTTTTTAGGATCTAACCAATTACAGAATAAAGACCATTTCCAGGGCTATGATCTGAGGTAGCAGACTGGCATCCCAGCCCCTGCCCCCCAGCGCGGCCCCTACGTACTTTGAACTGCACTTGGGGTTCTCCTTGGGCGGCCATCGCGATGGTTCTGGGGAGAGACACAAGCGTCAGGCCCTGGGGCAGCGGCCGCATGCTCGGGCGCCCCCTCCCCGCCACGTGCCCGACCGCCCCACAAAGCGCCCCCTCCACGCCCAGCACGCAGGCCTGCTCGGCCCATTCATCCCCGGCCCAGGCCGTGACACAGGCGCCGGCTCCTCCCCCCGCCCGCGTGGGGCGGCGAAGACGAGGAGGAGGAGGAGGGGGATGAATGAGGCGCTAATGGCGGCGGCCCTTCCCTCCCCCCCCCGAAGTTTCGGGTTCATTCAACCGCCGGAGGCCGGAGAGCGTCTCGGGGGGGGAGCCAAAAAGGGGCAGCGGAAGCCTGGCTGGGCCCGGGAAAACCGCCTGGTCATGGGGCCCGGGGCGGGAGGGGCGGGAGAGGATGAGGGAAAAGGGAAGGAAGGCGAGGCCGCCCCCCCACCTCACCCACTCACGCACCCCTCTCCTCGGGCCCTGCTCCGGCTCCCCCACGGCCCGAGGCCTCCGCATGGCCTGCGCGGCCCGGGCCTCCTCACACAAAGCGCGCCAAGCCCGGCCAGGCGCGGGCACCCACCCCCCTCGGAAGAGAGGCTGGGGGGGCGAGGGGAAGCCCGCCGCGCCGCCTCCTCCTCGACCCCGCTGGTCGATGCCTTCCTCTCGAACACCCAACCCTCCCAACGTCCCCTTATCGGCCCGGGCCCAGCCCCCCGCGCCGCACTCGGCCGCTACCTTCCAGAAACGTCTCCGTCTCCGCCTGACTGAACGATGGAAAGATGGCGGAAGCGCGATTCAAATACCCGGAGACGCAGCCGACGCCGCCGCGCGCGCGGAATAGGGCGGAGCCGAGGGGAGGGGAAAGGGGCGGGGCAACGGCGCAACGTGCCCACACGTGCGCCAGGCGCCGCCCGCCTAAGTCGACGTTACGTTACCGGCTGACTCCAAAAAAGGGAGAGAGGGCGGGGCATAGAAGACGGGGGCGGGAAGAGAGAAACGGACTGACAGGCCGGGAGCGCGCCGACGCCTGGTCTTTACAATGCTATCAGGAGCGCTGCGGCTTGACTATTGCGCATGCGCTCCCTCAAACGAGAACACTCCAGACTCCTCTAATTTCTTCTACCCCGCCCAGCAAGTCTTTTACTGCGCTCTAGCCTTCAGACCCCCCCCCCCGTGCGCATGCGCTTCCCAAAGGCTTGCCACGGCCGCCGCGAGAGCGCGCTCGAGTGATTCTCCTTACCCTTCTAATCCCTTTCCTCCGCCGCCCTGCCTTACCTTTACAACGCTCTGGCGCCTAGCCTCGACCCCACCTCGGCTCTCGGCTGGGGTGTGCAGATGCGCATGCGCTGCTGAGGCCTTGCTGAGACAGCCGCGGGAGCGCGCTCGAGCGCTGCCGCCGAGCTCTAGCTTCTTCTTTCCCGGCCCCACCTATCCTTCACCGCGCACTCAGCCCCGCTCTCGCTCCCGCCTCGGCGCGCGGCCGGCTCATGCGCATGCGCCTCAAAGGAACTGCTAGTGCCATAGCGGGAGCGCGCGCAGCAACTGCCTCTGGAGGGAGATTGGGAAGAAGTGGGAGGTGGGGTCGGGAGGAGTAGGCTCCCGCCAACGAGAAACTCGAGGGCTTCCTCTCTTTCGGGCCCGATGTGTGCCGGGCTCTAGGGACCGAACTTGAGCCCTTCAGGAAATCTAAAAATCGGAGACTAAAGGCTCCAATTAGTCCCTCAAAATCATGATAATGGGTGCCAGACGATATAAAGCGCTTTGCAAAGCTTAAAGCGCTACCTACATGCTATTATTAAAGCTTAAAGCGCCACTTACGTCTGCTGCTGTTATTCATCCAGCGCTTCTGAATTTGCAAAGCGCTTCACATGATTTTCGACTCTTAATAGTGAGGTAGTCAATCCATAAGCATTTATTAAGCGCTTACTGTGTGTAAGGCGCTGTGCCAAGCGCTAGGGTTTTGAAGAAAGTCGAAGGAGTCTGGTATCCTGGACATTATGTGGGTTATTAGTCCCCATTTCACAGAAGAGGAAACTGAGTCCCAGGGAGGTTTCGGATGGCATCTAGTCCAGTTCCTCGGGGATTTTTTTCCTCCCACCCCACCCCCACCTCCACCTCGATTACTGGGGGGAGGGAGAGTTGTTCCTTGTTGCCCAGTCCGAAGACCGAGGGCAGCCCTGAGCCTGGCTGCCTCTGGAGTCGCGTCAGAAACCTAGTTCTCGCTTGCTCGGAGGTCCTTTTACTTCAAGGGATTTAGGGCTGGAAGGAGATGCTTGGAAATCCTCTGATTAAGGCAAACCAGCTAACATTAAGCTAGCGCCGGTTCAAAGCCGACTTTCTGCAAGAAGCTTTTCCCAATCCCCCTTTGTCTCTGTGCCTTCTCTCCGAGATTATCCCGCGTTTATCCCGTCTCGTTTTCACGTAGCTGTTTGCAGGTCTTCCCTTTAGCCCATGAGCTCCTTGAGAGCAGAGATTGTCTTTTGTAGCCCCAGCACTTAGCATAGTGCCTGGCACATAGAAGTTAATTAATGCATAGTGACTGACCGATTTAACCCTTCCTGTATGCCGGAGTCATGTAGCTTGTACAGAGCCACAAGCCAAATTCAGCTCGTGTTACAAAGAAGGAAACTGAGGCTCAGTGACCCAAAGTCATGAAAGTTTGGACTTAGTACCCAGGTCTAATGACTCCAAATCCCAGTGTTATCTCTACTAACCAATGCTGGACACCAGAGAAACCCGGGGTCCAGATCAGATGATAAAGAGTCTCTATTACCTTCAGTGAATTCCATAGTCTAACGGGGGATAGGATCTGGATTTATGATTTCGATAGCATAGGGAACATGGAGATGTTCTCTAGCAATGTAGGTCAGTACTTGCAGTGCAATTTATATCCTAGAGCCTGGGAGATACTGCAACTTATTCAGAGTCAGAGTGTAGCAGAGTTGAGACTTCAGCCCAGGCAGCTAGGTAATGATAATCCTGGGGACTAGAGTCAGGAAGACCTGTGTTCAAACGTGGCTTCAAACACTTAGTAGCTGTGAGACTCTGGGCAAGTTACTTAACCTCTGGCTAGTCACTTTACCTCTATCTGCTTCACACTCATTAAAATTAAAATAATAAAAGCACCTATGTCCTAGGTTACTGTTGTAAAGATCAAATGGGACAATATTTGTAATGCACTTAGGTTATTTGTTTAAATACTGTTTCTTTGAGGCAATGAAGGTTAAGTGACTTGCCCAGGGTCACACAGCTTCTAAGAGTTTGAGGTCATATTTGAACTCTGGTCCTCCTGACTCTAGGGCCTCTATTCTGTCCACTGTGCCACCCAGCTGCCCTACACATAGTAGGTTTTTAATAGATACTTGTTTTCTTCTCACACCTCGCTCCCTCAAATCTGACTGCCTATTCACTATATGTAGCACGTTCCTCCTAGGGATAGACAACAAACCAGCTAAAATACCCAACGTGACAGGATCAGTGATTTAGGAACTAACAACTGAAGTATCTTGTGAGAGCTGAGAGGGTCGTGCAGTAGTTTGTTATAGACCCAGAAGGCCCAGATGAGATAAAATACTTTGCAAAATTTATTTGTTTTTGCTTTTTGGAGGGGGGAAAAACAGGGTAATTGGGGTTAAGTGACTTGCCCAAGGTCACACACTAGTAAGTGTTAAGTGTCTAAGGTCAAATTTGAACTCAGGTCCTCCTGACTCCAGGACTGGTGCTATATTCACTGCTCCATCTAGCCACCCTACTTTGCAAACTTTAAAGACCTACATAAATGCTAGCTTATTGTCATCTTTATTATTATCATCATTATTATTAAGGCAGGTTGGTGTCAAAATGTGCTGGACCTGAAGTCAGGAAAACCAGCTGTGTGGTCCTGGGTAAGTCATTCAGCCTCTGTTTGCCTCAGTTTACTCAACCCTAAAATGAAGATCAAGTGAGATAATATTTTTTAAGTGCTTAGCCCAGTGCCTGCCATTTTCCCCTTTTTTCTCATCTGAGAAAAATGAAGTCAAGAGAGGGTAAGTGATTTGGCTAAGATGACAACGTATTAAATGCCAAATAAAATTTGAACCCCGATCTCTGATTAACAAATCCAAAGTTCATTATGCCACAACTTCTCAACTATATTTTGGCAGCCACAAAATCTGAAACAGCCCCTTGATTCTGGTTATTTGTTAGCGAAGTATGGAATCTCATCTTCCAGGTCTGCTATTATCTGTGTCTTTTCTCACAGGATATGTGATTGAAGAAACTAAATTATCTTCCCGAAATCAAAGAATATTTAATGAAAACAAATATTTATACAGACTCTTTGTAAGATACTGTGCTGAGTCCTGGGAATCTTTTTGTTATGGTTGTTCCGAGTTCAATTCTTCATGTCCCCATTTGGGGTTTTCTTGGCAGAGATATTGCAGGGGTTTGCCATTTCCTTCTCCAGCTCATTTTACAGATGAGGAAACTGGGACAAACAGGATGATGTGACTTGCTAGGGTCATTCAACTAGTAAGTGTCTGAGATTAGATTTGAACTCAGGAGTCTTCTTGGCTCCAGGCCCAGCACTCTATGCACAATGGCATCACCTAGCTACTTGGACCCTTGCTAAGACTGTGCTAAGTTCTGGGCACACAAAACTAAAAAATGACAGTGACTGATCAGAAGGGAATCACATTCTATATGATAACAATTTCCATTTATTTATAAAACACTTTTCCCTGAACAACCCTGTAAGATAGTCTAAATATTATTATCATCACTATTTTACAGATAAGGATAAGTATCAAATAGAAATTTGAACACATGGTGGATGAATAGTCCAATTCTTTCCCCCGTCACTGAGTCTCAATTTCCTCATTGACAAATTGGATATAAGATTATAAACACAAGTTTGTGATGAGGTACAAATGTAAAATATGTGTAAATCGCTTTATAAGCCCGAAGGCATTGTACAAACATCAATTATTATCATACCACTCTTCCTCTTGTGGAATCTTAAAGACATCCTTGTCCAAACAAATCAATCAAGTCAAGCAGTTTTTATTATGTCCTTATTATGTGCCAGACCCTGTTAGTGCTGGACATAGAAAGTGAAGCTCAAAGTCCCTACTCTCAAGAAACTTACATTCCAGTGGGGGAAGACGAGAAAATAAAGGAGACTAAAAAGAAAGAGGAGGAATAAAGTACCTGCTCAAGGGAATGGTAGTTGTTTTTATTTTGCAAGAGGACCAATGAAAACATCACATCACAGAGTGACGTCTTGACTTGTGTGTAAGTTGAATTTGAGAAGTGGAGTTCTACAAAGTCATTAGCTCTCTTTTCTAGAGTCTCCCAAGTCCAGTGGCAAGTCAAAAGTTTTTGTAGTTAAAGGAATGGTAGTGAGGTCTGGATAGCCAGTAGAGCTGGGAGAGCATGAAATGATGATTGACCTGGACACCTCTCCAAAATGGAGGTTTCAGAAGGAACTCACCAATGAGAAAAGAGGACTATAGGGCAAAGGGATATTCCAGAGTGAGGAAGCCATAGGCTCCAGTGAAACTTCACTTCAAGGCTGAGAAGGCAGCTGATGCACAGTGATCAAGTCTAGAGAATCAAGAATACAGCTGGTAGAGGAACTTATAACTGACCAGAAACAACATTCCCAACAAGTGGTCATTTTTAAAATTTTTGAACTTTTTCAATGTCCAGGTAACCACAGATAGAGATTCTGGGAGTTGTGGGTGATGTGGGCCCCCCCTACCCCCAAAAAAGGGAAAGCCAACAATTCAGTCCTCTTCAAGAAATTTTTAAGTGCCTATTATGTCTAAAGCATTGTGCTAATGGTATTAAAAAGAGAAAACAAAACCCAATCCATTCCCCTTTAGGGATTTAAATGATGCAGGGTGGAAAGGGGAATGATACGCATAAAGAATTAAGTATAGACAAGATTATTTGAAGAGAAAGAGTGAGAAAACCAATAATCAGGGGCATTAGGAAAAGTTTCCTCTAGGAAATGACACAAGTTGAGCCTTGAAGGAAGCCAGAAATTCTGAGAAGTAACAAGGGAATGCAAATGCTCTGGACGTGAATCTGTTAAAATCTGAACTGGAGAACAATATTTGTATAAGCATGTATGTTTAGCTTAAACAAGAGAAGCCTGAGGAGACAGGATATTTCTTTAAAGATTTGAAGGGCTGACACAGGAAAATGGGAGTTCTGCATACCTAGAAGGCAGAACTAAAAGCTACAAAGTAAAATCAACAAACATTTATTAAGTTCCTACTATGTTCCAGGCATTGTGCTAAGTGCTCAAAGTATAAATACAAGCACCAAGAAAGATAGTGAGAGCAATAATGATGCATAGAAGGAAACTGAGAAGGTACCAGTGTCTAGGCACGGTGGAGAAAATCCAGAGAGTCAAGGGTGGAGCCCAGAGAGGAAGGATGACCTGACTAGCCTGGGCACTCTCTTTTAAATGGAGGGACTAGGAGGAGTTGACCAATCAGAAGAAGAGACATAGTGAATTTCCATGGTGAAAAGGCTACCATGGCATGGTTGAGGATATCAGAAGAGTCAGAAGTAGAGCCTGGAGAAGCCAAGAACCAAGTTTAGGTTTGATGTAAGAAAGAAATTTCCTAATGTCAAAATATTAGGAAACACCATATTTTTCAGAGCTTAAGGCCCAGCAAGCAAACCATGTCATGAGCTTGGCATAACAACAATCCTTTGCACTCACCTTCTGGAACCAATGGTCCCTGAGCTCCGGCAAGCACCAACAGTCCCAGACATGAAACCCTGCTATGAACAGACTTTTTGTCACCAGACAACCTTGCCTCACTGTTGCTATACTAACTATACTATTTGACTCTTTGTCTAGACACAAGTATATAAAAGATGGTTCAGCCACACTAAAGCGGGTCCCCCTACTAGAAGTGGGGTTCTAGTACATGAGTCCTTCCTTGCAAGCAGCTTCTCTCACTTTGAAATTAAACTTCTGTCTGATTACTGACTCTCCTGTCTCTAGTCTGCTCTGTTAGGATCTGGTCACCCACAGGTTACAGGTCGGTTCAGTCCAGTTGACAGTAACAACCAGATTTAAACAAAAATGGAAGGGACTTCTGGGTTAATAGGAAGACAAATGTAAGTTTCTCAAGGGCAGGGAGTTATTTGTGTTTCTGGCATCTAACCCGGTGCCTGGCACAGGACGTTTATTTAATAAATGTTTTTGTTGAATAGTTGGTTCTCCTTCAGTGGAGATCTTTAAGTAAAATCTAAATAATCATTTGTCAAAGATATTGTTAAAAATACTCTTTAAAAATGATCGCTACTTTTTATTGATTTTAGATACTGTTCATTTCCAAATATAAGCATTTCTTGTCCCCATTCAGCAAGTCTTCCCTTATAACAAAGATTCTCTTTTCAATTTTTTTAATTCTTAATTTAATAAACACCAAATAAAATTAGCATTTCCATATAGAAAGTAGAAAAGAAATAGAAGATTGTATATGTAATTTTGGATCTCCATTATATTCAACTTGCTTTTCATTTTAGGTATATAATCATTTCAGTATGTTACTTTTATAGCTTTCTTGCTTGCCTGGGTTTCCTTCTGACCTTCCTTCTCTTCGCCTCTATGCATTTAAAAAGAAATGCTCCAATGACACTCTACTATTTCTCTTTTTTCCCCTTTGTTTGGGGGAGGAAGGCATTCCTATTGCTAACTCTTCTATCTCTTCCCCCAACAAATTAAAACAACAACCCTTGTAACAGATATGCACAGATAAGCAAAACAAAATTTCACATTGGACATGGCTGAAAATGTGTATCTCATTTCTGCACTTTAAGTCCAAAATTTTTGTCAGGAAGAGGTAGGTAACATGCTTCAACACTGGTCTCTGGAGTTATGGTTGCTCATTGTATTGACCAGCATTCTTAGTCTTTTCAGAGTTGATTTTCTTTCGAAAAGAAGATGTTTTTCACACACACACACACACACACACACACACACACACACACACACACACCCTACCACAATCAATATAACTAACAAGACACTCTACTTGATACCTTTATCAAGTGAGAAAACCTCTTTGAGTTATAGAATCAATGGAATATGTAAAGTTCGTGACGTAGAGTTCTTTAAGCCATTATGAAGTCAGATGGTCGACACTGGGATTTGGTAAAATAATTAGACACATTTCTGGCCCTAGGTTTATTAGGGGAAAGATTTTAGCAGGAATGCAGTTAAATTTGGGGGGGTGGGGTACACTTTGAGGAGCCAAACTCTTTTGCTTCTAAGCAGGGAGCCCCATGGAGAAGGGATGTTGAGACCAGATGGAGTACCACAGCACCTCCCCTCTCTTTGCCATGTCATAGAGAGATTAGACCAGCTGCAAACAATGTCCAGGAGCTGAAAGATGACAAGTTAGAAACACCAAGGAAAGGCAACTTTAGGGAGGATAATGTCTTTGGTGCAGGGAGAAGTATAATTATGGACTCTAGAAGGACCCGCTACCCTCAGAGTTCAGAGCACACCTCAAGGGAACTGCAGAAGGACTCCAGGAAGGGAAAATAAAGGACTTCCATATATCCAGGAACTGTGAGTTACCCCTTTGCTATATACATTTTCAAAGGTTTAACCTAATTTCCCCTAGATGCTATATGGAATTGCGTATAGGAGAATATGTCTCAGACTTTTAGGGGCAGTGTTTTGGGGTTTTTTCGCCAATTATTGTTACTATACAACCTTAGTAAATACAGTACCCCTAACTAAAAAGCCAATTAACTTTGGCTTGCTATTTGATAACTAACTGGTTAAGCAATGGGGAACACACTGGTAGGGGCTCAAGAGTCATAGTACTAGAAAAGTCCCCAACACCTCAGGATTTACCCCTAGTAATATGGAATGAAAAAGTAATCAACTATCCTCTGGGACAACTTCACTATGAATCCATTTATACAAGTTTTTTGTCTCAAGTTTCTCTGAAATCTTTCCTTTCCTTAATTTTTATGGCACAATTATATTCTGTTACACTCATATACCGTGATTTATTCAGTCAGTCTACAGTACATGGGTATTCCTTCAGTTTCCAGTTTTTTACTACAACAAATATAGCTACTATAAGTATTTTTTTTTAATATACGGGGGTTTTCTTACTTCCTTTGACGTTTTTGGAATATAGGCCTAATAGTGATATAAGTCAAAGAGTAAAACATGGTTTATTAACTTTGTAGGGATGGTGCTAAATTACTTTCCAGAATGGCTGAACAACTTGCAGCTGCACCAACGACAGATTATTCAGCCTGTCTTCCTATAGCTCCACCAACACCTGCCATTTTCTGAGTTGTTTTTTTGTCTTTTTAGATCTATCACCTTTTCAATATTTTTTTCAATTTGATGGATATGAGGTAGAACCTCAGAGTTGCTTTCATTTGCGTTTCTCTTATTAGTGATTTGGAAGTTGTGTGTGTGTGTGTGTGTGTGTGTGTGTGTGTGTGTGTGTGTGTGTGTGTGTTTAACATAGTTGTTGATTGCTTGGATTTCTTCTTTTGGGAACTGCCTGTTTTTTATCCTAATTCCTGTTGGGGAATAGTTCTTGTATATACATAGATTTTTAAATCAGATCCTTCAATATCTTGAATATAAAACCTTTATTAGAGAAACTTGCTGCTAAGATTTTTGCCCAGTTAATTGTTTCCTTCCCAATTGTAATTACATTCATTTTGTCTGCACAATTTTAGAAAACACTGTCCATTTTATTTAAAAGGGATTTTTTTTCAGACAATAGATTACACCAGGTAGATACTGATGTCCCTTCCTCTTTGGAAATTCTGATTTTCTCTGAAATAATAAATATGAAAGTACTTACTATTACCGTGGAGACCAAGTAGCTAGTCATCTAAGAAAAGATTCCACCCTGGAGAAAATAAGTAGCATTCCCAGAGGGTAGAAGATCAGGCTAGGCTCAATGATCATAAAGGAGTCAGCTACCAAGTTCTGAGCTTGCCTACCAGCAAATCCTCAGGGAACCCAGTTGACGCAAATTGGGGTAATACCTTCAGCTGTCTGCCTCTTGGGAACCAAGGGAGAAAGCCCAAGCCAAACTTAATAGTGCCTTTCCCATGAAAGTCAAGTAAAGAAGTGCCAAACCAAGACTGTATGGTTTCTTTTCTCTGCTCTACCCTTCAGAACTAAATGACTCATTGGTTTTTATACTAGGTGTATAGGGTATTAATTGCCCAAAGTTCAGAACTTAAATTAGTCTATATTTTACATAGTACCAGGAGAAAATTGAGAAATGAACCTCTGGCTGACACAGATAATAGTTTTGTTTACTATTAAAACTTTGCCCAAGCTTTTTGATCATCAGTGGTTTAACAACTGATGTAGGTCCTCTTTTTGCCAATTGTACTTTGATCATGTGCTGAAACTTGAAGATGAGCCAAAAAGCATGCAACCCTATATTTAACCAGGCAATTGTTGAGCACCAGGTACAAACTATAATAGGTACTGTGGGGGAGAAGCAAAAGAAATGAAAATGATAGTTCCTGTCCTCCTGATGCTTATGATCTTATTGAGGAGGCAGATCACATCTGAAAATGACTGGGATATTGATCATAGATTTACAGCTGGAAAAGATCTTAGATACGATCCCCTTTATTTTATAGATGATGAAATTGAGACTTGAAAAAAATAAAGTGATTTGCCCAAGGTCACATGCACAGTTAAGAGCAGAGCTGGGATGTGAAACCCTTTGGGTTCTAATAACACGCCAGTGGGCTTTCCATTGCATCAATTCTAGCATCCAAAACCAAAATTCAATGCATGCAAAGCAGTACAATACATATTGATTAAACCCCTTCTGTGTGAAAAATACTGTGAACTAAACAGAAGGAGAAAACATTCATTAACCTTTCCAGATCGTGCTCCTGACTCTCCTCCTCCTTTGCCAACAAAGCCCCAGGAACTTTTTCACCAGGTAATTGCATTCCAACCCAGGACTTCCCACCACAGAGATAACCTCACCCCTTGTGGTCTCTCCTATCTGACAGGCTGATTTCTCCCAGAATCTCCATTTTAAGGAGGATGCTCAGAACACTTATGTTTTCATTCCTCTCCAGGCTGCACTCCTGGCTTTCTTCCTGGTCTTTCTCTACATCACCCCACAACCATATGTTTGACTCTCCTCTTTCCTTCTTCTAACTTCCTTTTATGTTCTGTCTTCCCTGTAGAATATAAGCTCCTTGAGGGCAAGGCCTTTCCTTCTTTGTTTTTCTCTTTCTTTTATTCCTTCCTTCCTTCCTTCCTCCCTTTCTTCTTTCCTTTCCTTCCTTACTTCCTCCTCCCTTTCTTCCTTCCTTTCCTTCCTTTCCTTCCTTCCTTTCTTTCCTTCCTTCCTTCCTTCCTTCCTCCCTTTCTTCCTTCCTTTCCTTCCTTCCTTCCTTCCTCCCTTTCTTCCTTCCTTTCCTTCCTTTCCTTCCTTCCTCCCTTTCTTCCTTCCTTTCCTTCCTTTCCTTCCTTCCTTCCTTTCCTTCCTTTCCTTTCCTTCCTTCCTTCCTTCCTTTCTTCCTTCCTTCCTTCCTTCCTTCCTTCCTTCCTTCTTTCCTTCCTTCCTTCCTTCTTTCCTTCCTTCTTTCCTTCCTTCCTTTCTTTCTTTTTCTTCTTCTATTTGCCAGACATTATATTCTTCTTCTATTCCAAGCTAGACATTATACAGTATCTGGCACATGGTAAAACATTTAATGTTTCTTAGGTGGGATTTGCCAAGAACTGTGCTAATAAAATACAATACAATATAATACAATACAATACAATGAGATGCAATACAGTATTATACAAATGCAGTACAGTAGAGTAGGGGTACAGTACAGTACAATGCAGTACCATATAATACAGTACAATACAATATAGTGCCATATAATATGATATAGTATAGTACAGTACATTGTAGTACAGTTTAATATAATATAGTAGAATGGATTATGCTACAATATAGTATAATGCAGTACAATATAGTACAACACAGTACATACAGTATGATATGCCATAATATAACACACATTGTATTGCATGTGCCAGGTATTGTACTAAGCACTGCTAACTGCTAAGGATATAAATACAAGTAAACCAAACAGTCCCTGGCCTTAGAGGAGCTTATTTTGAATGGGGAAAGACAATACATTAAGAGGAACTGAAAAGAGGGAGGTGAGGCCAGGTGTGGGAAGTGGTGAGGAAGCTTGCTTCAGAGTGTCATAAAATGAAAGTGCTCTTGGTGCTAGGTGGCAAAATTAATCACTTTTACTTTTCTTTCATTTTTTAAAGAACCTAAACACAGATTTATGAAGTAGTTCTCTGAAAAAGTAAAGCCAAGACTAATCAAGGAAGCAAATGTACTCAATTAGAACTCATCCATGTAGGCACTCCTTTAGTCCACCCATGCTCCCTAACCTCTTGGCATTCTTGATCATATCTTCCTGTAAATCCTCCATGAGTTTTCTACCCAACACACCAGAGGGCTTTTTCTAGTTCTGATATTTTTTGGATACTGTTGAAACATCAGGTGGTCTAGTTGTCATTTCTTTTTATGGGCACATCATAAGCTCACTTCCTGGTCATGTTGTAAGCCCACTTCCTGGCCACATCCTTTGTTCTGGGACCACATGTTTAGAACTGGATGGGACCTCACAGGCTATCTAGTCTCACTACTCCTCTTACAGATGAGGAAACTGAGGCTCACAGAGGTTAAATGAGTTTTGCTCAAGGTCACATGTATAGTACTTCTGGTTTGTAAGTTATTATTGTTAACAGGTTGCAACCTGCTTTTACCTTAGTAATGAAAATGAAAAGCCAAACACTTAGGAAACCTTGATTTTTCAAGTATAAATTAGTATAGTAAAAACCCATTATATGCATTCAATTAGAAGTGAAATATTTAGGCATTTTTTGTTAGATTTTGCATCTGGTGTGATATTTTTCAGGACAGAAGAAGCAGTTCCTTTGTATTACATAAAAATTAGCAAAACGCCTTGTGGCCCCTTCTACTGAATTAGCTGTTTGTTTTACACATAAAAAAAATCAAAACAAATTTGTCATCTCACACTGAATCACTGGCATTGTACTGAGTCATATGGAATTTTCTTTTCATTTCAAGTGCCAAGCAATAACACCAAAGAGACCAAACCAACCAGACCTGCAGCAATCAGGTATCTTCCTAAAGAAAAGTTTCAAAAGACCTTATCCATGAAGCAAGAGCTCCTGGAAATGCCAGACTTTGCAAACTGCTTGTATTGCCGTAGACCAAAGGAAGTTTTTGGTATCTTCTGCGCTACAGAAGGTATTGTGGAATGGGCATCGTTAGTTTTCCCATCCAAGTCTGCAAAGAGATAGCAACTACGATCAGATTCTACATATCTTACCATAAAGGTTTGGGATTTAAATATATGAGTGTGAAACATTGTTACTATTTTTAGGCCTTTTACAATTATATTTTATGTCAAATAAAACCATTAAGCAAACATTTAATGTTTACCAAATGCAGAGCCAGAGTGATGTAGTTCCTGTAAATCCTTTTGATGATGAGCCAACAAGGAAGCTTCTCTAAAACAGTCAATTAACTAACGTGTTACATGGAAGGCTGAGTATAAATGACTTATCAAATGAAATATTTTCTTTACTACTCAACTGTCTAATGAGAAAATTTTGGTGAGTAAATTGAGTGTTACTTTTTGCATTGGAATTTGAGTTGGAATAAATTGAGAGAGAATTATCTTATTTCAATTACCTTTACTCCAATACTAATTTCTTTACCTCAATGTCATGTTAGTGATTCTAAGTATGGCAGGAAGTGACATTATGTGGTATCTCCCCACAAGGAAAGGCTGAAGCCAGTTTCTAGGAGAGTTGTGATGACATGTAATGGAATTGTCTTGGAAAGACTAAACAGCATGTATAAACATTCTATAACTAGTTCTGGCCTGCTCACCTTTGATTGGTTATCTTATCTGGAATTGGAGGCATTTTGAAAAGGCCTTCATCAGCCTCCACCAATTTTCTCTTTAACTGCTCATTCTTGGTTTGAATCTGCTGACGGTGTCCAGTGAGAAGCAATGCTATAAGGAGAGAGATTTTGGGTCTTCTTCTCTCTGAGGCCAAGAGGTAACCCTGTGGAATTGGGCCTCTGTCCTTAGCCTCACCATTTTGAGGGGTGATTCCCATTTACAGAGAGGAAATTGATCTGGAGCCTCAGGCCTTATGAATTTTGAAAGGTCGAGAGAGCAAGCCTTTGGGCATCCTGATGTCCCATTTGTCCAGGTTTTACATCCAGTTCAGCATCAATGTTCTGAGGAGCAAGGAGTAACCTTTGAAATTCAGCCAGTGGTAACTGAAATAAGGCCTCATTCAGCAGTGATACTGCATTTGGATGAGAATTTGGTGGGACCAATGCTGTGCAAGATGAATGAGCCTCTTCTCCTCAGAGACTGAGATGGGATAGGGGAAAAGTTGTCTGTGAGGTATTGAGAGAAACTATTTGAGCTTTGTTTTTGCTATATCTGCAGATATGTAAAATGTAAATGCAAAAATATAAAATGTAAAAACTAATCAATTTTAAGAGGTTAAATGGAACCGGGGCTCTAGTCACTGACCCTAACGGTAGAGGGAGCATGATCAATAGGGGTTTGAGCCAGTGACAATAGAGAAGAGACATCAAAACCCTTGGATACTCTTAGCACCCTAAGGGGCAGATATAGCTGCCTGGGTCTGGAATGGTGGGCTAGAGTGTCCTTGCTACATAATGTTATAGCTATTAAATATTACGATGTTTTTTACTTTTTACGGAAATACTGTGAATGTGTGTATACAGGATATCAGCAGGACGAGTTGAATCAGGAATTCTGAAAAGAATTTTCCCTCATTAGGATCAACAGTTGACTTCTTAGGCGGGAATTAAAAAAGGATGCTTGTTAACTGTCCAGAGTAGGACAGAAATTCCTGGGGATGGAACTTACCTTTTAGTTCCACATTCAGGTCCAAGAAGGAAGATAAGTAGGCCTGAGAGCCATGAGAACAGAAACATGAACTCCTAATTCCTGAATTGAGATGGCAGCATGGGATATTGGAATGAGTGCTGGATCTGGAGTTAGAACACAGGGGCTTGAATACTGCCCAAGGGAGTTCCTAGCTATATGACTCTGTACAAATCACTTTGCCTCACTTCCTTCATCTACGAAATGGGGATAATACTGCCAACGCCATCTACCTTGCAGGGAGGTTATAAGGAAAAGTACTTCAAATATCTGAAAGTGCTCTATCCATGTAAACTATCATTCATTATTACTGCAAGTCAATTTGTCAAAAAGTCTTGAATGTTTCAGGGAAGAAAAATTGGTTGCGTTTACCACGCATGTAAAAACAATAACAATAATAATAATAAATTGAAAGGACTATGATAGGTCCATGAAAAGTCAGGAGTACTTCTTCTAATCTCCCCTGGAGAAAGGAGCAGAGATAAAATTGGAAAGGTTCCTGGACGATCTAGGAGAAGCTGATGCAACTCCATGATACATGGTACCTAATAAAGAATAAAAACAAAGGGAGAAAGGTGGGAAATCCAGAGACTTAAACTTAAAGCTTGATCACTTTTTTAAAAAAGTTCACAGACCTGTAGACCCTTTGCCCTGCACTGTTCCCAGGAAGTGATGTCTTTTTGTCTTTTTTAAAAATCTCCATAATTTATTTATTTATTTTTCATTTTCAACATCCACTTCCACATGATTTTGAGTTCCAAATTTTCTCCCCATCTCTCTCCTACCCCCACTCCAAGATGGCATGCATAGTGATTACCCTTTCCCCAAGTCTGCCCTCCCTTCTGCCCCCCTTATTTCCCCTCTTATCCCTTATTTTCTTGTAGGGAAAGATAGATTTCTATACCCCATTATCCGTATATCTTATTTCCCTGTTTCATGTAAAAACACTTTTTAACATTTGTTTTTAAAACTTTGAATTCCAGATTCTCTCCTTTCCTCCCTCCTCGCCCATTCCCATTGAGAAGACAAGCAATTAAATATAGGTTATACATATGTAGTTATGCAAAACATTTCCATAGTGGTCATTATGTGAAAGACTAACTATATTTCCCTCCATCCTATCCTGCCCCCCATTTATTCTATTTTCTCCTTTGATTTTGTCCCTTTTCAAAAGTATTTACTCCTGGGGCGGAGCCAAGATGGCAGCGTAGCAGCAGCAACATATCGCAGCTCTCACATAGC